>OY829106.1:18334762-19044945 GCA_963691645.1 Pelosia muscerda
TAAAATGTATCCGCAAAAAGCGTAGTCTACTGCATTTTATGTGTGGGGCTAAGAACATGTAGGTTGCCCTACAAAGAGGCAATCTCGTAAGACGTGTTTTCGGAGCCTAAATATAACAAGAAACCACCTTTACATATTACAGATTATTTATTTAAAATATCAACCAAACCTCGTAAATATAAAACCGCCGGAATTGGCGAATAGCAAAAATATTAATCAAATACCATGTTCTGACCTGCGGCCACCGATATGATACATTTGGTGGAACAACTTTAGCTTACAATACACCAGGCAAGTCTATGCGATAATGAGAGAGATTTTTTTTTTTTTATCGTGCGAAAAATCCCCACGGATACACCCCCTACCGGAGCCGGTTGGGTAGGTTATGTCGGACTCGAACCATCTAAAACGCACGCCGTCTTTGGGTCTTCAGTTGCCGGAGGTGAGGTAGTAGCCAACATATCCCTCGCACCTCGGCTCATGAGAGAGTACTGGAAATTGCTTAACATCAAGCACACCTGTCTCCAAGTAATGTGCATAGACTTTTCATTAGGGTATATAGCCCCACCGAAACTCGTATAGATTAGTATTTATCTAATATGGGTAAGGTATGAAGCGTTTTTTTGACTCTATAGTATGCACGCCCATGCTATCCCCTGATTTGATTGATCACATGGTCATCACAACGCTTGCGACCCGGGATCCGCTCTCCTAATATTATATTGACTTAGAGCCATCTGTCTTACTGACCCTGAAAGAACAGCCTGTACCCCAGTCAATCAGCAGATGTGCTCGCTTGTAGGAGAGGATTTTATATCCCGCGCAAAATCCCCACGGATACCATCTCCGCCAAAGACGGTGGAGGTGATTATGTCGGACTCAAACCGACTAAAACGCACGCCGTCTATGGGTCTTTAATGGCCGAAGTTGAGATTATACAAGACATATTTCTCGCACTCCGGCAGACCTGGGGACATCTCATTGAGATGACCCCCTTCCTATTTTTTTTTTTTATTATACTACGTAGTTGGCAGACAAGCACACGGCCAACCGGATGGAAAGCGGCCACCGTGGCCTATGAACGTGTGCAATACTAAGGGTGTCACACACGCGCTGCCCACCCTGAAGGGAAAGAGGGAGAGCTGGGAAGGGGTGGGGAGGCTAGGAAGGGGAGAGGAAGGAGGGGTATAGTGAGCTCCTAATCTCGGAACCATGTTGTTCCTATCTAGCCCCCGGATATAGTTGGATGGACTTCGTCGATCCAATTCATAGCCTTAATGTCGTTAATTCTTGTAGAAACTTTAAAGGTAATGTTGGTGGATTAAAAAGCTATCAGTAACGATCTAGTAACGTAAGCTAAGTAGAGCATTTGTACATCATTTGATTGGCGATCGAGCGCTGCGCGAGCGCATCCGGTCGCGCCCTTTGATCGCTGGAAACATTCATCATGGCGTGCGCGTGCGCTGAAAATCATTCCTGTATTGACAGCTTTACGATCCAGAAACGTGTGCATTTGGAAAAATATTCATTAAACGTAACGTTATTATGGATTTTCGTTTTGATAAACATTTTTTTGTTTATGATTTATTGGATATTAAAAGTTTTCTTTGATTGGTTCGCGGGTTGATCTGTTGTAGTTCGAAGTTTCTCGTAAAGTGTTGTAAATATGGATCGAGTCGAGAGCACGGCTGTACCAATTACATAAATACTCTGATTAGTAAATGGCGTAGTGGTAGATCTTTCGACTGATATGCCAGAAGTTGCGGGTTTGTTTCCCGTCCTGTGCAAATATT
Organism: Pelosia muscerda; assembly: GCA_963691645.1. NCBI lineage: Eukaryota > Metazoa > Arthropoda > Insecta > Lepidoptera > Erebidae > Pelosia > Pelosia muscerda. Next base: position 18,336,556 of record OY829106.1, read on the forward strand.
AATAAGAGATACGAGCTTAAAACCTTTAGCCATAAAATAATTAACTAATGTTTGAACTTTTTAGCGCCATAATGCGTACTTATATATAAATATTACATAAACATAAAAATAAACTCACGCCTGTATCCATGAAGGGGTAGGCAGCGGTGTTAGCATCCACAGTTTATGTTTTAGGACCCAATGTAATAGGTGGCGAGCCTATTGCCATTAACCGGGCACTTATAAACCTGCGATAAATACACACATAACTTCGAAAAGCATCGAAAAGTCATTGGTGTGTGCCATGGTAAACCTGGGATCGAACTCGAGATCTCGTCTCAGCAATCCTTTACCCATTTGGCTACTGCGGTTATATATAAATATTAAAGTATTTTAATGAATTAAAATTAGTTTTTTTAATCGCTCCTTTTTGAAGTCGGTTAAAAAACAGAATCTTGGCGTACACTTTTCAAAATACCAAATTCCTGTACCTCTATTAAAATGTTACAAAAACACAAATAAACAAATTGTAAGAGCTCCTCATATCACCGGTGTCCGCCACATTTCCGCGTGGATGCGCCCGCGCATGTCACGCGCGCTGACGAGGGTAACCACTGGCCAGATCGGTGATCAATCTACACAATTTTAAAACAGATGGATGATGTTTTAATTTTAATGTCAAAGTTTAGGTAAGCTTATGAGTATCGCTTGCTTTTTTGTACTAATAAGGTAGCAAACAAGTACATGGTATATTTAATAGCAAGCTATTACTGTGGTACCAGACATTTTACTAATGCTTAATTAAATTATTCGTACCTATGTTGTTGCTGGGTAGAAATAGAGATTCAACCTCATCATTCTCTGAGCCTATTCCCAACTCAGTTGGGGTCGACTTTCTAGTCTAATTAATTTAATCCGGCTGAACTTCGATATTTTCCGTGAAGCGACTGCCATCGGACTTCCACAACCGAATTGGCGATATCGAAGTTTTGTAGTTAGGTTAGTTGGACTTTTGAGGACTCCAACTACCCGTAACGACTGCCATGGATGTGCATTGACAAATGGGACAGATAGTTTAACGTGCTCTCCGAGCCACGACCAGACCAGTGCAAATAGCCATATTCATGCATACACACTGTGAATTCTGGATGTGCCATACCACAGAGGCTGTCAATTCTTGTTCTCTTTAAAAAAAAAGTCACGCCTTTATCCCCGAAGGGGCAGGCAGAGGCGCTAGCACCCACATTTCGCCAGTTTGAGTTTAGGTTCCAATGTAATAGGTGGCGAGCTTATTGCCATTAACCGGGCATTTATAAACCTGCGATAAATACACACATAACTTGGAAAAGCATCGAAAAGTCATTGGTGTGTGCCATGGTAAACCTGGGATCGAACTCGAGATCTCGTCTCAGCAGTCCATTACCCATACCACTACGCTACCGCGGTTTCGCGGTTTGTTCTCTACCTTAGTATTATAATAAAAATACTCTGTACTAATCAGTCTTCAGGCAGTAGCCTGTACCGTGACTCCGCCCGACAATACCATGTTATTAGCACACTATTAAATAGATGTGCCCGATAAGTCAACGGAAGGCCCGTCCATTATTTCGCTACATAAATATTTTAGTGGCGGCTTGATGGATCGGTCGTCGGTTCGGTTCCCGGCTGGCGCTAATCTACCTGTTTATCAATATTATTGTGTTATTTAGAATATTTCTTTTTGTGGTATTATGATAATGTGGTATTTTGGGAGTGGTGTGGGAATAAGATTGTATGAATTATTGTAGCAAGTAATTTGGTATTTGGGTTGTGATATTTTCAGTGCGAAGGACCTATCTACCTACTAGAGAAGTGTAGATGGACTTCTGCTTCTAGTTCTTCAGCAATCATCATCATCCTTGTGTTAACCCCGGTCGCATTCGAAGCTCTAAGTCGAAGGTCTAACTGCGTTGCGACTGATTTTCCATATTTTTCGTGAAGATAATTATTGCAATCTGGCCAAATTTGTTTAATGTTTTCTCATTCATACACAAAAAAATCACCCTTCGGCCATGTACGAAACCAAGTTTCGAAACTAGTTTCTAAATAATATAATGTGGATTTTTCATTCCTATAAAAATGCAAAAATGTTATGAAGTACTGAAAATTGTGTTTTCTCCAATTTCTTCAAACAAAACGGCAATTTCATATGTCATGACCTAATATAACTATACTTCAGGTGGGAGACCCATACGCTGCAAAAAAGTTCTACTAGGATATAACGGCAGGAACAAAAAATCTGATTAGGTACCTACACAAGATGGGTCGTGTGTTTGATTGCTTGTATGACAGAATCAACATCTCGAACATTTGTTTTTAAATTTAATAAAGGCAGACAACTTACAAATTAATTTTATACGCTTGTCCATTTTCACAAGATTAATACAAAATTACCTAAAACCATTAGAAGAAAAACACTACACCTTATTTACTTGTAATAAGGTCTTAAGTCGTGTGCTAGAACAGAAAAAAGTATCTTGGTTCCAGAAAAAAGTAAATTTTATGATGGATCTGTGGCGTTGAGATGGTTATCGGCATGACGTATAGATGTCGCTGAGGTGATGGAATGGCCGTTGTCTATGAGTTATTGATTAGTATTGATTTTCAAGATATGCATGGTAGCTGAACATTTGATGAGTTAACGGTTCCTCATCAGGAGCTTCATTTTTTATGAAAAACTTTGTTGGAAAACTAATCAAACCTCGGGTCACATATCTTGAACTACAGTCACAAGAGAAACGAGGCCCTGACCTAATGGAAAGTGGCCACGGTGACCTATGGACCTTTGCAGCACCAGGCCTGCCGACGATATTAAACCTTCTAATGCGATTCTGGCAGCAGTGTTAAATTCAATACAAAAACGGTATTCTCACAATACAATTTTCAATAAAGAACATGGAAATCGTGCTCATTTTTAAAATTTTGTCGAGCCAAAATTAATATGTAGGAAATGATTACACGAATTGGTTCCCTTTTCATTGAAATCACAGATTGAGACTGAAATTAGAACATCTATTTATTAGGAGGCTTTCTGAAGTTTCTAGTTGTAAGGAGTTTTATTATCATGTCGCCAACCTAGTTGGATGGCTAAAACATGGCACAAACTTTTTAATGGCTAAGTATGATCTAGTGGACCTAATAGCAATGTATAAAATTCATCATATCTCTAATATGCAATTTACTGTAAAATACGCACAGACAGTTATACCTACCGATCCAATACCCTATGAATATATTTTACTATGCACATTATAAAATTCATATATGTTCAAATTATTTTGCACTCGTGAAATGACACGTCAGTTGTTAGAAATTAAAAATATATATCTTGTCTTTGTTCTTCTGACTTTCAATTATTACTTCTCATTGTCAACTTCGGAACAGGAGGCAGTGACAAAACTGTCCGAAGTCAATGTCGGGAGCATGTTTTGTTTTTAATTTCAATTTTGTATATAGAACAAAAGCTATTGTCAAAAATAAACTAATTTGACTACATTCAGGCTGATGTATTTTGTTAAATATTTCATGTTATTTTATTACCGTGTCCTATTGTTTGTGGGCTCTCATTTTGTAATAGGTATGTGGGTTGAATTCATGCTAGTCTGAAACACCTAGCGATTGTCTGAGCAATGGCGATGTTTGTTTCCCATCTGATGTAACGCCAGTAATATTTTTACGTCACTTCAAATTGGGACTGGCTATTTGACAACGACTATACTAGAATTTATGGAAGGATAATGGTAGTGGAAGTTGTGAATTAGGTATATAAATGGTGTATAGAAGATGAATGGTAAAACAAAAAGAATCTACTTATAAGAATAGACAATTCGATCAGATGTCACGCAAAGATAAGGGTACAGTTTTGGCCACGTATGAGTACACGTGCAAATCTAATTTTAATACTTGAACGTGCTTGGCTATTTGGGTAGACCAGAAATAAAACCAGCCAGAAGAGTCCTTCAAATATGTCCTCCTACATAACTATCGCCTACTCAGTTGCAAGACTATTACCATATTGGACTTAGAACGTGACTTTTAAAATGCATTCTATAGCTACCAGCTTCAGACAATATACTTTTTTGAAAATATAAAATTCTGTAATTCCATATTCAAAGTGTCGTGCCACTCATTGTCTCTGCCTAATAAATATGGCGACTAATTCTGACAGATACGCGCGCGCTTCCACGGCGCCACTGTTGACTAGATTTACTGTTGCTCCAACCTATATTGTTGCACTTTTGTCTTTAACACGTTTGGAATTCAAAATAAATGAGCTGAGCTACTGATTTGAATGTCAATACTGTGTTAATACGGTTAGGTGTTTTTGTTTCTGACCAAATGTGTAGTAGAAAGACCACTCGAGAGCAGCTCGAAGCGTTTCGTTTCACGTATTGTGTACAGACGTATATATATTACAAGTAACATTATTCATGATGATGTGTTACACGAGTTTTTGTCTGTTTTATGACCTTTTTATTTGTATGTAATTTAAATAATAATGTTTGTTAATATATTTTAACGCATCCGCATAATTTTCGTTCACGGTCTATTGTTACGGAGGTAAGTTAGACAATTATGATTGTTATGATTTTATTGTTAGTTTAAATTATAGTTGAAATATGATTCTTTTTAGTTATTAGTTTTGGAGTAGAAAAAAAGGATGTTAGTTTAAATGCTTTACTTAAGAGAGTAGTTTATGCTTCACAAATGTTTTATAGAGTAATTTTCAATGTTACGAAATACCTAAGCGGTAGTCTAGCCACTTGCTGCTAAGGCATCGAAGTGGGAGAGAACAAGTTCTAACCCCAGTTGTTACACTAACAACGTTTAGTTGTTGCTGTTGGAGTCTATAGAGAAGGTTCCGTGAACCCTAGTAGTAGTATAAAACAAAGTTAATGGACAACGGTTATTTCGACTTATAACGCTTCTAACACCAAAAGTTTGATTTGAGTGTTTGGAAGAAACAAGAAGAGAATGAAAAAAAAAAGAAAAAAAAGGTAGGTTAGAGAAGGTACCTAGTTTCTTGATTGCCGCCTGACCTAAATGAATAAAGGTCTAGAATATTACTGGCAATGTTTATTCACGCTAATAAAAAAGAATATACCTACATAATAATAAAGCATATATTGTTCGCAAAGTTATTAGTTTATTCCACAATTAAATTCTCAACGAGTATCACACTCACAGCATGAAGTTAAAACACTATTAGATAAAGTCCGCAATTTTTAATCAAGCAATAACAATTTTTCGATTAAAACAGCGATTTTAATCCAAAACAACATAAATATAGACATCACATGCATTTTAATAAAGCATTATAAGTAATCAATTCACAGTCTATAGAATACCTGAGGGCTATTACTCTTTACAAAATAATTTTCTGCTAATTTTTCGACTTAGGACCTTATTGCTTTAGTTTTAAAGTTGATTATCCGTAAAATGTATTTTATTATGTGTAAGGAAGATAAAGATAAGTTCACACTCGCTCGATGTCGTGTCTGCGGGCAACAAATCGCGCGACAAACAAGTGCGCGGGCGCACGCGGCGACGCTCATTACCTATTTGATTTATAACGGCCGCAGATTGCGAATAACCTGTAATCGAGTGCGATGTTTTTGGTAACAAACATTTAATTTTATAGTATTTTTATTTTAAGAAATGTTAATTAAAGGTGTCTTGGGTAGGTATACAAACTTGCGGAGGATGTTTAATTTTTAATAATTGACGGTGTACTATCGTGTTTATAAAAGGGTATGATATAAGTTATAGCTAATTAAATTGGTTTTGAATTTCTTCAATAATAAGATTTTGTTTGTAGGTAGTCTGCACTTATCTGTTAAACATTTGCAAAAAGATTCACATAATACTTGATAAAAAAATCATGGGACTCTAGTTTGAACTTCAAATAAATAGCTTTAAATTTATTTATTTATCAGATTTGTTTTATGACTGCATCATCAAATCAATTTTTAATCACATTTTCATTAAAATATGTCTCATAAAGTATTAATAATGTCATTTTTAGCTCGCTGGACTTTTTTGCTTTGCATCACCCTTATTGTTGAGTACCGAAATATCACATGTAAACTAACATGGAGGAAAAAAGGAGGTTTTTACGAGATCTCTGCCATACTCTTCTAACCTATTTCTATCTGTGAGAACTATGTAAACATCTCCATTATATCCAAATTTAGTACGATCATAGTATAATTTACCCTAGTAACCTACATGTTTGCGGCAGTAAGTTATTACAAAAAAAACTACGTCGATTATCCGGTCTCTTATCTTAATTGTTGTGTTAATTTAGCCAGTGTATTAATAAGTAATGTATATGTTTATTTATACACATAAAAAGCGTGTTTTATAATAGAACCATTAGTTTCAAAATTTAGAAACTAGATGTCAGAATATTTTTTTTGTTTCAACACATTCGCTTTGCTATTTCTGAACGCTTTCTCGATTAGTTGCGCTCCCGCTACTTGGGTGTCTAATGTAATGAATTTCATGCATCTGATACTAAAACTACTTATTTTACTTGTTATATTTTTTTGTTCTTTAAACAGTAAGTTCTATTGTGCGATTTTTACGTTATTTTCTTTGACTATGTTTAATAATTGGCGTGGCAACGAGCATTAGGCAGAATGATCAGTGGCCTTTGTCAACTTGTATGGTAGCTGATGGTGTCAGTGGGTGGCAGTTATGGACAATTCGAAATTTAAAATGTGACTGCCGTTTTTCTTTTGTTTCGTTGATCTTTTTTTGGTAGCAATGTGCGCTGGCGCTGCCTCCATACTGTATGCAACGAGCCTTTTGATTTCTTTGTGAGTTATATGCCTCTTTGAGAACAACGTAAGAAAAAAGATATTAATGTAAAAATTTGAACTAACACCTAATATCGCCATAGCCTAATTTAAAAACGTAATAAATTTATCGAGTCCGCAAAAAATAATACTTAGTAAACAAAATAGAAAAGTCTGCTTCCGAGTTAGTGTTGTCAATCGGCAGGTGCATTGACTTACAAATGAGGTCAGCTTAGGCCCTGAAGATCATAGCGGTCCTTGTCATATAAGTACATAGGGTCATCTCTATTGAGTAAAATACTTATCTATATATGTAAAAATTAATCGCGAAATTTGTTGGTAAGCGCATAACTCGCGACGACTAGCTGGACCAATTCGAGTATTTCTTTTTTGTTCCTTGAATCTACGGATGGGTTTTATGGAGCTACGGGAATGGGATCATAAATCCAAGTAGCGGGAACGGGACCCGACCACGCGGGCGGAACCGCTGGCAACAGTTAGTATGTAATAAAATATTTACCTACCCAGTTGGGATACAAGTGTGCGTCAGAAACGTAGGTAATATAGACACAGTTTCTTCTATAGATGTCTGCACACGACAAGGGAAGATCTAAATCAGCAAACCATAATTAATGTAGACATACAACTGGACGCATTTATCTATGTGTCAGTCCTTCAGGCGAGCGCTACCGGCGCAGACGCAGACACTGTTACTTGCGATACAGATTCATAACTCAATGGAGTAATCCAATTTACAAAAGAATATAGACCTCCTTTTATAGGAATACTTATTAGAATAGAACGTATTTTTGAGAATTCACAACGTACGCTGTGATATAAGATTAAGATTAACTAAGGAGTGGGTATTAGTGAATGTAGCGTTTGACATTGAATTTGACATTTGCGAGCGCGACTTTCGTCTTATCCTCAACACTTCCCTTTTTAGTGAACCTATGGTTTCTACAAAGGTCTCAAATTTCTATGGAAAATTAATCCTCAATCAGAATCAGTTATTGTTTACCAAATAACGTGTTTCTTGCGTTGAAATTTATGAACTTCTATACGTTCGTCCCTTATTTTATCCCCTTAGGGGCTGAATTGCCAAACTCTATGGGTAATAAAATGACTAACTGGAAGTTTACAACTTGCGGGTGATGCTGTCAATGATAAGGCCACCCATTGTATATACAATTGTTTACGTGTACTTATTACTATGTGACAAAAAAGAGGTTTATCGATATATCTCTGGGTCTCGGTAGTGTTTGAGACTTTCACGATCACCAATTTACCCAACAGTTTAATGAGTACCTATGTTGGGACAGGTAATATAACTGTCGGAAACAAGTATACTAACAAAAACGAATATTGTTTATTAGCAAATAAAATAATTTTGTGAATATACAAACAAAAACTAACACAGCAATCGTACACTTGGAGAACACAACAGGACAACGATCCTGCCAACTGCAATAATTACAATAATCCTTCATAACACCTTTTTATTTTATATAAAACACGATAATATCCAATTTGCGTATGCAAAAGGTCCAAGAGATCAGCTGGAACATTTGCCCGTTTGATTTACGCTACCCCCCTGTGCGTGGAATAACGATCTCTGAATTGTACAAATACGTAAATATTCCAGCTAATTCTGGGGCTCTGTCCTTGTTGATAATGAAAGCATTCGGGAGTGTTGTCTACCGCTTCCTGTAGTGTTAGTCTATAGCTTTCGGGGAATGATGGCTGTTGTTTGAAGGTGATGGATGGATGAATATGTTCTGTATTTTGAAGGGTTTTGGTTGCTATCTGTCATGAAAGGTGTAGTTTCTAAAGGAACAGTAGGGTAAGATTGGTTTGTTACCTTCTGTTGTGTTTGTTTTTGCTTGCTGTGTTTAAATGTTAATAAGTATGTTTTCTATCTGTATTATAGAACCTACATTATAAGTAATATTTAGAATGGGTGTTATGAAACTTTATCTCTATTATATGTATATGTATATTTATTGCCTAAAAGATATCGTATTAATCCTTCAGAGAACTCTCTTTGTAATTAGTTTGTAGTTTCTAATCTTCGTGGTTCTTAATAAGTTCTTTTCTAATTAATAACCACCCATAATCAAGGTAAGCGGTTACCATCTCTTTGCACACTATAAATTTACACATACCTCGTGGTTATGTCAATGTTTTAAATTAAACATTTGTCCTTTTTTGTCAATAATTGTTTAGGAAGCTAAATGGCCACGTTACAAAAAATTTTCTTTTACGATAATGTCTTCGTCTCATCCTTTTATCTTAACGGCTCTATTAATGCAGATGGTGTTCACTTAACATGAGCCATTGTCTACACATCTAAATGTCCTCTTTTATTAATGATTAATGGTAGAATCCTATGAACGGAAGCCAAAATACTTGAAAAAGTCAACATTGCGACTATTATGTAATTACAAGCAACACTTTGTCGGCGGTTCCGAGAAATGTATCAGATGCACCGACTCCTGCGTCGAGCGTTCGATCCATACATTAGATATACCCAGACACCGACTTTAATAAAAAATCCGCCGATAGTTAGCCATGCACGGTGAACGGCAATATGGACAAAATAATAAAAACATCACAGTCAAAATATATGTTGGCGTTTACAAAAAAATGTAAAAGAGATGTTGACTCGTCTACTTTGTGACATACCGCGGACCACTGTCCGATATTACAACAGTTACATTCGACTGTATGCCGCAGAAGTAAGATTGGTTTTCGATTTCCAAAATCAGGCGTCAAATTTTTTTTTCTGACTTGGATTCGAGAAAGGGCGTGGTCCATCCCGAATGGAAACATTTGCCAATATTATCGTGAAAGGTCTGAACAGATGAAATAATTTATTTCCCTGTGTCGTATTGTGTCCAAAACTTTGTCCTTTTGTGATGTTTTTTGCACCGGCTTTGCTCAGTGTGGTACCGACATCTCATTTATCCCTTTAAGGAAAAAGGAGGCCGACTTTTAAAAATTTGTTGGATAAAATCGATCTTATTAATTTGGAGAGAGGATATTTTTTTGATTTTCAATTGGTTTTGAGTTGTTGCCTTTTTCTTTGGAGGACAGTTGACGTATTTGGTGGATGCGTGTTGATGACAAAGGCATTAGAGTGTTGGTAAGTGATCCGTTGGTTTTGTGCAAGCCGCCGACGTCCGTTGACTCTAATGATTTGACTTAAATAAATCTTTGGACTTTGAATAGATTAATATTGTTCGTGTGTTTAGCGTGTTATTTTTGTGTTTCGTCGATAACAGTTAATACTATTCATACAATATTTTTTTAATAAGAATACATTATTGGTTTTGGAGCGACTTGTGATGATAGGTTTAGGTAGTTTCCGTGCTCTTTGATCTAGAGTAGACTAGTACTTATGAGAAGAAACTAGCCTATAAATGAGCTGTTCACTCTACTTGCTACTCAAGAAAATTACCTACTTATTCTATCTAGAATAAGTACCTAAATGTTTGTAAATAGACCAGAAAAATAGAAAAGCCCCCTGAGTTACTTGTCGGCGTCTTCTTGCGACGGCGGCACCGCGTTTCGAACCGTCCCGTCCGTGGTCCACATGCTATATCTACAAACCTATGATATATTATTAATTTCGGCGTATTGTAAGTGTCGTTTAATGATCCATGCAGAATATTTTTAAATATAAAATTTTGTATTTTAAGGAGTAAACCTCGCGAGCACCCATTTTTCATTTATTTTTCCCACTTCTTCTGACGTGTTAACGGTAAGTATACCTATCGTCCATAGGAGACTGTCGAATAGGAGACTCTCGCTCGATTCGCTCGCTCGGTCCATACCTAAATGCTACCGAGTTTAAATTCATAAGATTTATATTTTATGAACTATTTAGTAGCAGGCCCTAATAAATAAATATACCTACACGCTCTGCGGCTCTGCCCCTAAATCTTTCAAAAAGTCAACATGAACGATGTTGACTTTTTGAAAGGTTTTTTTTGTTTTTTCTTTGAATTTTCTCCGTTTTACTTAGTGTAATTATTTATTTCCTTATTGTTTCGGTCACTTTTTAGCATTCTGTTATCCACTAACTTTAAGTCAATAAGATAAAAAAAAACCAATCTAATTGAGAACCTCCTCCTTTTTGGAAGTCGGTTAAAAACACAGCAAGACTTATAACGATGAAGGGACTGTAAAGAGACGGAAAAAGGGTTACCTTTTACAATATTCTTTAAGACAAAGAAATAATTCTGTAGATGTTTTAACAAAACTTAGTTATCGCTTAGCCACAGGATTTTGGCGACAAGATTTTAGCCAACATTTCTGCAAACAAAGATAGCCACCGGCAAAGTAACCTCTAGAGACTGAAGTAAACTGCAAGCTAATGAACTAAACATTAACTAACACGGCTAAAATAGTGGTTAACCCTTGGGATAGCTTCTGTGCAGGTACTGCAAAGTACTGCCGTCCTCAATTATGGCAGAACTGTATTCTCCAAGGATTATGGTATTTGTCAACATGCGGTACATAAAATTTGCAAATCATTTTGTTTTTTCGATTTGCGATGACAGCAAACATGTTTTGTCTAAACAATTTAGACTTTCAAACACCAGGGTGTAGTGATGTTTTTTTTAAACTGCTACTAGGAAATATTGTACAGAAAGATAGTGGCGGGAGGTTAAGAATATTACAATAAGGTGAAATAGAAACAGGTTTTTAAGTTCTACCTTCTCAACAATGATCACATCTCCCAATGGGGATCTGAGAACCTGGTCGAGTTCAATGCCAAGAAGACGCAGGCATGCGCGTTTACAGCAAAGACATCTCCTTTCCTCCATTTCCATCAAGAACCAAGCGTTTTGGTGAGTCTTTTCTCTGCCGCACCATTAAGTCCTGGAATTCCTTGCCGGCGCACGTGTTTCCTTCTTCCTACAGTCCCGGGTCCTTTAAGCGGGGCGTGAAAAATTGACGTGCCATATATAAAAAAAAAAAACTCTTGGTACACTACAAATTGGTATAAAACTACTAGTTATTCACTCTTCTTCTTGCTAGTAAAGTGTATTGAAACAAAATATTCATGAAAAAATACAGCTTTACTCGTCTACTCCCACCTGTTCTGTTGAGTAGTTCTGTTGGCAGAACTTCTGGTAAATTTTTTCCCATTAGTTCTGTCCACAGAACAAATGGGAAAACAATTCCCACCTGTTCTGTTGAGTAGTTCTGTTGGCAGAACTACTGGTAAACTGATACGATGGGGAGTAGTGTATAATGTAAATTAAAAAAATAACGTAATTTTTTTATGTCATATGTTGTGTACCAGGGGCCTTCGGCTTCGGAAGTGTGTACCTTACAAACTATTTTATATAAGTCTGGATTTATAAGTCTACCTAGTATTTAACTAGAAGCGGATGGGACTCATTTTAATTACTTACATAATTTAACTTGATATGTGTCCCACCTGCTTTTAATTGAATATTTTGATTATAAGCTTAAATATATTCTATCAGGAAGTATTGACATTATGGTCCTTACTATAAATTACCGGAGAAGGTAATGGGTGCATATGTTTATTATTTCTTAATATTTGCACCGTCAGGATTTTTATTATTTTATTTTGTAATTAAGTAATGTAAGGCGTGAAAAAGCATCTGATGATACCGTCATGCTGAATGCCACCATTGTAGTACTTACTGTACGTGTTTGTAATTTTGACCATCTTTAATAAGAATTTGCCTACAGCTTACCATCAAGCGAAGAGAAATCAAATTGACATGACATAAATATAAAAAAGGATACTCTTGCCTATAATATTTTAAACCTATGAATTGTTAAGTTAAAAATTTTATGGGAAATTTAACCGCAGGTAGGTACCTATCTTGCCAACCAAAGTCAAGCAGAAAGTGAGTGTGCCTCATTTTTTAAACCTTTTGACTTTTTAAAACCTCACATTATAGTTTTACTGTTCAACAATAACACAACATTAGTGGCCAGACCATTGTTCCAAAAAGAAAAGTTAAACCAATAACGAGCTGTTACCAAATTCTTTAGCCACTGATCACACCCAAGTGCCCCACTGGGCATGACGACATCCTACTAGGCACAAACTAACCACTATACATTTAAAAAGAAGTCTCATTATTACAAGACGCCTGTGGTCGCATCCACACCAAATTTCAATAACATTTAATACAACATCATGGTTTTACAACACCATTGTTAAAGTGTGACTAAACGCTTCACATGGGGCCGGAACAAAACACGAAAACCACGAAAACTGTAAACAATCAGTTTTATTTATTGTTTTACGGCAGCCATATAACTCCGTCACTGAAGAATGAGAGGCTAATAATTTGTGAAATGCACCCGCAATAAAACCATCATGGACAGTGGTGTAGTTCGTCGAGATGCGGACAAAAAAGTGCAATGTGCGTTTTGAATAGATTTGGCACGCTCGGAGCGCACCGGCCGATCCGATCGGCTTTGCATCGCGTGATGAATGTGCGGAAGTCACATTTAAATCCCTTACAACTTAATAATAACGATAAACATGAGTCCCCTGTTTAAATAAATGTTTCGCAACATTAGCGCGGCCATTTCGCGAAAGCTGCGCACACGCAGTTGATTGTACAAACATTGGGATTAGAGTGTTTGTCAGTTATTGATGGCTTTGATGGATCGGTTAGATTTTGGATGCGTTAAATTGAAATCTTTCGTTATCCAATGTTGTATATTGTTGTCTTTAATGTATACTTTGATGGATAACTGTTGCTGTTTTACTCATACGGTAATGCCTTGATCTGTAATCACACGCTTGTGAACTACAAACGGTATGTCGTAAAGTCATTACCAGCTAATCTTACCTTCGCTCATGTTACTATACAAATAAGTTATTATATTTGTCTAATTAAAAAAATAATTACATTTTAAGACATTTTTGATTGAATTTTGATGATGTTCAATTAATCATTAATCAATTAGGCTATTAGACTGCTGGACATAGGTCTCTGACTATGTGGGCTCCTTCTACCTATCGTCGCCCTTATTTATGGTTTTATTATATAATTTATGATAACAATAGAGATAGCTTTTAGTTTTTATGACATATTGTATGCCAACTACTCTGATTTTCCCCTTTCTTTTAAAAAAGTATGACTGTTCAATATTCTTAACAACTATCTCTTTTCTCAACAATCATAATCCTACTATCCTGCATACTAATGTTATGAATGTGAAGGTTTGTGAAGATGTTTGGCTATTTGTTATTCAATTACGCTGTAACGGCTACACGTATTTGACTGAAATGATTATATAGATAGATTATAGTCTGGAAAAACATATAATCTTACATAATATTTCCCATGGATAGCAGACACTGGGTCAAAATTCCATGGCAGCATCAGCTAGTATGGAATGTAATAATAAAAAATAATTGTAATCGACTTTACGTTTACCAACAGTATTTTTTTGTTATTTTCTCTGTCCAATTGATCTTTGCTATCTTCCTCTCACATCACAATACAAATAAATGTCTTTAATAGATCTCTTTCTTTCATTTTAATGTCCACATATCGCAACTAAAATATTGAATCCGATAATAGTTAATCTATTTTTGACATGCGACTAGATTATAATAATTAATTTGAAATAGTAATTGCATTGTATTATGCAAAACCAAAATCCACTCAAAATACTAATAATATTTAGGTACATATTTTTATTTTCATGTTGTATTTATGATAATCAAATGAGTATAGAATTCCTAATTTATTGATATTCGACATTAGTATTTCAATAAGAACTCTTCTGCATGTTACACAATGTGACCTCGAAGTGATATTTGTTCGTTGTCGGTTCTTTTGAGTCACTCTCATGACGGAATTCAACTATTTTTAACAAATTCTAACACTGATATTGACATTTTAGTTTCTTTCACCAGCAGGCCAAAAGCACCTGATAAATAGCAATGGAAACTGTTAAAAATAGTTTTATTTCAATGTATATTAACAATAAAACTCTCACCTTATTGTAGCCATTAGCGCAGTTATACGTTCAAGTATAACTGCGCAAGCCTAGGCTTGTGCAAATGCGCGTTAATGAAAATTGCACAAGTCTCTTCCAAACGTTATAATAAATAAAATTTATGCGTATATAACGTGTGTCTATTATAGTATACATTAGCAAGCTATAAAGCGCTCTTTACTAAGTATGAAATATAAGCACAAGTACGAACAGTACTGACCAAAGATAGTAACAAAGGAATAGGTACCCTATACCCGATATGTAGCTGCTACCCCAAACTATATCCTCGAATTAGTTATCATTAGTTTTTTGGTGTGCGTTAGAGAATTAGTGGGCACTTCGTTTGGGCTTACACAAGATGTAATAATACTATTTTAGTCTTGAATATGATGCTATCTCGACTCAAACTATACATAACTTGTGACCTGTTTTAGGGGTGGATTCACATATTCTTAGTAGTAGTAAATAGGTAGGTACATAGATAAACCCAAACTAATGCAAATACATATTCATATGCACACAAATATGTATTTTACACTTAGCGGAAATCAAATTTGAACTCTTAACTTAGCGGTTAAACACTACTGCCACAGCACATAAGTAAACATGACGTTGCTTTTTAATTATTGGACATTTTATTCGTTTTGAGTACATTGCATGCAAGTAAAAATGAAGTTGTATAATTATATATGTATATTGGAGGTGAATGTTATAACTTCTACTAGTAGGTACAATAAATCTCAGTCAGAATGGTTTAATTACATAGTCAGTTATGTAATTAAACCATTCAGAGTGATTTTTATGAAATTGATCAAAAGTTGCGAATAATTCGAGCTCGTACAGCTTTATTCGCTAATACTTGGGCCCTTACACCAAGCTAACCTCTTACAACAAAGAGTGTTGTAATTTCTTGCACGATTTTAAGCTGAAACCTTCGAGGCAACCGTGCGTGATCAGTTCAAACTGTACTTACAGTCATTTACACTTCTTATACATCGACTTATTTCACGCACATGCTCCGATTTTTTCCTTTACAAGATTTACGATGCATGCAAACAATAACTGCAGCAGATGTCTCCATACATTATTAATAATGGTAACGCCGACGTTTACCACAATAACCGCTATTGCAATAACAAACACATCTACGTGATAAATGATTATATTTTATGGCATTCGCCCTTGATGTGACTCTTGTGTCTTTATTTCACCGACTATTTTTTTGCGCACTCTATAACCAACCTTATTTCAACTTAAAAAGGTTGGTTTTATTTTAGCTACTGTTATCGTTAGAACTAGAACTTGGGGTGTACAAATGGCATTGATGTTGTTCAATCGCACGTAGCAAATTGTCGATAGTCGCTCGAATCATTAGCGACGCGTTTTTGTCCGCGCTCCGGATCATTCGGCACACTGTGCGGCCTGCGCGTACGCACATTTAGGTGCTTTAACAAAATTCACTCGAGTGTACACTGCTTTGGTTTCATATAAAGAATAGATTCGATATTGTTGGTACTTTATATGGGAATTTATTATTGTGTTATTGTAATATTTCTGTTAAAAATGCTAATATATAAAAAGTAAGTCTACCTGCGTATTAAAAAAGTAACTGTCAGAATTGTTTATCTAATAAATATCAAGATGTAGATAATGATAAAGTTATAATATGAACTACGATATTACTATTAACTTATTTAACATAATCGGAATATTATTCAAATGTAAAACTGTGACAGTCCTGTTAAACATCAACATTATCTCAAAATTGGGGTTGTATCTCCCAAATCTGTGCTATAAATACGACATCTAACATTTACAAACATAAATCTCGATTGAATTGTAAAACTCAGTTCCCACATGTCCCGTGAATTGTAAACATGATCATGCTGTTTTATACGTCAACGCATTTACCACCAAATTAAAAATAAACATCTCTCAAATAATAAACCTTAATTCAAAGAGATAGAGTTGAAAGTATTGCAGCAAAGTGTATATGATATGTTGGTATGTGAACCGCACAGTGGGTCGAACAATGCACCCTTGGTGAGTACAATCGTGCCTAATATTTGTAGATAATATTGTTACTGGGTAGGTTCTACTCATTTTATATAGGGCGGTGTCAATAAACATCTGCACATACGGATGTGAGGGCTGTAGTTATTGAATGTCCGCAAACTTATCGCGATGCTCTGGTGAAGGGAAATAAATGTATACTAAGTAACCCGTACGTTCTTGAAACATAAAATATGCAAATTGTATCTATAAAGATTACAAAACTATGATCTTTGAACTTCTTTCTTAGTCTTCGTTATCAGTAGTTATGTATATATTTTATATTTCAATAATGTTGTCGCATCGGTGGGACATAAAGAGGTTTGTGATGCATATCAACTATGTAGTATTATGCATGGCTAATGGATAAAATAATAAATAAATATTTTAGGATATGCTATAGGTTATTTAGACCTGAATAGAATACGTATATTGATCACAAGACAAAATAAATTTTAGATGTCAACAGAGATGATATGTATTCACATAGTTGTATGGGGCTCTACAAGTTCAGTGAGACTTATAACGGAGGGGCTCCGGCGCAAGCTCCTCACTGGATGCAGCGTTGAAGTAGACAGGGGGGAGAAATTGTACGGGGTACCAGGAACTCCGCGAGAGCTGGTAAAACTGAAGGTTTGTTGGGGATTTCCCTGTCCATAGAATCACGTAAAAACACTAGTAGCTATTTTCTTAGCATTTACGTACATAGCAAAATAGAAATAAACGAAAACCATCATTTCTCAATATTAAAATATTTGTCAAATGAACAGTGAAATGTTAGTACATGTTGTGTGTTAAGCATTTTGTGAGAACTGTATTCAACGATTTGTTGAAAATCGAACGTGCGACTGGAAATAAAATATTATATACTGGCGCCGCGCTAGGATGTAGGTACTTATCTCTAGAATTAGATAAGTAGGTATCTATGGTTTCAACAACAGAAAAACTTGAAACAAATTACTCAATTATAATATTGAATTACACTCTACCCGAAATAAAAAAGTAACAGATACTTATCTGCACTTGTAATACAATATAAACAGTCGACTAATTCGTCTGGCCGTAAGTCTGCGCATGCGATGCTTCGCCTGCACAACCGTTAATACACTTCATTGGACTTACAAACAACACACTGCACATACAATAATGTAAGTATTCCATAAACAAATCGCTATTTTTTGCGTCGGCGTCTCAAACGGTTCGCTTTGATGCGCGGGCGCCGATATTTTGAAAGCTCCGGAGTGTTTCAACTTGAGCAGAGATGAACAAAATGTGATGTTTTACGTGAAGATAATCTAAATACTTATACGCCGGGGTGGCCCGCCTTCAAGATTAGTTTGTTCTCAAAAAGATGGTATTTTGTTTAGATTCTTGCGATACTTGCCTAACTATGGAAGTTTTTAATAATAAAATGCTTCGAACTAATAATGTATTCGTGTGTGGTAGTAGAACAGAAAGACAATTACGTCAGAAGTCACGGGTGTAATTACCTATACTACCGGTAGGGTATAGGCACGAGTTGTGGACTGAGCTCACTGTGGTCAGAGCTCATTGGAGAGCTTCAACCATATATCACTTCCAACTTGCTAATTGACG
Organism: Pelosia muscerda; assembly: GCA_963691645.1. Taxonomy (NCBI): domain Eukaryota; kingdom Metazoa; phylum Arthropoda; class Insecta; order Lepidoptera; family Erebidae; genus Pelosia; species Pelosia muscerda. The sequence continues at coordinate 18,355,035 of OY829106.1, forward strand.
GATGCAGATCTTACACAGGCTAATCTCTGGAAGCTGGGAGGCCAGACGGCAGTCATTTCAATAAAAGTTGGGTACGACCAATAAAACGTAGGAAAAAATTGCAGCATATACTAGGTAATCTAGAATTACAAACTACTAATGTAACACAAACTATCACGTATGTTATCTCGAAAATAGTTTCCTGTGGGTCATAGGAACAGGATCTACAGCCAGTAAACTATAAATAACCATTCATTTACCAATTAAAAAAACTATAAAGAAAAAAAAATTGACCAAAGAGAAGAATTTTTGAAGAACTATGCCGCTACCATCTTACGCAAAATCTCTAGTCGTTGCCAACAAAAATCAACCCATCAAGAATAAAAACACCAATCAGCCGCCATAGATAAGGGTAAACATGGTGGTGATTGGCGCCATGTTTTGGTTCGATCGCTAAAAAATGGCCGCCACCCACGACAGCACCCATGAGAAAAAATTAAACCTATAAAGTCACAAGGCGGTGTTCCGTATAATTTAGAAATTGGCATGATTTGGGTTGTTAATTAGATATTTAGCTTGTTGTGCTCTGTTTGGCAGGTAGGCAGGTAAATAATAAAGATAATATTAAATTTTCATAAATTATAAGTGTAAATAATAATCATCTTGATAAATGTATAAGAGCTTGATATCTTATATATATATAAAAATGAATTGCTGTTCGTTAATCTCGCTAAAACTCGAGAACGGCTGGACCAATTTGGCTTATTTTGGTCTTGAATTATTCGTGGAACTCCAGACAAGGTTTAAAAGGTGAACAAATATGAAAATGCTCTGAATGGAGCAGTGGGAACAGGATCAGAAGTTCACGCAGGCGGAGACGCGAGCAACAGCTAGTATGTAATAAATTATTGATACCGAATCAATAATTTATTACAACGAGCGAAGAGGTAAATAATAAATAGGACACTCATATGGACGGTATCAGAAATAATATAATATACTTGAAAAACTTCATCTTGAAAAGTAGATACTCTTTATAAGCAGTACGCATTTATGGGTGTCTTGAGAATAGCACGTATTCATTACTTATATCACACCAACCTGCGTGCACCAAGACCTCATCCGTCTCACGACTTAGGATCAAAATATAAGCCGGTAATATACCTACCATAAAAATGTGTGACCCATAGACTTCTAGCTTCAAATTAAACACAAGGACTCGTAGGGTAACATTCTCATTGATCCCTAAATATCAACAAGCCATGTATAACCCGGGACACTTAGCAAAACGACGGCGTCTTATCTCCCGTCCCCCTCAACTTGGGTGGTGTCATAGACCTCAAGTGCACCCACATCTAGACTCGTAAATCTTCAGCCCATTATAGATACCAATGCGATTTTAATTGGCTTGCACATATTAAAAAAACTCATAGTAAATAATTAATCGAAATAGTTCACAGAATGTTTATTTTGCAAGCTATTTCGAACATAAGTAGAAGTGGTTATATCTATTGAAGAACTGATGGCCGTTTTAGCACTCTAGGATTATTGGAGATTGCGATAAGGCAAAGGAAAAGCAGTACGGCTCATCATCATCATAGACAAACGGCCTGAAAAAGGTGACTGGGACCGAATATATGTGAAAGACGGTAGTAATCACGCACATTGAGAGTGAGCTTATGTCCTATAGTCCTAACCCTTCCAGTTAAGCTAAGTTCACGAAATGAAATGGCCAGAATCAAACTACTAAGCTAACACTTCAAGTACCTTGAACATATTTATTACTTCTATTTAATTAAAACCCTTGAAATTTTTCTTTTGGCTTGTGTTTTTGTTGTTGCATCTTAATTACAGTCAATAAACATTATTATTTACGTCAATTACTGAATTTCATGTTCAATTATTAGTAATCCAGTTTCAATTATCATTCACTATCCGAATCTCGTGTCGGAGCAAGAATATCACAGTCTCGTGTCGTAAGAGGACGGAAAAATACACAGACGATATCACTACAAGAGGAGGAAAGCTCGAAATAAACACCTTTTTTTCTTTTTTTTTACGCTGAGAAATGCATTTACGCATCCCCGCTCGTGGGGACAAGACGGGGTATGTGTGACTCCTGTCGGAGTAACAGTATACCCACTAAAACTCAGCGGTGTTCCCACATCGCCGTGTGTAGGGAGGGTCATGGGAACCGGCTCAGCCTTCACTTCCACAACCCTCCCGGCGCATGCCCGCCTAGCTGGCAGGCCCCGCATGCCCCCCAGAATGGGGGGCTACGTCGAAATAAACCCCTATACCAACCCATCTGGTCAGCGCATAATATGACGTTATTTGCAGATGATAGTACATTGACAATTTGTAATGACAATAATGACTTGACTGAATATAAAACTGACATACACAATGCATTGACATCTATAATTAAATGGCTGGACATTAATAATTTAAAAATTAATTTAAAAAAATCTAAAATCATGCATTTTAACCAACGGGTAACATCAAATGGAATAGACGTAAAGTATCAAAATAGCGTAATTGAAAATGTTAGTACGGCAATAGTTATTTGTGCAACAACAACTGTTTTTTGCTGCGAGTGCTGATTTTGAATCCTGAGCAAGCGAGGGATTCTAGGATTGAATCACGAGCGTAGCGAGTGATTCTACTGTAGAATCCTGAGCGTAGTGAGGGATTCAAATGCACGAGATGCAAATAATTTTGCTCTCGTGTGGCACACATTACTTTTCACTTCAGCAGCGAGAACACATAAGAAATATTACTTAGATGATAATGCAACACTTATTAACAGAACAGAACACCTATTATTAATTAAAATAATGCTGAAAATTGTAAAAGTTGATAATTAATCTAATTACTTATTGCTGTTGCAGAACAAATTTAAGTTGAAAGTTAAAAGTTAAATTTTATACCCGTTATTTTTAAGGTGTGTTCAGAAACAGCGTACGTGACATTTTATTTTTCAAATGTTGATAATAGTAATCATTATAAATACTTATGCATTACTTATTTTGGTATTCAATAACATTACATAATTATTAAATAATGTAAATAAAATACATGGTTATTCTTTTACAAATATCTTTCAAATTTAGAATTTCGAAATAGGACCTTTGACGTGCCATAAATTAAAAAAAAAAACCTTCAAAATACTTGTGTTTGTCACTCGAACTTTTTTATGGACGGCTAAGAGACAGAGTGCAGTGTATGTAGTTCGAAAGTTATTCGCGGAACAATTCTTTTTGAATCTATGGTTGGCACTCTTCATTGAAAATTAAAAAAAAATAATTAAAAAGCTACTTTGTCTCACTGAGTGAGCAAAATCGCATTTTGCACACTGTTTTTACGCAGCAAAACTAACTTGTTTGAGCTGCTGTGGTGAAAAATTTCTTGGGTTAACAATTGATGAACGGATTAACTGGAAAGCACATATAGAGCAGCTCTGTAAAAGAATTTCCAGTTCTGCTTATGCGTTACATGCGCTGTCCAACATTGTTAATGGAGATACACTCATAACTGCTTATCACGGTTTAGCTGCTCCACTGTTACGATACGGAGTTATTTTCTGGGGTAACTCAACAGATAAGGAAGTTGTGTTTAAGGCTCAAAAGAGATGCATTAGGTCAATGTTTAAATTAAAAACTACAGATAGCTGCAAAACATACTTCCAGGACTACAAAATTTTAACATTACCATGTATATATATTTTCACCACAGCAGCTCAAACAAGTGAGTTTTGCTGCGTAAAAACAGTGTGCAAAATGCGATTTTGCTCACTCAGTGAGACAAAGTAGCTTTTTAATTATTTTTTTTAATTTTCAATAAAGAGTGCCAACCATAGATTCAAAAAGAATTGTTCCGCGAATAACTTTCGAACTATATACACTGCACTCTGTCTTTTGGCCATCCATAAAAAAGTTCGAGTGACAAACACAAGTATTTTGAAGGTTTTTTTTTAATTTATGGCACGTCAAAGGTCCTATTTCGAAATTCTAAATTTGAAAGATATTTGTAAAAGAATAACCATGTATTTTATTTACATTATTTAATAATTATGTAATGTTATTGAATACCAAAATAAGTATGTAATGCGTAAGTATTTATAATGATTAGGTACTATTATCAACATTTGAAAAATAAAATGTCACGTACGCTGTTTCTGAACACACCTTAAAAATAACGGGCATAAAATTTAACTTTTAACTTTCAACTTTAAATTTGCAGAACAGCAATAAGTAATTAGATTAATTATTAACTTTTAAAATTTTCAGCATTATTTTAATTAATAATAGGTGTTCTGTTCTGTTAATAAGTGTTGCATTATCTTCTAAGTAATATTTCTTATGTGTTCTCGCTGCTGAAGTGAAAAGTAATGTGTGCCACACGAGAGCAAAATTATTTGCATCTCGTGCATTTGAATCCCTCACTACGCTCAGGATTCTACAGTAGAATCACTCGCTACGCTCGTGATTCAATCCTAGAATCCCTCGCTTGCTCAGGATTCAAAATCAGCACTCGCAGCAAAAAACAGTTTTGCTCTCTTGTTGCACAAATAACTATTTCGAGGTTGCAATATTTGTAAAAAATAATCCTCATTTATTTCCGACCTTAGAGGCAACAGTTCCGCGAAACAGGCGGGATAACACCAGGCTACGTTTACACAGGGCGACAACGGCTCTTGTGCGCAAAAGTATAATTTGTATGGCGCCTATAATATACAATAAATTGCCTAGAGATTGGAGGGAGTTAAACTGTAACAAATTCAAAGCAGTACTTAAAAATATGTTAGTTCAAAAAGCGTATTATAATGTAACAGAATACCTGAATGATGATTTGAATGAATCATGATTTAATTTGGTTGAATTGATGAATTTATGATGATTGATGATTGACATGCCTACTACAAATATTATAATTTTATTTAATTTGAATCTTGACATGTATAATTTGCAATTTGACATTTTTAATTGTTTTTTTTTTTTTTATCTTATTAATTTATATACTGACATAATTTAAAATCCTCTGTAGCGGCGTTGCGTCGTAGACGCGACGTCAGCAAATTCCTTGTCGGGCAGCGACGGAGCGCCCGCGCTCTGTAAAGCCAGTTCATACGGTAGGCTCGCTACAGTCGGCCACATATAAACTCGCTCCACTTATAGATGTTCTAGGTTAACATCAAGTGTTCTAGTTACTAGATTATAAGTCCTACATATTGTGTGTGATCAGTAATAAACGTTATAAGTGTATGCCACCTTTTATTGAAGTGCTCCCACGTGACCCATAGGCATAGCCTTTAAAGTGGTGACCCCGAACGTGAACGTGGGAGTTTGTAGGTTATATAACCTATAACCTCGTGACTTTTTTGTGAACTTTTGAATGTTAGGCACTCGTGTGTAAACATTAGCGTAACGAAATGGCAAATGACGGCAGTGCGCCCATAGTGAAATCCGAAGAGCAGGTGATCACGAGCATCGCGGTTACGACGCGTATTCCAGACTTCTGGTGCGACGAGCCCGAGCTGTGGTTTATCCAGGCTGAAGCAGTATTAAACCCGCAAAAGGCGTCGGATGAATCAAGGTACCAGATAATCGTATCGAAATTAGGCAAAGATGTTCTGACGCAAGTCACGGACATTCTCAGAGACCCCCCGCAAACAGACAAGTACTCTACGCTAAAAAAGCGATTGTGCGAAATCTATGCGAGGACCAAGGAGCAACAGGTACACAGACTCATGAACGAGATGGAATTAGGAGACCAGAGGCCATCGCAATTACTAAGGAAAATGCGTGATATTGCACGTGGCAAGATTGAGGACGAAACCCTCCTCATACTGTGGCTTAACCAGTTGCCAAGCACAGTAAGAGGGATTTTGGCAGCTACGGAGACGAAGGACCTTAGTAGCTTAGGAAACATAGCGGACAAGGTCATAGAATCCGTATCACAGAGAGAGACAGTCAGCAAAATAGATGTAGCTTCAGGAAGCGAAGCCACAACCATAATAGCAGAAATCAAGAACCTGACAGAGAGGATAAGAGGACTAGAAAGCAGGCAGCCCAGAACAATTCCACTCTCCAAAGTAGTCGTCACCTAGGATATATATGTAAGTTAAAATCACAGGAATGCTAGCGCGAGGTATGATGAGTAGTGACGAATGGATGGAGTCGCAGGCGCTGTCGTGATGGACGCTGAGGATCCCCAGGGATGTAATTAAATATAGCAGAGCGGGTCATCACGGCAGCTACCAATAAATAGGCATGAATGTGTATAGAATAAGTATATAAAGTAGCATAGGAGGTCTCTGCTGACCCATATTGGCATGCACGGTATGATAATATATAATAATTGTTACAACAGGGCGCAGTATTGCGACACCGGACGCGCTATGTAAACACAGGTGCGGCGTCCGAGCGTGCGAGTCAGCAAAAATCGCACGGAGACCGTATGCGATGTATAGTTTAAGAACTTTGTAATGATGTACTGTTTTGATGAAACTTTTTGTTAGTTATAGATAACTTTTCCCTAAAAAAATTTTTATAAAAATTTTTTTTTTCAAATAAGGGGGGAATACTGTAGCGGCGTTGCGTCGTAGACGCGACGTCAGCAAATTCCTTGTCGGGCAGCGACGGAGCGCCCGCGCTCTGTAAAGCCAGTTCATACGGTAGGCTCGCTACAGTCGGCCACATATAAACTCGCTCCACTTATAGATGTTCTAGGTTAACATCAAGTGTTCTAGTTACTAGATTATAAGTCCTACATATTGTGTGTGATCAGTAATAAACGTTATAAGTGTATGCCACCTTTTATTGAAGTGCTCCCACGTGACCCATAGGCATAGCCTTTAAATCCTCTATCTCAATATTTGTACGCTGGAGACAGCAGAATATTATGGACATGTAACTATTTTATAACAACTTTTATACAATATTCTGACAAATAAATGAATCTATCTATCTATCTATCTATCTAGCGCAGCGTGGAAACATAGGCCAAAGGAAGACGTCTATGTTCAGCAATGGATAGCACTATGATGCGTATTGATGAGTTGATTGATATTATTAATTCTATTTCGATTATTATTATTACGTCTATTTCAATTTCGTTACCAATTTTATTTCAATTGTTTTGAAGGAGAACTACTTTTTACACTAAAGGAGAGTTTTCTTCCGTTTCTGTACATTGTTTTTAAATTTAATTTTGTTTCATATATTATTCTATATATTTGAATTTATATACAATTCGAATCTATTTCTTCCGAATCGAAATTTAAAGTTCTAATCCACTACATCCCTTTCTCCCTTCCAAATATGTTTATGAAGTATGACGAAAATACTTCAATCTAACGATTTGTTAAGTTTTTTCTCTAAACACGACAGAACATCCCAATTTGTCGTCACCATTTACGGAAATACCAACCACATGTACAAATTATAACGGCCAAAGACACGTGTTGATATGTTCAGGTAATTTGTCTTATTTCTTTGATCTGTGGACCTCCCAGCATCGGTATCTCTCTCCATTAATCCTTCATATTGCCTCTTAACCTCCTGAGTGCTAATGAGGCTGACTAACGTGAAAGGGACTGTTCGTCATTTTAATTATAACTACACAGCATTGACAGGTTATGTTCAGAGTAGGTTTTAATTTATCGTTAATAATTTTATGTGAAATATAGTTATACATGGGTTTTATTTTAAACAATATTAGCAATCGAAATTATGAATTACTAATATTACCTCTAACCCTTCCAGCTAAGTTAGCAATGGCTTGTGCTAGTGGTAGTGTAGTGACCAAGATTCGAACCCAGGACTTCCCAATCGTAAGGCCTACTCCTTAACCACTACGCCAACGACTTTATTATTATTATTATGAATTTTATTTTCTACTAGCCTATGCCTGCGGCTCCACCCGCGTGGCTGTCGGTTATCGCGACCTAAGCGCCTTCTGTGTAACTTAAATTCTATATTTGTAATCATAACTCTGGTTCTACTTAACCGATTGCAATCAAACAAACGTAAGATATTAGTAGGACCAAACCCCTTCAAACAAAAAAAATCCGTATCGAAATCCGTTCAGTAGTTTTTGCGCCCATCCAATTATATAATAGTGTAGAAGATAGATATAATTGTTAGTAGGTATGGTGTATGGTGGCTGAATAATTAACCCTGGTAGGTCCAAGGTGGAACAGGGAGGTGGCATGGCCCGATATTTGATCACATGATGGTGGACTAACCAAAATGATAAGATTTTCAAGTTTATAATATGGCATTTAGTAGGTACAGCATAGAATAAAGTCTCATAAAGTTTAGTTCCACATGAAATGTGTCAAAAATACTCAGAATTTTAACCACGCTTCGTTAAAATTCACTTCCCCTTTCCCATGTTCACGGGTAAGTACAAATTGTACTCTTCGGAACAGAACCCGCGCTTGCAGCCGGCCCTCATTCAGGACAACCTACCGCAAGCTCGTTAGACCAAGTGATAAATGTATTGCAGGAATTTTAATTATTTTAACAGATAAGGTGTCTTGAGTAATTATTAATGCGATACAATATCTTCTATATATATAAACATCTACTGCTATTCGTTTGTCTCTATGAATCTTGAGAACGGCTGGGCTGCTTTAGCTGATTATAGTTTTGAAATGTTTGTCATAGTCCAGGGAAGGTTTCTATAGTGAGAATTGCGTGGAAACATTGCGAGGAAGAAAGGGAAAGGGAACCGAAAAACTGATACCGCGGCCAACAGGGAGTATAATATAGATACGAAAATAATTTTAACACTTTACCATTCAACTAGGTACTCGTTAATTCAGATATCGTGAATATCCGCCCGCCCGTATTTGATTCATGGCTACGCGGGAGGCGTGAGTTTGATTCCCGCTCAATGCAAATTATTATGAGCATTTACACTGGTCAGGTCGTGCTTTGAAGAGCATGTTAAGCCGTCGGTCCCGGTTGCCATACCAGTATCAGTTGTTATACATGCTGCCCGGGCAGTTGGAGCCCTCAAAAGTCCGACTAACCTAACTACAAAACTTCGATATAGCCAATTTGCGTGTGGAGATCCGATGGCAGTCGCTTCACGGAAAATATCGAAGTTCAGCCGCACCTTAGTTAGACTAGAAAGCCGACCCCAACTGATTTGAGAATAGGCTTAGAGAACGCTAATGAATAGTATACTATGTATGTATAGCGTTCCTGATGGACACTGATAGTCCGAATCTCATTATGGAAGTAAGGTACGATTAAAATAATATTACTTCTACAAGGCGGCGGCGGTTACTGCAAAAGTGTAAAGTATCAGTTTCAAACTATACAAGCTCCACTCCTTAAGATTAAAATACAAATGACACGCTCATCTAATTATCACTCCTGCATTCCTCGCCAGCTCCATCTGGCGGGACACCCGTGCTTTCCTGGGATATCGCCACACATTCCCGTCATACTTGACACTCCCTAATGAGTCGGGTCCCGCGCCGCTGCACAAGAGGAATGGGAGACAGTTTGTTACTCATACAAATAAGACCACCTGATTTGTTGGCTTTTATTTTATTGGTACCTATTTTTTTTTTCCGTGCGCGAAATCGCTTCGGGTTGGTAATCCCCACGGATATCAATCCCACTGGACCTGATGAAAGAGGTTATGTTGTACTTGAACCGAATAAAACGCACGCCGTCCTTTCTTTAGTTCTTTGCCGGAGGTGAGATAGTAGCGAACATATACCTTGTACCTCGGCAGAACCGGTGCCTTCTCTTTCGAGATAACCCCCTTCGGATATAGGGACACGTACTACTGTGGGTACCTACTACTGTTGTATAAGAAGTATGTATTTTAACATGGCATATTGGAGTAGGTGTTAGATGGCGGTAATTCATTATAAGACTGCACATTGATGTTCTTCCTCGGGTATGAAGTCTTTTTATTGCTTTGATGGGTGCGGTTTGGCATTCCTTTTTATGACACTTTAGTGATATTTAATTAATGCTATCGTTGGGATTGTTAAACCGTGGATAGTGGTGAATTTATTATTATCATCATCTGAGCATTGATTCCAATTGCATTCTTCCACTTCCACCTCATCAAGCGTCCCCACTAGAGGGACATAGTGGAAAGTGGAAGATTTTTAATGTCTTATGTTTGTTAAATTAGCGATTTAATTAAAAGAATTAATTTTTATTTTATTTAAAAATACCAAACCTAGTGGTGATAATTACACCAGCCAATGGGGCAGCGAATAAAGTACGTGAAGGAAAACATGCTTATTACATTGCCCATTTTGACAGCAATGTACCCACACAACAGCGAAGTTTCAACGATTTAGCCACCAATTTCGTATACCATGACAAAATACACTAACTCATATAAACGCCTACTTACTAAAACAGAAGTCCTCATTAGTACAAATTTCCCAAAAAAAAAAACAACCTCAAAAGCCGCCGTTCTGCCGTCGTAGTGTGAACCACATTCTCTAGTCCTCCTCTAAAGGCGGCTCCTCACATGTTTAATATTTATTAATTGCAGCCGCGACAGGAATGTGACGACTTGACGATCCTGCCAATGAGTCCACCGCCGGCTGAGCCCGTAAATGGTTCCACTCGGTAATTAAACCCGGAAGAAGATGGAACCCAGTTATGTCGAACATTTCATACGATGGTGATTGTGTCACAAAAACTGCCACACATTTCGATTTGAGATTGTGTTGCGCTTTGAGATAAAATTTTTGAAAAACGAATGTAATAATAGAATGGTCATGAGTTGGGAATATGATATGAAACTAATTGAGATAGGCTGTGTTTCGTTGTGCATATGTGCTTTTTTATGTGCCTAAACTGAATAAACGTATTTAATTCTTGATTCTCTATCTAAACAATAAGGAAATTTATCTGTATAAAAGTAGTAGATGGTAGTGCACGCGACTGCTACGCACGGGGCGCGAGTTCGAACCCCGCTCAGTGCATAAAGTTGTATGCGTGAATATGGCTGTTTCCACTGGTCTGGTCGTACCTCGGAGAGCACGTTAAGCCGTTGGTCCCGGTTGCCATACAAACATCTACGGCAGTCGTTACGGGTAGTTGGAGCCCTCAAAAGTCCAACCAAGTTTTAACTTAGAACTTCGATATTGCTTGTGGAGGTCAGATAGCAGTCGCTTCACGGAAAAGATCGAAGTTCAGTCGCATCACATCAATGGAAAGCCGACCCCAACTGTGTTGGGAAAAAGTTTAGAAAATGATGAAAAGTACCTATCTAATGCATCACTTAAAAAACTCAAACTCAGTTTAAGAAGTCGATCTTGCAATCAAAATGTCCTGGGTTCATATCCTGGTCTTTGAAGTGAACCCACTTTTAACACAACCCAATGAGCTTAGCTGAAGGCGTTATCGGGAATATTAGTAATAGGTATCGGTTAGCAATATTCCTGTCAAAGAAACCGTCTTAACAACCTAATTACGTCCACATAAATCACTTTTACAAGCAAAAATATTTTAAAAGACATAAAAATCTTGCAAAATACCTTTTAAGACATAAAAATCTAGCAAAAAAACTTAACATGACGGAGAGTGGTTCAAAACGTCCCTATTCCCGATTCCACATCTGAATGGGATGCGATATCTTCGGACATATTGCTAGTTTTTACAAGCCGTTGACAGGCGGGTTAGTGACATAATTAGAAGTCGTCGTGGGTGGTACTAATTAGCAAAAAATATGCTTTGTTTGTTGACAAGGAGTGCAAGCCGACGTGCGTGCGCGCAGGTAGGTACAACTAATAAGGATTTAAGAGCTCAAGCACATACGACATCGAGATATTAATCAAAAAGTAAGCATAGCAAATTAAATCATCATTCTCTGAGCCTATTCCCAACTCATTTGGGCTAAGCTTTCTAGCTAATATTTTCCGTGAAGCGACTGCCATCGAACATCTATAACCACATAAATTGGCGATATCGAAGTTCTGTAGTTAAGCTCAGCATAGCATAGCAAAGTTAAAGTCATAAATAAATTTATTCTGCGCAAAATGGAACTTACGAAACGTCAGAATAAAAGTTACATCTAAATATCTAGTATGGTTAAAAACTGAACCACTGCACCCCGGTTCGAAACACGATCACATCTTAAGTAGACTACTTTGTCAATAGGCTCTAGAATGCAGTTTGATTTCAAATACACATACAAATATAATACAAAAACAAATACAGTAAAAAGTATATATAATACCTCATAAGTACATCCAGGGCCTATTCGTTAAGACGGAAACATACTTACGTGTCGTGGTGTGTCGTGATGCGTCAGAAGCATATTGATTTCATACATTTAATTATGGTTTGGTCATATGCATGTCGTGTCGTGTCGTCGGTCAGTATACTTCTGACGCGTCACGACACGACACGACACTTAAGTATGTTTCCGCCTTTAATCACAGATAGGGTCATCACTTTCATCAGATAGGTATATCATTATAAAATATCGTATTACCATCTATTATAAACTAACTACGACACTTAAAACGGCAAATCTGTTATCTCACTCAAAGAGACATTTTATCTCGCCCGATTACGTTTCTAAAAAAAGATGAAGATTTTAAAAAGATACGAAAATAAACAAAAATGTTCAATGTACCGTGTTGTCCACTATTAGGAGCCTTGTGTACTTTTGTGTATTATTTGTGTACAAAGAGGGAGAGTGTCCGTTTTCACCCTCGAGTGAAACTCAAAGGGACGTTGGGATAGTTTGGATATTACGGATATTTATCGTGAAGATGAAGGAACTGAGTAAATTTTAGAAATTGAGGACAAATATTTTTATTTATATCATCATTCTCTGAGTCTATTCCCAAATCAGTTGGGGGTCGGCTTCCTAGTCTAACTAAGATGCAGCTGAACTTCGATATTTACTGTGAAGCGACTGCCATCGGACCTCCACAACCAAATTGGCGATATCGAAGTTCTTTTGTTAGGCTAGTCGGACTTTTGAGGGCTTAAACTACCCGTAACGACTGCCATACGTGTTCGAATGGCAACCGGGACCCCTTTTAAGAGAAATATCTTAACTTAAAGAAGGACTTTACTGCAAGTCTTTACTTTTTCCTATCTACATTTGATTCTATATTTTTCCAGCGCCAGGACATTAAAAAGTCCTTTATACAATCACACTTCAGATTCACTGCCTTCTCAGAAGATTTAACTACCGAACCAGCGAAAGAATCATTTTCAAATGATTTATTTACTAAGTTTACTGAGTATTTTATCTATTATAAATTATAATATTTTTGACAAATGTAGGTACATAATTATTGTAAAACTTTGACATTCATAAGTGCTCTTTATGTGCCTAAACTGAATAAATGAAATTGATTCTTTGATTCTTTGATTCTGCCACTACAATACCAAAATATAATAAAATAAGTAGCTCATCATTTTCTTCGAAGATTCAGAGTGTAACAAAATCTCAGCCTCCCCTCGCTCGGAGGGAACTCTTAATATAATTGATATACCCTCGTATTCTCGGGGAGTATTGTGCTGAAGAGTGTCAGGTGCCGTTAGAGCTTATTTGTATTCAAGTGTCTCCGTATTATGTCAATCTTGTGAGATATTGTGCCAATTTGGAGAATCTTTCATTCCTATCAATTGTAACTGTGATTATTTTTTTTTTATTTTTTTTTTATAATATCACGCCTATATCCCCGAAGGGGTAGGCAGAGGTGCTAGCACCCACATTTCGCCAGTTTATGTTTAGGTCCCAATGTAATAGGTGGCGAGTCTATTGCCATCAACCGGGCACTTATAAACCTGCGATATATACACACATAACTTCGAAAAGCATCGAAAAGTCATTGGTGTGTGCCATGGGAAAACCTGGGATTGAACCCGAGACATCGTCTCAGCAGTCCATTACCCATACCACTAGGCTACCGCGACAATTTTATATGTATGATTAAATACAGTAACAACGGCAACTGCTTAGTAGGTAAGGTGTTGAATTTGAAATATCGTATCGTGGTCGTGGAATTGCAACGAAGCTAACGGACGGATCCAGTTCTAATAAGTAGTTGAGGAGCTATGGAGGGAATAGATGAACCTACATAAATAACCTGTCAAAATCAATTTTTTTTTATACCACTTAGGTGGCAGACAAGCACACGGCCCACCTGATGGGAAGCGGTCACCGTGGCCTATGGGCGTTTGCAACACCAGAGGCGTCACACACGTGCTGCCTACCCTGTAGTAACCTTCTAATACCCTTCTTGAAGAACCCCATATTGTAGTCATAAACCTCCTTTGACTTTGCGTTGAAGAAGTCACACATAAGTATACCAGCTCTGAACATTACACTCCTTTTTTGTGCAGCTGTGCAGAACCATCTTGACTGATCACTCAAAATTAACAAGCAAAGGTTCCCATAAAATAGGAACGACATATTTGACAATATAATCCACAAAAGACGTGTTTAGGACCAATATTTTTGGCATAAAACCGTTCCGCTTCGCGACTGTGAAGTGTTAACACATGCGCATGAGTTGCGGGTACCTACTCCTCATGTCATGCGCGGAACATGTGTTTTCGGTTCGTTTTGACGTCGCTGTCTTCGATGACACGTCGTCTGATAGGTATAAGATAACGTAGGTATACGGGTCATAAAATCAAGTGTCATTTAGCCTTATTAACATGGAATTAAAAATGGAAATCTATTTGAATAGTATGCATATTGAATGCTTTAAAATTTCGTTTAAATCTAAATATCACTTTGAAGGGTCAAAACTGATAACTACCTTTACGTCATCAAGTTATTATTGTCATCTATGAAAACAAAGATCTAAATGGGGCCCCCGGCCACACATGCGGATTACTGTTTTTTTTATGGATCCACTTTGGAGCCCAGGTCACCTCTCCAGTTCTTCCTAAACAATACAATGAATTACCAGACGATGTTGAACAGGCTCTACCTGTCACCTCCATTTAATGTTAACCCCTGGCCGGGTATAGACAGGGACACCATAGTCTCCCACCTGACCTGTACCTATTTCTTCTGCTTTTCTTAAAATGGCTTCTGCAGTGACCTGTATTTGGTCTTTTACGGAACATAGGTTGCAGTTACTTACATTGGCTTTTACTTCCAACCTCCACAAGAAAACCTGAGCATCCTCCACTATAACATGCTAACTTGTAGGTAGATCTCACCGTATTATCATATTGTAGACTCCGAAGATCACTCTGAGATCACATACCTCCAACAAGTAGCAATCAAGATCGCAGTACACTGCTCATATAGGGTAAAAGCCGGATAGTTGCGCCACTTTTCAAACAAACTATATAATAAAGAAATATGTGCTTAATAAGAATATTGCAAGGTGTATTTCAAATTATAGGTCTTTGAGCTACTATAGAAGCCTATTGTAAAGAACGTAGTTATTATAGGTTTTGAGTAAAACCTGTTTTATTTGACCTCTCAAAGAGAGGATAGTTGCCCACTCTAGCGGATAGTTGCCTAACGTAAATAATACTTCAGAGGATACTTGCCTCATGCGGGGATAGACGCCTCACAATGACTTTCGATGAAAAACAAATTCATATCGATTTACTCAACCAGTCTTTATTATTTATTGCAATCTTTTATTAAGTTCTAATCAACGTTATAAAAAATATAACAAAAATAGTCCAAAATTATACCCCGTATCCCGTGGCATCCCGTACATTCGCGGTATTTAGTTGATTCCTTTTTTTTATCCAACTCTTGGAATACAAGAACTAAACTTTCCTCTGTCCAGCTTATGTGACGCGGCACCACGCCTGCTTTACGCTGATACTTACGAGACATTTAGCTCACCTAAAAAGTTAATTAATTATTAATTTAATATAATTTAAATAATCATTATTTTTTTATTAACGGGTAGAATGAACTCTGGGCTTACGTACGTCCATAGGCCACGGCAACCACTTTCCATTAGGTGCATATCTGCCACTTTAAGTGGTATACAAATAAAAACATTAAATAATCTGAAAAAAGATCTGACACGGGTGGGCCTAGAACACACGACCTAAATACTTATTGTATTCTAGCTAAGTTACAGCCACAATGAATAAAAAAACACAAATAGAAAATATATGCCTTTGTTCGTGAAAGAATTTATAGTTGCGAATAGTTGCCCCCAGAGCAACTATCCGCACAAGTTTCTAGGGCAACTATCCTTTTTGATACGGATACGTGCCCTTTTCATTTGCGAAATAAATAATAATTATTTTACAAAAATATGTAATAAACTTTGCAATGTAAAGCCTAATGCACGCAAAGAAATAAAAGGTGGATTGAAACCACAATTAGTAATAAAAATATTCAACAGAAATAACTTACCAATATAAGTTCGACACCTGTCGAAGTTTCATCGCGGCAGATTTTCGCTTGCACGAGTAAAACGCTTGCGTCTATGGTGACGGTTAATGTGGCCCTGAGGTCTACGGGAGGTGTACTTACAACTATAGTAAAACGCTAATGCCACTTACATCCCTAACATAGTGTATTCGAAACCGTGGCAAGTATCCCACTGGCGCAACTATCCGGCTTTTACCCTAGCCTTTTTTCATGTGCGCCATTTCTCCCAATCCTCCGGTTTCCGCATCCAACAAGTAACTTTAATCGTAAAATAAAAGAAAGTCATCAAAATAATATTTATATAAAGGTAAATAAAAATAAGAAATCTTTATAAAAGCGTAGCGGTATGGTAATTATGACGCGTCCACACCGACGGATTATCGCGCCGCGATTGGCGTGTCCAATCGCGGCGATTGACGTGTTTTTTTTTCATTTCATCCACGGCCCTTATTAAGTCATCTGCAATAATAATATTTTGCTTAAGGTATGGTTCTGATTAAACGTATGTCCGACTGTACGTGACTTCGAATGTTGTGTAGTTAATAAGAAATACAGTTTGTTTTTGAAATTATTATGTTGATTGAAAATCTCCGTCCGATGTAGTGAAACGGTGATCACGTTTTTTTTAAATAATTATACTAAACAATTATATTATCTCCAGCCAGCCTATCATTCACAAAACTATTTTAAACAATTTGTGAACTCGTTTGAGTCTCTGTATTTAACATTGTTTATTTATTTATATAAATATATGTAAGAGAAATTTCCGCAACATCTTTTTAAATTGACTCTTATTTGCTTCCCTTTTACCTATTTAATTTATCTAAGACTGTAATTCACTAGTGAAAATCAGTTTCACTAAACGCGGTTCCTATGTTTTCTATAGATACAATCCAGAATCACACATCTACAAGCAAACACTCTTCGAGACATTTCTTTCTTAGGCATAATTTTATTCCGTTACACGAAACGCAGTTCCTATGTTTTGCAATATGGTTAATTAGTTTTGTTAATTTCTGTTCTTATAACTGATTATTTCTACTAATATTTCAAATTCTCAGAAAACCTTTAGACGTTTTTCCCAATAGGGAAATTTTCAATAGTAGTACAGAATCTGGCAATATTTGCAGTGGGCTGTATTAGCACCGCGCCTAGCCAATTATATAAGCTTTACCACATTCAAATATACGATCGTGAGTACATAAAAAGCAGTTAATAACTATACAACGAAATAGAAATAATATTTCTAATGGACAAAGCTATCGTAAAGTATCTTTTATGAAAAGTGCCAGTAAACCCCGAATTACGTTCAAAGCGGCACAACAAAGAAAGAACATTTATTACACACTGTTCTACTAAAGAATAATACATTATTATAACACTAGCCGGGATATGAACCGCCTCCGACCATTATCTTGTCCGCGACCGTGTATTTTGCTTATTAATTCTAACAATGGAGTTCAGTGTATCAATGTTTCCAAATTATTTACTCTATGTAGTACTGGCGATGAGGAAATTGTTAGTTTTGAAGTTTTTTGTGGGAATATTATTTTCACCACAGCAGCTCAAACAAGTGAGTTTTGCTGCGTAAAAACAGTGTGCAAAATGCGATTTTGCTCACTCAGTGAGACAAAGTAGCTTTTTAATTATTTTTTTTTAATTTTCAATAAAGAGTGCCTATCATAGATTCAAAAAGAATTGTTCCGCGAATAACTTTCGAACTACATACACTGCACTCTGTCTCTTGGCCGTCCATAAAAAAGTTCGAGTGACAAACACAAGTACTTTGAAGGTTTTTTTTTTTAATTTATGGCACGTCAAAGGTCCTATTTCGAAATTCTAAATTTGAAAGATATTTGTAAAAGAATAACCATATATTTTATTTACATTATTTAATAATTATGTAATGTTATTGAATACCAAAATAAGTAATGTATAAGTATTTATAATGATTACTATTATCAACATTTGAAAAATAAAATGTCACATATGCTGTTTCTGAACACACCTTAAGAATAACGGGTATAAAATTTAACTTTTAACTTTCAACTTTAAATTTGCAGAACAGCAATAAGTAATTAGATTAATTATTAACTTTTAAAATTTTCAGCATTATTTTAATTAATAATAGGTGTTCTGTTCTGTTAATAAGTGTTGCATTATCTTCTAAGTAATATTTCTTATGTATTCTCGCTGCTGAAGTGAAAAGTAATGTGTGCCACACGAGAGCAAAATTATTTGCATCTCGTGCATTTGAATCCCTCACTACGCTCAGGATTCTACAGTAGAATCACTCGCTACGCTCGTGATTCAATCCTAGAATCCCTCGCTTGCTCAGGATTCAAAATCAGCACTCGCAGCAAAAAACAGTTTTGCTCTCTTGTTGCACAAATAACTATTTTGTGTGTGTTAGTAAATATATATTATTATATATTGTGGGAATATGTTATTGCCACAGGAGTAACGACTTAATATCGAAGTCAAAACTTGACACATTATAGACGATTTGTATTTTGTAAGATTCATAATAATGTATTTTTTCGCATTTTATGACGCGAAAACGCAGTGAAAAAATCTTTTTTAAGTTCACAATTTTCTTTATCAGTGTACTCGGTTTAGAAGTCACAGGTGCGCGGGCGCACAATAATAGCCGCGCGAATCGTACCGCGGCGGTTCGGCCGGTAGGCGGACGGCTTGCAATTATGGCCGATCACACGGATACGCCGCTACCGGCTTATTAGAGTCGATGACGTGGTAACACCGATGTGTGTAGATCAGGTGAGGTGCAGACTGGACGCTTGATGAAAGCATAATACCTACGCCCGTAATCCCCGAAGGTGTAGGCAGAGGTGTATTAAACACCCATATTTCACCAACTAAGATTTTCGGTCCCACGTAATAGGGGACGAGCCTATTACCGCCAATCGGGCACTTTGTAACAAAATGGGTATGCCGACAATAAATTCCTAACCGAAAATGTAGCAGCTGAATAAATTAGGAAGAAATATTTGACCCGATTCCTTGCTATGCGGTGTAAATCGCACAAGCACTATCAATTAACGTCTTGGAGAGTATCAGAACGCAAAATAATCATCAGCAAATCAATCAGAAGCATTTTTAAGATGTTGTTATGAATCCAAAACATTTAAATTTAAATCGCATATGGTCAATATCCATGACGGGATTTGTATCGGTGATCAATCCCTTGCTACTAACTAATTAAACAACTAAGTCAATTTGAAGTTGGAAAAGTACCTAAGTCGGCAAACCAGGAAGCGTAAAGATTACCTACTCAGTAGATCAGAGAATTCGCTGGCTAAACGGTTGACTGGACATGACTGAAATGCAGTATCTACAGGATTTATTCCCACGAGGTTGAGTTCCAGTATGTCGAGTTCCCGCTACGTCTACTTTGAAAATTCTCGCATTTAATCCCACCTAGTCGAGTGGTTAGATAGGGTCCAGTATCATCACATCCACAAGCGAACACTCTTTGCGGCATTTCTTTCGTAGGCATAATATTTATTCCATACAGTGTAATATTTATTCCATCAGGTATAACAGTACCTTCACAAGCCGTCATACTGTCCCGCCCATCGTGTTCATAATGCACATATCAACTTCAAACGTCCCCTTCGTGTCCAAAACAATGGCAGTCTAATATAATAGTATGGAAATTAAATGTGATGAGAAATGATGAAACAGTGCCGGAGAAAGAACTGACTGCCGAGTAATTTTCAACAGTAGCAACACCATAACTATCACAGGTATTTACTGTTATTCAATTATGAAATATCTAAGATATTTATTCTTTGTTATACTTTGTTTATTTTACTAAATATTTGTATAAAGACAAAACTTTGAGTCCTGAGCAAAGTGAGATATTTCTTCACGCTGGACCATCGGTGTCTTCTGTACCTACACTCAAATTTATCTCTGCGTGAAATACAGCGCGTATCTCTGAGCTGGCTCCGCAAAGTAAGCACTTACTGTACTGTGTATGCGGTTTGGATTATTGGGAATTTTGAGGTCACATTTCTGTATAAATAGCGTACATTGGTTTCCATTTTACATTTGAGACCTTTTCATATCACTCAAAAAAACTTCTATTTTCAAATAAAATAATGCACAATCATTATAAAATTAGGTTATATAAATGTCTAAATACACGTGAGATACACCAACAATAAATTCAAAATGGCAGTAACAGTTAAACGAATAGAAATGTGCTTTGTCATAACATATCTATATGTACATTCATTTTGCAACCTTATAACCGGTGATAATTGACTTTCACTTAGCTAAACAAAGAAAGACATTACTTTCTACAATCTCATACATATCTATTGACTAATCCCTTTTTCTGTCATCAAACCTTTCTAAATATATTCATGTCTGTTTACGTGTTAAAGGATTAGGAGAAAGTGAAAATAGCGTTGACAATACATACAATGGGACACAATAGTTAGTTATTATTGACAATAATGACTGTTACAGTTCCGACGACCACAGCGAAGGCCCACCCACAACACTGAACCATCTGTCCGAAGCGAACGCGCTGAAAAAATTATACTTGAAAACATCAAAACTAATCGCCGACGGATTATAGGACGCAGATTTTGCATTAGAAGACATGACACAATTGATTTTGATATCTTAGGTCTTAACAATAGAGTACCTTTTCCAAAAATTGCGATACGAATATCGTCGAAATTGATTTGCGTGTCTTGAAACTTGCAAGAAGCAAATTTTAGAGGATATAAAGTTCTTTTTCGTTTAAAGAATGTTTTTGAGATGTCTCCAAAGTAAGCTTGTCAATATTGAACATCGCAGATGACAAAACGACTAACTAATGCCAGATATTTATTCATAGTGGATTATTCGGTGCGGATTATTCGCTGGCATGGAAAGGACAAAGTCGGCAAACATTCGCTCAATAAGATGTTGTTTTGTATGCGTTTTAGGATAGAATGATCTCGTTTCGGCAAACTTGAATAATCGTAAATAGTTCACGCTGATTGAGTAAGTAATGAATAGATTTGTTGTAAATAAGTACTTGAGATTTAGGACCACCATGAAATATGCTTTTTTAGAAGAAATGGAGAGATGAAGATTCAATTGATCCTTTGGCTATTCTTTGACAATGATGGGAATGTATAAATGTGACATGATTGAATCTAATGATCTAGACAAAAATGAAGCGGTATTGCTTTACTTATACTTAGGTACATGTATGTCGGGACCGTATTGTCTAAAACCTATTTAGACATACTCCGGGTCCTAGGAAGACATTATCCAGGATCCCACTGAGGAATGACCTCCGTCCTCCAAGAGCTCGGGCCTGGGGGGACGGGTGGCACTGCCTCCCATCCTAGCAGAAGCAGGCCGCGGCGGCAGCTCAAATTGCGCCTCCATCATCATACCCAGTACCATCCATCGCATGACGATGCGACCTCCGACGTCCGAGTCACCTCCGCTCATTGGTATTCGGTGAGCTGCACGCTATACTGTGTAGTCGGCCACGAGCCTCTTCGTCACCTCACAGGATGTCTTTAAGTCGATACTAATGGCTACTTTGATCTTAAAGCCACTTTTCCAATCATGCCAGAGTCAGCCCAATATCGTGCAAGCAATCGTTCCAACACGTTCCATTATTTCTGTCTGCCGCTCAAAATTGAGCAGTTTACTTATTAATTAGTCCATCATGATTTTACTTCGCCCATACATCTCATGTTGAATAGTGGTAATTTCAAAGTAAATTCGATATAAAAATTAATGCCTCCATATCATAATTAACACGTAGGCAACAAAGATAATTTCCAAGCCTAATAAATAAGTATTAAATGTTGGACATAATTGGAAACGGCGTCGGGGCTTAATGTTCATAATAACTACAATAACATATTAATTTTTCTTGTCAAATGTAACGCAAGATGGTAATCTCGGCGCACGGGCCGTGGGTGGACTCTGGCGACCACGCTTGTGGACAGGCATGAGATTAGTCTATCATTGATATTTTTTAAACTAGGTGAATAGGAATAGGTTAATACAAGTGCTTCTTAATCTTAAAATCGCAGGCTTACAAGTGCCCGGTTAATGGCAATAGGCTCGCCACCTATTACATTGGGACCTAAACATAAACTGGCGAAATGTGGGTGCTAGCACCTCTGCCTACCGCTTTGGGGATAAAGGCGTGAGTTTATGTTATGTTATGTTATGTAAATACATTATATGACGGTGGACTTTAGACTTACAACATTAGAGTTGGTAGATCGTTTTCATCAGAAGTTTATAGTAGTCTGCTGGATGTAGGCTTTTTCGAATTCCTTCTGCATTTGATTCATCCGAGCCACATTTCTGTCGACTGTCCATTGACTAGGGTCCTTTTTTTGTCCTCTGTTTATAGCATACCTAAGTTATTTAATATTCTTGATGCTGATGCTGCCAGTCTAATGGGCAAATGCTGCCAGCCTAATGGGCACATTCGGACGAGGGGCGCAAAATTGACCAAAATTTATAGCAAAAAAAAATCTTGATAGTAAAATTCAAGGGATTGTATTGACAATGTTCAACTGTAAGTGATGTTTTGTACCTACAAAGAGCCAAGCTTTCGGTACTCCGCACGTTACCTCCCGTTGAGTCTGGGTATGCGAACGTATCGACGCGTGACTTCTGCACGATTATCAAAGACATAACCTTACCTAAATGTAATTAATTCGTTATGCAAACTCGGCTCTTTGCCTCTATTAATTTACAAATAATAGGCGAGGTTATTCATCACCTCAATTATAGTTAACTACTGAGAATATTATATATATAAGTGGTTATTTCTTTGTTTTCCTAATACACCGCTAGACTCGATAACATCTAGTAGGTTGTAAAGTATTACTAATATATTATTATCTGTTGCCCGTGATGTACTGTTATCATAACTAAATATAGCCGAATATCCTGCCCCTAACTCTAATCTATATTGTACCAAATTTCGTCAGATTTTCATAAAAAATGACGAACTTACTTACTTTTAAACTATTTTAACTCCTTTTTTCGTCATAAAATGTAGTCTATATTCTTTACCAAACATTAATTAATCTTTGTACCGTTCATCAAGATCGGTTCGGTAACGGATGGTACGTAACAGACAGACAGAGTAACTTTCTCACTTAAAGTATTGATATAGATTTATAAGTTTTTACGTATAAAGATAAAATATTTATCTATTATAACACTTAGAACACGCAAATAGTGTGATTATACCCAAATATTGGCTTGTTATTTTTCATCAGCGTACGAAATTATAAAGTATAACCTGTTTGATTTAGAATTTATATAGTTATTTACTTTCTGATGAGATTAATGCGATCATTTAACAGTAAGTTTGAATTTGTTTGTAATTAGTTGAGTGCGTAAGTCGTTAGTAAGCAACATTATGATAAAAGCTCTCTTCGCTACCGGTGAAACACGTTCATTATCGTACCGAAACTTCGCCGGGCCGAGGAAATGGGCTGAAGCTCTTAGATTTGGTACATTATTTACAAAATATAAAGATAGGACAGCAATATTGAGTAGCAATAAATATATTTGATTGACCAAATTCCCGTTCGAATTGCGTTTGGGTTTCGTTTTTAATTCATCATCTGTTTTATTAGTCTTAAAGTAAGTAGGTATTGAAATAACGAATTCCAAAAATATTATGTTAGCAATCTTCTAATTTGAGGTGGTTTGACGAGTGATCATCAATTTTGCATTTATTTCACACGATTAGATAGATTCTTAAAGATTTATTTATGTGTCTACCGGGTGACCATTAGATTGATGTGATACAAATGGCAATTAAATATAATGAAAATATGGAAACTCTAAGCACTGCGATGTAATTGTAATTTGTGTACCCGTGTATCTTTATGTCCATATGTATGCTTAAATCTTTAAATCTACGCAACGGATTTTCATGCGGTTTTTTTAATAGATAGAGTGATTGAAGAGGAAAGTTTATTATGTATATAACATCTTGCTACAACAAACTGGTGCATAGCAGAAGTGAAAAATGTTGCAAAAACGGGGTGACGCAGATGAAGTTGCGCAGGTCAGCAAATTCCTGTCTGTAAATTCCTCAGAAACTGTTACACCGATTCTTTTAAATCATTTCCCTTTCTTCCCCTGTCCCTCTACAAAGACGGTAGCACGAGTATGACTCCACTGGTGTTGCAAACGTCTATAGGTTACGGTAACCACATTTCATCAGGTGGGCTGTGTGCCTGTCTGCTGCCTAACTGGTACTTCTTCTCTTTTATCAAAAAAGTCACTACCTTTTTCTCTGTCTGGTTTGCCATTTCAGTTTGGTGTACCATCTGCTGATACGAATTCTTCCAAGTACGAGTCCATTCAACAATTTAATTTCAGGCATCACCTATGTCCGAGTTCTGAAGACAGTGGTGGTCACCGTAGTCGGCACATAAAAGGCGCGCCGGTGTCGTCTGCGACACAACATGATTACGATAATCGCGCCGGCTGTCGTCGCGGGTCGCGCGTCTTTATAAATTGAGCTTAGGACGTGCATTCACGGTCCGATCAGTGTTGGTGAATTACTGGATTACGTCTCCGGTTGAAGTTAAAGTCGGGTAGCAAATCCCAGACTTCGAGATGAGATTGATTTGAAGGACTAACGCAAAGATGAACATTTCATTGGATGAATTGACGTAATTGTTAAACGAAGTATGAACTTTGAGTGAATTTCTATTGAATTCATCATTCCCTGAACCTTTTTCCCAACTCAGTTGGGGTCGGCTTTCCAGTCTAACTGTGATGCGGCTGAACTTCGATATTTTCCGTGAAGCGACTGCCATCTGACCTCCACAACCAATGGTCTAATGACCAATGGCGATATCGAAGTTCCAAGTTAGGCTGGTTGGACTTTTGAGGGCTCCAACTACCCGTAACGGCTGCCATAGATGTTTGTATGGCAACCGGGACCGACGGCTTAACGTGCTCTCCGAGGCACTTATAAACCTGCGATAAATACACACATAACTTCGAAAAGTATCGAAAAGTCATTGGTGTGTGCCATGGTAAACCTGGGATCGAACTCGAGACCTCGTCTCAGCAGTCCATTACCCATACCACTAGGCTACCGCGGCTTTTCTGAATGAATGAATTTCTATTGAATTATCTATCCGAATTCAAAATAAACTATGTTTTCAGGTTGCAATGTGCTCAAAGACTGACCATGTTAGTACGCTAAAGTTAAGTTTTTAACTTGATCGGGAGAATAGTCTCGACTTGAAAGATAACAGAGAAACAGACAGTATATATCACATTGTTTAATGTTTCACAGCCTCGGTTATTACATTCCTTCTAACTTCAACTAAATTATCTTTTACACTTCATAAGTAATATAGATTTATTCCAATATCAAACACTAGTCGTCCCGTGAACAGTCCGCTGTAACACTCCACGATCTCTTTTATAAAACTGTTCTTTATGCGTTTTATCGAGATTGAAATTAAGATGTTCTAATGTGCGACACATCGGGCACAGATTATTACGAGCCTTAATGCCCCGCCTTGCCTTACACTTAATTGTTATACTGTACAGTTATTGATCGGTTTTATAAAGGCTGCGTCATTTGTATGGCACGTATTCTCGGTTAGTGTTCATTCTATGTGTCTTGAGGAATGGAATTTTTGAAGTATTATCTGAGGAAAAAATGTTTAGACCTCAAAATAAATGAATTTGCTTTTGGTTTATGATACCGCATTATAGTTTACTTACATTATATTAATAAATTTGAAAGTAATTCTGTCTGTCGATTTGTTACGTGCGCTGTCATGCCTAAATTACTGAACCGATTTTGAGGAAATTTGGTACCAAATTTTATCAAAATTGGTCCTGTCCCAAGCTCTTATCTATTAGACCTTAGGAAAAGACATAATATGTTTAGTTCTGATAACCAGCATACAACATAGTGGAGACGCGGGTATTTAATATGAGAAAGTAACTGTCTATTTTTTGTCTAGATAATTCTTCTTCTAAACACAAAGAAGCATCTAGACCATTGAACCCTCTATAAACAACTGTTATCTCTGGTGTTGCAAGCCTTCATGAGTTACGGTGATCGTTTATGATCAGGTGGGTTTACTACTGTTGTTAATATACTCTTTCTTTCTGTTTATAGTCTTGGAATTCCTTGCCAGCTCACGTGTTCCCTTCTCCCTATAGTCCCGGGTCCTTTAAGCGGGGCGTGAAAAAGCATCTGAAGAGGCCGTTAAGCAGAGTGCCACCATTGTAACACTTTACGTGTTTGTAATGGTGACCCTCGTTCCTGAGACTTTGTTTTGAGCTTACCATCAGGCGGGGTGAAGTCAAATTGACGTGTCATACAAAAAAAAACTTGTCTACCAGTACCCCAACCCAATTAACGTTTCGTTCATTTTAACAACTTTGATCATTTTAAAGGTCTCCACACTTAATTTTGTGATAGGATAATATAAATATGTTTATTATGTTATAAAATACTTATTAAGATGATGAGCGTTGTGATATTCGTGTCAGTTTGAATGTTGTTTACGAGATTGATATTGATGTGTAGGCTGGAAGTTATATATAAGGGCGCTGATCCACTATGACCTTGGTATTCTTGGTGCTTCTGAACCGCATGCTACTGTGACAATTTGACTTTGAGTTCCGATTACATCCGATGCCTTAACCTCAGCTGGATAAGGCGTGCGCTTTTAGTCGGTTTGAGTCGTCCCCGTCGGGCATTGGGGTTACCAGAGAGAATTTTTGTTCGAAAACACGTCTTCACATTTCTATTTTTTTTTTTTTAAATCGTCAAATTGACAGTAGTAAGTAGGTAAGTTAGTAGGGCTCCTTAAGTTCGAAGCATAGTGGCCGCCATTACAAGTGCTGTACCTTGAATAGCAGTCCCCATCCTGACAGCCTTGACATTTATAGTTCCGGCACTGGTTCTTAATGGATTTGTTTATACCGTATGTGGCTGACATGTAAGCGGGTTTCACTCTTGCATTTTACATGATTTTGGGCACCGCTCACAGTGTAACCATAATATTGACATGTAAGTAGGTATGTTATGTTCTACGAGCTAGCACTTCTTATGTTTACCTACTAGGGTTCGATGGAGACTGTATGAAAAGACATTTATGTTACTCACGTAGCCTGGCGGTTGCGACTCTCCTGCATTTTATCTGCGATGCAACCATAAGTATGTATAACCACAGTGAACTGGTAGCCTAAAATGCATAACACATGATGTGCTACTTCTTATGGAATAGGATCGATTCGTGAAGTGATGTTTGCCGCGAACAGTGGGCGGAATGATCAATTCACTAGTCTATTTCAACGTTCTGCTTCTGACTAGAAAAACATTCTAGCTTAGCATGCAATAGCGGCTGATTTCCTGAAAAACCACCAGTCTATAACAATATAATGAACTGCTAGAGTGATTTTTTCTTATAACTAAAAGTTTTAAAGATATTATGTTGGAATCTGCTTTAAGTTTTAAGGAAGAAAAAAGAACTCAAACTTCGGTGGCGGGATAGGTAGCCTATATCCCTACCAACGGGCCAGGAATAGAGAATGGAGGTGTCGGGTGGAGCCTTCTGTCACACTAGCAGAAGCAGGCCGACGCGGCGACGCATAGCGCCCTCAGACCCGGAGGATAGATCAGGACACTGTAATTGCCACATCAGTTGCCTACAATACAAAACATATTAATTCAGCTCCGGCATTCAAAGATATAAATACGGCGTGCAGTTTAGTCGGTTCGAGTCTGATATAACGACTTCCACCGGCTCCGCGGAAGCGGGTTGTATCCGTAGGGATTTTGCGCACGATAAAAAATCAAGTGTCAAGAGGGACTTTTGTCCAAGAATACGTTGTCACCAGTAATGGTGGTCAGGACTGGATGGACAGGTATACCGCCTATTTGGACTATAGTTCTGTTGATGGAAGCAATTCGTATCTGACGAAAGTGCCTTCAACGATACGATATCCGGATTCTACTCGAAATAAAAAGAGGTGACCACATAAAACTTGCTAATCAGGAAATTCTAAAACAAATTTCAGTTAAGCCACTTATTTCTTCTCACTGACAGACATTTCTGTTCCCATACACGCAGCAATCGTGACGTCACTCGCCAATGACAATTTCCCCAATGATTCCATTCGCTTGAACTCTTTTTTACCATACTCAAGCAGTTGACACTCGACACAAATATGTTCCTTCCGTCACAATACTGGGTGTACACGCACTGACATGTCATCCTGACACGTCATGTGACAATGGAGACACATCAATGCCAACTAATTTCTTACGGTGCATCGCTTTTATTCAATACAACAACTTTATATGATAAAAAAATAGATCATTGTATATTTAATAACCTTTAATAGTGAACTTTAAGTTAAGGTTCTTAGAGTTCGGTTTTCAATGTCAGGGAAGTGTTAGGGTGACAATAATTTTGACTTCCGCACGGACAGATTTACCCACACATTAGCGGTGTAGCGAATATTCTGAATGAGTTTAAGTACATTATGTTGGAGTTACGGCCGGCTTGATAAGGGTCGGCTTGATTTTGAATGTTAATTTTTGTTTGGGAATAAATTGTATTAAGAAATGGTGTGTGTGGGTGCCGGATATGCTTTTAAAAACAATATACCTACTCGTACTTATCTGGTTTTATTATTATATATTAAAATAAAACCGGCAGATATAATATTATGTATATTTGACGATTAGTGTGGTAGTGCGGGTGTGGCGACAGATCATGTAAAGCATTTGCAATGCAATGTTTTTTTTTTATACCACTTAGGTGGCAGACAAGCACACGGCCCACCTGATGGGAAGCGGTCATCGTGGCTTATGGACGTTTGCAACACCAGAGGCGTCACACACATGCTGCCTACCCTGTAGAAACCTTCTAATGCCCTTTTTGAAGAACCCCATATTGTAGTCGCTTGGGAAAACCACGGCAGAGAGTTCATCATCATAAATTACAAGTAAGTAATACTTAAAACTAGACTACTTAAGTCTAGATGGTACTGTGTTCACAATAAGAACATTTATTTAATCGAGCATAAAATCTTATGATTTATTTTTCCTGATCTTATAGATTGCTATATTATCTACATAGAATAATCATCATTTCCAAAAATTTGACTAGTTTCACTCTAACTACTTTATATTTTATAATCGGCTAACCTTTACGTCTTCTATTTGTATAACAATCATTTGTTGTTCGATTGCTAAAACTCGGGAGCGGCGGTTTTTGAAATATTTGTTGTAGTCAAGGAAAGTTTAAGTTACAAAATATGCAAAAATAAAACTGGAACGGGAACGAAATTCACACCGAGCGAAGGATCAGCTAGTAAGTAGTCAAAAAATTACCTCAAATTATGTATATTATTAGCCTTAATCTAATATAGAAAGGCTTGCAGCTAGTCCAAGATCAGTCATTTATAAATACCGATCGAAATATCAAGGCCGTCATTATCAATTTGCACTTGTATTCTAAATTATACATAATAACAATACAACATACCTTACAACGAACTCACAGCGAATATTAGTTTAATGGAAGATTTCATTTTAAAATATTAGTATATTAAGTAAAAGGCGGCTGGGATAAGCTGGATGTAGAAGGCGGAGGATAGGGAGCAGTGGCGCTTATTGGGAGAAGCCTATGTCCAGCAGTGGACTGCGATGGCAAATTGATGGATTGATTGATAGTAATTATAGTTAAATGTAGAAGCGTAAATGCGCGTAGATGCGCAATTATTATACATGGATAGAAGCGCATATTATATCCTAGTGTAACATAATTGGATGGTTACCATAGCTTTAGGTATATACTTGTGTGCATAAAATTTGTAAGAATAATTTAAGAAAACGACGATATATTAAGTGGGACGTTTTTTCAATCGTATTATTTTATGAAATGCCGACAACCTTGTGGCAACTTCTTTACAAAAACAAATGTTACACAAATAAACTAGGCCAAACTAACTGACTAACTATACTGAGTTTTTGTAGCCGTAAGGTTCTATAATGGTGACCACGTACCACGTACAGATAGGGTGGTGTAGGATGGCCCCTGCGAGATGGAAGGACAACATGGCCAGAGTCGCGGGTACTCGTTGGATGCAGACCGCCTCCAACCGGTCGGATTGGAGGTCAATGAAGGCGGCATTATAAAGCAGCGTATGTTGTCTGCTGTGCAAGCCCGGATGTCTTTGGCCACATATCCCGACGAGATGGAGAGGCCATAGAGCGCCTAGTTATGCAAGGTAGAGTGGAAGACACCAGACCTAGACGAAGATCTATAATGAGGTGGACCGACCTGATCAAATCCAGGGCAACCTTATGTGAATGCGCTCGCAAAACTGCCTTGCGTGAGGAATGGCGGCGTGGCGTGAAGCGGGTCACTCAAAAACCTGCATAATAACCACGAATTACCGCCGCACCATTGAGTCCTGGAATTCCTTGCCAGCGCACGTGTTTCCTTCTTCCTACAGTCCCGGGTCCTTTAAGCGGGGCGTGAAAAAGCATCTGATGAGGCCGTCAAGCTGAGCGCCACCATTGTAGCACTGAATGTGTTTGCAATGGTGACCCTCTTTCACGAGACTTTGCCTTCAGCTTAACATCAGGCGAGGTGAAGTCAAATTGACGTGCCATAAATAAAAAAAGAAAAGAAAAAGAAAGATAAAGATCACTTTGACAAGAGGGCTCCGAAGAAGAAGAGGGAGGCTTATGTTCAGCAGTGGATATCCTGTGGCTGGAATGTTAAGTTTTTAAATAAAAGTAATTAAAAAGACACACCACACTTGTTTACGTTTAGTTAATACCTAAACAAATGGACTATCAGAGTTATTCGCGACACGTATATAAGGGTCCGTGCTAACTACACAACTCTAAAACTAGAGTTATCGTCACTCTATATGCAAAATCACATTAAATTTCCATATCATATGTGCCACAATGAATTAAAAACAGTTTTCAAAATGCGTTCCGTGACATTAAATCTGTTTAATGCCCTCCATCTAGGCAACATCGTGTATATTATTATATAAGCATGTGTGCAAACATAATTCGATGTATATTCTTACAAACTAGCAGTGCAGCATGGCGTTGTTCGACATAGGGCGAGTACAATAGGGCTAATTTGTAACGCACAGGGTATAGGAGGACGCGGAAGCGATTCGCTCGGACACGAAACGTTAAATTGTTAAATATAATGATTACAAAATAATGTCAGATGTGATCCACCAATATTAGATCAGGGGAAATTCATTTGTAAGCTATTGAAATGAGTTAATACGGTGTATGATTTTAGATTGACATGGTCATTTACATATTATTCACATATTCCCATATTCCCGATCGATTTAACAGTGAATATGAGTTAATACTAGCTTTAAGTCTGTGACTGACAGTTACATCAACCATTGTCGAATATCTATTCGTTTTCTAAGGTGTTTCATAATGACAACAAACAGCCACAATGAAAACACAACAATCTATGAAAACAAAACATAGCGCCATTTACAGACAACAGATTGATATGTTTACTATTTATGTATTAATTTCTTTTTACTAAATTCTGAAAGCACTATATGTTAATGAATGTTATAGCTATAGCTAGGGAGAAGATAAACCATAAATTTTACGAAAGACATCGAAATAATAAATGGTTCTTTCTTTCTAAATACTTTTAATATTAAGCATTTTAAATGTTAATAGTGCGATTGCCCGCTTCCGTTTTTAACTTGAGACAGTACCATAACTCGGTCACAAGATCCCTCGCGGCTCAAATAAAACATTTATAAATATTTGGCGCGTTATTATTCGCGGCCTGACATGTAACATCTCCGTTAGCAGGGTGCGCCCGCGCAGCCCGCGTCCTACCCGCACTAATGTAGTAATTTATGTCCCCCTAACTGTGATATAATTTTTTGCTATTGTAATTTTTACAATAGAATAAATATGTCAGAAAAAAATATTAGTGCTCTGATTTTTAAGGGTTTGAGATTATAATGCGCAGAAAATATTGTAAAAATATAAAAGTAGAGGAAAAAATGAAAAGTGTAAAAAAAGACAAGTCAAAGTAAAACGTAAAAGTTTTTAAGTGGCGCTTACAAATGTGAAAATTTAAAAAAAAACGATATTGTATATTACCTATTCTACTAGGTAGGTACTTAAATACTCATATCTAGCCAATTTAGCCACAAACTACATCATTACGCTTAATCGTCGCAACGAAAATGTTTTAGACCTAATTAGTGGAACGCAGTCAACATGGAAGCATCGAATTGATTCATTTAACGTTTCCCCAATCGAGTCTGACAGCTGCTGTTATCGATTAGTCTAATTGAATTAATTAAAGCAATGATTTCCTCAGGTTACTTAGCCGACGATGGGCAAACGGCAAATAGATACTTCTCCAATATATGATAATTACCTAGTGATTCCTATCTTTATTTGATGCTATAATATATTTAGTTCGTCTAAGATGTGATTAAAATCTTCCATAATTATGTAGATTAATATCGAATAAACCGAACAAAGTAGATAAAATAATGTCTGGTCGTGGTAAAGTGACATTTTATAACCTAAAAAGTAACGGAAAAGTCATTCCGTTGGTAGCTAAAATTTAAAAAAAAAGATATGTTCTAAAAACAAATGTTTTTATTCCGTAGAGAAGTTCTTAAATAACACAGATTAAAATAATTCGGTACAGATGGACAAGATAAGATTATTACTGAGCCGGATAATATATTAGACACTTTATTTTTATTATGATGAATTTAGACTAGTTATAAGTTAATGTAATGTTTTAATATTAAATAAACATTTGCATGATAATATAAGCGAAATGTGATGAGAATTTTGTATTATATTTCTTATATGTTTCAAGCAAATAAATATTAATCTTTTTTAAGAGTTTAATTTGCAATTTTATCGATCTCAAAGTACCAATACCCAGGTTAGTTTATTGCTGACAAATGGACCCAGCCCGTGTGGTGACAGAGAAATAATATTACGAACCCATCTCATCTGAAGGATGTCGTAAGAAGCGATTAATGGAAAAATACGAAGACGTTACCAGTGCGAGAGAAAGAGAACTCCAAATAAAATAAGGTACCAACCCATCTTACTAGCGTGGAGACACCAAAGCCTCCCAACATTGGGGGAGCCCTATGTCCAACAGAGGATTTCGATAGGCTAATTGATAGAAATGGACCTAGTGACGATTTAATGTCTCTTTGATATTTGTTGGGTACGCTGTCTGTAATAATATAACCTATAACCTAATCAACTACATACTAGTATATTCTTACTAAATATTTAACCATCAAAAAGACCGCAGACCTAAATCCAGCCATATTATAACTTGTCAAAACATATTTATAAAAAACAGTTCAAGTTCTACATTCATTCATTAGACACGCCATAGCATTGGCTCAATAAAATCTAAACTAACCACCGTGCGCCATATCAACCATATTTGTAACGTTAGCTATGGTTATTGTAAAAAAAAGTAATAAAAAAAAACAATCTTATGTATGTGTGCATGTGTCAAACTTGTTCATACGAATTAAAAATGGAATACTTTTTATTTGTGTGCGTGTAAAACGCGGGTTGAAATAAACATGGCGGATGAATTCATATTTCAAAAACGGGTGAAATCTTTTGTTATTAATGAAATAAAAATAATTCAAATTGTAACTAGGGGAGGGTCACGGGTCCCTCGGCGTGTATTGTAGTTGCCATGTTGGGTAACATTGCCAGCGTGACGAACGGGCGAAGGAATAGTTGTAGACAAACATTTAGGTTTAATTTATAGAAACTTTGTCGCACTGTTATGGTAATTCTAACAATAAGAATAATGATATGCATATGCAAAGATTAACTAGTTATTAATTTAATGTTTCGTAGTATTATTTTTGTTCCAGCTGCGTTTTATTTAAAATGGCTTCGGTTCTTTAGGTAGGTGTACATACCATAAAGTTAACATTAGATTAGAGGAACAAAGTTTGCGAGGAATATACCTGCGAGTGACGGATTATATAAGCCCTAGGCGTGAGAAAATGAAGAAGATACGAACCGTGAAATATTTATTATAGATTTTGACAGAGGAGGGGACGCCTAGTAAGCCTTCCCGAAGAGTGAAACCTATGCTGGGGCCCTCTCCGTGAGAACGCTACTCACTCGCGCTGCCGTGAAACAAATTCCTGCACCACGATGGCAACTCTGAAATGCAGTCGCTTCGACCGAAGAAGAAGAATTTTGACAAAAATAGATATTGTAGTGACGTCAAGTGCCATTTTGAATTCGGTAACGCGGTAAAGAAGGAGTCTGTGAGTCTATTTATGCTAGTAATAATATTATCTACAGTACAGGCATATTTACCTACATTTAGACTTTCTAGGTAAGTAATAAACCGAGTGACGTATCATTGAACAATCTATAAAATGGTATACATTCAGTCGCTAGTCGTAGTCATTTCTTATTACATTTTAAAAACAAAAAAAAATAAAAAGTAATTTTCATAAATACTAAATGTTAAACTTTCATGTTCCATTGTATACAATAATGTCAACTGAAATCAAGGTATGTAAGTACTATGTTCAAGTTAATTCCCGTAAACATTATAACAACTTGTGAAATAAAAATTACTAAGAATCTTCTGAATTTCAATCACAATAAAATGTAAGGTAAAACCTCATAGGAAATTCCTTTACTAAATTTCTAACCTACACAATAAAAACTTGTCTTTATACTCGTATTAAGTATCTGTAAACATTCCCGCGTTAAACGCCATTTCATTACAGAGACGAACATCTTAAATCTCTGTTAATCCTGTATAATCTGTGGCTTTCCACACTCTAGTTTGTTTTAACTAGACTAAATTAATAAACTGGCAGCACCGTGGATTTGTCTCTAAGAAAGTTTAGAATAGAATTGTCTATATATGTAGACTAAAGACTTAATGAGTTTCAAAATATTTGTGTGTATATCTAAAGGGGAAGCAGAACTATTTAGTTTGGCAGGACTTAACTTTTTTTTATTATGGCATCACCCTCCTGGGTAAGCTAAAAGTTAATGAGTTAATGGTTCTTAATATCAGAACTAAAAAACCGTTATAAAATTTATACATTTAATTCAGTAAATATGTATAACAGAACAATGTTTAATATCAAAGTGTAAATTGTTTCTTTTCCTATCAGGTGGGCCGTGTGCTTGTCTACTACTTATGAGGTAAAATATCTATATCTATACTAATATTATAAAGAGGAAAGATTTGTACCTATTTTTGTATGTTTGTAATGAATAGGCTCAAAAAGTACTGGGCCGATTTAAACAATTCTTTCACCTCTAAAAGGATACAATATCTAGGAGTAACATAGGTTATATATCATCACGCTACCATACAAGGGAGCGGAGTAATAATCATAAATCTCAATTGATCCGTTAAATTTCTATACATTGGCGCTAATATCACTAACAATTTCCGTTGTCATGACAGAAAGGAAAAGTAGTATAGAGAGGCAAGTAGTGAATCGAGTAGAGTCGTACAACGCGGAAATTTGACATCCACGCGGGCGGAGCCGCGGGCAACAGCTAGTATATTATATATGAAGATACAGTGATTAACTACCTATAAAATACCTTCAAGGGTTTGAGAGAGCTTTTGCAAACCGGCCCATAACCTATTTCTGGATTTACAAAAATAGATATGAGCCCTCAATTTAAGAGATGTACTGTTAGTCTCTGCTTTTGAGACGTATTTTATTCTCTCATATTAAACTATAAATCTCGATACTAGCTTTAAGATATTAAATGTGTACTGACGAGAAATTGACAGAACCCCATGTCACAGTTATCAAAAAGAAATAAAAATAACATTCCATTACGCGAAATAAAGCCATAAACCCCTGCTTTGTCGCCGCGGCAAAGCGGCAAGTCCGTCAAACAAATAAAAACCTCTAATACATATTTTCATGTTCTTATAAAACATAAAACTTAATTTATTATACACGGGCAGGTATTGTCGGATACCCTTAACGAAAAGCGCGAATGATTTACGACGCGTTATACAAACTTTGCCCTTACGCTGTATAAAATGTATGTAGCTTCTATGTGTGCGGTGTAAGGTTGATGTTTCATTTACGCGTTGTTATTATTTTTTTGCCAGCGGTATTTGACTTTATTTATCTATTATGATGGGCTTTGTCGCCGGGCGCAGAGTTTGCCGCAGATTGAGCGGACTAGCGTAGCGAATGTGAGGTCTCAATTTGTAGTTATTGTGTATGCACAAAAGATTGGTGTGTGTGTTGTCGGCTTCCTGTATGGTAGAATTAATGCTTTTATTTATATCTTCACGGTTGTTCTTCGTTGTAGGGTCCTGCAGCCGGCGGTAAAACGTATTGATTTATACGAAGTTTGGGTAAAGGTTGTATCTACTTAATAACTAATATTGGAAAGATAAAAAATGTTTTTAATATTCAATCTGCCTTCAAAAATTTAGTAATACTTGCACGATTTCAATTCAGAACCTAAATTTAAAACTTTATCAGAAAAAGATTCAACTTATAAGTAATTTATGATACTATAATTTGCCATACTTTGCAAAAAAAGAAATTGTTATAAATATTAGATTTTTAGTTTAGCTTTAGCTAGGCTAGATACCTACTCTAAAAAGCATGCAATTAAATGACTATGTTTATAGCCCACTAAATATCTTACCGGATTCTTCTAGTAGCATAGTTCAATACCAGTTTAACCATCCAGGAAATCGAACCCGAAATCTCACGCACCGCAGTCGCTCTCCTACCACTGCGCCACTGTAACAAATAACCACCAATAAATTGTAATTCATTTGTAGCTATTGTATTGTAATGTATTGAGGGTAGAAGTCACGTCGCCATGACACCATTTCCGAAAGTAATAACAGTAACGAAACATCAATGACGTTGCTTTATGGTGGGAGTGACGTCATAACTAAATGTCTATGGGAATGGTGACTAGTGAACATATGAAAACACTACTTAGTTCTTCCCGCGTCTCTGCCCGTTCATGCTACCCATGGGAACTTATTTACCGGTAAAAGTATTCTATGTGTTTTACATAACATTACATAAACTCACGACTTTATCCCCGAAGGGGTGGGCAGAGGTGCTAGCACCCACATTTTGCCAGTTTATGTTTAGGTCCCAATGTAATAAGCGGCGAGCCTATTGCCATTAACCTGGCACTTATAAACCTGCGATAAATACACATATAACTTCGAAAAGCATCGAAATTCATTGGTGTGTGTCATGGTAACCTGGGATCGAACCCGAGACCTCGTCTCAGCCGTCCATTACCCATACCACTAGGCTACCGCGGCTTGTGTTACCGGTCTATTCCTGTTTCAAATTTCAACCAAATCTGTCCAGCCGTTTCAGCATAATTGAGTAACAAGCATGGTGAATGTTCTGATGAGCTCTACCAATTAATCCCACCCTCTGCTTTCCTACACAGGACATCACGTGTAGGGCTTAGATCCACCCGCATACGGTGCAGTATATTCCATCAAGAACTAAGCTGTTCGGTGAGTTTTTCCTCTGCCGCACCATTAAGTCTTGGAATTCCGTACCAGCTCTCGTGTTCTTCCTACAGTCCCGGGTCCTTTAAGCGGGGCGTGAAAAAGCATCTGATGAGGCCGTCATGCTGGGCGAAACCAATGTAACACTCTACATGTTTGTAATGGTGACCCTCTTTAGCTTCCATCAGGCGAGGTGAAGTCAAATTAACGTAAAAGAGAAAGTTGTTATCAGCGGTAGCGGGACACGCGAGCAGATCCACAGGCAAAAGTTAGTATTCTTTTATGAAGGGAGAGAGTACCATTTGAATAAAATCAGTAGGTACCTACCCACGCTATCAGAATAACCAAAATTAATCCGAAACCAAAAAAGTGGTACCACATTAGAAAACATTTAAAGGCGATATGTACCCAAACAAGCGTGGCGACCTAATAAAAATATTTGTGTCTCAATCCGTGGCAGTGGTACCGCGTGGTGGTACTTTAGTGCCATTAGTGGTGTAATGAAGCGGTCGGTGCCGCTACCAAATGTGTACCGTACATTACTGTTTGAGATAATAACGTCAACATTGTTGTACGATACGATATTTTTCACGTGACGGGATTTTAAGGACGACATGAATGACGGTTGTAGAGCATATTTTACCAAATGAAGAGAAAAGGGTAGAGGGATATGTTCAAGAGGAGGTTATTGTGTCCAGAAGGGCATTGTATATTTGTGTAATGATTAATGAGCGAAGTGTATGTTTCTGAGGTAGGTATATCATTATCATCAACTACTACAGAGCGTGTTAAATGCACATCACTGCTGTAGCTGCTTATTGTATTTTTGTATTAAGTATATTGTTGTTATTATTATTTTTCTGTTATTAGATATGTTTTATTATTTTATATTTCTAGATTTTTTCATCAATGTGCATGTGCATATCTCAATAAAAATAATTTTCTTTCTTTCTTTTTTATAGTCTGTATATTTTTATTAAATGTGTATGTACGTTTTATGAAGTCAATTTCCCTAGGTATTCGTTTGGAGCAATGGAAACAGACGAATTGTATAAGCGTTGTCTTATAGCGCTCCCGTGCCGCCGTCGACAGTCGACACGACAATTAATATTCAAATTAATATGTATTTGAAATGATATACTAAAATACTGGCGTTTTCCATTTCACAGCAACCTGAGCTGTCGACACTGTGTCGACACGATTTGGCGGAGGCATTTCTATACACGCAAAATTGGATGGACGTATCCGTTCATCATCACCAACATAGTATAGACGTGTTTTCCTGATTACATCTAAGACCAAGGTGACCTCGGAGCTCAGGTTCCGCCTTCCGACTTTTCCTTCTCCACTTCACACGCTCTTAGGCGTCCAAGTTGTGGTAGCCGCCTGTCACTCTAGCATAAGCAGGCCGCGGCGGCCGCGCAAAGTGCGCCTCCCCATACCCGGGGGCTAGATGGGAACACCGTGGTACCTACACCCGACGGGGGTCATCTCGAAGAGAAGGCCTCGGGTCTGCCGGGGTGCGAGGGATATGTTGGCTACTGCCTCACCTCCGGCAACTGAAGATCCAAAGACGGCGTGCGTTTTAGTCGGTTCGAGTCCGACATAACCTACCCAACCGAGATCCGGGGGATTTATCGCACGATAAGAAAAAAAACGGCGTCCAAGTTGTGAGACCAATCTCCATCACGTAAAGCCAGCACTTCGTGGGCTTACCCGTCCTACCGGGAATTCTCTATATAATTAGGTACTATCGACATGTATTCAATTCCCAAATTACAAAAAACTATTGTATAAAATTTGGTTCACCCTAAATATCGAAACCAGAATCTCACTATCTGCGCAAAGATGATTGTTTCTCACTTTTTAATGAGCAATGGACAACTACGTGCACGGCGTGAGATAAGGCAAGTTGCCCAACGGCAAAATATTTACGATACAGTTTGTTAACGAACTGTTAGCATCGGTTAATACGTGCTTCATGCAAATCACACCACGTTTGTTTTCAAATAGAGCCTCAAAGATAAAATAGTCTACACATGGCGTGTGGTGCAAGGCACATAAGTTGTGGTGGCACTTTACTCTTGTGGTTCAAGTCAATTGCACTTACTAGTCGTTGAGACAGACGAAGCTGTGACACTTTCCTTCAGGTAGGGGAGATCAGGGTTATAAAATCGACATATACAAAAGCAATAAGTGAATTCGAGCTCTAAAGTGCAAATTTAAAAATCGTTACAATGATGATGAGTTTTAGCTAAAATGGATTGTCAGTGGATTTTTGATCAAATGAACAAAACTCCTAATTAAATATATCAAGATGGTTTCTGAGACCTATTTATTAACATAAATTAACATCGAAAATAAAAGAAAACGCAGCAATACTCTCCTATCTCTACCTAATACGCAATAGTAATTGTAGCTACTAAAGCAGACGTGGGTCATCATTTTTAAACTTTGACATTGTTCAATTAGATTTTTTTTCTATTTGTCCGGTTGAGTTACATTAACATTTATTATCTATCGAATAATTTGCTTTAAAAATTACACTTATTTGCATGCCTTTTTGATGAAATACGAAATAAGTAAACTTTAAACCAATATAATACCATAATTTGTACTTGTATTAGCAAATAAATATTGATTATGATCTATCACTTCATTTTATATAAATCCTCTTACTGATCTCCAAACTAAACTTGTTTAAGTATACTTAATTATTCAACTTGAGCGTTACAGCCTAAATAACGCTGCTCCCTCATGACTCTCACCATCAACGAATCGATACATTCAATCGTATTCATTATTCGATAAGTTGTTCGATTAAAATACAGCTCCACTGGACCATCGGCTACTCCTCCATCGGTTCCCTGACATGTCATTATCGTGCTGTCATTACCACGGAAATTAATGGACTGAGTTTTGGGTGTCGATGGACGGTTATGGCATAAACTGGCATAAACACTGTAAGGTACTGATTAGACACCTTTCGGTTTTGAGATCAAATGGATACTGATCGTAATGGCATATTTAGTAATCTTAAATTCTTACTTATCATCTCTTATTTGATGCTAGATTAACGTTTCAATAATGGACTATTAATATGGTAGGTTCTTTTTATTTTTGTTGTAAATAAAAAATATATATCGAGGTCAAAAATCGTTTTTTAATCACATTTACTAAATGCAGTTAAAATGTTGGATGTAGGTAGACATCCTCTGTGGCGTGGCGATAGTGAACGCAACTGTTACACAGGAGGCGCGGGTTAGATCCCCAGTCAGTGCAAATATTTGTATGCATGAAAATGGCTATTTGCAGTTTGCACTGGTCTGGTCGTGCCTCGAAGAGTACATTAAACCGTTGGTCCCGGTTGCCATACGACCATCTATGGCAGTCGTACGGGTAGTTGGAGCCCTCAAAAGTCCAACTAGCCTAACTAAAGAATTTCGAAGTTCAGCCGCATCCTAATTAACCTAGAAAGCCGAGTCCAATTGAGTTGGAAATAGGCTCAGACAATGATGACCTGGATGTAGGTACTGTACACTGTATAAGTAACAAAGAGTATTTGCATTGCACCATTAAGAGCCTTGCCTTGAGAGTATTTACCAAGAGTTTTCTTCTTCCTACAGTCCCGAATCCTTCAAGCGGGACGTGAAAAGTATCTGATGAGGCCGTCAAGCTGAGCGCCACCATTGCAACATTGTCGATATATGTAATGATGACACTCTTTACTAAGAAATTGACTTCAGCTTGCCATTGGGCGAGGTGAAGTGAAAATGACAAATTCTTCAGCAGTCAGGTAATTTTTTTTTTTGTGATTCTTCAGGATAGATATCAATCCACAGCAGATAGATATCGATCCACAGCATAGATATCAATATGACTAGGAAATGTAAACCTAAAAACCTAAAAGAACATATAAGGTGAACAGAATGGGGGTTACCTGGCTAGTTCTCAACCAGTTAACCTTTATTGTAAAAAGAAAAAAGCAGATTTCTACAACTTTTTAATCAAAATAATATTTAAAAAAAACACAACACCTGAACTAAACACCGCACAGTAGACGGTACAACCCAACATCGAAAACACAATTCAATAAAGAAGTATTCAGCCTCTAACCGATCAAATAACGAAACCAAA
This sequence comes from Pelosia muscerda, assembly GCA_963691645.1. Lineage (NCBI taxonomy): Eukaryota > Metazoa > Arthropoda > Insecta > Lepidoptera > Erebidae > Pelosia > Pelosia muscerda. Next base: position 18,397,136 of record OY829106.1, read on the forward strand.
TACCTCTTTGATCCACCGTCATTTCTGATTACACCGCCAGTTCCCACCCCTAAAAAAGGCGCGAACCTTTAATATTACACCACGCTTATAATTTGTAACCAAATAATTATAATAGAAAACCGCTAATTACACAAACAATAGTGTGAAATACAGAATGGCCGTCTCATCGCGGCTAACTGTGCCCGGTTGCCTTACAGCCGACGTGTTTAATGACAGGGCGGCGAAGAAAGCTGCGTGGGCGCAAGTCACGCCGATTACGTCATTATGCGGTTATTAACACGCCCCAATTATGGAGTGAAGAACAGGTGCGTGATGTTGGGTATTGTTTGTTAAAGTAAATGTATGTAAAAGGATTTATACACACGGTAAGTTAGTGTAGGTGTTTACAGGGGTATGGGGGGGTTATGTTGTTAAACAAGGCCGGATGAAATCTCAAACTACCCTTAGATTGTGGTTTTAGTCGAATCAAAGAATCAATTTCATTTATTCAGTTTAGGCACATGAAGAGCACTTATGAATGTCAAAGTTTTACAATAATTATGTACCTACATTTGTCAAAAATATTATAATTTATAATAAATAAGATACTTAGTAAATAAATCATTAGAAAATGATTCTTCCGCTGGTTCGGTAGTTAAATCTCCTGAGAAGAGACCAGCAAGAAACTCAGGAAGATTATCGTTATTCTTCATTTTCTTTTTAATATTTAGTTTTGTTTATTTATAATAACTGGGTGCAAGAGCAAGAGATTATTATGACCACGCATTTTTATCATCAAGATATTCGTCTACTTTATAATAGCTTTTTTAAATTAAAAATGTTTTCACTTCTATTTTAAACTTATCAAGTGGCAGGTCAGCCAAATCCTTAGGAATCGTGTCGGTATGTGAAGCCCGAGTGAGAAAGATGTGAACACAGTCACAGTCCCAGACCTGAAAGAGCCCTCTGTGGCCTTGGGGCTTGAGGGGTTTCCAGAGGCTATCTCACCCTCGACCACCAATGGTTGTTCTGTTTTAGTTTTGTAACACCTAGCTGTTGCACGCGGTCCGCCCGCATGGATGTCAGTTATCGCGCAATAGAATATAGCCTATGCTATTAAGGGTGCATGTAGCTTTAATATGGTGAAAGAATTTTAAATAGGCACAGTAGTTTTGAGTTTATTCATTACAAACATATAAATACAAATTTTTCCTCTTTATAATATTATGGTATAAAAGGTTCATGTTCCCTTCCTTGATAAAATAACCTGAGATAGAGCACCGTCCATCATTCAGCGGCTATACCTTATAAATAAAGTTAGATAGAAGATCATCGTGAAACTTCAGAAATACCCTCTTTTCCGTATTTATATTGCGTTAATTTCAATTTACCTCACCTGCCTGTCACAATTATTCTTAAATCAAACAGACATCCAACAACTTATGTTTGTCAAAACATCTCAATCATCGTGTTCTAGTTATCTTAATCGTGTCATGTTTTAGGATTGATTCGAATCTTTCCTCCGGCATATCGCACTGAAACACGTGTGGAGATACGAATATATACTGTTATCATACGAAACGACATCAATGTTGTGCTGTAGTATTAGATTAATGAGATTAGTAGTCACGAGGCTTTACAATGTGATATTAATGAAACAGCTGATGCAAACAGGGTGTTATAAAACTTCTAAGTGATGTATCCTCAGCAGTGGAAGCTTCGAGCCCCTTTCCCTAAGAGTGGAAGTGATCTTGCTGCAACTAACCGATGTTATACGGCAGTCAAAAACGCCTTAGATGAGTAAAAGTCGAAAGATAACCCTTTACTAACTGAAATAGATTGGTAATGGGAATCTTACCTCGCCCCCGCCCTGGTGGCTAGCGTGTTCAAAATTGGTCAAAACTTCTCAATTGATCTTCTATTCGGGATGATATTTTCTTAATGAAGATCGGTCATCATTAAGGCAATTTGGACCTTTGATACAGCAGCGACGATCATAAAACGAATGCCCTTGTTGTACACTTTTTGTCACAACATAACAGCATAAACTGACGCCTATATCCCCGAAGGGTTAGGCAGAGGTGCTAGCACCCACATTTCACCAGTTTATATTGGGACCATATTGCCGTTAGCCGAGTACTTATAAACTTGCGATAAATACTCACATAACTTCGAAAAGCATTGAAAAGTCATTGGTGTGTGCCTAGGTAAAAACCTGGGATCGAACTGGGAATAGTCTTGTCACAATGTTAGCCACAAAAAAGGCTGCTACTACCCGGTGGTCTTGCTATTTCAGATGGGCAATCGGCATGTCCTTTTTCCCACAGGAGACTACACCAACGACTCCACCTGGATGACCTTAAGTATGGACGCTGGAATAGACTGAATGTGCAAGGTGAAGAATTTATGTCTTACATTGAGAGAGGCCACTCCAGTAGCACAGTTTGATATTTCATGATATCGATTGAGTTATTACGCATTTTTTTTCCTGTTAAGTTGATCTATGGTAAATATTCTAATGCGCTTTTTCAATTGTCCCCACCCTCTCTTTTCCTGTACAGGACAACGCACGTAGGGCTTAGATGTTCCCCAAATACGATGCAATCATTTCCATCCAGAACAAAGCAGTTCGACATGTCTATTCTTTCTCGCATTATTAAGTTCTGGAATTCTTTATCAACACATTTGTTTCCTTCTTCCTATAGTCTCATGTCCTTTAGGCAATGTGTGTACAAAAAACTGCCGAGGCCGTCAAGATGGGGACAACCATTCGCAGAAAATCACATGTAACGCCGGCTACTCTGCTTTGGATTGGACCCTTGCTGAACAGCAGGTGAGGTGCAGTCAATTTGATGACCTAAATACAAATACCTAATCCTTATAGTTCCTTTATAAGGGTAATGTTCATAAAACTTGCACCAGAACATCTCCGAAGACGCAATTCAGGTCCAGGTGGAATAAGAATTCGTGAGCAGAACATAAACATATCATAACATAAACTCATGCCTATATCCTCGAAGGGGTAGGCAGAGGTGCTAGCACCCACATTTCGCCAGTTTATGTTTAGGTCCCAATGTAATAGGTGGCGAGCCTATTGCCATTAACCGGGCACTTATAAACCTGCGATAAATACACACAACTTCGAAAAGCATCGTCATTAGTGTGTGCCATGGTAAAACCTGAGATCGAACCCAAGACCTCGTCTCAGCAGTCCATTATCCATACCACTAGGCTACCGCGGTTTTCGTGAGTAGAAGTGCTTTCAATTCGACAGGGATAGAAAAAAAATGCTCTCCGAAGTGCCCGTATATGCGGACGGTTTCTACAGGGTAGGCAGCACGTGTGTGACGCCTCTGGTGTTGCAAACGTCCATAGGCCACGGTGACCGCTTCCCATCAGGTGGGCGTGTGCTTGTCTGCCACCCAAGTGGTATAAAAAAAAACGTAGTAATCCTTCCCAAAGAGCGAAAGGTTTAGGTAGCGGCGCTGCCGTGAAACAAATTACTACACAACGATGGCAACTCAAAGGTTCAATATTCGAGAAGAAGTTGGTCTTTTTTTAATTTAAATAATTCCTAATATGTTTTGATTTGTAACAGCTGGTGTACTTGATAACAAATATTATACTTAAATTGTAAACATTATTGTACCTACATACTCTAATAAAAACAACTGGGTAATTTCACGCATGCCTCATTTTTTGCTAATTTCGGTGGTATTTTTAAATCATAGGTTTACCGATGAAAAAATTTAATGGTGTTCTTCTAGAACACATTAGTATTCGAGATATTTAGAAGGAAACAAATAACTGCATTTGTTATAAAAATAGAACAACCACCGAAATTGTCAACCCACCGAAATTGCAAGATCACATCGAAATTATAAATTGTGATATATTTATCTAAACAATATGTACTAACGGCTTGAATGCATGATGCAGATGCTACATCATGCTGCCAAAGGCAATTTAGCTTTTGTCGTCTGTCCATCTCGCAGGAGGCCGTCCCACGCTTCGTCTACCGGTACGCGGTCTCCATTCAAGAACCTTTCGGCTCCAATGGCCATCTGTTCTTCTTGCTACGTGCCCCGCCCACTGCCACTTCAGCTTGCTAACCGTGTAGGCTATGTCGACCACTTTCGTTCGTCTGCGGATCTCCTCATTTCTGATTCGATCCAGCAGAGAGATTCCGAGCATAGCCCTTTCCATAGCTCGCTGTGCGACCTTGAGCTTTCTTATGAGGCCCATAGTGAGGGTCCACGTCTCGGCGCCATAGGTCATCACTGGCAACACGCACTGATTAAAGACTTTTGTCTTTAAGCACTGAGGTATTTTGGACGAGAAGACGCTGTGTAACTTCCCGAACGCTGCCCAGCCGAGTTGGATTCGACGATTGACCTCCGCCTCGAAGTTTGATCCGTCTAATCGGACCATCTGTCCAAGGTAGACGTACTTGTCTACAACTTCGAGGGTCGAGCCTTCAACTGACACTGGGGAGAGCCTTAGCATATGAGCATTCGCCATAACCTGGGTCTTGTCCATATTCATCTTGAGGCCCACCTGTTGAGAGACTCGGTTGAGGTCGTCGAACATTGTGTTAAGATCCTCCAGCGATCCTGCCATGAGCACGATATCGTCGGCAAAACGAAGGTGAGTGATGTATTCGCCATTAACATTAATGCCAAGAACTTTCCATTCCAGTAGCTTAAAGGCATCCTCCATTGCATTGGTGAAGAGCTTCGGGGATATTACATCTCCTTATCTCACTCCCCTCTGCAACAGTATCGCCGCTGTGCTCTGATCTTGTACTCGGACTGACATGGTGGCGTTTTTATACAAACACTTCAGCACTTTGATGTAACGGTAGTCTATATGACACCGCTGGAGAGATTGTAGCACTGCCCATGTCTCGATCGAATCAAAGGCTTTCTCGTAGTCCACAAACGCTAGACATAGTGGCAAGTTATACTCCTGAGTCTTCTGTATGACTTGCCGCAGCGTATGAATGTGGTCTACGGTACTATAACCTTTTCGGAAACCGGCTTGTTCGGGTGGCTGGAACTCATCAAACCTGCGTTCGAGACGATTCGTGATAACCCTCGAAAACAGCTTATAAACATGGCTCAGAAGCGAGATGGGTCTGTAGTTCTTAAGAGAGGCTTTGTCACCTTCCTTGAAGAACAAGACTTCTACGCTTCTGTTCCATGCTTCCGGCGTAGTACCTTCGAATAAGACGGAGTTGAAGAGCTTCTGAAGCACTTTAAGTATCGGTGTTCCACCCGCTTTCAGAAGTTCCGAAGTGATTCCGTCTTCTCCTGGTGCCTTGTTATTTTTAAGCTGCTTGAGGGCCACCCTAATCTCGTACAGGCTGATGTCCGGGATATCCTCGGTGTAGTGTCGGGTTAGCTTGGCTCTTGGATCTTTAACCGTATCAGTAGCAGGCAAAGCTGTCCATAAAACCCCTCGATCCCCCTCAAAACATCTCCCTTAGTCGACACGACACTGCCATCCTTCCTCTTCAGTTTTGTCAACTAGCTCTGCCCAATAGACAAGTCTCTTGCGAACACTTTGGAGCCTTTATTTCTCTCAATCGTTTCTTTAATACATTGAGTATTAAAGGCACGGATGTCGTGTTGCAAAGACAGCTGGATACGTCTATTGAGCTGCCGATGTGCTTCAGCGTCATTGGTAGACTGCAGCCTTATAGAACGTCGTTCGGCCATGAGTTTGAGGGTGTGATCGGTGAGCTTCTGTGGTCTATCTCTTCGACGGGGCCTGAAGAATTTGGAGCCCACTGAATGGACAGCTTCAACCAACCTGTTATTTATCTCGTCCACTGTACTGCATTCTTCTAGGCAAGAGAAGCGATTCGAAAGTTCGAGTTGAAAGCTCTCGGGGTACTGTATATGGGAAGCTCTAGGTCGGAGCGTAGACCTCATCAGACGGGATCTCTCCAGTTTAACATTAATATTCAATGTGCCTCTAACCATTAGGTGATCACTTCCGGTTTTCACCCCATGGATCACTGAGACATCATTGAATATCCGTCTATGCGTCGTCATGATGAAGTCAATCTCATTTTTGGTACGACCACCGGGGCCCATCCAGGTCCATTTCCTGTGGGGCGGTTTTTGAAGAAAGAGTTCATCATAAAGAGTCGCTCTTTCTCAAGAAAGTCGGCCAGCCTCCAACCCCTTCGGTTACGCCTCCCATACCCATATTGCCCCACTCTCAGTAGTAATAGTAAATACGTTAATTATAACAAAAAAATTAGTAATTTTATTATTTATTACCTTGTGAGTAAATATCTTACCAAAGATATGGAAACTCATAGCCATTTTAGTATTGATGCAATATAGGTGGCAATAAATCTACCACCGAAACCACCGATATTGCACCACCGAAGTTAGAAACATCAAGAAAAAATGAAATTAAACAAAACTCAGTGATGCATTCGTCACGTGAAATGTATGATTGCTGAGGGTACCTAACAACACACAACATACTCGCAAATCGTAATGTTAAAACCAAATATTCATTCAAACAGTAACCCACCGTGATTGTAAAATTTCGTACTCCCTCTTAGAAATAAGAAGGTACTTACGTATTAGCGGGAAAACTGCGCAGAATCGGACATGCCATTACTGCGTAAACGCAAGAGCATGACTGGAACTCCGCGTGCGTAACAAGATAGATCGTTTAAATTGACGTGTATACGTTGTATAAGGGTTTAAACAAAACACACCGAAATTGCACTTTAGGCGCGGACGTTCCTTATCGACATTGTCACGATGTCTGCGTTATAATAGAAGTAATGAAAGCAGTAAATATGGTTGCTTCATATATTAATTAACATAGTAATCTTAATTTAAGTACTAAATTTGCAATCATAGCGGACTTAAAGAGGTAAATGCGCTTAAAGGTGCATCGCGGACACGCCACCGTTATTGGAATCTAGCATATTTTAATTTTTTTTTAATTTTGTGTTTAAGAGAAATGTATTTTCAGTAGTGACTTCATATAAGCTAGTGTTCGTATTACATGAAAAAAAATAGAGTAGTCATAGATAAACGTTTTACATAGTGATTTCATGCGAAGAAACTCTAAAAATGCGGTCGGTGAAATTACCCAACTGATATCTACTTTATGTTCGGTAGAGCTCAGATGGTAGGTACGTTCGTAATCATATCACAATAACATCAAAATATTTTCAATCCAAGCGTATTTACGATAACTAATCAGATATTGTAATCGTTTATTATATAAATAATAGGATTTTGTCACGTATACGCTATTGTATATCTATATGCGTGGTTAATCTGTCCTTCGGTATATTTTACTTAGTCATTGTTTATTAATTAAATTGAGAGATGTGAATTACTTTTAAATCTCTTCTGTGTCTGCCGATTTCTGGCTATAAATTTTGATATACTAAAACTTTGACGGTTTTTATTGGACGTATGCTCCACAGCACCGCACCACAGTTTATTTGTTTGTTTTTTATTTTACATTTAAATTGAAAATTGTATTTCTTTTTAATGCTACCCTAAGCTCCAAATGATTAAACTAAGAAATGGGTCAATATTAATTCAACTACTTAACGAGTTTGACTGCACATCTCATAAACTAAGAGGAAAGCTAAAAAATTTTGTCCTTAGAATAACGATCAGTCTTGATGCAACCTAAAATCGTACAACGCCCTGAGCGTGCAATATATGGATTTCAGAATGTAATGCATCTAGAAGTGAGTAGAAACAGAATCCAGATTCTCCTAATTGTAAACCATTGTCAAACCCCTAGGATTACAAAAACTGTCATTGAATTTTTGGCTTTTTCGATATTGATTTAAAGATCAAAATTAAATGAAAAGAGTTCATTGCGTTGCTTCATTCACTCTACACGATGCCATTTAAATTTAGACATTATCAGCATAGCTGTAAAGTCTTAAATTCATTGGCATTTTTTGTAATAGGGTGGTAGAGCTAGTATGAGGTAGGCGCAGGAGTAGGTAGGTACAGTGGGCCCCAAAAGTTCCTGGACAGTTTGAAATTAAAGTTGTATGAAGTGAGGACACTACACAACTACTAGATTTAGAAGGTATTATCCAGTAATAGAGCTACTTATTAGAATTACTTTTACTTATTTTCTAAAAACAAACAAGTCATTGAACCCGTTAATTTTACTGACTATTTTGTTACTTATATGGTTAAATTAGACTTTCAAAGGATTATAGATGTTAAACTGTCCTGGAACTTTTGGAGCTCACTGTACTTACTGAATAAGGGCTTGCTATCAATGGCAATAACATATGTCATACCGATCTTCTTCCCAGCGCAGGTAGCTGTCAAAATTAAAACTTTATTCCAATTAGCTGTTTTGGCATAACGTATCGTATTTTCATATAAATTATCACATAAAATTTTATATGTATAATAATAATTCAAATGATCACAATAACAGAACCAGTTCGTTCTAATAGAACGATAAAATTTGAATAAAATGACAGTTACATATCTACCATCGAAAACAAACTGGTCGAAACTCAATATTGTTGAACGACAATAGACGTTCCTATCTTCCTGATCTACTGTTTGCGCCAACAAAAGCCGAAAACTAGCAAATATAGTTATAATAAGCTGATCATATTTCGATGAATACAGATAAAATCTATATAGGGTGACCAATAATTGATAATCTCATTCCGTGTTTGGGAAAGTAACAAAGACATTTTTTCATATTCGAACGTCTAGCGACGTTCTCGTTTTCCTATTCTGTGGTTATGTCCGGTTTGAAGCAGTTTTGTGCGGTTTTGTAACACGAAGCTTGAGAATTTTGGTGACAAATGTTACGCAAAATTTCAGAATAAATACGACTAATAATAGATGAATGGTGTTTTCGTACAGATTGTGAAGATTACGGCATTAATATGATACTTTGGTTTAACATAATTGGAGAATTCTGTTTTCGATTGACATCTTATTCTTGTTATCGCCATTTTGGAGGCTATCTAAATAGCTAATGTTATTAGTTTGCATAATAATTTCTTTGTGGCGATACATTTGTATACTATTTTTTTTTGTGTGGCTGTAAATGATTTGATAATAAACGTATTTTTAAATGTCTTAATACTATGAAGTGAAAGAATATTTATTGCTATTTTATTGCTTCTTCTAAAATGTTAGTGATAATCAAAATAATACCTATTCCCACTAACAAAAGCGTTTAGTATCCACTGCTTGTCATCATAAAAATGTACTATCCTTCCTTTTTAATTCATCTAAGAGCCTAGTGGTATGGGTTGCTGAGACGAGGTCTAGGGATCGATCCCAGGGTTTACCATGGCACACGCTAATGACTTTTCGATGCTTTTCGAAGTTATGTGTGTATTTGTCGCAGGTATATATGTGACCGGTTAATGGCAATAGACTCGCCACCTATTGGCGAAATGTGGTGCTAGCAACTCCGCCTACCCCTTCGGGGATATAGGCGTGAGTTTATGTTATGTTATGCTAAGATCCTACGTATTTATATCCCAGTGTTTAATGGATTGTATCTTCATTCTAGCTATAATACCGGTGGAAATCTAATCTTGCAGTTTGGAGCCAAGAGCCTACTCTTTCTCCTCAAACTGATTTCACAAGTGATTGCCGTCTAATAACTACAATTTTTAATTTTGCCTGTTTCATGTCTTCAATTTGATCTTGAATTATTCTGCCTACTTGAACGTATGACCAGTCTTTTTTTCAAGTTTCAGTGTTGTAGCTTATGTTTCTCTATTGACATTCTTGGGTATGTACTAGCACTATTGTATCTATTTTTTTAATTCGTCACTTAGTGCTGCTCTAGATTCAAACGTAGCAACATTACTCACTTTTTTTGTACTGAAAACAGTTCCAAACTATCTAGTTACTCTTTCCTCGCAACTCCGATAAATACCCATATACGATCGTCATTACTTCAGGAGTCTTTCTATAAATAATAATATCAAAAGCAGACATTAAAAACAGTCGACCCTGCGCCATCTCACGGCAATAACTGCACAAAATGCTGATAACCATCACATTTTATCCGAGTACAAAGCACCGCACAGGGTTTTGCTTAGTTGAGTGAAAAATAATATGTTTTTAGATGATAATCTGTTGTCGCTACTGTGCCAAGTGTCGAATTACGTCTAATGGCGTGTTTGTAAGGATGTTACGTTCTATTGTGTCCACGAAATGAATTGAATGTAATTTTATATTAAGTGTATTTTGTTGTTCAATAAATTGACCTGAAAAGGACAGGGCGGGAATATTTTTGTACGTAATCCGTGCTTTCATACAATAGCTTTAATTTGTAAAACGTGAATTAAAATGGCTGGCTAATACGCCCCGAGAAGTTCTTCGCTGGCTCTGGGTCAGCCGAGGCATGAGGAATGTGCTAGTAGCTCAAGGCCCAAGACGGCTGTACGGTTTTGGTCGGTTCGAGTCCGACTTAACCACCCTCGCTGACTTTGGTGGAGATTTCCGCATGGGGGAAAACAGGCTAATAAAGGTACAATTAGTTGGAATCGCTCGAAATAGATAACGAAATTGAAAATTTTCTAAACATTTCTTCTCTATTGACGTTTAAACAACACTTACAAAATGTCAAAATTAATAATAATAGGTTAGTTTAGCAAATGGACCTGCGTCGAAACGCGGCCTCATCCTGAGAAGACTCCGGTGAGAACTTTTCCTGAGAAGCAAGTTGGGAGAACAGTTCATTTCCAGGCTTGTTTATCATTCCAATTATCTTGGATTTTATAACGTAAGTAAGATATATTTCTGCTTGCGCATACGTGCAAGTGCGAATCAGAAAAATAATGTTTCTATAAATAAATTTCCTTTTTATGCAGATGTTATATTCTAAAATTGCAGCTGCAACTACATACGTACTTCTTGAATTATTTGCATTTGAACGCAAACTGTATTGTGTGTGTCTCTTTATTTATGGCTACAAAGAATGTTATAATTAATGAGTTTACTCTATTGGAAATAATAATGTATTGTTTACAAAAAACACCGTTTTGTACCAGCTGTTTATTTGCTTTTCGAATAACAAGAAAATATTCACGCAAGTGATGGCTATTGTTTCAATAAGCGGCACATTAAGTTATTGTTCTGTTTATATTTTAGGCTGTAAATAACTATTCTTCTTCATTCTAGTGTTAATCCCAGTTGCATCCGAAACCTTCACCTCGCAGTCTGAGGTCAACTTTTACCAGTTAACTGCGGGTTTGGCTAAACCTCGATTCGGTAAAGCGTCTGCCACATATGATATGGCATCCACAACCAAATTGGTGATATTGGAGCATTGCAGTTAGCTGATATGAACTTTTTAGGGCTACAACTACCGGTAACGACTGTAATTAGATGTATATAAGACAACTGAGACCTATAGCTTAACGTGCGCTCAGAGGCACAACCAGACTAACACAAATAGCCCTATACATGCATACAAATATTTGCACTGAGCAATGACCGAAACCATTACTGAATATTATTATTTATTATTTATAGAAACCACACTAGCAGCTCATTGAGCTATAGGTATGTATATCCGTGTATATCCTTCGATCTGAAGACACTGTCAAGTCGGTTCTTAAACGCATTTACAGTGGGTGCCTCGCCTCTATGACTTGACGGAGGTAGGACACGACGGTATCTCCCGTCCGAAATGAGCTGTCCAACTGGGGAAGTACCTCCGCCCTACAGAAGACCGCGGTCATAATAACCATCGTGTTGTGTTCCCACCGGTAAGTAGGGTAGCCAGAGCTCACTATACCCCTCCTTCCCCTCCCCTTCCTAGCCTCCCCACCCCTTCCCAGCTCTCCCCCTTTTCCTTCAGGGTTGGCAGCGCGTGTGTGACACCCTTAGTGTTGCACACGTTCATAGGCCACGGTGGCCGCTTTCCATCAGGTGGGCCGTGTGCTTGTCTGCCACCTATGTAGTATAAAAAAAAAAAAACTTGTTCAGGCAAACTGTTCCACTTAGGTTCGGCACCACTTGCCACCACTGGCAGGCCACCACTCGGTTCGGCAGAAAATGTTTTAAGGGGTTTCCTTTACATAGCTTTATTGAGTGCCCACCAAGATGTATATTTTCATTTTCTAGAAACATGTTCGCCATTCTTGCGATATTGTAATAATAAGTGAGTATTTTGTAATAAAGAACTCTAAAAACGTAACACTCCTTTTTTGGGTATACGTTTTAAAATAGAAGATAACAACCTAAGTACACGATTTTGATAGCTGTTTATACAAGTGAATATTTAAATTTTAATCTATGTTTGGCACATCGTGAATAATAACTGATAAGATATAAAATACTATTGATATATTGTGGGGAAATCCAAACTGTTATCAATCGTCTAATACTTGGCGTGCGCACGCGGTTCAACCAGCATTTTTATTATTATACAATGATTAAATAATCTTATAAGCTTATATGAATATTACTCATGTAAATAAAACTATTTATTTAATGAAATCTATCGCGATTGTATTGTACACTATATAAATGTCACGTACCTACTTGCCTAGTTACAATTCTGAATCCCGTAATATAGTTTTTTACAAGATTAGCTCGCGAATCAGAGTAAGTATTCTCACGAGTGTGTAGGCATATAACATAACATAAACTCACGCTCGAAGGGGTAGGCAGAGATGCTAGCATTTCACATTTCGCCAGTTTATGTTTAGGTCCCAATGTAATAGGTGGCGAGTCTATTGCCATTAACCAGGCACTTAAAAACCTGCGATAAATACACACATAACTTCGAAAAGCATCGAATAGTAATTGTTGTGTACCATGGTAAAACCTGGGATCGCACCCGAGACCTCGTCTCAGCAGTCTATTACCCTTACTACTAGGCTACCGCGGTTATGTAGAAATATTTCCAAAGACTGGTTATCATCTCATCGTTGTTCCAGATTCCATTCGAGGCTTCTGAAAAGTTTCTCTAGGATCTCTGAAATCTACTTACTCCTTCTAGCTTTTATTTGATTTGATAAATAGATAACATTTAATTGTACAAAAAAAATACGAGTATGATTGCTGCCTTATTCCAACTTCGGAAGTAAAACCTCTATAGATAAATTGGCAAGCGTATTGGCTCGCACAGAAGGTTATGAACCCAAATGTTATTGAATTAAAAAAATCGCTATTTTTCTAAGTAGAGATCTATCGTCCTAAGCAAAGATTATATAAAAATATCATAGCATAACTAATTTCATTATAATTGCTACTTACATACTCCTAATCTCGGCACAATCTAAGCCGAAGGTGTCAAGCCTGTAACCAACACCATATCAAATGATTGGCAGCCTGCGCCCGCGCACCGAGTACCGCGTCGGTAGCGCGAACCGACTGTCAAAATGATCTGCTAGACTTGACACTTGATATAACACTTGATTTAAATATACACGCGATTTTAAATCTATTTCTCTACATAGAATAAAGTTCAAATTGCTATGCAACATAAATTAATAATTTTGACACTTAACATAGATTGAGATAAATATTGTTATATGAATTTGATTCTAAAGGTGTTTCGTGTTAGTGAACCGTTAAGGCTAGATTTATTTACGAGTATGTCTGCAGTGAAGCGTTAGTTCACTTTGATATACCGATGCGGTAAGACATCTATGTAGGACGACCATGTTTACTGAATTTGAATATTCTTAAATAACTTTCATATTCTATTACCTAGTCTCAAAAACTAGATAATAGAGCCAATAGAGTCTCAAAGACTAGGCAACAAAGCCAATAGAGTCTCAGAGACTAGGCAATAGAGCCAATAGAGTGTCAAAGACTAGGCAATAAAGCCAATAGAGTCTCAGAGACTAGGCAATAGAGCCAATAGAGTCTCAAAGACTAGGCAATATAGACAACAGAGTCTCAAAGACTAGGCAATAGAGCGATTTGATTTGATTGACAATTTGTCAGTCGTGGTTGAAAAATAAGACAATGGTCGCCTCCGCAAAAATCGAGAAAGCGAATCATGGAAGAATAGGGAGAGGTACCCATGCTGATGATCCGGGTTCAAAAATGCAAGTTTTGAATGCATCCGGGATTGGCCCTCATATAACGAAACTTGCAAAAATATACAAGAAAGCACTTGTAATTTCAGTGGCAGGGACTTCTAATGGTAAGATCACAAATGTATTGTAGAGTTTGTTATACTTACTGAAACAGATCAAGCCAAACGAACATCTTTCTCAACAGAGTAGGCAGAGCATTTTTCCATTAAATCCCGATAAAAGTGAAATGTCAAATTGTAAGTCGTCTGATACTCTCCAAGACATTTTTGGTAGTGCTTGTGCGGCTAAGCACGTAATTAATTTCCTTGCGATTTACACCGCATAGCAAGGAATAACATCTGTTTTTTTATTCCAAATTTTTTTAGCTGCAACATTTTCGGTTAGGTACCTAGTTATTTTTGGCATACCCATTTTTTTACGAAGTGCCCGATTAGCGGCAATAGGCTCACCCCCTATTACGTGGACCCAATATCGTGGATGAAAAGTGGGTGTTTAATATACCTCTGCTTACCCTTTTGGGGAATACGGGCGTGAGTGCATGTATGTATGTATGTATGTATGTCAATGACCTGTAGACGCTACGGATTCGTATTCATTATCCTAAATTCTGTCCAAATACTATGGACACCGTAGGTCAAGTGTCAGTTGCGCTTCGACTCTGACATCATAATATGCTGCACCCTCACACGAATTATACGAGTATTATTTTCGTGTGAGGCTGCACTGTACGATGTCTACGAATATCGGCGCACGCGCACGCCACAGTGACCTATGCACTACTTTACAAGTTCATTCTCAGTGAAATAAACAAGTAGGTATAATGTTAGTAAAATAAAATAAAAATATAATCTACACTGAAAGTCACAAGTCATTACCACTGACATTTTAAATTCGATAACGCGGTAATGAACGATTCTGTGGGTCTATTTACACTAATAATAATATAAATATAACATAAGCTCACGCATATATCCCCGAAGGGGTAGGCAGAGGTGCTAGCACCCACATTTCGCCAGTTTATGTTTTAGGTTCCAATGTAATAGGTGGCGAGCCTATTGCCATTAACCGGGCACTTATAAACCTGCGATAAATACACACAACTTCGAAAAGCATCAAAAAGTCATTGGTGTGTGCCGTGGGAAAACCTGGGATCGAACCCGAGATCTAATAATATTAATGTCCATAGTTATTTTTAAACTTCGGTGTAATGCCATAAATAAATTAACCCTGAGTTAAATATCTTAGAGCCTTTGGATTACATTAAACATTAATATCCACATAAGTAAACCCAACAAAGTTTTGCCATATAAGTCACCAAACAAACAAAGAGCCAATACGAGCGGGTCATAAATATTGAAGAACATCGGGACATTTACCGGACGTTACCGGTCATTATCGGTCATTACCGTATGAATATTATAGAACATAAAGGCACAGTTATTCGGTTACATATGAGTATATCATAATATTTCCCTTAGACGGCTGTATAGTTTGGTTTATTTGATACACTTGGTATTTTCGGCGTTAAGGCGATGGCACTTTGAAATTATATTAAATAAATAAATGCGAATATTTGGATGAATATATGTATGGAGTTGTTATTTGTTATTCTTTTAGGGAAGCCTCGAATGAAACAGGGTTATTTGCTAGGATTTGATGACAAAGGATGAATGGATAGATCAATTAATGACCTTTTTTGGTAAAAATTGGTTGAATTTGTATGTTTTTTTTGCACTGAGATAGATCGTTTGGGATAGCACGTGGACTTTAAACATTTATTTTCTGTTTATGTACTTTTCTGTGTAGTGTACCTACTTCTTCTTTTGTGTACCCGTCAGAGTATTTTACAAATAATAACATTTCATAATTAAGCAGTTTTTTTTCTTTTTTTTTACAAAGTGCCCGATTGGCGGCTAGATAGACTCGTCCCCTATTACGTGGGACTGAAAATCATAATTGGCGAAATGTAGGTGTTTAATACACCTCTGCCTACCCCTTCGGGGATTACGGGCGTTACCTACCAAACAAACTGAAAGAGCATGGTTAAAAGATTTACCTACAAACAGTTACCTACAACTTAAAATCGATTAGCCTATAACCTTGGTTATCGAAGTAGCGCAGCCGTTTGGTTCCCAGTGAAGTAGAATATAAATAGAAAATTGATTAAGTAGGATAGGCTTTATCCGTGTAGTGACAGGGTAAGAATAGGTACTTGCCACTCCATCTCATTCGTATGGGGCGACTAAGGGAAAACGCAGACGATATCACTGCGAGAGAAGGCAAACTTGAAATAAAACTCGATACTAATCCACCTGGCTTAGTATGGAGTTTTAAGCCAGATGGATTAGTATTTAGTATTAGTATTATAGGTCTAGCTGACAGCCTCTGTGGCGTGGCGGTAGTGAACGCGACTGCTACGCAGGAGGCGCGGATTCAATCCCCGCTCAGTGCAAATACATATTTGTATGCATGACTAGTGCTCAGTGCAAATATTTGTATGCCTCGGAGAGCACGTTAAACCGTCGGTCCCGGTTTCTTTACAAACATCTATGGCAATCTTTACGGGTAATGGAGCCCTCAAAGAGGAGTCTGACTAGCTTAACTACAGAATTTCGATATCGTCAACATGGTTGTGAAGATCCGATGGTAGTCGCTTCACAGAAAATATCCAATAATCCGTCTGGCTACTGTAGGAACCGTAGGCCAAAGGTTTCCAATATAAAACTAAGCTTATGTCCTTAGGACTACGTTAGGCTATTTGATTGAAGCAGCGTAGGCGATTTCTCGTCTCTTTATTCCTACACAACACGCGGGTGATACTACCAACGATGCTAGTAAGCTAAAGTAATTCCCAACAAAAAGGACTTCGCTTTAATCTAGTCGTAAATATTTTAGTGATACACTATGTAAGGTGGGTGGTTACGTCCGTACAATATTGAACACATAAACATGGCCCTGGATGACTGGTGCCAGCCCCCCCCCCCCCTCCCCGCGTCCCCCACGGCAGGCTGTCTGTAGGTAATTGTCAGTCATTGGAAATAATGGACAGTAATAGCGGCATCGATCTTTCGAACTATAGTTTCTTGAAGGGGACATTTTAAATATATAGTGGCTGAAATAGTGCGAGTACCTAATGTTGTCAGAAAGGTTTAAAGCATTAGCTCAAGAAAATATTGATAGATTTCTTGAAACTTCGTTCAATAATACTGTCTTCACAAAATCAAAAATTCACAACAAATTCGCGGTGAATTGAGTGGTCCAGGAAACGATGTCTGACTCCAGTTGAGTTTCTTATTATTCAGGTTGAATCAAGGCTCAAGAAGGGTCCTATCCATGCTATTGTCTCCCTATACTACTATTATAGTCTCCGTGTAATGACTTAGAAAGAATATTACCACTTCATTTCGTCCGAAACATGTCGCAAGAGACGATATCGGAAAAATATGTAGACGATATCACTGCCAGAGGTGGAAAACTCGAAATAAATCCTGCACCACCTCGTCTGGTCATCTTGGAAACAGTAAGCCAAAAACTCCCAACATTAGGAGAGGCCTATGTCCAGCAGTGGATTGCGATAGGCTAATTGAAGTGAACTTTTTAATCCCAACAATATGAACTAATCACACACAAAAATAAACCAAATCAAACTCCAAATACTAGCAGCTATTAAAATCATTACAAAATTTAACTGTTATTTAGTTAGAGAATACACTCGGCCACAAAAATGACTGTTCAGGCCGCTAGTTAAACGGTAATTACCCTTAATTGTACCTGATTGTACCCCACACACACATAACTGGGTAATACAGTGAACCAAACCGTGATCGGAACAAAACATCGTTTTTTACCTTTGCGACCATCTCGCACCTGATGTGGTTCTCATGATCGAGGGACGGTGGTACGACGGAAATTCTATGTGTCGCTTACATTGCCTGTTGTAACTTAATGATTCACGTTTTTATTAGCTAGTTTGTTACCCTGATTGCGGCGAAAACCAAAACAAATCGTTTAATATGTGCACTGCACTTATATATCTGTCTCTATGCTCATTCCAAACTACTAAGGGGCTCATGTTAAAGAAAGATGTCTCAGTAAATTAGTGGATCAAAAAGGTGGATTTTTGGCGCCAGATCAAAACTTCTTTCTTTCTAAATTTTTACTTATTTCAACCGATTTGCACTCATGGTCTTGAAGGGACTAAACTGGTGGTACGTTCTCAAAGTCTTCTCCATTAAAATAAGTTTCTTTATGATTCTAGATAGGGTAAAAGATATTCACACTGTTCTCTCATCCTGGACAGTTTTGATTTATGCATATCACATCAACAAAGCTTTTCCTAACTCAAAAACGTTCCTTCATATTCCGTGCTATTTCTATAGAAGTGAGGAGACCGCGCAATGTAGACAACCTAAGCCTATCATTATATTGACAACGTACGTGTTTCCATATAACTCAATACAATATGCAAGCGATTAAACGGAGCCTCGTTTAAGTGCCGTAATTTGGTACTCGACTACAAAACTGTTATTAAGACCGGGCAGGAACTCAGGACTATTTATTATTTACTGTATCGTGTTGGAGGGAGCTGTCCTCAGATTTATTCGGTGGCGTGAGGGGAGGGAGCTTTTAAATTAGTTTAGGTGTATTTCGAAACATAGGTTTAATTGTTACTCTTTGTGATTAGTAGTTTGTTGACGGCTTGAGCGGCGGGAGGGTTGCTACTTTAGAATTTGCGGTTGTGATTCAGGTTTTGTGGAAATATTTGTACGAATGCGTATATTTATATGCACTTGTCTGTGTGTTTCCACTTTATATGTTAATTTATTTATAAATTAAGTCTAATGCCATAAGGCATTCTCTACTGCAGGTTTATCTGTTTCACGTTAGGTATATGTTATCCCCATATCAGAGGCTATTATTGTTTATGACAGAATTGGAGTTATTTATGAACTATGAGTTTTGTATATTTATCCCGACGTTTCGGACGTGTTCACGGATATTTAGATCCTAGCCCAATTGTTCTATTCAAGCTCGCAAGTATTAGTTGGCGATGCGCCTCTTCAAGATTTTACATATTTTAGTTAACTTGATTCTGATGAAAGTTTCTAGACTCTGATATGATAGGTACCCCTACCCCTAGAGGGAAGCTGACGCAGGAGTCTCATCCGTCAATTAGCAAGTGTATCCAGCTTGTAAGCTCAAAAACGTAGCACATAATTTGTCTAATCTACACTCTGATTCAATGTAGAAATAATTACGTCCATCGAAAAACGTTCCCACACATTCTTGCACTCCCAGAAAATTTCAGCTTCATTGATCTTTAGATATGATTTAGTTAAATATTTCTAGCTGTGTAGGAGACCCCGGGCGCCACTCGCGGGTGTATCCACGCGTGATGAGTGTCCTGAGACTTCTTGTGCGTTCCCAACGCGCCCCCCGCGATGTTTGGTCACCTTGTTGAGTGCTCAAGTCCCTGTGTGATCTTGGGATACATTTTTCTAACGTGTTACATAATATTCTCAAGCATATATACAGAATGAGTCTACATATAGTGTTTTTAAAGAGGATATTTCTGGATTACTTTCCGATTTGGACTTTTTGAAAAGGTCCTCTTCATACTTTTTGACGACTGAATATTTGGTAATCTTCGGTTTATTGCCAATAATCGGTCACTGGTTCCAGATGCTAACTCAATTCTAAGACGAAACCCTTCACCAGATCAGATTAATCAATCAGCAGAAGTACCAGCTTCGAAGATCTTGGAGATGGAGCACCCTAATTCACCTCTTACTACCATCAAACAAATAATGAACTAGCCTATCCCAGTTTAAAGCTGGATATAGGCTTCTCCTTATGTTGTGCGGCTATGGTCTACTACATTCACGCTGACCAGATGGATTGGTACAAGGATTTACTTCGTATTTTTCTACTCTCGCAGTGATATCGTCTGTTTATTTTTCCGTTATTCGCCTTACACTCTTCGGATGAGATGGGGTGGGGGCCTTTAAGGGGAGCATGAAAAGTATCTGATGAGGCCGTCAACCTGAGTGCCACCATTGTAACACTTTACGTGTTTGTAATGGTGACCCTCGTTACTGAGACTTTGTCTTGAATTTACCATCAGACAGGGTGAAGACAAATTGACGTGTCCTAAATAAAAAAATTGGTTGCCTGTAAAGTCGGTATACGGGCGAAAGTTTTACGTGACAACGACTTTGAGTGGTATGTCTGTCTCTCTCGCTCTTAGGCGGGCTAACCATGCCCGAGTGGAAGGGACGCGTGCCTCTCACTCGCTCTCATTGTGAGCGCATAACGTGAGCGGAGCGTAACGCAGTTTCTTGAAGTGTCACCCGGCAAGCCAATTTATAAGACGTTGTCACGTCAAAAAAAGTCTTAGTCCGCTATCACACTAGTAACCATAACAAAAAATATTTGGTCAGCTTACTATTTGAGACGGATTTATACAAATGAATATTTAATAAATCGTAACTTTCGATCAAAACTCCAAACAACCATGAAAACAAAGCTTGTATTCGAAGACCAGGCAGTCAGGCACTATTCAATTACGTATTGATAATAGTTCGTCATTATCGAATGTCCGACGTGCGGTATGGTGCATGAATTATGTAGCGCCGGCCGTGGGAGCCCACAGCTGGGCCCCGGGGCCCTTTGATCAGTGAAGGGTACAAAGAGAAAAGGAAATGCAAAATATTGTGTCATTCATTTGTGTTCTCGAAGGTAATTGTTGTGTATAAGTTGGTATCGGTTTCAAATAGGTTTACCTATATTACTTTCTCAGTTGTAACCACTTTCCATCAGGTAGGCCGTGTGTATGTCTGTCACCACAAGTAAAAAAATCATGATTGTTTATTTATCCAGTCCATTATAAATATTTATATATACAAGACAACACGTGCAGGGCTTAGATGTCACTCGCATACGGTGCAGAATATTCCATCAAGAACCAACGAGTCTTTTTCCTTCCCTTCTTCCTACAGTCCCGGGTCCTTTAAGCGGGGCGTGAAAAAGCATTTGATGAGGCCGTCAAGCTGAGCGCCACCATTGTAGCACTGAACGTGTTTGCAACGGTGACCCTCTTTCATGAGACTTTGCCTTCAGCTTAACATCAGGCGACGTGAAGTCAAATTGAAGTGCCATAGAGAGAAAAAAAATAATTCTGCGTAATGATTTTTACTTCAAGCTCATCTGAACTTAACCAGTAGTTAACAAACGTCCATCTTGGTCCAACCCGGACATATTCTGATTACAATTACAATACGAAGCTAATCAGTACTGACCATCACGTGACTTACCCATCTGTCTGTCCATCTTGTGACGCCTGTCTCTATACACAACACCATCTTAACTATAACAGTGTGGCAAAACGACCAGACTCGTATTTGTACATCATTAAAGTAGATTTTACAATGACAAATACTGTCTTTTATGATTCTTTAATTTGTAACAAAATGTTTCCAAGTGCTACTTTGAAGATATTTTTTTTTGTAATAGTTTCATGTTTGATATTTGATTAAAATAATTCGTGACCATAGATTTTATATGGTTGTTACTGCACTGTGCTATCGTATTGACCGGTAAATATATTAGTTTTTTATTTTGATATAAACTTTGGAATTGACATTGTATTTATCACGGAGATACATCTCATCATCTGAAGGCTAGTGAGTCATATAATGTACTCAATATCATCCTTGCGTTAGTCCCTTTTCTTTTACCTTTCACTTTCACTTTGGAGTCCAGGGTTTGTTTCCGATTTTTTGTCTTCCACTTCTTGCACATGTTGCACTTTTTTTTTATTCATGGCACGTCAATTTGACTTCACCTCGCCTGATGTTAAGCTGAAGGCAAAGTCTCATGAAAGAGGGTCACTATTGCAAACACGATTCAGTTCAGTGCTACAATGGTGGCGCTCAGCTTGACGGCCTCATCAGATGCTTTTTCACGCCACGCCTGAAGGACCCGGGACTGTAGGAAGAAGGAAACACGTGCGCCGGCACATCCATCCATGATGGTAAGCCCATTGGCACGCATGTCATCCTCCACGACGTTAGCACTTCTTGAATCTACCCCTCCTATCAGGGCCTGGCGGAGGCGGTATGGCCATCCATACATTTGTTACCAACGTAGCCAGTTTGATCGCCGCAGAACGTGGTCGCATCAGCGAAGGCTACTCTCCTGCATTTTATCTGCAATATCACGAACCATAAGAGTACTGTTTGCTTTTAGTAAGTGGTTTAATATTGGAAATCTCTGTGCACGGCAGTTTTTATTTTACAGGATTCACTATAGCTATCTATGTTATGGTGTGAAGGGGTCCAAGACATCTTTTAGACTAACATGTCCAACATTTATACCGCATATGGACTGCTGAGACGAGGTGTCGGGTTAGATCCCAGGTTTCATCATGGCATTTTCGAAGTTATGTGTGTATTTATCGCAGGTTTATAAGTGCCCGGTTAATGGCAATAGGCTCGCCACCTAAAACATTGGGACCTATATATAAACTGGCGAAATGTGGGTGCTAGCACCTCTGCCTACCTCTTCGGAGATATAGGCGTGACATAATAAAATAAAATTAAAAAAAATGATCCAACATACCTATATCAAAAATCTGATAGTGATCAAACGGTAGCCAATAGATATTACCTGAAGGGAATTTTATGATTAAATTTGATTTTTAATTGGCAGGTAGCCTGTGTTTTCATAGTTTTGAAAAACTAATCAAGTCTGGAACGGAGTCTCCCTCTTCTGCTCCATTGTGCGAAAATAAAAGTCTAAATCTATACAGAATAGCACTATAATAACAGCTGTGAATTTCAGTGCCTCATTTTCTCTGTATTTAAAAACAAAAAGCGGATGTCGATGGCCCATTGCGTCTAGCAATTCTAGTCTAAATAGGCCGTCTATATCATCATATCCGTTCAAAAACATCAATATTTTTAATAAAGCAATAAATATTGTACAGAAATACAACAGTTTCATAACATTATAACTGAAAATTGTATTTTCAAAATAAATTCTAGAAAACAATATTCATAATTTGTGTACAATGTGAAAGACAGTCCGTTCCTCAATTCGTTGGTATTTTTCTGAGAATTGTTGTTGAAACAGACAATTATGGACGGGATAAGGAAATGAATAATGTGCCACAATATCTTGAGCGGTGCGCTCTGAGCCATGATCTAATTAACACGATAGCGTCACTACGGAAACTCGAATGTGTTTTTAATGAATTTAAAATCGAAATACGTTCGACTTCTTTTTAGAGACAAACAAGAAATATTTTTTTATTGTGAACTCAGTCCAAACAATAATCTAATGGCAATAGTAATAGGTAACGAAAAACTAGTGATGACCAATCTCATTCACTTACCATAGACAATGAAAGATGAAATATCGATACCGCACTAAAATATCGACTATATTAAATTGCACAAAACACACACACACACACACACACACACACACACACACACACACACACACACACACACACACACACACACACACACACACACACACACACACACACACCGACACACACATACACACGCACACTAACACACACACCCACACACCCACACACATACACACATACACACACGCTAAACGCTATCTAATGCTTCTAAATTTGTATAATAATTTACCTAGATAATATGTTGTTATTCCTCAAATGTATATTGTACATTATAGTACCTACTTGCATTAATGCACAAAATTGTACGTTCTGTTATGGAAGAGCGGAGTCTCCTAATACAGGCATTACTTGCTTAAAAGGAGGCTTCAATCACAAAACTGTTACACCAAACTGTATGATGCAAATAAACTATTTTATTTTTTTTTATTTTTATTTTTTTTATTAAAAAAATATTTAAATAGATAAATAAAAAAACCATTACAAATAATGCAACCAAATAAATACTAAGAACAGTAAAAAAAACAATAGCGCAGGCAGGTACGTTTATACTCGAACATTTTCTACCATTTCTTGAAAGTTTTCCTTCTGAGGGATTAGAACCCATAATCATTCATTTACAAGAGGAATACCTACTCTTACCAACTGAGCTAGCTGGTCACGTCTATCAAATCGATTTAGAATTAAAAACTGTAAATGTTTTTAGACGAGACTTACATCCGTGAACGGTCTTTTACAGGAAGAACTTGCTCGTATCTATAGAAGAATTTCAAATATCCCGAACGAGTCCAGGTAAGTTAACTAGACTCGTTTTATGGTACCTGGAGCCTGGTACCTTTTTTATCGTGCGCAAAAGCCCCATGAATACCACCTCCGCCAAAATTGGTGGAGCTAATTATATCGAACGGTAACCGGCTAAAACGCACGCCGTCTATGTTTCTTTGACTGCCGGAGGTGAGATTAGGAGTCTGGTACCTCGTAGTGTATTCTTCTTAAATCTTTTAATTCTTAAACGAAAGGGATAAAATTCAAATATGGATGTCCATGTTGATTCCGTGGTATCTGTAATCTTAAACACATATAAGTATGAGCGCAACAACGCCCACGCGCGACCCGCCACTTATAATTTAATTTCAACCACTTATACATACGCATAGTTCACAGTTCTAGTGAGGGGACGAACGAATACCGAATACCAAAAACCGTGGTCTATGAGAAATATTTTGGTCCATGTGAAAAAAACTGTTAGTAATTTTATTAAATTTCGACGCATTAATTTGCTAAATTATTACTTATATAAGTAAGTAATAATTTAGCATATTAATGCTTTATGTAAAATTGGAAAAAGAGAATGTATAGACGAGACTTGAATTCGCGACCTGTCTCTTTTAGGGAGAATGCTCTGACCACTCGAGGTACTAGACCTAGAGCTATTATCCTACGAACTATTGGAAACAATCAACGATTTTTATTCTTTTTTTTACAGACAAGCACCTGGTAGAAAGTGGTTACCATGGCCTATGGACGGTTGCAACACCAGGGGCATCACATTCGTGTTCTCAATAGTGAAGAAGGGGGGGGGGGGGGTGAAGGGGAGGAGAGTAGAAGGTTAAGAGAGTCTCTGTGCTGCCAGTGCAGAAGACAAAGAAGAGTTTCTTAGTCTTCCCACGTACAATACAAAATCTCTCCAATGAGCTCTGGTTACCCTACTCACCGCTGGAAACACAACACAAAGTTATTATTAACCGCGGTATGCTATAGGGCGGAGGTACTTCCCCAGTTGGACTACTCAATTGAGACGGTTAATACCTTCATGTCCTACCTCCGTCCGTCATCTTTAAACATTGTTTATAGATCA
This sequence comes from Pelosia muscerda, assembly GCA_963691645.1. NCBI lineage: Eukaryota > Metazoa > Arthropoda > Insecta > Lepidoptera > Erebidae > Pelosia > Pelosia muscerda. Next base: position 18,422,468 of record OY829106.1, read on the forward strand.
CTCCACCTAATGAATTCTTCTCCTTGTAAAGGACTGAGAGTTTTAAATCCCGACTAGACATTCATTTTGTTCAATTTAAAACTGCTAGTAAGTTATAAGTTTTCACATTGAATATATCGATTTTATCGTGCCAGCTTGTTTCATTGTCATGCGATTAACTTGCATTATTTATTAGTGGCCGATATGTAGTTCTTGCTACAGCACTGAAAAGATTGTTTACCAATATAATATACTCAAGCGAGCATAAAAGTGTTGGAACAGGTAGGTACTTCTTAAATAGTTATTTATAGTTATTGATGACATTTTAAATTTGATAAAATAGATAAATGTTGTGGGTTATAAAAATAATATTATGAACTTAAAGTAGGTAATAACTTTTAAATACAGTTAACATTATGAAATCAAATGTAGGTATATCGTGTATCTTTCAAAATATATATATTTTACTAGCTGACCCGCGCAACTTCGTCTGCGTCATCGCGTTTTTGGAACATTTTTCATTCCAGCTCCGCACCTGTTGGTCGTAGCATAACGTTATATACATGTACACCTTCCTCTTTAACCATTCTATCTATAAAAACAAACCGCATCAAAATCCGTTGCGTAGTTTTAAAGATTTAAGCATACAAAGGGACATAGGGACAGAGAACGCGACTTTATTTTATACTATGTATAGTGACTATTTTGATTTTTATTCGGGATTTTGATTCGGGCTTCAAAAGAACCGTACAGTTGGAACGTGGTGTGCATTTAACCTCAAGGTTCATTGAAATGTGTAGCTCAAAAGGGTCTTCAAGAGTTCTAGAACAATTTGAAACTAAAATTGTATGAAGTGATACTAGTTTTCTACACAACTATTAACCTTAAAAGTTACTGGATAATAGATCCACTTATTAATGGAAATGAAATAATTAAGTAACTATTCTGTCACATTGGAAATTGCCTGTAATGATGGATATATGTACGAAATAAATTATTAATAAAAAATATCTTAAGATGTTCAAGAACATTTTTGGGCCCTATACCCATAAAATATTTTGAATACCAGTTTCCAAAGTCATATGATTTGTCCCATCCCTATCTCCTTACTGGTAAAGTGAGTGTCGGCATCAATTATTTAACCTTACTTAAGGTGCGGGTCACAAACATTACGCTCGGACAATTGGAGGCACGGCACGGACCGGGGCTAATGTCGTGATCTCATTGATGACTCAGGAGACAAGATCTGCCTAATTTGTAGGTATGTAAAGATGCTGGCTGTTTCAATTATGTACTGATGAAGTTACTATAGGTATGTTTGAAACACAGATGATAATGGGTGGTAGAGGTCAAATGGGAGCTACTTCACAGAAAATATGAATTTGACCGCTTCGTATTTAGACTGAAAAAGTCAACCTTGAATTGAGAAAGTAACTTAAAACAACTGAATGCGACTGTTATGCAGGAGGTGCGGGTTCGATCCCCGCTCGGTGTAATTATTTATGACTATGAATATAAATATTTGCATTGATCTGGGTGTTTTTATGTATAATGTGTATGTATTTATAAAAAAATGTATCTAAGTATGTTTATCCGCATTTTAGAATGGGACACATATTAAACTAAGGTATTCCTCGAAGCGCTATGATTTTGAGGCGCACCTAATGAGGCGCTCCTTTTTTATTCCTCGGAGCGCACCTTTTAGTAGCGCTCCCGATAACAATTAAAAATATTAAAATTTTATTCCTTGAAGCGCACCCCAGTTTTACAAATAGGAAAGACGGTTTATATTGGGGGAGGGAGGAATAGGAAAGAGCATGAAATGAACGTAATAAATTATATCAATGATTTTTAAAAACTCATTTGTACAGTCAGAGCTCATAAGTGCATTAGCACATCAAGGCTCAAAATGGTTTAGCGTGCGGCCGGCGCGCTTATATGTGTGTGTAATGTTACTATGCAAATATACGAGGCGACGCTGGCTTGTCTTAAAAGAAAAAGGTCACAAGTAGCGTTAGAATGTTGACGCTATAGTTGCGTAGGATTGCTACTGCACTTTTGAGTTCTACTGTACATCATCATCATCGAAGTTGCATAACCAAATGTAGATTCGGAACGAATGCATTTCGGCTAGAGCCCCTGGCGACCTGTTAATGGCGGCTAGGACAGACTGGATGTAGGAGTTTATGCCTATGTCAGGCAGTGAACTGCAATACGCTAATTGATTGATGAAAAATTGACCAGCCATTTGTGAACACACAAAGAAGACAAGCACTTATAATGTGATCACGAAGCTTACTATGTACCAGCCAATCGATATCGAAACATCAAAGCGGTTGCGCCGGCGCACGTCGAGTGACGTCACACGCATGGGTGCTTACGTCACTGTCTGGGGCAGACAAAGTGACGCGTCGAACGAAGTTAGTTCGCGCTCCGATGATATGGACCTCAGTGACATATTAGAAGATATGGGTTAGGTTTAATAAATATTTTTTACATAATCAACTCGTCAATATTCACCTTACTTAATGGTAAATTAAAGGTTAAGTCTTAGGATAACAATTATGCTAATAAATATATCAACAATAGCCGCGGTAGCCTAGTGGTATGGGTAATGGACTGCTGAGACGAGGTCTCCGGTTCGATCCCAGGTTTTACCATGGCACACACCAATGACTTCTCGATGTTTTTCGAAGTTATGTGTGTATTTATCGCAGGTTTATAAGTGCCCGGTTAATGGCAATAGGCTCGCTACCTATTACATTGGGAACTAAACAAAAACTGGCGAAATGTGGGTGCTAGCACCTCTGCCTACCCCTTCGGGGATATAGGCGTGAGTTTCTGTTATGTTATATATATTAAGCTTGACAAACTCATCAGATGGTTTATCAAGCCCCGTATAACGATCACGTCGGTAGTGTAATGGCCAGAATTCAAACTGGCAATTTTTGATCGTAAGGTCGACTCCTTAACTACTAAGCTACAGTAGTAACTATTTATTAATCTGAGGCAACAGTAGTCCCTTTATAGATATAACAACGCCAATATACCTACATAAAGCTTCGATATTCTTACTAGAAATAGCTAAACGACAACATAATCTTCCCACAATGGTTGTTACGAATGTGATCGGATCGCTCTGATCAGATGATCCGCGGGTGTGACGCGACGTTGACTGTACCGACACTGATCCGACAGAACTATGATGTACCGACTGTACAAAGAGCTTCGAATCAAGGATGTGGCACCTATATTTTTTCATAAATAATCAAAGAGTATTCTAGGACAATCTGGACAATCTACACAACGCCATCTAGCCTAATAGTAAGCATATCTTAACTAGCTTGTGTACTTTGTTCTGGATTACGGATATACATAATTACCTATATACTTACACTTTTTAGAAATACATATAGGTACATTATATACAAATCGTGGTCTATATTCCGTGTGATCTATGAACGTTTGTAACACCAGGGATGTAGCCTTCTAATGTTCTTCTTGAAGCGGGGTTGGGGGGGGGGATAAGAGAACTTACAGAAGAGACAAATTGGTGTTCCCACTGACAACACTAAAACTTAGGTACAAGCTTATTGATGAGGTTGACTTTAGCCCTACTAAAAATATTAGACACTCAAAACAATCGATGTTACGTTCATCATGCGTTACAGCCAAAAAGTGGAACGCCCTGCCCGAATCTATGTTCCGACTATAACTTGGAAGTCTTCAAGACTAGAATGAATAGATTACTTCTAGGCAAGCGTGTAGTCAACCTCGTCATCACTTACCTCCAGACGGTGGTCAAACGCAAGCCCGTACTAAAAAAACACATGGTAAATATCCCTATTTCTTTACCGTTTTATGTATTCATAGTCTTGTGCATCATATCTGTATACAATAAAAATATTTTACTACTATTACCGCCTATGATATTGAAACAATAAAGTCGGTTTCGTACTTTTATCACAAGCCTTAACCAACACACAGAACGCCCGGGTATTTATTGCCTTAGGTATACATTTACAGATTAGGTATTTACTTGTTGTCCACTGACGGCAAATAATACAATAAACGGATTAAAATATTGTTTCTATTCAAACAATCCTGTAGTCTTTTGTCATTGGTCGCAACTTTTTCAAGTTCAAAAAACCTCATTAGCTTTGTATGTGTCTTATCTATGTTTTACTTCGCCGCAATATCTAAAAGTTCGAGATGGTCATAAAACAATAAAACCTATTATTTTCTCTTTGCACTCTTGGTTTTGAGTAGGTAATTGAAAATACTTTGTCTAAATAAAAAGAAGATATGTAACTTTATGACTTACGTGTTTAACGATTTTAAATTTCTTACTAAGTTGTAAAAGGGTTTGCCGAAATCATGGTATTTAATGAAACCAGAAAATAATAATTCGGTAGTCGTTGCTATTTGTAACCGATTTCAAAAACAGAAGGTTATGAGCTCTATATTTAGTAGTCTATATTAGAATACCTATACCAGATAGGTATGTAATGTTACAATGCTAACACCTCTGCCTACCCCTCCGGGGATATAGGCGTGAGTTTATGTTATGTATATGTTATGGTATGTCTATGTCCGGCAGTGGGATGTGATAGGATAATTGATTGATTAGGTGATGTTAGCACCTCATGTGATCCACAAAAAATTTCCCATAAAACGCGTAGATACTGAGAATAAAGAGTACCTTTTTGTGACATCACTAATTACTTTAAGTACTAGCAATTCGATAAGAAACAACAGAATTATGAAAATTTTAAGAATTTACAGTAGTCATATAAGTAAAACTTTCAATAACAGTACAACTTACCTCTCCATATATTCATACATCCGTGTTTTTATCACACGACCATGACTCGCTTGCGCCTGCGCACCACCGACGCAGGTGGACCATTGTGCGGCTAATTCGATCTAACCAAGTAACATCGCCACATAACAGACATTTGTCGGCCGATACCAATCCGTCGATAGATATGGGTCAACGGAATAATAGATTTGGAGACCTTCTTTATACTGAGATGGTGAGTAATGATCAAAGATATATGTGTATACGGGTCCAACGAGATGTTTGTGCCGGAGTTTACTAGAAGCGTTAGTAGTTTAGTGGTTTAAGGAGTCGATCATAAGATCGAGAGGTTCAAGGGATTCTAATATAATAGAACGACCAAAATCGGATAAATAAACCGGAAAAATAACAACATAATGCTTGTATTAATAAACTTAGATTTGAGGAATTTCCCTTCATTTAATTCACAATGTTTGTTAGTGTCCTTTTGTCCTAATCATCGACCGAAGGGCATTAGAAGGTTTCTACAGGATAGGCAGCACGTGTGTGGCGCCTCTGGTGTTGCAAACGTCCATAGGCCACGGTGACCGCTTCCCATCAGGTGGGCCGTGTGCTTGTCTGCCACCTAAGTGGTATTAAAAGAAAAAAGAATAAACTGCCGCCATCTTGATTGCGGTGTTATTTAAATCTTCTTTCTTATTTAACAATGCTATCTATTCAAGTATTTAGACGCGGATAGCCTGCCCATTTCCTACTTTATATAAAAGTCATGGTCATCACTTACATAACGTAATCAAGGCGCAATAAATACAATAGATTATGACAATATTTACAATGCCTATGTCAAACAAACATTGATAGCCGTTATCAGCGTTATCACACGAGGATATTGTTAGGGTGATAATTCCGATTTATGTAAAGCAGATATGAATCTATTTAGGGTTCATTGATAAGTGTTAGATTTATGGACTATTTAAAAATACATTCACTATTAAATTCATCGGGATATTTACCATGTTTGTTTATTTGTTTGAATAACCGATATTTCGGCGCTGTTGCAAGCGCCATGATCACGGTGTACTGATGACCGCCGAGCTAGTTGTTATTGAGGCCAACCGTTTATGTCCCCGTGTGTGTTAGTGAGGCCAAAGAGACTATTTAAAAATAGTCCAGAAGGAAATTCACTAGTGGCGCGGGGTTCCCTACACCCGAAGGGGATCATCTCAAAATAAAGGGCCCCGAGCCTGCCAGTAAGCGAGGGATATGTTGGATACTATCTAACCTCCGGCAACTAAAGATCCAAAGACGGCGTGCGTTTTAATCGGTTCGAGTGCGACCTAACCTCTTCAACCGGCTCCGTGGTGGAGGGATCCGTAGGTATTTTTTGCAAAACATAACATAAACTCACGCCTGTTTCCCCGAAGGGGTAGGCAGAGGTGCTAGCACCCACATTTCGCCAGTTTATGTTTAGGTCCCAATCTAATAGGGGGCGAGCCTATTGCCATTAACCGGGCACTTATAAACTTGCAATAAATACACACATAACTTCGAAAGGCATCGAAAAGTCATTGGTGTGTGCCATGGTAAAACCTAGGATCGAAATCGAGACTTCGTCTCAGCAGTCCATTACCCATACCTACCACTAGGCTACCGCGTATTTTTTGCACGATAAAAAAATTAAAAGAAGTATTTCTTATTAGGTACCTAAGTCTTGCTGACTTTGAAGCTATATCACACTGTGACAGCTTATCACCGACCCACGCAATCGAAAATAATCCTTTAGCGTTAAATACTCACAAACAAGACGGATTTGCGTTATCACAATACAATAGTAGTTCAATGTACCACTTGGGAAAACCTATGTTATCTGTATAATCTACTTTGGATTTGATAAACCTACTTAAAAACTGTTTTATCTTGGAAAATATTTTGTAACAAATATGCTAGTAATGGATGCCCTCAAATGGAGTTAAGACTCAGGTTAAAGGCAAAGTGACACTCTGTATAGGTATTGCACTCAGACTAAAAGATCAAATCTGAACTAACAAGTGAAGTCACTTAAAGTAATACTAAAATAGTTCTATTTAGCTCGAGCTTTTTGGCTTTGCCACACGTTTCGCACGAGTGCGAGTAAAATGGTTCTACTTTAGATGGCTTTACTTGCTAGTTCTGTACGTTCCGTTCTATTTTATTCTTTTAATCTGAGAGGCTGAATAGCTTTGGAGTAAATCTGTTCCTTACGTGAGAAACAAGAGTCTTACTTACTATTCAACCCATCGAAACGGGTCTTTGCCAGAGCTTCGAATAACGACAGGGGGCCTAGGCAAAATGCATTCGTTCCGAATCTACATTCGTCATCGCTCTGAAAATGTATGGGAGTGACATTTGTTGTCGGAATCGGATCACATGACGTTCCTACAACAAATGTCACTCCCATACATTTTCAGTGCGATGACGAATGTAGATTCGGAACGAATGCATTTTGGCTAGGCTTTGGTTACAAGTATCTTGGGCCTCAAGAGCGTATTGAAGCCTTCCTAACTACACAAAATATGCTAGCATGTTGACTTAAATTTAATTAGGTAGATAGTTGAGTTTGTTTGTTTGATTAGTAACCGTAAGTTGTGTTATAAGTACAATGTTTAAATATACATTTAGATCAGTGTTGAACGATATTTGAGTAGCTGTCTATTTTGAAAACAAAATTCCAAGTGCAAATTGAATTGTACGATAAGATGTGTTAATAATTAATGTATGTACCTACCTACCTACTTACAGATTTTATGAATAGTCATCAAAGTCATCATTCATCTTCTCAGCACAGCGTACGTAGGTACGGTCATGTGAAAAGAAAATCAATTGAAATAAAAATATTTTAGAAGATTCTCAGCATCATCTTTGCGTTACTGCCGGTCGTATCCAAAGCTGTCACATCACAGTTCAGGAGCTCTCGACAAAGTGACATTATATTGGCGAAAACGCTAATAGAATCGCTAAGTACCTACCCAAAGTATGAGATTGACATAAATCTGTAATGGCATTATAAAAAAATAATGAAATTTGAATCTTTGTGACTCCATATATTTCATTTCACATAAGAATGTCACTTTGTCTAAAGGACCACGTCCGCTTTTTCTTGTCTAACTGCATCGCGTATGAACTTCGATATCTCATATCTACAACCATTTCTTATGTTGTTATTTTAGAAGATTCTATAAGTAATCATTGATTATTGTTATATATATTGGTTTGTGAATACCCTGTCTAAGTCCACATGAAGCGTCCCACCATTTCTTTCACGCACACAAGCACATGTGATATTGAAAAAGAAATTCATGGAACAATTTATCGTATTTTACACAAATTTGAATGCGTGAGAGGCGTGTTTTCGGTTTATAGATATTCTACTGATTAACCATGGCTGGGTGAATAATTACCTAAAACAATTTAACATATTTGAATATACATGTATGAAATATCCGTTGATACGGCTGAGACATTTTTTTTTATTATTGTTCAAAATATTACAACTAGGTATAGGTATCACAATACGAGTACTTATAAAATTCTTAAACCACAACGGTTATTATAATGAACGTAGGTAATATTTTTTTTACTTAAACAATTACCTACAGGACATCAATGAATGTTAATTAATTAATCCAAGGTATGAGAATCAGATTTAGTGTTTATAAAATGGCTTTGTAAGCTTTTTATAAAGAGTTGCTTTGTTACATATTTTCGCATTATTTCTTCAGGTAAAGTGCGTGTACCTACCTATTTAAAATTTCGGGTAATACATATTGGAAAAGGGTAAGTGTAGGTAGTAGAATAAAATAGAATAATCATTTATTTCTCAGAATATGGGTAAACAGGTACTTTTGAAGTTAGGTATACGTTTCACATGTTATTCTACCGAAATTCGGTGTACAAATACTTACTAACTTGCTTTTGCAGTTGATTATATTTGCAAACTATAAATAGATATTTTTTTGTAAGTACTCAATCAAATTATTTCTTATACTGTCAATAAATATCAATTAAATTACCTACAATATGAATGAAAAAATATCAAAATGCCAGAACTCGTACACTAACAGAAAGAAAAACAATACTATAATACAATTAGTAGGTACCTATCTATAAAGTTATTAGTACCTAATACGTAGGTACTTAAGGGACAAAGTGTGCGAGGAACATAATAAACCTAGGAGTGAGAAAGTGAAAGAGTATATTAACCATTTTATATTTTAAATGGACATTTTAAATTCGGTAATGCAGTAATGAGGAGACAGTTGCTTTATTTACGCTATACCTACCTATATACGCTATAGCGTATATAGGTTTATATAGGTATTTGTCATTAACCAACAGCCACTGCGATTAAAACGTACCTATCTTTGCATTCACTACCAACGAGTACTTAGGTCTAATCTATGTACTCTATCTATGATTACATAGATAACCTACGACTAAAACGACCTTACTTCTAACCTTTTTTGAAATACATCTACTTATTTACACCTATTTACGGTAAAAAATAGCAAAACTTAGGTACTAACCATTCAATATCTAACATAGGTAAACCTATTTCAAGATAGAATACCTTTGAACAGTAGAATTTCTTTTTACTAACGCAATTACAGTGTTCGAAGGCCTATTACCAATAGCTACAACAAAGGCCCGCAATGCACAATGCACTAAAATCTCTTACAAAATCTAATTAAACTAAAAATAGAACAATAACTAGCATATCAAAAATCAATCCACTCAAATTGAATGATTTAAAACAGTCCTACACTTAATTTTTTACAATGCCCATTAATCACATAACAGACCACAATCGATTTATAATCATCGCTTCGACAATAAAACAGCAGATAATAAATAAACTGGTCGGCAGCGCATGCGCACCACAAATAAAACTACACGCTGTGTAGAGCTTGGCGGGGTGGGGGGCAGTGAGGCGAGGGGAGCTTACGACCTGAGAGGCGGGACTCTATGTAACAAAAAGCTACCTCTCTGATTCGTTGCGGCTCCCACACAAAGCTGAAGAGGCGGGGCTTATGAAACGTGGTATAAAAGCGACCGCCCGCCTCCGCGCGCGCCAGTCTGCCTCTTGCTCGCAGTGCGCACACATATCGCGTCTTACAAGTGTAACACAAGTGTCTAAAAATGGTGAAGTTCGAAGGAGATTTCAGTATTAACTCGATACTGATGAACAAGCCGGCACCTCCGCCGTCGCCTACCGCCTCGTCGACGGGCGCTTCGCCCTCCGAGGCGGATCTCAGCGACTCGGAACTTGACGTAACGGGAACCGAACCCGTTGATTGCACCAAGCCGAAGGACGATGATGAGAAGAAGGACAAGAAACATGAGAAACCCGCGTATAGCTATAATGCCCTCATCATGATGGCTATCCGGAATAGCCCTGAAAAGCGTTTGACTCTCAACGGAATTTACGAATACATCATGACCAATTTTCCGTACTATAGGGAAAATCGCCAGGGATGGCAGAACTCCATCCGCCACAACTTAAGTTTGAATAAGTGCTTTGTGAAAGTGCCTCGGCATTACGACGACCCTGGAAAAGGCAACTACTGGATGTTGGACGCTTCGGCAGAAGATGTGTTTATTGGCGGCACCACGGGAAAACTTCGCCGTCGGTCGGCACTCAACGGCCGGTCTAGACTAGCTTGCTTCAAACGACCACTATTTCCCGGAGCGGCTATCCCTGGAGCATATCCTCCAGCAACTTACTCTCAACTAGTCGGTCTATATTCTCAACTCCTGTACCAAAGATACGCGCCCATGCAAATGAAGACACCACCCGTGGCCCCAAGTGCAGTTCACCCAGCTTTCCGTGGAGCCGAATCAATGGGATACGCAAGTATGCCGTATTCACCATCTTTATACGATAGAATGCCGACGGGACATTTCCTGGGACAATCAACACTTATCCAGAACTCCCAGTTAGCGCAGACATCTGCTATGTTGGCGCAAACCTCTCCTTTACTGCCGCCCTCGCCTCCAATGATGCATTCACCAACGAATTCTGGAACCTCAAGCCCTGAATTACCATCGCCGTCACATCACCCGCTATCGCCACATATCTACAAGCCAATTACAGTCCTAACGCGACAGTGAAAGACTCCAAATAGACTCAAAGAAGTTTAATTTATCTGTGATTTAGTTTTAGTGTAGCAAAAGGACCAGTGGAGAGGGAGGTAATCTCAATCACTTGCAATATTAGCTCTTGTAACCTCTGTAAAGCATTCCACAGTGTGTTGATGTATATAGTTCCAAAGCTGTATAGATATTTATTATCTAGATTATAGGATTAAGATAAAGGAGTTATTATAATAAACTAAAATATTGTTCACATTTAAAACTTTATTTTATTTGACCCTCTTACCGAGAATTCGAACCGGCTGATTGCATTTTTAATGAAAGAGACGGATTATCTTTAATCTTCGGGCTTAAGTACTGTCGTAACAGTCCTTTCGCTTCATACTTGTTATGGAATTCTTAGCCAAACTTCAAGTTTTTAATCCTGACTAATATTTAGTATTTGTTTGTTAAGTAAAACACAGAAGATTAAAACTATATTGTTAAAGAAGATTGATTCGTTGTCGTGAGCGACGGACGGACGGCGTTCCGTAAACAATGAGACTAGTTCAAGGGAAATAGTTCTTGGAATAAACCATCGACTGGGATGTTTAAAATAGGGATAGTATTCATAGCCGAACAGTTTATTACTTTGAAATGGCGTACAAATATCAAACATGTAGGAACAATATTTTCTACTAATTAATTTGAACTTCAAATAAATAAATATTAATGTTTGAATCGAAATAATATAGAGGCACTGACTGATCAAGTAGATAGACAGGGCGTATTATTACAATTATTTTATTGTGGAGTATATTATGTCAACGAATAAATTAAATATGAGGTGTTGCCTAAATTATCACTGCCTACTTATATTTTAATGCTGACTATGCAAATGACGAAATAATGAACCGTTTTCTGTCGATTTACTTATTTTTTTGAATCACAATTGCTCTCACACCTGTAGTTAGTCAGCTACAAAGTAGCTGCTGTATATTTTATGGATAAGAAAGAAGGTAGCTTATGCGTAAGGTCTTCTAGCCTATAATCTTTTACTGTAGCCTGTAAACACCTTCAACTAGATCCATTCAGCCGTGATTGAATAGTTAACCATCATAGGGATGCACCTAAACAACTTCACAAACTTATATTCAGGTAAAATTAATAGAAACACTTAGTAGGACAGTATGAATATTAGGAATTCTTAAAGTGTGGCGTGAAAGGTCGTCGCGCCAGGGGCATTTATAAGCGCGACCACTATGCTCTGAACTGCACTCTTGTACCCAGGTGAAGGGCAGTCAATTTGGTGACGTAATCATCATCATTCTCTGAGCCTATTCCCAATTTAATTGGGATCGGCTTTCTAGTCTAACTAAGATGCGACTGAACTTCGATATTTTCCGTGAAGCGACTGCCACCGGTCCTCCACAGCCAAATTGTATTAGGCTAGTCGGACTTTGACGACCTAAATATTAAAAATATAATTACTATTGTATATACCGTGGTAAATAACATAAAATAACAGCGACATTTAGAGAATAGAGTGATATGGAGCACATTAAGAGTCCTATTTCTAACAATGGACTACGATAGCTAATTGAATATCATAATTTACACTAACTACATAAGCATAGGCGTATTTTATGGTTCTATGGAAGAGAAGACAAGCCTATTTCTGTCAGATGGTTAAATACCTACATGTTCATGAGCTGAACAATCATTTTCAAAACGATTTAGTAGGTTCTCTATATTGCCGTCTCGATTACATCCGATGTTACCGCCTACGAGCTCAGGACCCATTTTTTTTATTTTCTACTATACTTCGCAAGATCTAGCTTCCATGATAGTGGAACCATTAACACGTAAGTATTTAAAACAGATTTATTCTACGAACAGCAAAGTTAAAAACGTAACAATTGACTGCACCTTGCTAGATGGAAAAAAACTAAGGTGCGGTCCAGAATATACGGGCGGAATATCAATAATAAATATACCTATATCAATGTTTTTACACATAAACATATATCCAAACATACCTATACCATATGGGGCACTAAATTAACGTTGTATCAATAAGTTATTTTTTAATAAAAGCATAAATATCGGCTTATTAGTATTTATATTTAAGTTATTATATATACAGTTAAATTATCAATAAAATTAATTATGTAAATAATTATCGCTAATTAATATAATTTATTGTAATATAAACACTAAACAGTATATTTTAAACACTGACCTAAATGACAGTCTACGTGTGTATGTAAAACATCGGGAAATGGTACTTGTTATTAGACAATCAAATAAGACATTAGTTAATAAAATTAAATACTAAATATATGTCATTATGATAATAAGAATTAAATTAGTTCTTGCACAAAGTTGAGTTAGCAACGACAGTTATGATAATTAATGTATTTTTATATTAATTAATGGATTTCTTATCAACATAAAGTCTTGGAATTCCTTACCAGCTTCATGTTTCCTTCATCCTACAGTCCCGGGTCCTTTAAAAGTAGCGTGAAAAACCATCTGATGAGGCCGTCAAGCTGAGCGCCACCATTGTAACATTATTTGTATATGTTATAGTGACTCACTTTCCTGAGACCATAGATTAATAAACAATTACTACGCTGAGAATTTGTTTTGAGCTTCCCATTAAGGCGAGGTTGCAGTGAGACAAGTAGGTATTTTACGTCGCCTCAGTACCTCAGTTCCCGCAGCCGAATCGAGTGTAATCGACGCAACGAGCGGGCAGCGCGGGCGGCGCGCAGGCGCGCGCCGTCGTATAGTATAACCCGGTACGCGAAAAGTTGAGACTCGCGTTTGTTACAAAAACTAAGAAACTGGGATGGAGTCCGAAAGCTGACAAAGGGTGAAACCTAAGACCTGAACATATAGGTCTAGGCCACCGTGACCCTCTTCGCATCAGGTGGGCCGTATGCTTGTCTGCCACATAAGTGATATAAAAAAACATGTTGATAAAGGGAGGGTGGGATTGATTGTAAGAGTTCATCGGAATACTCACTATAGGCTATGTGTACCTTTTTCACTTATACGTGTATATACTGTGTAGCAACACTGTTTTAAATTATATAAAAAAACATACATGAAGTCGCGTGCGGGAGATTGTAGTGCTATTTTAGAGCACCCGTGTCTGTGACGTCACCAAGCTAGGGTGTCACTACGCCACGGTACGTATATCGTAAAAGTAGTAGGTTAGATTCGGGCACATAATGTTATAGTTTTTCATTGTATAGGTAGAGAAAAAAAATCACTTAAATTTAACATACATATACATAACAAATATATATATATAACATATATATTTTTTCTTAGTTCGAGCCATTTACTTGAATCTCTTTGTAAAATCGTTGATCGTTCAATACGATTCCTGTCTGCTGTAAGTTTCATCAGGTTTATGAGATAATTTTTTTTACAAGTTTTATAATATTCAAATATGTCACAGATTTTAGTAAAAGTACTGATAGTTACGTGGCACTTTGCAAACTAGAATTAGAAACGTCTACGGGCTGTTCAACACCAGCGGCTTTTCGTCTTCTCATTGCAGCACTATAACATAGAATATGTATAATTATACTCAGCTGTGGTAGCCTAGTGACTAAGGCAATCTATTCAATAAAAAATAATAACTCCGACCAACTACTGACGTGAACCCACTTGTAATTTAGCTAAGAGTTAGGGGCTAAGAAGACTAGAGCAGTCATCAATAAAATCCTACCAAAATTTTTAGAGCCATAGATATAGACTAGTTATTGTACACCAAATTCAAATTTTTATATACCTACTACAGTGGCACAAAAGAAAAAAAATAAATAGACATAAATCAAAAAATAAATTAAATTAAATTGACAGCACAATTGTGCGAGCGAGAGAAAGTGATAAGCTCCGCCATTTTAGAATTCTTCCTTTAATGAACCGAGTTATACCCATTTTTTCATCGAAACCGATTATATGTAATAACGTGCGGGGGTGAAGCTCGCAGAAACAAACAGCACACGTCCTACCTCGAACACGCCTCGGCGGGTACTGACTCAACTGACTGACCGCTGCGAGTGCTCAAATGCAAAGATTTTGAGGTTTTATAAGTTTTTGAAAAAAATTATAATTGTTTGATAAAATATAATTTTACCAGTCGCTAGATATTTTTATGCTCTTTATAATGATATCAATCTCGGCATTATTTGATGATGGCATCTTAGTGTAAAACGTGTTTGAAATATCGAATTGGAGCGTTTTAGACCCATGTTTGACGCTAATTTCTATCGAGGCAATTATCATGAATCGTGTTTCTGTTTTCACAGGACCCTAGAAGGTATAGTCTATTTTATGAATATGCTTTTTATTTAGCGCAATTTGCTATATTACTTGATATCCAGACGTTTAAAATTTTTAAAAACTACTGCAACCTGGCCTTAAGCTAGGAGAAATCATATTGACATGTCTTATATAAAAAATATACACTAGTAAATCGTTCCTTCCGTTTCATTGAAAAAAATTGTACCTAATACAAATGTCATTGAAGTTAAATTAATATTTAGAATTCAAATCCAATTAATATTTGATTCACCTAGGTCATAACACTCTCTTGCGCTCATGAAGGTCTAAGCAGAGCCTAATATTATTGACAGGTTCGATAGTTATTATAGATATACCCCTCGGGGCATATATTTTGGACCCAAAATGGAATCAAAGTACGCAGTACCTACTCGTTATTTTGGGTGTATGCTTTAACGACAAATACAACATTATAAATATTAAAACAATCCGCATGTAGTAGGGTCTCGTTTATCTCGTGACTTGGGTCTAAGATATGTCCCCTGAAGTTCGTCTCCTACCTATCAATACATTCTATAGGTAAATAGGCTGATCATGGAATATCATTTCAATTTATTTAAACTATAGCATTCACTTCCATTATACCAATGGATATAGAGATTTCTTTTTTCTTTCTTTTTTTTTTGAAAGAATATTAGCAACCGAAGTTACTAATATTCCCGTTAACCCCTCCAGCTAAGCTCAATGGCTTGTGTTAGGAGTGGGTTCACGTAGAATCTTAACGGGAAACGAGGCGTATTCAGTGACATAATATATCTGAAATGTAAGTAAATTTACTATAAAGCCAGCACAGCATACATGTCTCTTCTTCCTACAGTCCCGGCGGAAAAAGTTTAGAGTAAGTGCATTAGCAGGGCGTGAAAAATAAAATCTGATGAGTGCCACCAATATTGTTGGTGTCTTGAGACCCCTTCTCTTGCGAGATTATCCGGATAAAGTATTTTAACTAAAGAGTCGACAATAGCACTATTTAAATTATTTAAGAAGTAAGATCCCATAAAATTTATAATATTTTATTTAAAAACAAATTTCTTTTTTGCTTAGAGGCGAAATAAGCATGTATCTCTTTTTAGACACTAAAATTGCATACCATTCGTGAAACTGTACATACTGCCTATAACAACTATTGTTTAATAAATAAATAAATAACTAGAATCAAAGGCTCAGTGGGCGTAGTATGCGCCGGCTGTGCACGAGGTTCGATTCCCACACAGGACAAAAATTTATGTGATCCACAAAATAGTTGTTCTGAGTCTGGGTGTACTTTGTGTCCTTTAGTTATATGTTTATGAAGTCCCCAGCGATCCAGGGCTTGTTCCCTAGTGCAGGAGTTATAAGAAAAATTTAAAAAAAAAATACAAAAATACATGTAGGTACCTACATACCTACATATTATACCTTTTTCCCTCAGGGGTAGACCTCTCCCTACAATACAGTAATTCCAGTGAGACAGATATTTGCTTCTAACCTATTCCTAACATACATACATCACGAACCTCCTTTTAAAAAAACCCGCCCGTATTTTTTCATTGTAAACATACAATCATAAAACCTTTCCTTGCCAATATTACGAGTAGTATAGATAGCTAATTATCACTATTAAATGTTTTGAAGTAATATAAGACGCCGGTAGTTTATTGACCAAAATTAAGTACAATGCAGTTAAGAAAATCCTTTTTACTTTTATTTTGACCAAACAATTAGAATTTATTGCACACAAGGGATTAAAAATTTACTTACAATTAGAACAATGGCAGCTTATGCAGGTATGAACAGTGGTGTCTTATCGTACTGGTAAGTTACAGGTAGGTGCATTGTATTGAAATGACGTGTTGATTTTAGGCCATTTAATTAACACACTTCTGTTATATCCAGGACAATGTGTTGCGTACCGACAAACTATAGGTGGGTTGATTCCTATTCTGTTTTTCTTTTAACGACACGTTTTTTTACCTGAGATCTTCTAATGAAAATGTTTTATTGTTAAGGTAAAACTTTTATATTCTTAACCGAATTTAACGACACTGTTGGGTTGTTCATTGTAATACAAAGTCAAAAAATAATAATATTAATGTTATCAAGTAAGGTCATATCGAATACTAGCCTATGGCCGCGGCTCCGCCCGCGTGACTTTCGGTTATCGCGACCTAAGCGCCATATGTGCAACTTAAATACTATATTACTAATCATAACTCTGGTTCTACTTAACCGATTGTAATCCAATAAACGTAAGATTTTAAGTTTTTGCATCCATCGCGGACAAACAAACTTTTTATAATTAATATATTAATATAGATAGAAGATAGATACATAGATAGATGGATGTATTTACATACTGTAGTATTTACCTACATGCTTCTTTCAAGTTCTTTCATAATAGGTATAAAAAGATATCAATAATTGATATTAGATTTAAGGCTATAGGCTCGCCCCCTATTACGTGGGACCGAAAATCATTGTTGACGAAATGTGGGTGCTTAATTCACCTCTGCTTACTCCTTCGGAGATTACGGGCGTGAGCATTTATATGTATGTATGTATAAGTATTCCCTATAACGACAAACTTAACAAAATATTGGACACTTGGGATTTTTTGGTTTGGTTAATATTTCAATGTCTGTAATAGTTATTGGTATTTATATTAGTATAAATGCCAGTAATGGCATTTAGTGGTACTTATTTTTATACATATTGATAACACACTAGTACTTCTCCACGATATTTATTATTAAACTTGACGAACCGGTGTTATTATTGATTTTTATGTATTCGTTGTCATTTTTGGTATTGGTTTAACCACTGCCATCTAGCGAGGCGTAGCGGAATTAATTATGCGAATGGGAGTATGGAAATCGGAGCTTCTTATATTGCGGGAGCTGTATTACTTATGTCTATTCTGAGAATTTCTAGAATAGAATAATAATAATGATTTATTGCTGATGATGTGATGCACCTAAAAAAACGTAAACAATCTTAGCATGCCTTTTTAATATTTTTTTGTGTTTAAGAACTCAATATAAAAATACTTTGCTACTTAGTAAACGCATTTTGAAGACTAAAAACCTGTGTCGAACCACTAGTTAGTCAGTTAGTCTAGTTTATTTGTTTAACATGTGTTTTTATAAAAGGTTGCCACAAGATTGTTTACCTTTATTTAAGTACATAAACAAGTGGAGTATAAGTACATTCTATTTCGTGCACACAAATATTTGCACAAAGCGAGAATCTAACCCACACACCCCCTGCGTACCAGTCGCGTTCATTACCGCCACGCCACAGAGGTCATCAATGCTAATTAATACCTTTTTCTTTTTTATTTCTTGGAGCTCACCACAAATATTGTAAAGGTAATTAAACAACGACATTAAATACTTTTCCTTATTGTATTATCTATTAACAAGTTGGTGTTTTGCCATTAGGTGTAATTACCTACTGCGACATCGCATGTACAGTAGAACTCAAAAGTGCAGTAGCAATCCTACGCAACTATAGCGTCAACATTCTAACGCTACTTGTTACCTTTTTCTTTTAAGACAATTCACGCACACATGTAAATTGTTCTTCTGTAGGAATATTATACATTATTTCGCTACAAACATCTAAGTAGGCCGTGGCCGAATGGTTCTGGCATAAGGATTACTAAAATGTAAGGTTGTTGGTTCAAATCCTACGATCAATTAAAACACTTTTTGTGTTTTATTTATAAATTTAACAACAGGTTGATGAATAAAATATGATTCTAAAGTAGAATTTATTATTAGTTAAACTTTAGCAAAGATCAACATAAAATGTAAAAAGTATGAAGGTAGATTTGAAATAAAATGGAATAATTACTGACTTAGAGAAAATAAAATGACGTTGTTGGTTTTTAGTTGCTTGTTTTGTGCTTGTTATTGTCGTGAATCGATTCAATATTAATTTTAACATGCCTACAAGTTATATAAGAATGGAAGTCAATGCTAATATTGTGGCTTTATATAGGGTAAAAGCCGGATAGTTGCGCCAGTGGGATACTTGCCACGGTTTCGAATACACTATGTTACGGATGTAAGTGGCACTAGCGTTTTACTATAGTTGTAAGTACACCTCCCATAGACCTCAGGGCCACGTTAACCGTCACCATAGACGCAAGCGTTTCAATTGTGCAAGCGAAAATCTTCCGCGGTGAATCTTCGACAGGTGTCGAACTTATATTGGTAAGTTATTTCTGTTGAATATTTTTATTACTAATTGTGGTTTCAATCCACCTTTTATTTCTTTGCGTGCATTAGGCTTTACATTGCAAAGTTTATTACATATTTTTGTAAAATAATTATTATTTATTTCGCAAATGAAAAGGGCACGTATCCGTATCTAAAAGGATAGTTGCCCTAGAAACTTGTGCGGATAGTTGCTCTGGGGGCAACTATAAATTCTTTCACGAACAAAGGCAAATATTTTCTATTTGTGTTTTTTTATTCATTGTGGCTGTAACTTAGCTAGAATACAATAAGTATTTAGGTCGTGTGTTCTAGGCCCACCCGTGTCAGTACTTTTTTCAGATTATTTATTATTTTTATTTTTATACCACTTAAAGTGGCAGATGTGCACCTAATGGAAAGAAGTTGCCGTGGCCTATGGACGTGCATTGCCCCAGAGTTCATTCTACCCGTTAATAAAATAAAATAAATAATTAATTAACTTTTTAGGTGAGCAAAATTCCTCGGAAGTATCAGCGTAAAGCCGGCTTGGTGCCGCGTCACATAAGCTGGACAGAGGAAAGTTTAGGTCTTGCATTCCAAGAGTTGGATAAAAAAAAGGAATCAACTAAATATCGCGAATGTACGGGATACCACGGGATACGGGGTATAATTTCTGGCTATTTTTGTTATATTTTGTATAACGTTGATTAGAACTTAATAAAAGATTGCAATAAATAATAAAGACTGGTTGAGTAAATCGATATGAATTGGTTTTTCATCAAAAGTCATAGTGAGGCGTCTATCCCCGCATGAGGCAAGTATCCTCTCAAGTATTATTTACGTTAGGCAACTATCCGCTAGAGTGGGCAACTATCCTCTCTTTGAGAGGTCAAATAAAACAGGTTTTCCTCAAAACCTATAATAACTATGTTCTTAACAATAGGCTTCTATAGTAGCTCAAAGACCTATAATTTGATATACACCTTGCAATATTGTTATTAAGCACATATTTCTTAATTATATAGCTTTGATGAAAAGTGGCGCAACTATCCGGCTTTTACCCTATGAATGGATTAAATATAACTGAAATAGCAAATGAAACTGGCATATCCGTAAGTATAATAATATACCATTTTATTTTTAAATTATACTAGCTGTCGTCCGCGACAACGCTCGCGTGGATATCGATTATCGCGACCAAACATAGCCTATGTGTTATTCTGTGGTATATAAGCTATATTACTGTAAAGTTTCATTAAAATCTATTCTATCTATTTGCTTACATTAATGTAAAAACGTTCTTTTTAGAGAGCGGCTCACAGTACCGCTGGGATAAGAGGTTTGAGGACGAGAAGGCCGGAAGGTTTGAAGAAGTAGAAGGCCACCGCTGATTAACCACGACCAGCGGTGCTATATGGTAGCAGAGTATGAAACCAATGGTTTCATACGAACACGACGATTTGCCAATGAGTTTGAAACATCATTGAGGACTGCTCGCCGCGTACTCCATGCCGAAGGCCTGCATCACCGGACGCCAGCAATAAAACAGTTTTTAACGGAACACGGAACAGCAGAAGTTATGTGGACTTTTTAGATAATATAATGTTACAGTGCGTAGTGCTTTTCGTCATAGATCGCGAATGGCTTAGAGAACATGCAGAGGTCAACGTTATTTCTTGGCCAGCACGATCCCATGATTCAAACCCGTTAGAAAATATATGCGGTAATGGTAAAAAGATTTATAAAGTCCTAAATTATTAAAGCAACATTGCATGCAAATATGTGACAATTTACGTAGGACAGATATTTATCAGAATGTTGTGGGGTCCATACGCCGACGTCTACTCTGCGGTATTGAGAACAATGGAGGTCATACAAAATATTAATAATTATTAGCACAAAAACTATTATTAAGTAATTATTCATATTTTGCCCGCCTACTATCATTCTCTCTAAGCCTATTCCCAACTCAGTTGGGGTCGGCATTCTAGTCTAACTAAGATGCGGCTGAGCTTCAATATTTTCTGTGAAGCGACTGCCATCGGACCTCCACAACCAAATTGGCGATATCGAAATTCTACAATACTAATTATACTTAATTGGATGTTTGTAAAAAAGTACTACTAGTCTTGTTGTTCTAAATATCAAAACTGTAAAAAATAATACTTTGGTTACATAACTTACAAGTAAGTAAACTATACCTACTTAATGATCTTTCTATGTATTACAAAAAATAAATTCAATAACCCAGTTAAGTAAGAAGAAGTAGTTTTTGTGAATTTGGTGAAAAGGGGACGTGCTGGCTATAGGACAAGTCAGTTTAAGATTGTAAGATTGAGGTTAAGTTTCAATCCTCTTTTCCTTGCGAAAACGAATACTTAAGCTATAAACCTCAATAAAATTGACATTGAGTAGGCAGGTAGATAGTAAAGATGAAATATATTTAGTTACTTATCAAACATTTTGTATCATTTATTTTCATAACCCGATAATTTTAATCACATAAATAACAATTAATGCCAACTTTATGCAAAAATAATTTAAAATTATTCAAAATTAAATATTTGACATAAATATAAAAAAATATTATCAGTTGGAATCGAACCACTAACATCTCTAATCATTCCGTTCCGATAGTGTCATGCATTAGCCACTTAGCTATCCGTTGACTCACTATGCCTGTTAAATTACTGTATTAGTATCTAATGACTCACAGCAGGTTTAAAGAATAACACAGTTATGAAAACGGACATATTAGGTATTATTATGATTAGTCTATCTTCTATCTTTGTCTAGTAGGCATTTTATATATATTGTTGTACTCTTCTTCGCTATAATATGCATTTCGCACACAAGTAAAAACTACGCGCGACGGTCGCACGGTAAACCATTTTGAGCCTTGATGTGCTACTGCACTTCTGAGCTCTGACTGTACACACAAAACTCATTAATACCATTGTTTTACATTTATTTAATAGGTATTGTCAGAAGTATGAAACACTGTAGTTCCTGCACCCGAAATCATGGAGCCGAAGCGTTCTTAAAGCCGTAGATGGTCCAATGGAGTCAGATTGGTTACTTTCTTTTTTTTTTATACTATCACGCCTATATCCCCGAAGGGGTAGGCAGAGGTGCTAGCACCCACATTTCGCCAGTGTATATTTAGGTCCCAATGTAATAGGTGGCGAGCCTATTGCAATCAACCGGGCACTTATAAACCTGCGATAAATACACACATAACTTCGAAAAGCATCGCAGTCATTGGTGTGTGCCATGGTAAACCTGGGATCGAACCCGAGACCTCGTCTCAGCAGTCCACCACCCATACCACTAGGCTACCGCGGCTTTTTTAGATTGGTTACGAGGGAAGAAAATGATTTTATAGGCTCAGACAAACACACGGCCCATCTTATGTAAAGTGGTTACCGTGGCCTATGAATAACGCAAGTTAAACGCCTACTAAAAAATAGTTCATGTAATAATGTAATAGTTAATGTAATGTAATGTAAAATTGTAAACTAGCTTTATGTGTGCTATTGTTAGAAACTCCTTCATCTTAACTCGTTTGTACACGCGTTCTTGTGGAATGCAACCTGGACTCTAATTCCATTGCTTCGTATTGTTATTGTATTTCTTGTTGGTTGTAATCTGTTACATGTGATAAATAAATAAATAAAAAAAAAGTTTAAAAAAATATTGCGTTGGCGTAATTTTTTAACGCATAATGTTGTGTGCCAGGAGTACTACCAGGGGCTTTTGGCTTCGGGAGTGTTCCCCTTACACCCCGTATAGATTATTAGTTCACCTGACACCGTTCAACTGTCCGTGTGGTGTTTAGAAAGATATCACCACGCCATCTCATCGGACGACTAACGGAAAAATACGCAGACAATTAAACCTTGTGCAAACCCTTCTGGCCAGCGAGGAATAATAGGTTAAAGTTTCTAGTGTCTATGTCCAGTAGTGGACTGCTATAGATTTGTTAATTGATGCCGGGGTGGCCATTTCAATAAAGACAATAGCCTGACATCTGCATCTATTCCTCAACTATCATTAAGCCATTCAAGCAAGCCCGTTGCTTTCGACTGCTTCTGACTTTTGTAAAGGTCAAAAAAATACCTACTTGGCTAATATTATTTCAAAGAATGTCTATCGAGAAGTAGCTACCCAAGTCACATGCCCTTCACTAGCAGTTGATATATCCAGCTATTCCAATTACCCGTCAATCATCTCCATCAAGCCTCTAACCTTTTGGCCCTAAACTCACCAAAAAATGTTTAACACAAGTGAAAATAAACATCGGTTACAACACTACAGTAGTGTTGTACCTACCACGAAACAAATTATGTTACAATAGATGAAGTCAAAACTTTATATCGACTTGTCAGCCAATCAACGCTGTTTTGTCGAGTGTAACTGAATGTTTTGTTGATGAATTTAGCTAGAGGTGACCGTTGCTATATATAAGAATAATTGTAAACATTTTTTAGGGTTCGGTAGCTAAAGAATCACTTCAAGACAAGACTTTATTATCTGAAATGTTTTATTTCGACAAAGAATTTTCGTACATGAATAAATAGTTCAATAATGTAGGTACCATTATTTACAAATAATAGCCTTTACTCGTAAAATCCGTTCTTAATGTGACCTCATTTTAATTAAAACAAATGAAACTATAAATAACAAAAGAAGTGTAGTAAGTAGATTTTAAAATAAAACCATATTTTATAAATTATGGACTTTTCTTGTGTTCAGCTAAATATGTGTGTGTACTAAATCAAAGTAATCAAAACATATTTCATTATCATTCTTGTAGGGAACCCCTTTTTTTCGTGTGGATAATTCCCACGGATTGGTACCCTCCATTTCCGCCGGAGGCGGTTGGAGAGGTTATGTCGGACTCAAACCGACCAAAACGCACGCCATCATTGGGTCTTTAGTTGCCGGAGGTGACATAGTAGTCAATATATCCGTCGCACCCCGGCAGACCTGGAGCTGTCTCTTTCAAGATGACTCCCGTCGGGTGTAGGGACCACTGTGTCTCCGTCTAGTCCCTGGGTATGGGGAGGCGAACTTTGCACCGCCGCCGTGGCCTGCTTCTGCTAGGGTGACAAGCAGCTTCACCCGTCACCCCCACGCCCGCGCTCATGGAGGACGGAGGTCATTCTGCGACCTCCGACGTCCGAGTGGTCTCCGCTAATTTTTGTAGGGAACCCTGGTTCTCGAGTTCAACTAGCACTTGACCGATTTTTTTATCGTAGATATAAACGAGTTGATTTTAACGGTTTTTATAGCGAAATAGTTTTTATTGAATAGATATTTATTAGCAATTGTTATTTATTGATTGGATGAGATGAACAGCTGCTGTGGTAGTACAGATCCGTATTGCTATTGCAATTAACATACTAACTGAAGCCGGTTCAAGAAATTAAGTCTAAAATTTAGATACTAGAATTCTTATTGCATTTTGGAGAATTTAATTTACCTATTCCTTCCTTACACATTAAGTTTATTGAATCTTACTTTCGATAGCTTGCCGATTTTGCTTCCTTCCTTAGGATGTGTTTGTTAGTTCTAGTCTAGAGTGCGCATTTCTTAACTGTTTTTCACCAAACTTGGTTACACGTGTTTTATAATTTAAAAGACTGCTTTTGTGTTTTGATAGTGGGGAGGTTTCTTTTTGCATTATTTAAGAACAGATCTGGATAATTTTTGGTTGAAAAATCAAGGACAACAAGGACAAAACCCGCAGTATTTTTAAAAAAAAGGTGCTCGCGAGGTCTTCTGTTCTGAAAACTAGTTTTATCTTTCACGGGAGCAACTGTTGTTTGATTCTACGCCTCGGTATTTAAATTTCGTACATTTCGTCAACTACTTCACGTAATAAAGGGCCAACTCAAATGGCCATCTTTAGATTCATACTGTGGATTGATGGCACTTAATGGAATTTATTGTTATACGATAAAAAAATCGTGGTGAAGTACAAGTGTATTATCAATAATGTACCTATATATTGCCTTTTGTTGGATACTTTTGATGTTCGTGTTTGAACTCATCTCCAATTTTCATTCTTCATTATATATTTGTATACGTTTGTTATAGTAGTAAATGTTTTATAATCTACTTCTTTCATTTTACTATTATCTCTTTTTTTCCTTACACTTTCTTAATTTTTATAATACCTACATCTTGTAATACGCTTATTATCTACGTCATATTTATTTGTAGGTACTATCGCGGTTCTGTCCAGCCCATGGTTGACTGGAAGAGATAATTTCTTTTTTTTTTGTGTACAATAAAGACTTATCTATCTATTATTAATACTAATTCTTTGTTACGTTCTTTAATCATTAGATTAATTAATAAAACATTAATGTCTAAACAAGTTATGGACCGAGCTACCAAATGAAAGGAAAACTATTAAGATTTTGAAGTGATAGCGGTAATTTGAATGCACATTAGCTATTTCATGACTCCTGTTTATAACTTCCTTTGACAGTATATATTTTCTCTTCCCCACTTTTGGTGCGCAACAAGCATATTTAAGATTTCTCTTTTTTGGAACGCCTTTGAAAGGTCCGACTGGGGAAGTACCTCCACCCTACAAAATACCGCGGCTTATAATAACCTTATGTTGTGTTTCTGGCGGTGAGTAGGGTAGCCAGAGCTGGACGTGCTTGGCTGCTACCTAAGTGATATAAAGTAATAATTGTAAAGGTGATGTTGTTCCCGGATACATCTGGACCATTCACGGCCAACTGGTTTCTGTAAATGCGATTGACATCTCTTCTACTAAGACAGGCTAGAGAGATCCTAAGAGAATCATGTACTCTGTGCTTTGACCATGGTTCTAGGGTCCTGCTGATCAACGGACGAAGTTCAGAATGACGCTGAGTTTTCGCTTGGGTTTAAAAGGTCAGCAACAGTAATCCCGAAAACTGTCACGATTTCTTGAAAAACTAATGCATTTAATTTTCAGAAGTCACAATAGAAAATGGGTGAATTGATTTCGTCTTTCTCTGTCTTCCTAAAACTCATGTGAAGGGATAGATACTACCACTATCACATAACTCTGAGGGTACAAATATAACCCAAACATTAAAACTAAGTACCTAAATTACAGCGATGTTTATGTTAATTTAAATTAAAACTACATTAAAATACAGCTGATAATATAATTAATTATTCAACGCTATCAGGAGCGCGACCAAAATATCAATTTGTACACGATGAATATATGGAAAGTAAATAAAATATGTAACACATTGTACACGATACAAATGTATGTTTACTGACACGTGTAAATACTGTAAATGTAACATCTGTTCGTAACTCACATTTCTACTTCTTAGTAACAATAGCAATATTTCAGTTTTGTCAAACCGGGCAGGGAATTCATATCACATAACATAAACTCACGCCTTTATCCCCGCTTAGGCAGAGGTGCTAGCACCCACATTTCACCAGTCTATGTTTAGATCCCAATGTAATAGGTGGCGAGCCTATTGCCATTAACCGGGCACTTATAAACCTGCGATAAATACACACATAACTTCGAAAAGCATCGAAAAGTCATTGATGTGTGACATAGTAAAACCTGGGATCGAATCCGAGACCTCGTCTCAGCAGTCCATGACCCATACCAATAGGCTACCGCGGCAGGGAATTCATTCTCACATATTGCACCCGGAAACGGTATGAAAAGAACTTCATTGGTTAGGTCCCATAGTTTGCATGAGCGGAGGACACTCGGACGTCGGAGGTCGCAGAATGACCTCCGTCCTCCATGAGCGCGGGCCTGTGGGTGACGGGTGTATCCGCCTGTCACCCTAGCAGAAGCATATCCGGCGGCTAGATGACACCATGGTTGTTACATTAGGGGAAGGGAGTCATCTTAAAGAGATGTCCCCGGTTCGATATAGATGTAGGCGCTACCTGGCGGAAATCCATTACAAAAGGTTTATATTGGGGGAGGGAGGAGGGCCCACCGCTCACCCGCGGTTCAACACTCCAACAATATATATTGGAATGTCAAACCACCCTCTTCAAAGTAATAAAAACTAAAAATCTTACCAGAGAGTGATGTTTTACCGTGCAGTATTCCGCTAATGCGAAGGACTTAAACTTCGACACGTGTTTCGCCTCTACACGAGGCATCTTCAGGATTCGCTTGATTGCTCCTGAAGATGCCTCGTGAGCGGTGGACCCTCCTCTTGTATAATCTCACCTCCGGCAATCAAAGACCCATAGACGGCGTGTGTTTTAGTCGGTTCGAGTCCGACATAACCACCTCCATCGACTTTAGCGGAAGTGGTATCCGTGGAGATTTTGCTCACGATAAAAAAAAGGTCTCGCGAAGCATTCACTTTTTCGATGCGATCTGAAACTAAATTTAGCGTTATTTTGAGGAAGGCAATAATTAATCCGTTTCGTATTTTTATTGCATCAATTAAATGCATATTTTAATCATTTCGGAAACATTTGCTAATGTATCCTAAAGATAAATGTGTGTTGTTTGTGTCAATTATTCAAGTTCAATGATCTAACCTTGTAAAGAAAACAAACAGTAGTACTAATTACTTTCGCGTGTGTTGTGTGTAATATGTAAAACAGGAGCATTAGGGTTGTCAAGTGTCCGATAACCCTGATTACTTCTATATGTTTGTATGTATTTAATGTATTATTAAATATATACGTATGCTTACTCCTATTTCCCTTTGGAGTAGGCAGAGGTGAACCTTCTTCTGTCGAATCAAAGGCATTTTGCCGTCGTGGTGTAGAGCCACTACTCATAGAGAGGGCCCGAGCATAGGTTTCGCACATCGGGAAGGCTTTCCCTAAACCATATTTCCCTAACCATTGTGATAGGTCGCACATAATAGGGGTGAAGCCTATTGCCATTGCTAATAAAAAAAAAATATTTTTAAAAATACCGATCTCTACTTGTAGAAGAAAGTAACTAAATTCAATTTTTTTAATTGAGGACCCGTCAATGTGACTTTACCCCGCCTGCTGTTAAGCAGAAGGCAAAGTCTCAGACAAGAGGGTCACCATTAGAAACATGATCTGAAAACTTCTATTTTAAGATTTTGAAAACCCTCCGATACTGAAAAATTTCCAAAACGTAAAAAGACGTGTTGCTTAACCCTTCAAACTTTACTAATTTTGACTTCAGAATCGCCGTGTCGGGGGACCTTAGATCGTTGATCAAATTTCAGAGTAATTTTCCAGTTATAAGTGAATTGGGAAAAGGAAAGGTCGATGATGATTATGCAACTCTTTTACTTAATGTATTTGGGACAACCCTAGCTATAATATTTTCGGACAATATGTGCCTACGGAGCGCCATCCAATTATTGTATCAGGTGTAAACCTATGTTTATTCACTGAATTGTAACGGACTTGTAGAAATCAGAGGGATTTGTCATATTGGAGACGTCGAGACTAATGATAATTGCTAGTTGTTATAAATATAAGAAACTACTTGTTCTTTGGAATAGAATTCTTTATCTAGATAATTAAATGGTTACAAAGTTCGGTGTTAACAAATAATTCCTTCACCAATATAGTTGGTATGTAAATAAGTTATACGCACCTCGGCCCGCGTGGAATACTGATATAGTTGTCGCGATATTATTTTTTCTATATGGCAGGAAAAAATGCACCTTCCGAATTCCACGGGCTCGGGGAAGCCGCAAAGGTATTGGGGCTCTCACCACGCTAAAACAACCTGCCGTGTGCCATACACCGACTTAGTGAGTGAGCCGTCGGAAACACTATGCCCTCATCAACATATCACCCAAACGCTACACTAACCTAGTTGATTCCCTATTCCAGAATCTCCTTAGTTTATTTTATTGTCTTCATAATGAAATTAGACCATATCGGTTGCAAGATTTCAAAGGGTATTAATGGAGATTTAAAAGTAACTGCAGAGCGTTCAACTGCTGTGAGAAGTCATGGATTCGATTACCGCTCAGTGACAAGTAGTATTTGTGTATAAAATGATTTTTTTTCCTTTTTATGTGTGGTACGTCAATTTGACTTCACCTCGCCTGATGTTAAGCTGAAGGCAAAGTCTCATAAAAGAGGGTCACAATCAAATGTGTCTCAAATATGTTTATCAGTATTCTACAACCATAACACAAGCTTGTTAAACTATACTCACCTTAACACTAGATAACACTATAGAATTTCCTAGTATATTTATTTACTAAGATTATTTAAAATTCAATATTCAACGTAAACCGATAAGTTTGTTCAAAATTTCAAGTCAATTCACTATCTACAGTTATGTGCCAACTGTACACGTGTAAGTAAGTGGGTAGGTACTTGAATAAAAAGTGTATTCCATTGAAATCCGAGTGAAGCCAGGTCGCACCATGATGGATGATTAACGATGCCTTCCTGCTGACAACGTGTCTGTTTGTCTGATTGTGACATTCAGAGACAGGTACACTACTGTTAAAATTGTGTGGTCCAAGTCATAAGTTTAGACGCAGATTATGTTGTTAAATTCTTGTAAGGCTTGGTCCCGATATACTCGAGAATTTCTATAATTCGAATTTCTAGAATTACAGCATCATCTTCTAGTACCAGTCTTTAATATAAACTATCCAGAAACTTAATATCCACACACGAAATTAAATGTAAGTAGATTGATTGATTGAGATATGAATATGTAAAATAAAATATACGTATATATTATTTTATGTTTAATGGAAAAATGTAATTTAAACTAATATTATCAGGTATTCAAATATAATTCTTCTTTTAAATACTTATTTGTTGTTGTAGTTAAAAAAAGAGTATAACTGCTAACCGGTATTTCAGTGATGCTAAATTGCTTGTGTGCATGTCGTGTAGTTTAATGGGCAGGATTAAAAACCGGTATTCAGGCTCGTTAAGCTAACTCTTTAGCCACTATTTTATTCCAACACATGACCGAATATCGCGCTTATCGGGATAAACCACTGTGTATTACATATAAAAAGAATCGCTTCCGCTCATATCCAATCGCCTATCACTCAGACCGTAATCCACCAAATGATAGATGTCCGGACATGTAACGTTAGCACATTGCAAATTTCTATTGTGTTGTTGCCTTGTGTTGTTGGCTTGTTGCCGTTTGTTGCCGTGTTGCTGTAAGCCACCGACAACGTAAAGACACCTGTGTTGCCTAAAAATTATGATATTAACATCATACACTGTTTGGTTAAACAGTTTAAAATTAGTTACGATGGCTTTCTGTTTTGTAAATTCAAATAAGTATATTAACTAATTGTAAATTCAAAAAGTTAATAGGACTGCGCCAGGGTTGTGCTACGCATTCACATTGCATTTCCTCGAAATATCCTTTTCTCGAAATTTCATTTCTCATAATTTCGCAAAATATCCTTGACATTTTGAGAGGACATTTCGAGAAAAGGACATTTTGGAAAAAGGACATTTTGAGACAGGAAAGAGTAAGTTTCGAGAAGAAGACATTATGAGAAAGGACATTCCGAGAAAAGGACATTACGCAGAGACACCGGTTCTAAAGCCACTGAGTTCGAATGTTTATTTATATGCATGAATAAGGCCATTTACTCTGGTGGTCTTGGTCTGGGTCTTCGCGTTTCGGTTGCGTTATGAACATCTATGGCAGTCGTTATGAGTAGTTGGAGCTTTAAAAAGTCCAACTGATCGAACTACAGAACTTCAATATTAGTTTTCCAGTTGGTTGTAGAAGTTAGATGGGCTTGAATGTGGTCGCCTGCCACATGGTATATATAAATATATTTTTGATCTCACCATTCACTATGGCCCCGTACCTAAACCCCACGAGTCCTATCTATAAAACATTAATCTTAAAATAGCTCCTTCAAGACAGCCGTAACGAAACATCACTGTATGTATTGTGCTGCCCACCCTGTAGCGAAGATACCTCGGGCATAGAGCGATCGGCCTCCAGGGACAACTGTCAGAGTTGAAGAAGAACGCTGATTTTGGGGTAATCGATCAATTTGGGATAATTTTTATGGACACAAATAATTGTCAACAATAGCATTGAATAGCACAGATCTTAATAATTATACTATCGAATGTGATATTACTAAAAAAAAGATTTTGAAATGTGTTTGCAATGGTGACCTTCTTTTATGAGACTTTGCCTTTAGCTTAACATCAGGCGAGGTGAAGTCAAATTGACGTGTCATAAATGAAAATAAAAATCTTAATGATACAAATGCATGGTCATATCAATCTCCTCGTGTAGCGCCTCTAGTGTTGCTAACGTCCATAAGCCATTTCCGTCAGGTGGGATGTGTGCTTGTCTGTCACCTAAATGGTATAAAAAAACTATCTATTAAAACTAAAACTAGTCCACTTTAATATGATGACGTACTAATCATTGTGTATACCAGTGTCATTATCTACTAATGATACCTACATAAAATTATCCGCGAGTGTGTACGTGACTTCCACTAATGAAAACAGTCGGTCGCGATATAACAAATCGTTTGGAGCAATTATTAAGATATTTGTTACAAAATAGACTTAATAGGGCAACTCATTATATAACATAGCAGAAGTATTTCTTTTTATATAGCTTATGTCAGAGTTGGACGTTTTGATTCAAAGCTCGAGCGTGATGCTCCCTTTTTTTTCGTGCGGATACCCAGGTACCGGCCGGTATCTGGGTATCCGTATTATGCGAGGTCGGTCCGACCAGGGCCATCGAAGACTCCTACGGGTGTGGGACTACGGTGTCCCCATCTTTTTGATAGGGAGGAGCGCACATCGCGCGGCGGCCGGCGGTGAGCGCGTGAACTCCCACCTCAGGTTGGCCATAGACTCCTTACACACACTTCTTTTAGCTTAAACTTTTCTGAGAGAAATCTGTAGTGACTTCATAGTACTCAAATACTCCACTAAGTATATATTCTCTTCATGTTTCGTCGAGAGCCGAAATCGAGAGCCATTCAGGCGTACGTAATACGTTTAATAATTTTAAAGTCAGCTATTAAACAGGTTTTGTAATAACATAACATAACATAAACTGACGCCTATATCCCCAAAGGGGTATGCAGAGGTGCTAGCACCCACATTTCGCCAGTTTATGTCTCAGTGTAATTTGCGGCGAACCTATTATTGCCATTAACCGGGCACTTATAAACCTGCGATAAATACACACATAACTTCGAAAAGCATCGAAAAGTCATTGGTGTGTGCCATGGTAAAACCTGGGATCGAACCCGAGACCTCGTCTCAGCAGTCCATTACCCATACCACTAGGCTATCGCGGTTGTATTTTGTAATAATTGATTTAGTTATAAGATAAATTTGCTTACTTTAGTACTTACAAAGCCAATCGATATGTTTACGGAAGTTTACAGTAGGTATTTGTGTCATTCGTCACACCAACATTATTTAGTACCTATTTAATGTTATTTGTATTTAAAGTTCCCGGGAAATAAAGCCGGAGCAGCGGTGTCTTCTTTATAAGACACAAATTCACTCCTGCGTGGAATACTGCTCGCATCTCTGGGATGGCTCCGCAAAGTACTTATTAGATGCTCTCGACAGGTTGCAGCGACGTGCGGTCCGCATTATTGGGAGTCCTGAGGTCACAGAGTCCCTCGAGCCTTTGCAGATGCGTAGAGATGTTGCGTCCTTGGCAGTATTTTACCGTCTCTACCATGGTGAATGTTCTGATGAGCTCTTCCAACTAATCCCACCCTCCCCTTTCCTACACAGGACAACGCGTGCAGGGCTTAGGTGTCACTCGCATACGGTACAGAACATTCCATCAAGAACCAAGCGGTTCGGTGAGTCTTTTTTCTGCCGTACCATTAAGTCCTGGAATTCCTTGCCGGCGCACGTGTTTCCTTCTTCCTACAGTCCCGGGTCCTTTAAGAGGAAACACTAGGGCTGATTTCCCATACAAACGTAGTCCCCTGTTTTCTCCCTGGATAATACTAGTAGAGCAATATTTTTTTTTCTAAAAATCTATGGCCACTATTATCATGTTCCTATGTTTTCATTTTTTTCATAAATTATTTATTAAAAGAGTTATGAACCTTCAAATACCTAAAAAATTGGCCAGATTTTCCGCTGTGTTCAAACATTCAGTAAACAAATTCAAATAGATTTTATAAAAAAAGGAAAACATAGGAACACGCCCAAAGCCTTTCTTTAATTTTTAATGATAGAAGTAGCTGAATCGGTTAAGTTTTGGAGAAGAAATCAGGGGAGAACGAAACGTTGATTTCACGCACTTTTAATAGGTATTTTCGGTCCAAGCTGCAGTTGTCTCTATCGCACTCTGCGGAGGAAGGGTTGAGGTTGGGGACGCGCGGACTAATACATATACAAACACTCTTGTGACGTGAAGCTTAGTCGATAATTTTATCGATATCTTAGTGTTGTTCATCGATATCGATATTTTGCGTGAAGTGCATTTATCAGATTATTGTGCTGTTCTATTGTTGAAAGGTAATAAGTAACTGATGAACTTTTTCTAGATAATTTTTTATCAATATTTCAAAATTGTTACATAGTGTGTAAATCACTACATAGTATAAAATAACGTCACGTTCTCTGTCCCTATTTTTCTTGTCCCTTTGTATGTTTAAATCTTCAAAACTATGCGATGGATTCTGATGCGGTTTGTTTTAATAGATAGAATGGTTAAAGAGGAAGGTTTATATATGTATATAACATCATGCTACGACCAACAGGTGCGGAGCAGGAATGAAAAATGTTGCAAAAACGGGGTGACGCAGACGAAGTTGCGCGGGTCAGCTAGTAAATAAATAAATAAAAAAAAAAAGATCAAAATCAGACTCTGAAGATGTGCTTGCATTTTCTTCAAATAATTCTCGATTTTTCTTGGAAGCTTTTTTTATATGACTTAGGTGGCAGGCAAGCACACGGCCCACCTGATGGGAAGAGGTCACCGTGGCCTATGGACGTTTGCAACACCAGAGGCGTCACACACGTGCTGCCTACCCTGAAGAAAGCGTCTAATGCCCTTCTTGAAGAACCCCATATTGTAGTCGCTTGGGAAAACCACGGCAGGGAGCTCATTCCACAGCTTGAGCGTGCGCGGGATGAAACTCCTTTCATACCGCACAGTGCGCACCGTTTCCGGTTGTAGTGTGTGAGGATGAACTCCCTCTCTATGGCGAGCAGTGCGATGATAAAAAGTTGGTGTGGGCATCATGTCAAACAATTCTTCTGAACACAGGCCATTATACAGGCGGTAGAACACACACAGTGAGGCGAAGTCCCTTCTGATGTTCAAAGGTTCCACACCACCTGAGAGTATGGGATTGTCGACGATCCTCAGCGCCCGCCGTTGTACCGAGTCAAATGGGTCAAGTGCCCGGCAAAGAGGTGACAGCAGTACTCCATGTGGGGCCGAATCTGTGCCTTATAAAGAAGGAGTCTTTGCTCCGCAGTGAAGTACTCCTAGTTTCTTTGATGCCAGCCTAACCTTGTCCTCCAAGTGACTGCGGAACTGGACATCGCTGGAGATATCGACACCAAGGATCCCGATACTCGAGGAGATGGTGAGCGGTGTGTTCAGGAATTAGGGCGCCACAATAAATGGGGTTTTCTTAGCGGTGAATGCACATACTTGTGTCTTAGTGGGGTTGAATTGGACCAGGTTTAGTCGTCCCCAGTCGGATACTCTGGTGAGAGTAGTCTCGATTTCAGACACAAGTTGTTCGCGACTTTCCTCCACCTCAAAGCGAGGGATGTTTGCACGGCCCGGCTTTACTCAAGAAATTGTGCTCGAGTTTGTAGCCAGGGTACATTAGATATCCCGTATCGGCAGGGCATGTTATTTGAGTCTCCGTCAGAAAGAGCAACGTCAGTTTCGCGGCTTCTAGATGGTGGTGGACCTCGTGTAGGTTAGAGTGTAGACCCCTGATGTTGCAAAAGTCCACTTGCATAGTGGAGTTAATAGCTGGAGGAACGTTTCTCTTTATTGATTTGACCATTTTTGTGAAGGAGTGGGAGTGGGGGGGGGGATGAAGGTTAAGGGAGCCTCTGTGCTGGCAGCGCAGGAGACAAAGGCAAGGCTTCGCGCCACCGCTGACACATTAGGGTTATGTGACTGGCTGGCGCGGCGGGCGGAAGGGCCCCCGGTCCCCTCCCGGGTACTGCAGCCGGGTCCACTCCGGTCTCCTTCTCAGGCACGACTACAGCACCGGGAACTTTACACAGGCTGCTGGTTCAGCCTTCTGGGGCGGAGAATAAGTAATCCCCAGGTTCGGGAACCGTACAGCCTGCGGGCGGCCAGCGGTTAACCGTTTCACCGGGTCTCCCTGACCACCACGTCAACATTTCACGCCCGCACAAGTCAGTCTTTGTTCTTCCCGCTGACAACACAAAACCTCCCCAGTGAGCTCTGGCTACCCTACTTACCGTCGGAAACACAACACAAAGTTATTATTAACCGCGGTTTTCTGCAGGGCGGAGGTACTTCCCCAGTCGGACTGCTCAATTAGGGCGGGAGATACCGTCATGTCCTACCTCCATTAGCACTTCACGCATTTGCGATAAAATAGTTGAATTATCTTTGTTTTCATCACTGTAGAAATAATAAATTTATTTTTTATTATTTTATTTTTATTAATAAATTTATTTTATTATATATAATTTATTATATATAAATTAAAATTTATTTATGATTTTATTAAAAACACTGGGCTTAGCATACTTAGATACTAGTGAGACTATAATAGCTAGACTACTTATTATTATGCAAAATGAACGTAAAGAGTGAATAAATTTCACAATGCAATTTTTATCATTGAAATTTAAGTATTGATAAAAAACGACCTGTCTCACACCTAGCTCTGATGGAATTCGAACCCACGATCGTTTACTTTTGTTCACTGTTCAAATAAATTGTGAATGCAAAAAAGTAAAAGTAATAGGATAAATAGCAATTATTTCATCTTCATCGATTGTCAAAGATCTGGGAAGACATTGCATTGCGTGTGAGGGTGGTAATGTCTTCACATTAGCTATACAGCGCGTAAGAGGTAGGTATTGGATAAATTCGACGTTTCTTGTAACGATTCCTTGACTGAGTGATTAGAGCATTCGTCCGGACGGTGAAAGAAAGACTTGGTGGCGAGCGCAGTGCGCACAGGCACAGGAGGGCGCGGGACGTGGGGGCGGCGTACCACGCACACATTGACAGTCCCACTCACACATTGATAGCTCGGTTGTTCGGGCACTGCGCGACAGCAATAGATTTTACAAATACCTATTTTTCAATTCTCTCGCCCTTAGTGTTTCCTCTTAAGCGGGGCGTGAAAAAGCATCTGATGAGGCCGTCAAGCTGAGCGCCACCATTGTAGCACTGAACGTGTTTGCAATGGTGACCCTCTTTCATGGGACTTTGCCTTCAGCTTAACATCAGGCGAGGTGAAGTCAAATTGACGTGCCATAGATAAAAAAAAAAAAAAAAAAAAAAAAAAAGTGGATCAAGCGCATGTAATGTCGGCGATTCTATAACGATGTGTAATTAGTTTTGGTGGGTAATATCTTCATTAATTAAGTAAATTGAGAATATTTTTATTTCATCCATATTTCTGAAGCAATAACTTTGACTAAGGTTTGGGTAGATAGATAAATAGATAACTCTTTATTGTACACTTTTGCCCGCGGCTCCGCCCGCGTGGATATCGATTATTGCGAGACTCTATTGCCTCTCTATAATACTTCTCATTGCTGTCATGACAACGGAAATAGTTAGCGATATTAGCGTCAATGTATAGAAATGTACAGAATATTTTAAGATTTATGATTATTACTCCGCGTTGTAGCCTATATTACTTCTAAATATTGTAGCTTTTTATAGATGGAAGAATTATTGAAATCGGTCCGGTAATTTCGGAGCCTATTCGTTACAGACAAACAAACAAAAAAACCACATCTTACTTCTTTATAATATTAGTGTAGACAATAAGACAAAAAATTACAACAATGGAAGTTCTGATGAGGTTTATAGAACTTTATAAACCATACATACATACATAAAATTTTCAATACATATTTATAAGGGAAAACAATACATATCCTGTTCTGTGCACAAATTGTTAGATAATAATCTTTCATCATTTTCTTGAAAACATTTAACCACTTTGCCCGTCTGATATTCAACGGTAATGCATTCCATAAATGCATCGTCTTTACAGTGAAAGATTTGTCAGAATAATCAGTGGACTGCATTCGCATCTTGAACCTCAAATATTCGAAAGACTCGTTTTCTGAATTTCTAGAGAACCTATAAATGGAGAAAGATATGAGGAATATCGCTTAAGATTCCATGTTCATGCCACAAAATGTTTCCCACTATAATTTGTTCATAATATTAGTAAACAAAGCATCATAGAAATAGATGATGAATCAAAATATCATGATCATAGCTAATTGTCAATTAATAGTTTTACCTATCAGCTAATTGATTGTTTTGATGGAGGTTCCTCGAAGTGATGAAAGTCACGTACGCCTGCCTAGCTGACCCACCACACAAGTACAAAACAGAAGTTCAACAAGCAAGTTGATTGAATAATGACACTAAATGACAGAGCTCATTATGTGATTAAGAACTCTAACACTATATAAATATATGTTCTATTTTCGATTACTTCTTGATATGTTCTCAACCAATTTACACATTTTCAATAGTCTAGTGACCTGGACTTCTGTACAAACAATATTGTTTTAAATTTTAATGACACGTACAATTAATGACTAATTAACGATTTTTTAATGACAGTCAATGTTGTCACCGTTCGGGGGGAAACACGCAATGCTAATTCATTTATCTTTCTTTTTCCTTATGGAAACCTTTTGGCCCCACCTCGTTGACGGCAAGATAAAGCTGTTATGTCGGGGTCAAAGTTACTGAAGTATCTTGTTGCCTTTAACATGACATTTATTCTCATTGGGGTAGTTTGTCGAAGTGCCCACAAGCCCCAGACATTATATTTTCCACTGATGCAGGCGATACCGACATTTTGAATAGATGAAAACCTATATAGGAAGGGATTATTCAGCAACAGACTGGCTAGGTACCCTACTCGCCGCCCGAACCACAACACAAGGATATTATTAGTCGCTGTATTCTGTAGGATGCAGGTGCATCACCAGTCGGACTGCTCAATACCGACATGTCCTACCTCCTTCAACACTGCGAGTATTCTCGGAGAATGGATTTTCATTATCATGTTATATCAACACATTTCGCCAACTATATTTTTCGGTCCCACGTTATAGGGGGTAAGCCAATTGCCACTAATCGGTGCCACTAATCGGGAACTTTGTAAAGAATGAGTATGCCGAAAATAAATTGCTAGTCGAAAAAGATGCAGCCAAATAAATAAAAAAAAAATTGAGCCCATTCCTTGCTGTGCGGTGTAAATCGCAAGGAAATTAATTACGTGCTTAGCCGCACAAGCACTACCAGTTATCGTCTTACAGAGTATCAGACGTGTTCATATTATACGATTTTCATTAATGGCCGCTCAATTTCAAAACAACACCTTCTTGTACAACTATGAAATACTTCACTACAGAAAAAATAAACCTACTAGTTAGATAGTTTAAAGAAAACTAAAGAAGCATATTGTTAAATCGGCGTGACAAGTACATAACAATATTATGAAATAGGAAGTCGGGTATTCTATCGCGTGAGGCGCTGCTCTCAGCGAGCTGATGAGGATGTGTTCACTTGTGCCTCAATTGTTGGCTAGCACTCCTTGTAGAACATCCTTAACGATAGGCCAGCCGATGGTTCTCAAAGATTTTTCTTAAGAAAGTGAGTTATTAAACTTATAAATATAACATTTTGCATATATTATATATTTTTTTTATATACAACTTAGGTCGCAGACAAGCACGCGGCCCACCTGATGGTAAGTGGTTACCGTGGCCCATGGGCGAGTGTAACACCAGAGGAATAAGAGACATTCTATGTCGTCAGCGCCAAAGGTGTAGGATAAGCCTTTCTAGTGAGCTCTGGGTACCCTACTCACCACCGAAATTTATTTAGGTTAATTATTCATATAGGGTTTTATTATTAATCTCCTATGTTATTAGTTACATACACGAACTGTCCTTAATATTTTCTACTATATTTTTCTCCATCCCATGGTTGCCTGTAAGAGATTGCCAATGTGCGATAAGGCCGCCAACTGTACCGCTGATTTATTGAAATACTTTTTGGAATTCGGAATAAAATTGGAATCAGATTTATTATTATTATTACTAAATGACACAGATGCTTCCATTGATTATGGTTTACATATTTACAGACACAGATAGTGGATGGGGCCCCTCCCAAAACTTCAGGGCTCTAACAACTTCACCTGTGAGCCGCCCTAGGATACCAATTCTACTAATTGTCACTTAATATCAAACTTTACTCGTATACTATCAAAGTGTAAAATCAAATAGTATCTTGTAGAGCCGCGGTAGCCTAGTGGTATGGTTAATGGACTGCTGAGACGAGATCTCGGGTTCGATCCCAGGTTACCATGGCACACACCAATGACTTTTCGATGCTTTTCGAAGTTATGTGTGTATTTATTATTATAAGTGCCCGGTTAATGGCAATAGGCTCGCCACCCATTACATTGGGACCTAAATATAAACTGGCAAAATGTGGGTGCTAGCACCTCGGCCTACCGCTTCGGGGATATAAGCGTGAGTTTATGTTATGTTATGTTATCTTGTAGAGCGAATGAAATGATGTGATGAACTCATAACAATGAAGTTTAAATTTTAATGGCATCGTGTAAGCATAGCAGTAAAGTCTTGATGGTATTTTTGTAACCTCAGTGGTTGGACAATTAGTAGAATCAGCACCTAGGTTTACCTCTCTGACCACTTTCGTTCGATAGCCAGTAACTATAATGAAGTACATGGGACCGGTCCAATTGAAAATCGATGGCGGAGGCCTATGTTCAGCAGTGAACGTCCTATGACTAAAATGATGATGATGATGATGATTGAATACTTTTAATAGTACGAGTATAATTGGATTTTCCTTTTGTGAATTTCTCAGTAGAATTACAGAGTCTGAAAATGTGCCTAGTAAACAGGATAGGCAGCGCGTGTGTGACGCCTCTGCTGTTGCAAACGTCCATAGGCCACGGTGACCGTTTCCCATCAGGTGCATGTCTGCCACCTGAGTGGTATAAAAAACACCAAAAAAACACTCCCTATTACCTACATACAATTGTATGAATTTAATACACCTCTATCTACTCCCTCGGGAATACACATGCGTGACTATCCGGAAACTAGCTTCCACAGACAATAAAACTGTTAATTAATTGGCCCAGTGCAGTCATAGAATTTTAATTTGTCAACATAAATAACCTGTTACAACAACAATTAGTATTTATTAAAGTGATTCGCTGTATAACATGTAACATATTAGCAGTGTGCGTGTATGAAATAGTCGTTAATAAATCATTATATTTTGTGTGTGTGTGTGTGTGTGTATGTGTATGTGTATGTGTATGTGTGTGTGTGTGTGTGTGTGTGTGTATGTGTGTGTGTGTGGGTGTGTGTATTTGAAGCAATAAATAAAGCCTATATTTATTGCTACCACACTTTAATTTATTCATTACAACACTGTTTGTAATGAATAAAATAAAAAACTACTGTAATTCTTTCGCCATTGGAAAGTTACAGTTTCGCTAAGTAACATAGGCTATATTTATTGTTAGAAACGTCATACACATGGACTTTTACTGACTACTCCGACTGTTCAAGATATATCTTATTATAAATAGAAGATATGTCCTGGTATATATATTATAAGTATCACATCACAACAATATCTGCCCCTGAAACGAGTCATAATTCGTTGCGTCCGTCGTTTCGTACAATGGAATAGAATAGTAATCGATGTATAGAATCGTCACATATTTTGACGCTTATGACAGTCGACAATGCCTAAGGGCACGTGTCTAAGCCAAGAAACACTGATGATACCCCAGTTAGAGGTAATAGCAAAGCTGAATCCTCTCCTAATTACGTAAACCATGTGCGAGGGAGTCAAGCTAAGTTTACACGTTCAAGAGCTGACAGTATGGAGTTGTTATTGCTGAACGAACTCAAAGAGCTACGGTCAGACATGATGACTCGCATGGATAGCCAAGAAAAAACAATAAATGAACTAAAATTACAGTTTTCCGAAACGAAGGTGGAACTAGCTCGCTTAGTCAACATAATGAGTATACTCGAAGAAAAGATCAGTAAAAATCAGTCTGATAATTGTCGAAAGGCAGATACCACTAAATTAATATCCAAGACTACTACTTCCCAGACTGGGGCCGAGATTGTAAATGAACCTTTTGTGCCTCGAAAAAGTAGATCAGAATCGGAAGTAATGAGTGAAGAATATATAGGCGAGGTCATGAAGTCGCCAAGTAAACCTAAGCTGGACTCGGAACCTAACTCTAACTTAACGTCAGTGGGGGGGGAAGAGGTTTACAGGGCAGATAAGAGTAACGCGACTGCGGCAAGACAGCCAGTAGAATATAATAATAATACATGGATAGAAGTGAAAAAGAACAAGAGGGTGAG
This sequence comes from Pelosia muscerda, assembly GCA_963691645.1. Lineage (NCBI taxonomy): Eukaryota > Metazoa > Arthropoda > Insecta > Lepidoptera > Erebidae > Pelosia > Pelosia muscerda. The sequence continues at coordinate 18,464,504 of OY829106.1, forward strand.
CTCGGTCAGGAAAGGGAATAATGCATCCTCTAATTTGTTGAGAGCAGCTGAGCGTAAAAAGTACCTACACGTATGGAGACTTGAGAAAAGCACATCTGAGGAAAATTTGAGAAAGTATATACAAAACATATTACAAAACGATACAGAAATAATTATAGAAAAAGTGAAACCCAAACTGGAACGTGATTACTCATCGTTTAAGATTGGGGTTACGGAGGTCAATTACGAGAAGTTGTACGACCCCCAGGTGTGGCCCATAAACGTGGAGTTTAATGAGTGGACTTTTTTTCGTCGGTCAAGTAAAACAACCCAAATGCAGAACTAATATAAATATCAGTATACTATATCAGAACGTTAGCGGGTTACGAACAAAGATGAAACGTTTTTTATCATTTACTGAATCTTCAGACGCTGATTTATTTGCCATCACGGAAACGAGCTTGAATGAATCAATCCATAACGCGGAATTCGTGCTTCCGGGGTACCAAATATTACGATGCGATCGAGCGGACGGGAGGAAGCAGGGAGGTGTGTTGCTTATGGCCACACCGCGATACGAGTTGCGTCGTGTGCCAGTTCCGGATGCTGTGGACATAGACAGTCACAGGTTTGAGCTCATTTGTGCCACAGTGTATGTGCAAAGCCGTTACTTAATAACGTGTTGTGTAGTTTACATTCCACCTGGTACGGATGAGAACGAATATATAATAATGTTTAATTTACTGGAAAAATTATGTGTTAAATATAAGAATAATTTAATTATAGTGGGAGATTTTAATCTCTACTCGTGTAATGAGAATGTAGGTAATTATTATGAATATTTCATGGCCTTCTGTGAATTCAATCAGTACAACAAAATACCCAACTGTAACGGTAGACAGCTGGATCTCGTGCTGAGCCCGCGAGATGGGATGTGCGTGAGCGAGGCGGACGAGGGCCTACAGCCTATCGACCGCCACCATCCGCCGCTGGCGGTGCGTGTCGAGCTGGCGAAGGCGCCGCCGCCGCTGCCGCCCCACGCCTCGGCCCCTTCCGCAGAGGGTTCGGTAGCACCTAAGCATTGGAATTTTAATAAAGCCGACTTCAGTCACTTATATTTCCTGCTTGCCACTATGGACTGGGATGAATTGTATAGTCTGAGCGATCCTGAACTAATATTGAGTTTATTTTATAGTAAAATTTACGAAGCCTTTGATCTTAGTGTCCCTCGTAAACAAAGCAGTACAAATTGTAAGGTCAGGTATGTATATCCGGTATGGTACACACCTGAAATAATTAGAGAAATAAGACAGAAACACACACTACATAAAAAATATAAAAGCAGTAAGTCTCGTAGTGATTACGAAGAGTTTAGTAGGGCCAGGGCAAAAGTAAAGATGGAGACGGCACTGGCACACGAGAGATACTGCGACCGCGTTCAAGCCAACCTAGTCAAAGACCCGCGAGCCTTCTGGGACTACATGAGGTCCATGAAAGGCAACTCCAATAAACACAAACTCATAAAAGACGGGCGTACTTTATCAGACCACGAATGCGCCAATGAGTTTGCTAGTTTCTTCCATTCAGTGTATAGTCAGGAACCCGCAGAGCTGAATGCAGCGGCGGCGGGCGCGGCACGGGCGCCGGCGCCTGGCGCGCGAGTGTCGCTCAATCACGTGCACGGGCGCGACGTCCTTGCCGCTCTGGCGCGTCTGCCTCCGAAGCGATCCAAGGGACCGGACGGTATACCTGCGTTTGTTTTGAGAGATGCTCGTGCGGTACTAGCTGAGCCTCTACAACATTTATATAATGCTTGTATCGACGCTTCAACGTTTCCGGGGTGCTGGAAAGTCACACGAGTCGTTCCGGTGCCGAAGGGGAGGGGGGGCACCGAGCCTAGTAACTACAGGCCCGTTGCAATTCTTAGTGCTCCAGCTAAAGTCTTCGAGGCTACTGTTTACAGTTGTATCTCGAAACAGGTGAATGCCCAGCTGTCGGATGCACAGCACGGATTCCGAGCGGGGAGGGGAACTACAGGCAATCTTCTTCACTTAATGACGTGTCTGGTGCCTCCGGTGGACGGTGGACGGGGGGTGGATGTAGCCTACTTCGATTTCAGGAAAGCTTTCGACATGGTCGATAACGACATTCTTTTAACGCGGTTGGCGGCAGTGGGCTGCACAACCCGTACGCTGGCGTTCTTTGCGGGGTATTTACGGGACAGACGTCAATACGTGGATTGTGGGGGGTGCCTCTCCGAACCATATTTCACAAGATCAGGTGTAAGTCAGGGGAGTAATTTGGGCCCACTTCTCTTCATCTTAATGATAAATAGCTTACCGGAAGTAGTCTCGTACTCGACACCGCTACTTTTTGCTGACGATCTTAAATTGATCAAAGAAATTTCGCAGGCTGCAGATCACAACTTGTTGCAGGAAGATATAGATAGAGTGGTTAGGTGGAGCCAAGAAAATAAGTTAAACTTTAACATTGCAAAATGCTCTGTGATGACTTTCAGCCGATCACGCAACCTTGATCACTATCAGTACCAAATAGACGGGATACCATTACAAAGGGTAAGCGAGGTCAGAGACTTAGGCGTTCGTTTTAGAGCCGATTTAAAGTTCAACGATCATATTCTAGATATATGTAAGAAAGCGTACCGCAATCTGGGTTTTCTGTTAAGGCACGCTAACGGGTTCACAAATATCACGGCTCTGAGAACATTATATGAGGCACTGGTAAAGAGTCATCTGGAATGCAACGCTAGCATTTGGGCCCCTTACGAGGCAAAATATAAATTAATGTTGGAACGAATACAAAATAAGTTCATCCGATTTTTGTACCATAGAATGTATGGTGTGTACCCAGGATACCCATTATTATATCCCACATTGTTTTTGCTCGGAATGGTAGGTTATTACGGTTTGGAGGTCAGAAGGGAAGTAGCTGTGACCACTTACCTATTCAAGGTTATTCGTGGCAAAATCCACAACCCAGGAGTACTGGAGACAATAGCATGGTATGTTCCTAACGAATACGTGGGGCGGCGACGGCGGCCGCCGATGCTGAGCGAGCCGCGCGCGCACACCAACCTGCTAAAACTCGCGCCACTGACGCGCGCGCTGCGGGCGCTCAATGAGGTGTCACAACATATTGACATTTATAATTGTAATCTGAGTGAGTTCACAGGGGCCATTTACAGTCAATTAACGTGTTGTTAGAGTTAGTAAGATTATTAGTGGTATTGTATTTTATAGATTTTAGGACTTGTGTTTAATACTGAATTAATTGAATTTATTAACTTAGTGAATTTATGACATAATGATATGGAAATTAATTGTAATTGTAGTTGTAAATTGTATTTGACCATAGATTGTACTTATTTAATTTTGACAATTAATTTTGACATTTAATTATTTGACACTTTAGACATTTAACTAGCATTCAATTTAGCTATAATTTATGTTTTGACCCTCCTGAAAAGTGGTCATTTGTAAGATGCGCTGTATTAGAATTAAGGCAACGATTGGACATGTAATAATTTGACATTTTAGATATTTAACTCACACTCGCATTCTATTTAACTATAAAATTTACGTAAATATTGGTACGATTATAATATAATTTTGTAAGCCATCATTGTGTTGGGGTTGTCCTGTAAGGTGGTGGTGTAATTTTGAATAAATAAATAAATAAATAAATAAATAAATAAACGTGTCATTATTCTTTGAACCTTTTCCCAACACAGCGGGATTCGACTTTCCAGTCTAACTGTGATGCGGCTGAACTTCGATATTTTCCATGAAGCGATTGCCATCTGAGCTCCACAACCAATGGTCCAATGGCGATATCTAAGTTGGTTGGATTTTTGAGGGCTCGTAACTACTGCCATAGGTGTTTATATGGCAACCGGGACCGACTGCTTAACGTGCTCTCCAAGGCACGACCAGACCAGTGAAAACATCCATATATTCATGCATACAACTTTGAGCACTGAGCGAGAGCCTAAGGGCTCGTGTAAGAATTTAAAATTCCACAGTATGTAATCCATAATTAAATGATAAAAACATGTCAACAATAAAATAAAAATAATAAGAATACGACAACCAGTAAATTACATCCACGACCAAATTACCATATACATTACTTTAACCATGTATTTGTATTTATACCATTTAGTAAATATAATTTAAAATGTAAATTAAGTTACAAATTAGGTAACTACCATTTATGTGATAACGAAAGTTCAGAAATAGCTGATGCTTGCGACTCTATTTTCGGTGTACCTATTTAATTCCAGTGATAAGATGAAGCATATACTATAATGTTAGTGCCTAATACATATGAATATTTCGTGCAAACCTTCGCGGTAGCCTAGTGGTATGGGTAAAAGACTGCTGAGATGAGGTCCCGGGTTTAATCACAGGTTTTACCATGGCACATACCGCATATGTATTTATCGCAGGTTTATAAGTGCCCGATTAATGACGACCAATAATAACCTTGTGTTGTGTTAATAGGTTCGCCACCTATTTCATTGGGACCTAAACATAAATTGGCGAAATGTGGGTGCTAGCACCTCTGCCTACCCCTGCGGATAGGCGTGAGTTTATGTTATGTTATGTTATATACGAAAAAATTTCCGTATGTGTATCTGCGATTTGTTTTTTTGATGAAAATGCTATTGTTCATATTGTATTTTATTGCTTTACTGTTTTGTTGAGGGTATAAATTTATTGTTATACGCCTTCACACGGTCTCGGCCTAGTCCAGGCTCTAACATGGACACCCATGATCATGTGAAGTGGATGAGAAAAAGCTGGAAAGCCTCGGATACGATCAGGAAAGTCTGTATGATGATGTAGATGACAATTAGTTCAGTTGGTAAACAAGTCTTTTTTGTTCCGTACGCGAAACCTAATCACATTTTTCATCACCATTTTACCAATCTCACCGGAGCCGGTGATAGAGATTATGTTGGACTCGCCGTCTTTGGGTCTTTAGTTGTCGAAGGTGAGATAGTACCGAACATATACCTCGCACCAAACAACAAACCTAGGGTCCTCTCTTTGGCGATGACCCCCTTCGGATGTAGGGACCATGGTGTTCCAATTGAGCTTCCACCCTACAAAATACCATGGCTAATAATAAGATTGTAATGTGTTTACCGTGGTGAGTAGCGATAGCTCACTTCCAACTGATAGATTTAACAAATTTGTATCCTGCGCTGGCAGAAGGTTTCTATAGAGTCAGAAGCACGAGTGCCGGCAAATGTCCATAGGCCACGGTAACCACTTTACATTCGGTAGACCGTGTTGTATGCCACACCACCAAAACCATAGAAGATTAGAAGAGAAGAGAGGTGAGTGGAAGGTGTTCTCTTTCGCTCTTTTTGGTTTCCCTTATCGTCTGCACTGCCACGTCTTCGCTTGCCATTGTATTAGGTACGTGGCGCCCAGTGGAAGCGATAAGTCCAGATATTATTTTGTTTCTCACGTAGCCAGGTTGTTTAAATCATTTACTATTGTTATTGAGACTGCGTGGTACACGGGTCGAGTCCAAATATTTAGCAACACAATAGAACAGCTTAAACGAATATTGACTTTACCTTACGGCAATGAGTTATGGTAATAACTTAAATATTTTCGCGAAAAAAATATGTTTTGGTACAAATATTGATCAATATTAACATAAGGTTATTCAGTACATTTGGGACACACAGACACCTACACATAATTTTGATGAAATGAGAAAGTTAATTCAGCGCCATCTATTGAAATGGAGCTAAACTTTTACAGAACTACTAATTTTACATCGCGCTATGAGAGTTATCATAATTATTAGTAAGTATACATATTTCGACGCGTCTAATATTACGTATGCAGACCTACATCAGTTTAAATTTTCTGAAATATTTAAGTACAAATAGAGTTTCTGTGCTGTCAGTGCAGAAGACAAAAGAGAGTCTCTCGGTCTTTCCACTGTCAAAACAAAACCTCTTCAGTGAACTTTGGCTCCCTACTCACCGTCGGAAACACAACACAAGGATATTATTAGTCGTGATGTTCTGTAGGCCGGAGGTACTTCTCCATTCGAACTGGTCAATTACGATGGAGATACCATCATGTCACGTCTTCCCTAAATAAGTAGTGGCATGGCAAGAGACACCTAGTAAGTAGACCTTCCTTGTCATACATATATTCACGCCTGTAAATCTTCGAATGGGTAGGCAGAAGTAACACCCACATCCACCAACTATGATACAACACTGGGCTGTATGTTTACTGTCGGATGAAGCCCTATGCATACGACTTCCACGGGAAGAGATGGAGTGGCTGTATTATATTCCTTGTCAGAGGCCAAATAAATATTTATAGACTAAATTAGTCAAACTAAGTCAATCCTTACCGGCGCACGTGTTCCCTTCTTCCTACAGTCCCAGGTCCTTTAAGCGGGGCGTGAAAAAGCATCTGATGAGGCCGTCAAGCTGAGCGCCACTATTGTAACACTGTACGTGTTTGTAATGGTGACCCTTTATCCTGAGACTTTACCTTCAGCTTATCATCATGCGAGGCCCTAAACAAAAAATAAAATTTCATTTGGTATGCTCACTGAAGTAAGAAACATTTAAATGTACATTAGTCTTGTTTATTGACAGTTGACACGGGACTTATTTACATTCTAAATATTGATACTGCTGAAATTAGCATTACTAATTAATTACCTACTTAGATAATACAAACGACTGGCACTTGTATAGAGAAAGTGTGCTGACATGGCCGCTAATTGGTTGCAAGGTGCTACACTCCATAATCAATAATAATTTTACTATCAATTAATATAATTTGGTAATAGAATTATGCTTATTCGAACATGAATGGGTAGGGTATGTTGTGTTCGATAAAGGATACATTTAATTGTATCGTTGATAATATAATTTATTTTAATTATCGTTCAGAAATGTATTCCATCCAGAACCAAGCGGTTCGGTGAGTCTTTTCTCTGCCGCACCATTAAGTCCTGGAATTCCTTGCCCGCCGATGTGTTTTCTTCTTCCTACAGTCGCGGGTCCTTTAAGCGGGGCGTGAAAAAGTATTTGATGAGGCCGTCAAGCTGAGCGCCACCATTGTAGCACTGAACGTGTTTGCAATGGTGACCCTCTTGCATGAGACTTCACCATCGGTTTAACATCAGGCGAGTTGAAGTCAAATTGACGTGCCATAAATAAAATTTTACACTAAGAATTTCTTAGAAGACTCTAGAAAACTTTGACAATCGTTGTACAATAAATTTGAAGGTATGTGACAACAATTGTATTCACGTTGATGTGCGCCCGCGCACCGCGGCAGTCTCATCAGATTTAGAGAACACACACATTTAGAGGGGTGACGATTATGGGGGAGTTAGGGGACCGTAAGTGGCCGATCATTAGGTCAGAGTTGACTCGAAAAAATATGAATCTATTGTGTTCATACAATATATTAAGACTTGTTTGTAATGGTCTCTGGGACCTAAGGAGGAGCAAGGGCTAAGATTTTCGGGTTCAAGCCAACCTGTCTACGTGCAGGTGCCTGCTCTTGCCGGGGTGCGAAAGATATGTTTTGTATAATCTCACCTACGGCAATCAAGGACCCATGGACGGCGTGCGTTATAGTCGGTTCGAGTCTGACATAATCACCTCCACCGGTTTTGGCGGAGGTGGTATCCGTGGGGATTTTGCGCACGATAAAAAATGGTACACCTGCTCATAATTAACGGATGAGACTCTAGCACTGGCCTGTCTTTCAAGGTTTGCAGGTCGGACAGCAGTTCCTCTCGTAAATAAAATCAAACTATGAACATAAGTCATCCGAGAAATTATATATTGAAGGGGGTAGGGAGGGAATAATAATTTCTTGTAATGGATTTCCGCCAGGTAAAGCCTACATCTATATCGTATCATCAGTCATCCGTGTGATAACGGATAAATAAACACATCATCCCATCCCATCTGAAGGTGTCGTAAAAATTTTATTGGTGGGCGCCATGGTAAAAGCTGGGATCGAACTCGAGACCTCGTCTCAGCAGTCCATTACCCACACCACTAGGCTACCGCGGTAGGTGCAACAATTTTGTTGATATCTTGAGGTTTACCAATAATAGCACACAATCCACTACCATTCTTCGCCTTCCTCTTCCAGACTATTCCAGACTCTAGAACAATCTATAATACGGAAAAACACTGCGTTTTCGAGTGTGACAATCCGCGGCAATGTGTGAGGTTGCCCTAAGTGTTACGTCAGTGCTTATTGTGTCTTGTGGCCGGCAACATAATTTATGGAACACACACAAACTGCCTACGCCTGCCCCACGCTTGTTTATACGAACAATTGTGGTCTATAACATCATATTGAATATAAAATTGTAGCTTCTCTTGTAATTTCAACTCTTATCGAACGAATTTACCTATATGCTAGTAGTACCTACTTGTTGTCAAAGTTTTTTTTTTATTTATGGCACGCAAATTTGACTTCACCTCTCCTGATGTTAAGCTGAAAGCAAAGTCTCATGAAAGAGGGGGACCATTCCAAAAACGTTCAGTGCTACAATGGTAGCGCTCGGCTTGACGGCCTCATCAGATGCTTTTTCACGCCCCGCTCAAAGGACCCGGGACTGTAGGAAGAAGGAAACACGTGCACTGGCAAGGAATTCCAGGACTTAATGGTGCGGCAGAAAAAAGACTCACCGAACCGCTTGGGTCTTGATGGAATATTCTGCACCGTATGCGAGTGACATCTGAGCCCTGCAGTTTATAAAGAGGTATATGAAATAGGTTAATTATACCCACCACTCACCCGCGGTTCAAACCACACTCCCTTTCCTATAACCACCTCTTTTAAGTGGAGCATAAAAAAGTGTCTGATGAGGCCGTCAAGCGGAGTGCCACCGTTGTAACAATACCTTTAAGACTTTGCCTTCCGCTTACCTACTTCTGTCTACCCTTCTACCTAACACCTACTATGATTAAATTAGGCAAAAATTGCCGAATGGAACTACCTGATATTTAATACAGATATAGATTTATAATTTGGAATAACACATAGACGAACTCTGTACCTAATGTACGCGACTGCTACATAGGAGGCGCGGGTTCGATTCCCGTTCAGTACAAAATAGTATCTACGTATCCGCATTCTAGAACCCATAACCCAAGCTAGTTAAGCTATACTTAGCATTGGTCCAGGTGGCGCTGTGTAGTTTGTGCTTCTCCTAGAAAAGATTCCCGTAGAATGCGACTTCTTCCGGTTTTCTACAGTTTTCTACTCTAAAGTCTACAGTCTAGAATGTTTCTACAGGGTAGGCAGCACGTGTGTGACGCCACTGGTGTTGCAAACGTCTATAGGCCACGGTGACCGCTTCCCATCAGGTGGGCCGTGTGCTTGTCTGCCACCTAAGTGGTATAAAAAAAAACAACGGGAACAAAATTCCACGCAGATGAAGCCGCACGCCATGGCTAGTGTTTTAATAATATTGTATTCACATAAAATTAAACAAGTAGGTACAAGTAATTGTGCAGGTAAGTTGCTGGTTACCGATTAACATTAAGGTTGCGGGTCGGCTGCGCACGCGCCGCCCGCCCAATCTAATTATCGCCGAGATGCGTGCGCGCTACGAGTTGATTAACGCGAAAATTAGTGATGGACTCGTATCGATGATTCGAACTTTTTACATAACAATATTTTTGTATGAACAAGAATGGTATTTTTTTTTAAACATTAACTTCATATGTAGTTTATTAGTATGCAGTTTTTTTTCATATTTATGAGTTCTTTTAAAGTGCACTGGTTTGTACTGGCTGCATAGTAATTCATCATTATCTATAGTTATCACAAAATAAAAGGCCCGTTTTGACAGTTCGGGCCCATGAAGTTCTCAGTTTTTTACCAATCAAAATGTTATGAAGGTTAGTTATTACATTTTTCATAGACAGGTACCGCCCACTCGGCTTAGTGCTGTGCATAACGATTTTTATTACGTTGTCCACAGACTATTAATAAACATTTAAGGAAAAAAATATCGAGTAAGATAAGCCCGATTTTTATTTATTTAAACTAGTGTTTAGACCGAAATTAATTACTGAACTTCACTGTGTAACTAGTGATCTTTTACTGAAAATTATGAGCTTGGAGCTTAAAGAAGTAAATAATGGCAGCCTAGATTTTTATAGAATGACGTGTCTTTGACCAAGAGGCATACGCGTGTGTTCGCCCGTCTTGTTGACTGTGCGCCCGTTACGTTTGGTTTTGTTGATTTTTGGATTATTTTTGACTTAGATATTCGAGTTGTCTCAACAACTCGACTCTTCGAATATCTACCGAATTCGAATAATGCCAATGCTCCGGTAAAGGCACACATAAATTTGACTTGTACACTGTACAGCCATGGCACCACCGTTTCTACGGGTCTCCCTGTTTGGCGGGTCGCCTCGCGCCATCCCCTCTGGTTCCATTTGTACCACCACCTCTGCCCGGCTATGCACTTGCAAACCCCTGAACGCAATGCAACCGAGGTTGGATTACTATGAAGGCTTTTCCGCATATGTGCATGGTGGTCATCCACCCGGTCAAAATTTTTGACAAATTCGTGCCATCAAATTTCTACAACCAGATTCTTGTTGATCTTGATATTCCTGTTGTTTTTGTGATTGAGTGAATGTTATTATAACAAAAATATGAAATAAAAGCAAATTGACCTTTCATAATACTGTATCATTTTATAATACCTACAATATCAAAGATTAAGCTAATTTTCTAATCAGAACTTTAAACCAATGTACTTTATATACATATTCAAATCGATCAAATTCCCATGCAAACGGGATTCGATTAATCGTGAGTATCGAGTACCGAGTCGTTTTGTTACATCACTAGTTATGCCAAGTAGGCATATGCCAAAACGGGCCTTTTATTTTGTGATTAGTATAGGTGATAATCTTGGTAGCGTCCAGTTGGAAAACATTTAACTTTAATAAAGAATCTTAAGCTTAAAGTGAATATAGAAGGTTTATTAAAACACTATCTGCTATTTCTTTTATCCGCTTACTTGCTTTGGGTAGCTGTAGTTACTAAACGAATTTAAACTAAGAGAATTATGTCTTTTTATACCACTAATGTGGCAGGCAAGCACACGACTTAACATTTGTAAGGAACACACGTTTTGCGGTCCCTATAGATACCTTTCCTCTATGAAGAGTTTTGAAGGTTAAGAGAGCTTCTGTGTCGCCAGCGCAGGAGACAATATGTCTGCTCACTGACAGCGCATTGGCTATCCTACTCACCGCAGAGAACACAACACGAAGGTCATTACTAACCACGATATTCTGTAGGGTACGTAATAACTATTTATTAATCTGTGGTAGGGTGGAGGTATTCCTCAATTGAAACGGGAGATACCGTCCTACCTCCTTTTTTATGTGTATAGTCAGGTATAATTATAGGATCACTTTTTAAAAAAAAAATTAGAACCGCGATAGCCTAGTGGTATGGGTAATAGACTGCTGAGAAGAGGTCTCGGTTTCGATCCCAGGTTTTACCATGGTACACACCGATGACTTCTCGATATTTTTCGAAGTTATGTGTGTATTTATCGCAGGTTTCTAAGTACCTGGATAATGGCAATATGCTCGCCACCTAATACAGTGGGACCTAAACATAACTGGCGAAATGTGGGTGCTAGCACCTCTGCCTACCCCTTCGGCAATATAGGCGTGAGTTTATGTTATGTTATATCGGTTTTATTTTACCCTTTAACTGAAATCATTCAGTATTGAAACACCATAATTATATCGATATTGGTTACAGTTGCTGTTTGTACATCACTATCGCTTGATTAAGCTTACACATACCGAGCCTGGTTTAACAAAGCGAATAATTCTCCGTGGAGAGACGCTTACATCTTACGAAATATATGTACGTTACTAAACTTGTATGATCACGAACGGGAGCAGCTCTTTACACACTCAATTACTGTATTATATTCACTAACGGCTGTTATAATCAAGGAATATAATATCAAGAAGTGGTTTGGCCGAGAATGGTGGGCTCGCGGCTGACACATAGGAAATTAGTGTTATAATATAATATGTATAGTGAATAACGCCGAGCCTAGTGGTATGGGTAATGGACTGCTGAGACGAAGTCTCGGGTTCGAACCCAGGTTTTACCATGGCACACACCAATGACTTTTCGATACTTTTCGAAGTTATGTGCGTATTTATCTCGAGTTTATAAGTGCACGGTTAATGGCTATAGGCTCGCCACCTATTACATTGGGACCTAAACATAAAGTGGCGAAATATCGGTGGTAGCACCTCTACCTACTCCTTCGGGGATATAGTCGTGAGTTTATGTTATGTTATCTATTAATAAATGAAGCTTGATAAAAACATTGTATATTTTTAATTAAATATTATGTAAGTTTAGTACGCACTATGCACTTACAGTTAATAAGAATGATACATGAACATTATAAATTGTTATTATAAAAGTTCCTTAATTATATTTATAGCCAAGATATAAGCGAATAGGGTTGCCTACTTTTTAGAATATCTCAAGCACGAAATATATTTTAGGCAGTGGCTAAATGGACGGCAAACTGTGCGATGCGTCCTGTACACATAGGTACGGCTTCGAACGCATATGTAACACTCCGTACATAATCTGACTAGGTTAGGATAATTTACGAAAGTCTATTTTTTATAAACAACCAGAAACAAGGCAGAAAATAAATATTGTATCAAATAGGTAAATTGTCCAATTTGCCGTCTCTTTAGCCGTATCCTATAATTTAAGGATAAATGTTATTGTGTGTGGTGATGCGATTCCACTAAGCCTGTTCTTACATTAGGCAATTAAAACAAATTCAAGATGCTGCAACTCGAGTTTGACTCCACAAAAACCTATCAGCAACTCTCAAAATTAACGGATTTAGCGAATTGATCGAAGTTCAAATTGACGAGTGCCTCAAAAGTATGGAAAAATGACGGATTTCGCGAACTGATTGTCAAACTGACGAGTGCCTTAATATCTTACATCTTGTGCTAAAAAGCGGTAGGTATTCAGCTGAGTGGCGAGATAATTTAACTAGCCTGTTATAGATATTTTAAATAAACATTTTGATTTGATTTGAATACAATTATTTGCACTGAGCAGGTATCAAACCCACGAACTCTAACTCAGTTTTTTTTTATAAACTTACGCTTATATTCCCGAAAAACTTGGGATCGAACCCGAGACCTCGTCTCAGCAGTTCATTACCCATAACCACTAGGCTACCGCGGGTCTAACTTAGTTTTGCTATCTTATTCATATTCATATAACAAAAATAATGATACGTCATCACAAAGTATAGTTGACAACCCTATCACTATACCTAACTGAAATTGCGCAAAACTTCGTTGTATCGCACCTGTCTTAGAACCATGCATCAGTAGCAAATAGCGAGCTAGTGCGAATATTGTGTCGTAATATCAGCGATATATACAAAGACTGGGTGATGGTTGTTAGTGAAGACTGACCTTTCCTTTGTACACTGGTAACCACGAATTAAATCAACTAATTAATTGTCTATTCAATTAAATATATATACAAGGTGGTGAGGCTGTAGTGAATGCAACTGTTATGCAGGAGACGCGGGCTTGATTCCCGCTCTGTGCAAATATTTATATGCCTGAATATGGGTATTTGCATTGGATTGGTCGATGTATGGTAGTATTTCTGTGTAGTTGGAGTCCACAAAAGTCCGACTAGTCTAACTTTAGAACTTCGATATCGTCATATGGGTGTGGAGGTCATATTACAGTCGCTTCACGGAAATTAGCCCCATATAGTCGCATGTGCTGTCCTTGGAACAACGGTCCCTACCATGATGGTTGCTTTTTTCACGCCCCACTTAAGAGACCCGAGACTGTAGGATGAAGGAAACACGTATGCTGATAAAGAATTACAGGACTATAAGTACACAACTATACAACTACAGGAAATAATAAGGTTACATATGAAATTGCCGAAATTCATGAGTTCGTTATTCCCATAATTATTAGCTATTTCCATTATTTATATTTTGTTTCAAAGTTGATTTCAAAATTTTACAACACGGTATTTAATTTTATTTTTATTGGTCATCATCATTCCCTGAACCTTTTCCCCAACTCAGTTGGGGTCGGCTTTCCAGTCTAACTGTGAGGCGGCTGAACTTCGATATTTTCCGTGAAGCGACTGCCATCTGACCTCCACAACCAATGGTCTAATGACCAATGGCGATATCGAAGTTCCAAGTTAGGCTGGTTGGACTTTTGAGGGCTCCAACTACCCGTAACGACTGCCATAGATGTTTGTATGGCAACCGGGACCGACGGCTTAACGTGCTCTCCGAGGCACTTATAAACCTGCGATAAATACACACATAACTTCGAAAAGCATCGAAAAGTCATTGGTGTGTGCCATGGTAAACCTGGGATCGAACTCGAGACCTCGTCTCAGCAGTTCATTACCCATACCACTAGGCTACCGCGGCTTTATTTTTATTGGTAAGTAATTAAATTCGATCTTCAAAAACAGTACTCCCTAAATGCTATCCAATTTGATGATAAATTTCGTATTACTTTTCTACAGCTGTCACTTTTCAAAAATGTAATAAAAGTTATAAAAAATGAACAGTGTCCACCCAGACTCATCGACCTATTCCCTAGTGTAGAAGTATAAATTCTAAATCAATGTCTGCGATATTTTTTCTTGTTGCTAAGGTTGGATACCGTAGCCGCCACCCTCGCGGTGGAAAATCGATGCACCTCTGACCACGGTCCCCCCTACCGTACCCCCGTAACTTAGTGTATAATTCCATGGTGTTCTGAGCCTGCGTTCAGTGCAGGTGTGCGCCCTGTAATTAGACGGCAGCTCATCGGCAAAGAGGGCTATTGGCAAATGTTTTATGGTATGGTGGCAATCCCACGCGCATTGGCGCCACTGGACTTTCGATTATAATTTACTTTTGATCGGTAGTGGTATGGATTGCTGAGACGACGTCTCGGGTTTGATCCCAGGTTTTACCAAAGCACACACCAATGACTTTTCGATGCTTTTCGACGTTATGTGTGTATCGCAGGTTTATAAGTGCCCGGTTAATGGCAATAGGCTCGCCACCTATTACTTACATTGGGACCTAAACATAAACTAGTGAAATGTGGGTGCTAGCCTCTGCTACCCCTTCGGAGATATAGGAAATTTTTTTTAGATTGTTAATATCAATTGATTGAGGGGTGGTTTGACTGGAAAATGCAAGTGGTCTGGGTCAGGGTCTCGGATGCTACCCGGTCAAACGTTTATGACGATGCTGATTTATCGTCTAATTCCAAACTACCGACTAGTTTTGGGTGGTTAATAATATCATCAGCTAGCGAGTGCGGTTGGCTTGGACCGCCAACATATTAGAGACACAAGCCAACCTACCCTACCCTACTTTTACGCCGTAGTATTTTTCCATAGTGCGCCAGACGACTCACAATTAAAATACAACTGCTTAGAAGTATGCAATTCTCATACAAATTGGAAAATTTAACCTTCGTAAACAAACGTACGTAGCGAACTTCCGAAAAAGATGTCTACTTCTTTTTTTGTTCATTATCGGTAAAGTACGAGCGCTCGTTACTAATACTCTTATATAATATTCACGCCTGTAAATCCCTGAAGGGATAGACAGGTGTATTAACAACCACATTTCACCAAATATGAATCCAATGCCGTCGCTTATGAACTGTATGTTTAATGTCAGAGATACCCACGGGCCCTACCCTACTCCACCGGGAAATCCGGGAACCAACACGCCAATCTTACTGCTGCAATAATTCTATATATCAGACTATCGGACTCTCAGCACCTTTTAAAAAGTTATACATTGTTCTATAATAGCCAATATACCCTTTGGTAACATTCTCCACTTAAAAGGATTTTTATCTATCATGCTAAGACGCGAGATAATCATTTTTTATTCCAATGACAATCATCCAAAAAAGTTTAGATACAATAGTTTACACACGACGCTGTATCCAGTCACCACATTAGCACCGGAGATCCGATATCACCTTAATGTACCAACAATGAGAGAAAAAATCATCAAAAGATGTCCTACGCATCACACAACTGACAAATTTCAGACAACAATGAATGATATAGGGTTAAAGGGATAAAGAGTGACAAATTTATCCTTGCGAAATCCATTCTGAAAAATCATTTGAAATTCGTCCTTATTGCTATAGCGGTAGAAGTTACGTCCAAAGTTGTAAAGTGTGTTATAGGGTGAAAATACCAGTTGTCGATAACAGAACGGCTATAGAAAGGCGGTGCGTTTGATGGCGTGTCGGATGTCTCAATCGAAGGCTTTGCTGCGCCCGCGCCGCGGCCCACGTATGGACCTATTCTGTTCGTTAGCTTTTGTTTAGTGTTATGACGTGTTGTGTTTTAATGGTGGAATTTTGTGGGCTAAATATTAATACAATATTATGGAGTAGTTTTTTTAAGTACTATTTATTATACGAGACTCCACCTGCGTGGAATTCTAATCCCGTTCCCACTACTCTGTTAATGCAGATTATATTCTTTTACCAATTTATAGCCATATTCAATACCCATCCAAAACGGTTTAGATATTTTAAACTTTAAATGTTTAAAAAAACACACATAGGTACAAAACTACACACGCGTTTTTTGTCCCGACGTGTAAAAATATTAACGAATCTCTTAACAGTGAATCTCCTACACAAGTTAAGAAATTAAAAAAGCCTTAAATATCCAGAATAACGCTCCTACCTGTAAACCATGTTTGTATAAACATAACACATGTTAGAGCCGGCTCTTTAAATATCCCCAACGAATAATTACTTACGATAAATCAGGGATGAGCGTTGACAGGGTTAATGCCAAGACGACAATTTGTACCCTTTACCCTATATCTTTACATTCACACCGATTTTAACTTTAATGACAATGGCATAGAGTCTAATTTTGATTAAGGTTTTCTGTGGATGTAGGACGTTTAGAATGTGTTGGGAAATAGTGCATTGTTCCCCACAATGCGGATGCCTTTTTATTGCGTCCTAATATGTATGGAGTCTTTGTATGATTGTATGAGATATGTCGTAAATAATGTATTTATATGTGTTTGTTGTCGCTGAGTATACGGACAACACAACACCAATATGTAATGTACTATTCTAGATGTTTTGTGTTTCTATTAATACAAAACAATTGAAAAAAATACATTCTAGGATAATCTACACAACGCCACTTAGACTTATGGTAAGCATAGTATAACTAGCTTGTGTTATGAGTTCTAGAATGCGGATAATCATAGGAACTCAATTACATTAGGTACTTAAATAAATATAAACAATCTTATGGCAACTTTTCATAAAAACTGACTAACTAGTGGTTCGAAACCGGTTTTTATTCTTTACAATGCTTTTCTAAGCAGAAAATATTTTTATGTTACTGAGTTTTTAAACAAAACATATTAAAAGACACACCTAGATTGTTTACGTTTATTTAAGTACCTAAAGAAATGGGTACCTAAAGTACCTAAAGAAAATATTTATGTACACAAATATTTGCACTGAGCGGGAATAAAACCCACGCCTCCTGCGTAGCAGTCGCGTTTACTAACGGCTACGGAGGTCGTCGTTTTAAATATACCTAAATTAGAACAGTAAATCGGTAAATGGAAGGTCAGAAGGTCAGAATGTCAGGCCCTACAGTCAGATAGACTGACGACCTAGGGTAACTTGGATAGACTTTACTGGAAAGGCGGATTATCAGGTGATGTGGAGCATTATGGTGCGTAGAAAAATATATTGCGGACTGCAATAAACATTGTGAAACTTACTTGATCATATTTCACGTTATCGCTACTTAGTATGAAACAAAATCACTTTCTCTGTCCCTATATGTATGCTTAAATCTTAAAACTACGCATCGGATTTTGATGCCATTTTTTTAATAGATAGAGTGATTGAAGAGGTAGGTTTATATGTATGTAACATCATGCCACAACCAACTGGTGGGGACCAGAATTGAAAAATGTTACAAAAAAAATGAGTGACGCAGACGAAGTTGCGCGGGTCAGTTACTAATATTCCCTCTAACCCCTCCAGCTAAGCTGTCAATTTTCAAAAATGTACTTAATAAATAAAATCTGTTGCTTAATATTGTGTCTCATTCATGTACAAAAATTGTCATAAAATTTGGATTTGTAATTTCTAAAAAAATGTTAGCACTGATAATTTGGATTCCTACAATTTCGCATAGATATTATATGTAACGACGTATAATATCTATGGGGTTAACTATACAGTACACAAACACTACTTCCTACTTATAAAAGGGTTCCCATTTTTAAATACCCGGGCATTCGGATAATTCCCTAATTCTTTCGTACCCACTTCTGAGTTCAAATACCGAAATAACTTCCTCATAATATAACAGTTTCAAGGGCTGTGTAATACCATTTATATATCCAAGAGACCGCACTTAACCCTTTCACTGCGCGTACATTATAAGTAACATTTAACCCTGCAAGTAATCCCACTCGACGCGACCATTAAACCGGAAAACGCAAATTATACAACAAAGACGTAACACATCTGCGCCCGCGCAGGCCATGTCGATCTTTAAGATTTTAAAATTTTTCACTGAAATATAAACCCAAGTACTTGGTAATAGGAGTCTCGCGAAAGCATATTAGTTTCGATCTGATATTTGAGGATGATTTCGAAAATTGCCACGCGAAAATCAATCTTATGTCGTTTAACATAAGTATGGGAGGCAATGAGTAGATTTATTATTGATATAAGATATGTGTAATAATTCCAAAAGGATGCAACGGTGCGGACAAATCCCGGTTAAGTTTCGCGAGGTGACCATGAATATAAGTTTTTAGGCCATTACTTTCTTTCTGTGCGCAAAATCCCCACGAATATCGCCTCTACCAAAATCGGTGGAGGTGATAATATCGGACTCAAACCGACCAAAACGCACGCCGTCTATAAGTACGATAGAATAAGTTTATAACAACTGTAACTTTTCTCATGTTGCCTGAAATAAATGATTATTATTATTATTATTATTATAAGTCTTTCATTGTGAGAGGTGCTTTGATTGCCGGAGATTTTTAGGACATTCCTGTTTGATAACGATAATTGAAAAACACTCATTGCTTTAGTTATTACTTTTTTAGACGACAACCAGCCACTGAGATTCTCAGTCATTCATTCAATTGACAGTAGTGACCGTGACTATTAAACAAGTGCAACACCAAATGTGTCACTTACACGTTGACAACTTTAAAAAGACAATGGAGGGAACACTTAATACAATCCGTGCATATTAACTGTCATTATAAAAGACAGGATGTGTTGGAATAGAAGAAGAAATACTTGTTGCACTTTTTAGGGTTCCTACTCGTAAAGACTGTCATAGATGTTTGTATGACAACCGTAACCGACGGCTTAACGTGCTCTCCGAGGCACGACCAGACTAGTGCAAATAGCCATATTCTTGCGTACAAATATTTACACTGAGCGAGGATAGAACCCGCGCCTCATGCGTAGCAGTCGCGTCCACCACCACGCCGCCGCAGAGGCGGTCACGATGGACTAGGAGTGTCCATATAAAATCTGACAAGCATGTCACCCTACAATTATTGCAACAACGATTGTCTAAGACACCGGCACATTTGCGAGAGATGGGAAACATATTCCATTCACGAGCTATTAAACTAAACCTTATTATGAACAAAAAAGTATTAATAAAATATAAAAAGAGCCTCTATCTTTATAAGTCCTATGAATATTGGGATTAAATATTATATTGTTATTTTCAAATATTATATTTTATACAAAAGACAGGAAAAAAGGGATGTTTTCGCCACGTTAGCTTTGTAGGGTTAAAATAAATGTTTTGGTTAATCGGTTTTAGTTTAAAGTGGCACTTCTGAGGTAAAAAAAAGGTTTTTGTGGAATAGGAAATCTTTTCTGTGAGTAAAAATTCAAGTAGGCATTCTGAAAGTGGATAGAATTATACTGGTTACGTATTCAGCTTCGAAACAAGGGTTGTTTAGCAATAAGGCCTCATAAATAATATGTTTGTAATTGTGATTTATTAGACCGGTGTGTAGCGGTAGATGCTACGAGTGCTACGACAAAGGTCGTGGATTCCATTCCTTCTCTATAAAAATATGTACCATAATAATATATGAATTATACATATGACTATTTTAGTCTGAATTTGTATATAAACATAAATCTGTGTAAGTGTAGACTGATGACCTGCAAAACATAGCTGGCACAGAAGGTGATCGGGGCATTAGAGCACATTGGGCTTAATTGCCCCTAGAGGTCTATGTCCAACAGTGGACAGCGATGGGCTAAATGATGATGATTCAGTAGGTACCTAGCTGTACTTAATACACGCATCCTGCGACTAGTCTTAACTGTGAGAGCTAGAAACTTTTTAAAACAGCTCTAGCAAAAAAAAAAGAAAGTTGTCCTCATTGAAACCACAAAAAACAATATGTCATAAAAGTGTTACTTAAGTCGTATCGTAGTGTATCGAAAGAGTAAAAGCGATCTATCTTAAATATTATATCGAACCGATGACGGGCCTGTGTTTGTATATCGATTAATTAATAAATCGAATACCGATTCGAGTTCTCGAGATGCATCGGTACACGCCGCCTCTAATTGAGTCAAGCCGGCACAAGAGATAATAAAACATTACCAACTTTATTTTTGAATTTAGAACACAGAATATTATTTAAAAATAAACCTTATGCCAGTGACCATATAGTTTGTATTTCATTTTAGTGGCATCCAGCCAGTGATGTCAATTTAGTACAAAAAAGCAAAAAAGCATTCACTAAATGCCGAGCATTTACCTGTCATATTATTAAAAAAAAACGTCGATAGTGTATGGGAATCGATACGTTTTTGATTAATGGCCGCCAAACTAGATTACGTTGTTGAAAAACATTATAGTTGATGGATTGTGTTGTTGTGGGTTTTTTTGCAAACCGTTGATGATGCGATTTAGGATAAAATGCAGCTGGTAAAACTATGGTGAATAGAACTTAAGTATTTTATAGTTTGTAAGACGAAATAATAAAGATTGTAGAGGTACATACTCTCCTATAAGAGAGTGCGCTCTTCTGATTGACGCTGACGGTTCAAATCACAGTAAGAAAGTAATGAAATAATATTTAAGGTACGACCCTAATCCAGTAATATCGGTTTTTCAGTTAATTAATATGTGCAATTTTGTCCGTGAACTTATGTCGAATTTATTCAAGATGTTTGCCGGCATCTGTACTTACGTACACACGAAACATCTGCCTTCAATTAAACCAAGTAATCCAGGACACTTCTCTCTCAATAAATCTCTAAACATTAGCCCCGACTTAACCCTGCAGTGCTCGCCGACGCAAATAACCCCGTATAGTGTTACCCCAGCTAACACCTTCGCTGCTATATTTAAGCCTTTCGCTTGTATTGCGAAACTGCAGACGGGGGTAACCCGACACTTGCTGTGTACAAAGGCCGCTTTAAAATGAGCTGGTCTTGAAGACCGTGTATGTATTAGCTTTCGGCTCGCACGTCTTTTAGTGTTTGATTATGAATGGACGTATGTAGTGGTTTATACTCTGTAGTAATTAAAGAAAGATTTTTTTAGATGCTTGGAATTTAGAGTTCACACGTAAAAGACAATAAGAATATATACAATCAATGAATTTAAGCCTATTACTGAAGACCTGCTGCTAAAAAACTGCACCATAGCACCTGATCTTTTTATCTTCGGTATCCAGTCTACCCGAAAAACGGCAACAACCTGTTTCAGGTTATCAGTTTATATGGCTGATAGCCTTCCCCCGTTCCAATTGTCATTTCAGTTTGCTTATTCTGAGAGTTGTATTGATAATTAATTCTCCAACAGTAACGTCCGCGCTACTCTTGGCGGCCGAGGCATTTTTGCTAAAAATACTGTGCCCGTGTGACTGTAAGGTTTAAAAACCACTACAAATATTATGTAAATTAAAGTTCTGACAGGTTTTTGTGTTTTAAATGAAACTATAAGTTTGATTTATTTGGTGTTACTTATTTATCAAAACTATACCCAATATTTCTAAATGCAATCCGTTAATAATATAGTTTAGTTGCGAGGTACAACTAATATTTATAAAAACTATCAACAATATCAGATTCTTATAATATTGGCAGCTGATAATATTTCTTTATTTCCATACTCTCATGAAAACTTAACAAAAAGTACCATTTGCACGAAGCTAGTAACAGAATCGTTTTTTCGCGAATCAAAGCCTTGTTTTTAGCGCATTCAGCCTATTCTCGACATGAAAGGTTTGCGGAATACATGTATTGTGCGAAATATATCGCGTTTCACAGATCACGTGTCAAACACGCCGAATCGAAGCAGCACACGTAAATGTCTGTGAGAAAATTGCACAGGTGCGAAGGGGGTTAATTCTAATGTTACACTATCGGGGCTTTTTCGACCGATGTGGGCGGTGTAGGGTTGCACTTGCTTTATTGGCTGTTTAAGAAATTGTTGCTGCTAATAGATTTTGATTTTACACATTTTTGTTACTTTTTTGTTGTGTTCGATAAAAAGTACAAGTCGAACTTGCGGGTTTTTGAAATATGATCAGCTGTGAATTTATGAGTAAAGATTGTACGTAAGAAAAATATTAAATAATAATTGAAGAGTAGATATTGTAATTTCTTTTTTTAATTACAGCACCTCAATTTGACTTCACCTCGCCTGATGTTAAGCTGAAGGCAAAGTCTCATGAAAGAGGGTCACCATTGCAAACACGTTCAATGCTACAATGGTGGCGCTCAGCTTGACGGCCTCATCAGATGCTTTTTCACGCCCCGCTTAAAGGACCCGGGACTGTAGGAAGAAGGATTTTAGAATAGCTCTAGCGCTATCTATAGATAGCTAAATATAGTACAGCTGATCTAGCTTGTAGTATGGGTTCTAGACAACGCACCTATTTTCAAACTTACCAATCTTCATAATCAAATAGCAAAACATGTAACAAATGAAACCAATCCTTACAGTAAACATTATCAAAAGAAGATGTGGTAGGTAAGTATATAAATAACCTGGACTCCAATGATAAGACCTTGGATTCGAGGCAACTGGAAACAACGCTCAAATTATAATGGCAAACATGAATGTATTAAAAAGCTACCCCTACTAATTGAAGCAATTACACTAAAATCTAATGACGCCTCTGGTGTTGCAAACGTGCATAGGCCACGGTGACCGCTTCACATCAGGTGGGCCGTGTGCTTGTCTACCACCTAAGTGGTATAAAAAAATCATAAGTCCTTTGGATAATCTACTGCCGTCTTATCTCTGAGGATAGATAACCAGCATCCACATCAGTGGGTGCGTCATACTGCACGTCAGCGCGATGATCGCGCGTCGGTGCGCGGGCGCACAGGACTGCAGGACTATATCGATGTGTCATAGCGATATGACGTTAAAAGTTGATCGCATTATTAGAGTGCGTCCTCAAAGATATGATTATCTACCAAGATTTTAGAGGCCCAGGCCTACCAGCACTGGCAACTGGCAGCCGTACGAGGTTTGAGTAGGGCAGACGGTAAAGTTTAATGTATGATGAGATGCTTCGGGTGTATAGAGTTCTACAAGATGTAAGACATGAATTAATCCCACCTGCAAGCCACTCTATCATTTGATTGGAAGATGGAAAGCAGGATGTCAGTCACTTCCATAAAAGCCGTATAGGTATCAAAATAAGGAGAAGGACGACGGTTGCTCCCATAAAAATCACCCCAAAAGGAGGAGTATAAATAGACCCAAGGGTATTGAGGGTTATGTTGAATTTAATCTTTATATAGGTATAAAATGAATTGCTGTTCGTCAGTCGAAACTGTAAAACTCGAAAACGGCTGAACCGATTTAGCTAATTTTGGTCTTGAATTATTTGTGTGAGTGTACAGAGAAGGTTTAAAGGGTGAATAAATATGAAAATGCTCGAAATGGAGGAACGGGAACGGGATATCCACGCGGGCTGAGCCACGGGCAACAGCTAGTATATGGTTATTTTTTTTCATTATCGCAAGAATAAAAAAACGCAACCATATTTTCGATCACGCTTTACTTAATCTCATAAATATAGTACAATATCTAATTTAATAATAATAATCTACTGACTACACAAAATAAAAAGAGGTTATATTTTTATTTCGAGTTTACTAAACAGACAATGGTTGCACCCTAATTTCCCGCACACACATTAATAAATCATAATAGTGTTGTACCGACGAGTGGTACACGAAAACTGTTTTACCGTCAGAGGGAGCCGCCGTCCGTAATCGCGCCTCACACCTCACTGACCTCACATCAAAATTCGATTACACCGACCGTCCTAGCATCTTAATTTTAGAGTCACAAAGTCGGATTATTAAGGTGGGAACAAATTATCGGACGCGTCCGTAAGCCGCGGCTGATACAAGCAATCTGGGTAGTACAAATAAACGAAACTGTGCAAACTATCGGTCATAAGTAGCGGACGTGACCTTGAGCCGTCCTTGAGCGCACGGACGTCCGAATAGAATCTGGCCGGCTGGATATTTTTGCTTCCGCGGCGGACGGTGTGAACGGGGAGCGTCCGTGTGTTGTCTCTGTCGTGCACATTATTAAGCCGCGTCCGTCAGCCGCGGCTTACGGACGCGTCCGATAATTTGTTCCCACCTTTAATCTCTAATTTTGATGAAAATAAATAAATTTCCTTGAAGTTGCCGATAGCCGGAAGGGTGGCTATGACGGAATTAATCCTAACAATAAAGAGATGCTACTAAGCTTCATATTTGGGAACGTAATTTAGGGGATAAAGACAGAACCACTTGTTGTCGACATATAACTTTCGTAGGGTTGAAAGGTGGGACTAATTGATTTTGTAAGAATATTCGTCTGATACTTTCCAAGCATTTTCTTTCCTTTCCCTGCATGTAATTAATTTCCTTGCGAATTATACCGCATAGCAGGAAATCGGCTTAAATTTTTTGTATCCATATTTATTTAGCTGCCACATTTTCGGTTAGGAATTTATTTTCGGCATACCCATTTTTTACAAAGTGCCCGATCGGCGGCAATAGGCTCACCCGCTAATGAAATGTGGGTGTTTAATACACCTCTATCTACTCGTTCGGGGATTATGTATGTAGAATATTTTTATACCAATTATGTGACAGATAAGTACAACCTATGGACAGTGACCTATGAATGTTTGCAATACAACGGGTATCACTCTCGTGCCATTTAAAGGGAATAGGGGGGGGGGGGGGGGGGGTTGGTTAAAGGTTAAGAGAGTTTCTGTGCTGTTAGTGCAGAACACAAAGCAAAGTTTCATACCATCACTTAGCAGTGTCAAGTTAAGGCCTCGGTCTTCCCACAGACAACACAAAACCTCTCCAGTGAGCTCTGGTTATCCGACTCACCGCTGGAGTATAACAAAAGGTTATGATTAGCTGAGGTATTCTGTAGGGCGAAGGTACTTCTCCAGACGGAGATACCGTCGCGTCCTACCTCCAAACCTGGGTTCTGATGTTCAGACTTTGGATGCAACCGGTAATGGCGGTCGGTTGATGTCAATTTAGTGTCTTACCCCATCATCAGATCAGCTCGATGATATCAAACGTATTGTCCAGATGTCATAAACATATAACAGTTAATTTCGACTTTGATGATTGGTTCTGTATTAAAAAAAAATGTATTAAAAAAAATGATTGCTTTTGATTCGTAGATACTTAGGTACCTACCTAATTATGTCGCTATTTATTTAGACTGCATTTCACCAACAATATGGACCTTTATCAAGAAGAACTAAACTCAGTATAATTTAAAAGCATCGGTAGCTAGTGGGTAAGGAGTCGGTCTTACTACCGAGAGGTCCCGGGTTCAAATCCTGGCTATTACACTTCCGACGTGAACCCAATCCTAACAAGCCATTGAGTTTAACTGGAGAAGGAATATTAGTAACTACGGTTGCTAATATTCTGTATAGTCGAACGGATTTTCACTAAATATTTGAAAATGAAAAAAACATGTTAAAAACAAAACGCGAAATACTTAAAAATACAAAATTGTAAGTATTATTATATAAGCAAACGTGAAACAAAACGCCAGAAAAATACAAAATTATTGCAACAATATTTACGACTTTCGTTTTAAAATTAGTCACACAGCGCAAAAGTTCCATTAAGAACCGACTTAGGATCACAAATAGGCGTAAAAACAAATAACAATAATGAAGTGTTATCATTATCTACGGCGAGATGATCGCTGAGCTAACAAAGCTAATTCCATTAGCGGCAACAGATACGGCGATATCGTGCGCCCGCGCAGACCGCGGCGAGATAAACGAATACGTACTAGATACCATCGAAATTGTTATACTAGAAATAGAAAGGGGTAACGATTATTAATATTTTTTTCAAACTCTGAAGTAGAAAAGAAAGAAAAAAGAAAGAAAATGCGTTTATTTTTAATCAGCTGCAGCACATACAGAAATCATAAACCAAAAACCCTATGAAAACTAAATGCCTTATAAAATAAAAATAAAATAAAATTTGCAACGGCAAGGCTTCAATCCCTCACTCATCAAGTTTGATTACTTGATAAATATACTGGGTATAACATAACACCTCACACCTATATTCCCGAAGTGCTAGACAGAGGTGCTAGCATACACATTTCGCCAGTTTATATTTAGGTCCCAACGTAATAGGTGGTGAACCTATTGCCATTAACCGGGCACTTATAAACCTGCGATAAATACACACATAACTTCGAAAAGCATCGAAAAGTCATTGGTGTGTGCGATGGTAAAACCTGGGATCGAACCCGAGACCTCGTCTCAGCAGTCCATTACACATACCACTAGGCTACCGCGGTATAGGTATAGTGGGTATGGGAGTTATAAAAGAGAGAGGCACACGTAAGAGAAGGGTTGTGAGAGAAACAGGAGAGGAGATATGTAAACCTCCGTACAAAACAGAATGGTATTTCCAAAATATTTGTTTTATTAGGCCACGACAATTTGACTTCACCTCACCTGATAGTAAGCTGAAGGCAAAGTCTCAGGAAAGAGTGTCACCATTACAAACACGTAGAGTGTTACAATGATGGCGTTCAGCTTGACGGCCTTATCAGATGATTTTTCAAGCCCCGTTTAAAGGACCCGGGACTGTAGGAAGAAAGAAACTCGTGAGCTGGTAAGGAATTCCAAGATATATGTACCTATGTCATAAGAATCCTCTAGTGGATAATGATAGAGTAGCAAGTGCTTTACCTAAGGAATGATATGGGAGATCCTAGAATCCTAGAGACCCCATAATAAGTCAACTCTCTCAATAAAGTGAAGTTAAATTGGAAGCTGCCTGACATAGGTTCCTTCCACTATTCGGCTCTTTTGCATGCTAAAGAGTGAAAAATGCCTAAGAATGTCCCCTACACAACTCAGTACATAAATAAATTCACCATATTAAGTACTTATTTATCTGTCTGTCTGCGTGTAGTGTTGTGTGTCTGTAGCTGTCTGTGCAGAAGACAAAGAAAGGTTTCTCGGTCTTCCCACTAACAACACAATTTCTCTCCAGTGAGCTTTGGTTACCCTACTTATCGCCGGAAATACAACACAAGGTTAATATTGGCAGCGATATTCTGTAGGGCGCGATGCTTCCCCAGTCGGACTGCTCAATTAGGACGGGAGATACCGTCATGTCCTTCCTCCATTTTTCACTACATATTTGTGAATGAATGGGACTGGATCCCATGACCCACGGAATCCTAGTATAGGATCCAGGGAACAATCTACTGATGCATTTGTGTTTGTGAGAATACTATTTAATTTTTATTTTTTTAATGTGATGATGACCATGGAGAGATTTAGGAAGGGTAGGACGTGTCGGTATCTTCTGTTCCAACTGAGCAGTCTGAGAACGTACTGCGGCTAATAATATCCATCTATCTATCTATATCATTAGTAATTTGTTTCACAGCAGCATCGCTACTCACGGAGAGGGCCTGAGGTTTTTCTCTTCTAGAAGGCTTACTACATAGAAACCATGTCCATAGGCCACGGGAACCACTTTCGTATAGTTAAAATATTCCTATGTATTCCCGCAGTTAAAAGACTTGTCTATATTTAAATACTTGCTTATGTTTATTTTTTTGTTATTTAAAAATCCCGCCATAGTAAGAAGAAAAAGACCTTTTTTACGTCGTAATTGTCACATTAACACAATTGTTAAAAACCTCTATTATCAGAAAATAACAAAGAGCGTGTCTAGTATCTTCATAACTCTATGTCAGGTAAGCATTTCATCGATAACTAAATACAATAACTGGCGATAATCTTTCGCTAATCAGCTATTTGTGAAACTAAACCTTAAGTTTTTATACCAGAGTTGATATTCACTTACAACTTACGAGCACAGGTCGCGGGGTCTCGAAATGTTTCTAATAATTAGTTATCGTTGATCATCGGAGCTAAACCACATTAATAAAGATATTAAATGCCTTCTTTAATATATTAACAATATATTTTCTACTCTATTTGTACCTCTATAGAGTATATATTTGTATGGTTGTGTTGTGAGAAGGCGGTGAGTTCAAAGCTAGCAGTATCTGTCGAGTGGCACGGGCAAAACCAATCAAGTGACAGCGACATCGGCCACAGAGTAAAAAAATATTGTTTGGTCACTTTTTTATTTTTATTTTGGACACTGGCCGCAGATAAAAATAGCTAGTGTGGGTGTGTATAGAGGAAGAGGTTGAAATTCTTGGCATTCGTTGCTTTTTATAGCAATTCTATACAACTGTATATTTTTCGCAAGTCTACGTCACACTGTCAGTTTTTTTTTAAACTACTACACAAGCAATGGTAAATTGTTTGTTGGTATATGAACATATGTATCACTACAAGTGTCATACATCATCGGCATCAAATCAAATCAAATCAAAAATAATTTATTCTGCATAGACCAGTAAACGGCACTTAGAAAACGTCAATATCAACAATATTTTATCAAATGTAAATGGACCACCGGTTCGAAACGCGGCCCCGACCTGAGAAGACTCCGGCAAGAAACTCAGCGGGCTTTTCTTTTTTTTTGGTCTATTTACAATAGTTTAATTTTATTAGTCTAGATACAAAATTTAGCTGAGTAGCAAGTTGAGTGAACAGCTCATGTCCAGGCTTGTTTATCATCCAAATAACCCTGGATTTTACTATAAGCTTTTTGACATAACTTTTTTTTTACTAAATTTATTTTATCGTATATTTAATCGTCATCATTTCACTCATGCGAGTAAGACGTCCACTGCTGAACATAGGCCTCCCCCATCACCCTCCAATACGATCGGTTGCAACGGGCTGGCCATATCGTCAATTATCTCGCGGAAGGTTTACGCCTAGGAAGATAAAAGGCGAAATTAAAATCTGCATGAAAATCGGTTCAACCAAACGCGAGATAATACATATGTAAATAAATATTATTTTCTTTTTAAGTATCTTGACTTATTGAACTGCCAAATAACGGTTTATTCCAACTTACCTGAAATAATGTTGCATGCAGAAGTTCTGTTACCTTACCGTGTTTCAGGCAATAAATAGATACTTTATTATTATTAAAGTGAACTTTTCTCTAAGTCAGTTCAAATGGAAAACATAGAAGGTAAGACATCTGACAATCAGAAAAGCTGTATGAAATGTATTAAGGCAGTACTGCGACATTCAGCATATTTTCCAGTCCATGGTGAGGAAAGCATGTGTTTACTACCAACAAAGTTCAGATATAATAAATCCTGTGTACAAAAAACAGTTGAACAAACAATTATTCGTAATACCAACATCATCAAACAGCCCGTACTTTTTGCTGCGCCGGCGCTCGATCGCAATTCGTCTCGTTTGTTTATCGAATGCACTTATTAGTCTGATCGGAACTCGTTTCTACGATGCCGATGACGCGAGTGATTGATTGGGCAACTCGGATGGGTTCGCCAACCATTGGTATAGGACTTTCACTTTAAATCATATGCATATTGTATATTTTTAGTTGACTAACAAAAAATTAATAGTTATACAAATTATGGACGCTGTTGATAACCGAGTACAATATATTTGTTTTCACTGTTGGCTACAGATGTGAACAGTTTGGCCACAGGAGGACTCCTAATTCACCCAACTTTACATAGACTAACTATTATTTTGTATCTCCTGTGTCATATAAGGCTCAACGGCCTACAAATAAAAATGATTATTTCTTTCTTATTTTAAAATAGTTATAACGATGTATAATAAAATACAGACCAACTACCAGCTTCATCCTGTTTCTAATCTCGTTATTTTTTACATAATAATGGTTCTCGCTACAAGACTACTAAATGTTTAAACTGTATATACATAATTATAGTCTATCTATGAAAGAGTGCCTGATAAACGGTAATAAACTCGGGTTTAACTCAAAGAAATAAAGAAAATAATTTGGCAAATGTCAATATATTTATCTACCCTTTTACGAATTCACACGTGTCAGCCAAACTAGTCACCACTACACTATTTAATTAAGCAAAAAGAATTATATAACATAGTCGTAACATGTAACACAAAACAACAAACATTACCATAACAAATAAATAAAAACCAACACAGAACAGCGAAAGTGTATCATACCAAATACAACTTCCACTAATTAAAACATATATTTTGAATTAATCACACTAATTATTATGTAAATATCTACCCAAATTCCCTGCTTACTTATCTATGGTCACACCGTGAACATATCATAATTAACATGTCAACTTTTAACATTATGAAGTTTATTTAAATGTAAATGGGCGAAAAGGTTACGCGCCCCTGCCGCGGCGACTACAAACGCGCTCCGATCCGTCAGCGTTTTGACATCTTTGATATCTACCGACAAATAATAACAGAATTATAATACTAGTTGTGTGACTGGGGGTCGCTCGTCAGGGTCTCAGAGAAACTTATTATCACAGACTTGGATAATAAAATCGAGAGGAAGTGATTCTAAACCTCGTTTATGAAGACTAGTGTCGCCAAACTATGGCTTATTATGACTACATAACATAACATCACATAACATAAACTCACGCCTTTATCCCCGAAGGGGTAGGCAGAGGTGCTAGCACCCAACATTCGACAGTTTATGTTTAGGTCCCAATGTAATAGGGGGCGAGACTATTGCCATTAACCGGGCACTTATAAACCTGCGATAAATACGCACATAATTTCCAAAAGCATCGAAAATCATTGGTGTGCGCCATGGTAAACCTGGGATCGAACTCGAGACCTCGTCTCAGCAGTCCATTACCCATACCACTAGGCTACCGCGGTTATTACTTCTACACACGTCAAAATAGTAATGTAATATTACTAGTATTACAAACTATTCCTGCTAAATCGTCCGCGTGAATTTTAATCTTGGTTTAATTTTGTGCACAAAACTCTATACACATTTTCATTGATTGTACCAATTGTTTGATCCCATCTTCCTTAGGTCTAAATTCTAGGACTAGTTCGCTCCAACGGCCATTGGTCCTTCGGCAGATGCGGCCAGACTATTACCACTTCAGCTTGAAATCATCATTTCAGCCACAAGACGTCCACTGCTGAACATAGGCCTCCCCCATCGACCTCCAATCCGACCGGTTGGAGGCGGTCTGCATCCAATGGGTACCCGCGAATAATTGAAATAGTTATTATTCTATTGTCAGTTGGACATTGCATTTGCAAGATTTGAATTTGCAAGATAACACAAATGCGAATGCAAAAACCTTTGAAGGATACACTTAGCCTAGTTGTATAAAATTAATGATGAGAAATCTAAATATAATACTTCGATGGGAAAACGATACGTATAATGATTGCCGTTATATGTATAGGATAATTGATGTACAGTTGGCAACAAGAGTAGCTAACACACAATCCGACTTCTAGACCACTTTAGTGTCATTACTTTTTGATATAAATATTATTATTTATAGTTTTTCATGTGCGAGAAATATGTAGCATGAAGCAGTATTTACTATATTGTGTAGGTAAGTCTGCATACATAGGCGAGATAAGTTTTCTCTTGAGCATTTAGTTTTTTCATTCTAAATCATACAGATATTAAAATTATACGCTAAAAAACTACCAATGTTTTTAAAATTCATGCTACAGTAGCAAATTATTTGATTATATAAATCAATAAATGGTCGTGTACAGAGGTGACCTCTAAGACCTTGTTACCCATCACGATTACGGCTTTTTAGTTTCGTAATTTAGATGTGATCAGCGCAGGCCACAACCGTGGAAGATAATCCTCACGCCCAAAATAAACCCAGGTTTAATGGGTGTAGTATAGTTTATGTAATATAATAAAAAAAACTTCGAAACAAAAGAATCAAGGACCGTTGAATACGTAAGTGGGAACCGCGAAAAGGCAGAACTCCCCCTAGCCAGGTGGACTGACGATCTGAAAAAGGCGGCTGGGCGACTGGACGCGGGGGCCGAGGATCAGGAGCAATGGTACATATTGAGGAGAGAGGCCTATGTCCAGTTGGGGACTGTAATAGGCTAACAGTGTTAACAGTGAGTGTGTCCACCAGAGATGTGCTGACTAGACTGCTGAGAAGAGTGCTGAGATGAAAAATGTTGCAAAAACGGGGTGACGCAGACGAAGTTGTGCAGGTCAGCTAGTAATCTACAATAACTAGGTGGTTTTGAGCTCGTTCAACAACTTTGTATCCCGTACTATCCTCAAAAGTCAGATCATAAACGCATACAGCGCGTAAAGAGTTCAGTTTATGCACATTTTGGGTCCACAATACCATACTTTATACTCGTAACATAAAAGAACTGTGCTACGAAAACACATCTTTCAGTATTCATCTAACTTATAGTCAGCGCAGCAGCTTCGAGGAATCGAGGCTGAGGAAAATTTCAAATTGAGAACCCCGTGCTCTAAATAAGGGTTTATATTCAACCAGGATCTACCGTTGCTTCTGAGCCGGGCTCCAAGGTTTTTCATGTATTCGTCAGTCTTCGATTCCTCAGAACTCGCGCGCGGACAGTAGAAACATCCCCATATTTTATTGTTCGTGACACAAATCGTCACAGAATTGAAAGTTAACAACCCTTCAAAAATAACCACTGAGGAATAAATAACAAAACCGTTTTAATAAGGTTACAAACAATTTCTAACGGTCAGAGGTATGCGGTTAGACTCCCGCGTCGCGCACGCTGCCTGGCGGAGGAAATAAACGTCGATCAAATGCGTCTGCGCACTTCACGTCCGTGGTATTCGCTTAGTCATAATTTTTGACAGATAGATACTTCAAATAATTTGGTATCGTGCTTGATTGAGGCCATCCATACTACTGGTTTATTTATTTTGATAATGTCGGAACAGTCTTTGACTTTTAAGAGAACCATTGTGTGCCTTACAAGTTACAACAGGCAGAATGATTCACTTCCTAACTAATGTACGATTCTTAGTAGACTGTAAGCTGGCATACCAATCGAAAATCATATGCGAACATCACGCTCCAAGGTGCAAAGTTTTTGGATTTCTGCCTGCTACAGGTGAAACTCGGGAGCAGGTTTTCTTTTTGGGGTTGGGAGTTCAAATGGCAGTAACTTCCATAAAAGGTACGATAAGCCAATGCCAAACTTATAGGTATGTAATTGAACACCAGGCTGAAAATGATTAAGAATTCAAAGATCATTCATTCTGTATAGACCACTAAACAGTACCTACTTACCAAACGTCAATATGAACAATATTTTATCATATTAGTAAGCTTATGGACCACCGGTTCGAAACATGGCACCGGCCTGAGAAGACTCCGGTAAGAATCTCAGCGGGTTTTTCCTTTTTTGTCGGTCCATTTACAAACATTTACTTAGTCTAGGTGTACAGTAATTTGCTTGAACAGCAAGTTGATTAGACAGTCAACAACATGTGGAGACTATAGTACTGTATTGAATCTGGGTATGAACCGTCTTGTGGACTATACGAGCAGTCCAAAATTTAAACAGCGTGACAACTGTCCTACTCAAATTAATTTTAATCTGACCGTCATAACTCTTGTTAGAGAAAATGTTCAATTTATTTAAATTGACGTCACGGCCGGCAGTGGGGCGTGTCCTAACGCAATTATCACAATAATAATTATTTAACTGCGACCCGCAGCGCTCTGCCGCCGCGTGTGTGCGACGGCGCTTAATTAGCGCGGTGTTATAAAATGTGTCTTTTGAGGAGTTTTTATTGTTTAACTGAAGTATAATTCATAACATAATCTATCTAATATCACTCTCTCTCAATAATTCATCATCATACAGACGCCAATTCCAGTTAAATCCAAAGCTTGTAGCTTTGCATTAGAGGGTCGTCTTTCTACTACTTGTTTTAAAGTTATCATCATCATCATTTCAGCCATAGGACGTCTACTGCTCAACTTAGGCCTTCTCTATCGACGTCCAATCCGACCGGTTGGAGGCAGTCTGCATTGAATGGGTAACCGCGACTATGACGTTCGTCCATCTCGAAGGAGGCCGTCCCACACTTCGTCTACCGGTACGCGGTCTCCATTCGTGAACCTTTCGGCTCCAACGGCCTTGTTCTTCTTGCTACGTGCCCCACTCACTGCCACTTCAGCTTGTTAGGCTATGTCGACCACTTTCGTTCGTCTACGGATCTCCTCAATTCTAATTCGATCTAACAGAGAAATTCCGAGCGAAGCCCTTTCCATATACCGTCATATCCTACCTCTGTCATTGTCCAGAATTGACAGGTGAGTGACATCTGGCCCAAGGCC
This sequence comes from Pelosia muscerda, assembly GCA_963691645.1. Classification (NCBI taxonomy): domain Eukaryota; kingdom Metazoa; phylum Arthropoda; class Insecta; order Lepidoptera; family Erebidae; genus Pelosia; species Pelosia muscerda. The sequence goes on from OY829106.1 coordinate 18,499,447, forward strand.
GAGCAAGCAAATTAACGACCTGAACCAAAGAAGTTAACGGCTCTTATTCTTCTTCAAGTGAGACATCAATAGATAATTAGTTTCTTTACTTCTTCTTCTATCGAATCGACGGCATTTTTGAGTTGCCATCGTGGTGTAGTCATTTGTTTGACGGCAGCGCCGCTACTCACTGAGAGGGCACGAGCAAAGGTATCGCTTTTCGGGAAGGCTTACTAAGTCCCCTTCTTTACTTATTAGTCTTCTAACGTCTCGCCAGAAGTAGGTAGGTATACCTGTGTGTGTGTGTTGTGTGCAGTCAGCTTGTGACCTTTTCTATTTGTTTTGATTGAGAACTGTCACGCACGCCTGGCCGTAGTCAGAAGGGTAATATTTGTTTTGTTAGAACAGTAGGTGCCTAATAACAATTTGTGATTGTGTAGCCTTGAGACTAATTCATTTAACCTAATTTGTTGAAAACTTGCTATGTGAAGAATGTGTCCAAAAGCATTTTTCTTTTATTTAAAGCAATAGACTTTTATGTTTAAAAGAAACATTCACTGTGCGAAGTTTCACTCGATTAAGCGGACCTTACATAGTTTTTTTTATATATGAACCGTCAATTAGCTTCACCCCGCTTGATGCTAAGCTGAGGTAGTCTAAGGAGTAGTGGCTACAATTCCGGGTGCAATCCCTAAAATGGCGATCCTTAAATTGTCGACCGAAAGATAGGCATGATTTTTTTTTTGATACCACTTAGGTGGCAGACAAGCACACGGCCCACCAGATGGGGAGCGGTCACCGTGGCCTATGGACGTTTGCAACACCAGAGGCGCCACCCACGTACTGCCTATCCTGTAGAAACCTTCTAATTACCTTTTTGAAGAACCCCATATTGTAGTCGCAGGCGAATAGTGGCAAAATAGATTTTATTATTTAAGGACATGTCAATTTGACTTCACTTTGATGGTAAGCTGAAGGCAAAGTCTCAGGAAAGAAATTCCAACACTAAATGGTGTGGCAGAAGAAAGACTCACTGAACTGCTTGATTCGTGATGGAATATTCCGCACTTACTTACGCAATAAAATTTACTTCTCTGCTTAGCAAATGATTATTTAGATCAGAGAATTCGATGTTATTTACACGCGAAAATGATCAAAATATTGTCAGGACTCCAGTTTTTGAGGTACGCCCACCCCGCATACGGACCCTTGCAAGCGCACGTCTTTGTTCATCAGATAAGACAATGTTCACGCCTGCGCCCGCGCACTGATGGGCTGAGTAATTATCTTGTGACCACTCGGTAATTATAATTTGGTTATCGTTTCATTAAATCTAATTGGGAACCTGCTTCATTGGTTTTTATTGTGGATTGTACAAAATATTACTCACTAGCTGACCCGCGCAACTTCATCTGCGTCATCCCGTTTTTGCCACATTTTTCATTCCTACTCCGCACCTGTTGGTCGTAGCATGATGTTATATACATATAAACCTTCCTCTTTAACCATTCTATCCATTAAAATAAACCGCATCAAAATCCGTTGCTTAGTTTTGAAGATTTAAGCATACAAATGGACATGAAAAGATTCGTCACACACATATTTTAATTTTCATGACGATCTTTTAAAAGGTGTATAATAAACTTGGCAGTGAGTCCTCAGTGGTGTTGATTGTTGAATATAGGCCAATCAATATCACAAATGACTGTATCATTTCTGAGTAAACGTTAGTCAGCTGTTAAGACGTGACAATACTTCCTGTGCACTCAGGAAATATATTATAGTTATACTCATTGTATTAGGGGACATTCACAACGTGATACACACAACAAGCTATTGCTCGAGGTTATACCAAAGAGAGAATCAAAGAATCAATTTCGTTTATTCAGTTTTGGCACATAAATAGAGCACTGAATGTCAAAGTTTTACAATTACAGTTGTCAAAAATATTATAATCTTTATATATAAAAATGAATTCGAAGTCTCGCTAAAAGTCGAGAACGGCTGAACCGACTTGGCTAATTTTGATCTTGCATTATATGTGGGAGTCCAGAGAAATGTAAAAGGTGAATACATATGAAAATGCTCGAAATGGAGGAACGGGAACGGTGTAAGAAGACCACGCGGGCGGAGCGCGGGCAACAGCTAGTTTATTATAAATTAAATAGTAAACAAATCATTTGAAAATAATTGTAACGCTGGTTCGGTAGTTAGATCTACTGAGAATGCCCTCATAAAACTCCTTGGTCTTCGGAATTTTATTCTGAATAAAATTGGTTGATTCGTTTTCAAGTTATAGTGTTCGCAAGGGAAACGGATTTTTAAAGAATATTTTCGCTAACTAGTTTAGAAGTTGGTTCATATTGGTAGTGTAATGACCAATATTTGAAGCCAGTACCTCTAGATAGCAAGGCCATCTCTTTAACCGTTAAACCACCTTCGCTTATACACCATTATATGAATTAGAATTAATATGTAAAAACGCCATCAGATCAACAGATAGGAGCCCCTCAAGATATCATATCTTTATGACCATAACGATGAAACACCTCTATTCTATATATTGTAATATTAACGATTAACTAATTTTGACGTCCTTTGTTAAAGTGGAAACAGAACTTCATTGTTATAAATATAACTCTTAGTTATATTGAACTAGCTGACCCGCGCAACTTCGTCTGCGTCGCCCCGTATTTGCAACATTTTTCATGCCTCCTCCGCACTTGTTGGTTGTAGCATGAAGTTATATACATATAAACCTTCCTCTTTAACCATTATATCTATTAAAAAAACCGAATTAAAATCCGTTGAGTAGTTTAAAAGATTTAAGCGTACAAAGGGACATAAGGACAGAAAACGCGACTTTGTTTTATACTATGTAGTGATGATAACTTTTGTTTATAAACAGACAGAAAAGCAGACAGTAAGAGGTATTCTTTCAATAGTTCTGTTTATACTTATGCCCAAGAAAAGTTTACTTGACATCATAAATGATGACATTTGAAAAAATAACATCTGTGCCCATAGCACGAAAAGCTATCGAATTCGTAATGTAAAGGTATCAGAGAACTGAGCAATGCGATTGGCAGTCTGCCTCTTGTGAACCTGTGTACGCGTGTAATCCGCCAATCACAATGCTCTCTTCTGTTGATAGCTTTACGTTACGAATTCGATGGTCTTACGTGCTAAGGGCACTGAAATCGAATCCGCAATAGTAAAATGCTAAATCAAATCAAAAATCATTTATTCTGCATAGACCAAACATACAAGTAAACGGCACTTACAAAACGTCAATATCAACAATATTTTATGAATGCAAATGGACCACCGCCGCCCCGGTTCGAAACGCGGCCCCGACCTGAGAAGACTCCGGCAAGAAACTCAGTGGGCTTTTTTTTTTGGTCTATTTACAATCATTTACTTAGTCTAGATACAAAATTTAGCTGAGTAGCAAGTTAAGTGAACAGCTCATTTCCAGGCTTGTTTATCATCCAAATAATCCTGGATTTTGTAATATTAAGCTCTACTATAATACCCCTGATGTAGAAATAGTCCAACGACCTACGGAGATATTGAAGGTCTTACAAATTAAGAGAGGAACTTCAAAGACAATCAACATGATAAAGAGTTGAAAAACGATGTGATCATATCAATTTATATTAACTTTGTCCTACTGATCCAAGAATACCATCCATGGAAAACAAAAAGCAAGTGGAAGTGTGATGTAGTTGGCGCACGCGTGTCATTGGTGTGCGTATTTACGCAACAAAGGATAAATTCGCCAACCTTTTTGATAAGAATACGTCTAATCTTTTTCGTAAATATTCAGGCTTATTCGATTCAGTGTGAAACGACATTATACTTTTAAGACATATAGCAAAGTAATCGCTATTTTGAACGATTAAAAAATGTTGGTGGCAATATAGTTACCACCTTAAAAAGGGAAGTGTATTTTCGTTTTGTAGTGATTTGAGCTAATATGCTATTAAAGGTAGTATATAAATAGGTACAACCAAACAAAGCAATTATTTACTCGGTTTCACTACTGAAACTATCGTGTCACATTTCTACTAGTTTCTTCTGTTCTGTGTTACCACCACAATAAAACCAATGAAAATAACACAAACAGAGTGCAAGCGGCGCGAGGGAGATGATCTAAATAAACAATGTATCCGTCTGCAGATTGCGATGCGCAGGCGACGCGTGCCGACCCCCGCCCGCCAGGGGTCGACAACGGCTGCAGTGAAACTATGGCGAACTGCTCGTTTTATTTTTCTTAGAATTTCGTCTAATCTATTGGCCCCCTAAATTTTTACGCTGCGCCTACTCATATCCTCAAATATTCAAGGCTTTTTTTATCGTGCGAAAAATCCCCACGGATAGGTTATGTCGGACTCGAACCGACTAAAACGCACGCCGTCTTTGGGTCTTCCGTTGCCGGAGGTGAAGTAGTAGCCAACATATCCCTCGCACCCCGGCAGACCCAGGGTCTCAAATATTCAAGGTTGCCTGTTTCACAAATTACTCGTATCCTTGGGTCATTCATGTTTTCTTTTTTTCGTCTGTACCAGGTTTTAATCAGTCACTTCATAACACAAACGTACGGAGGGGACGTAGTAAGCCTTTCCGAAGAGCGCAAACTATGTTTAGGCAACTCTCCGTGAGTAACAACGCTGCCGTGAAACAAATTACTACACCACGATGATAACTCAAAAATGGCGTCGATTCGACAGAAGAAGAAGAAGAACACACAAAAAACCAATCGAATTAAGAACCGCCTCCTTTTTGGAAGTCGGTTAGTAAGCGTCGGTAGCTTTAAGGTTTTATGACCTCACGATCGAGAGATTTTAAACTTGGCCGTTACACTAGCGATGTAAACCTATTAATAACACAAGCGAATGGGCTTTACTAGTGTGGTTGGGGTCAAGGGATACCCTAATAATTTCCGTTGTTAGTACATATTTTTAAAAAAAACCGCCTTAAGCCGCCTCGACATTTACGTGGCATTTTGCCGTGAACGTGGCACAAGTAGGTACGTGTTGATCGTGTAGGTATTCAGCTGCGTGATAGCTGAGTTTAAATGAAACCATCGATCGACTGGTGTCCGTGTCAGCAAAACTCTAGTTTGTGTGCTCATGTGCCACAAGTTTTTACGTCCACACTCAACCTCAACGTCTTGTTGTCACACTGTCCGGTCCGCTGTTCTCAAATCTGGACGCACCTTAACATTTCACAGGAATCGCGTCACTGGTACTAAGCCAGGATTAGGCCGACTCACTGTAGTTAGGCTAATCGACAATGTTCGGCATTTCTGATGCAAGATGGTGTGTGGTCAGTGTATATTTAAATGTTGGCAGAAGCGGTATGGGTGGTTCACTCATTTGAAACACTCTTGTGTGCAAGTGATGTGACATAAATCACCTCATTAGTTGTCCCCGTGAAATTCATGATGAATCAATAAGGCTTTAGCATAATTTACGGAGATACCCATCTTATCCGAAGGTTGTCATAATAGGCGACAAACTGTAAAATACTATGTCCAACAATGGATTGCGGTAAGCTAATTGATTGATTGATTTATTGACTTATCATAACATACCCGGGAGTCCCCCCCGGACCCATAGACCAACTTGATAGCACTAGTTGTGCGATCATTTCAGATTTCTATAACGATGGACCTGTGGCACAAACAGGTATGCGATAAAAAACGACACAACTAGTTGTACTCAAGTTGGTCTATGTGTCCAGGGGGGCCGGGAGCAACTAGAATGATATCTGTTTAAACCGAAGAACAAAATGTTGGCGACATCGCACAGGGCATCGGCGTCCGCGCAACAATTGCGCCAGATTATTCAATCAAGCGCTTTCTCCAGCTGCTGACCCTCTGCCCTCGCCGTCCCTTAACAAACAGCTGTACAGGCTTACATTTTCCTATCAGCATTGTTAAATATTCACAAATGATGTATACAATGAATTTAACATTCAAGCAATAATCATCATCGCTCTTATAGTGATTGCCTAGTTACGCTGTTGATTGGTGTTTTGACTTATCCGACTGCCATCTGACCTCACAATCCTAGAGCAAAGCCCGCACCAGAGCTTGAAACATTGTTTGACAGGTACACCGTCTAGAAGGTGAAGTTGACAAGTTCATACACTTACGACTTAAAAATTTGCTCCCCATCTACATAATTGAGTTCTAAAAGGAGATCTTTTAAGACTCATTTATGAGGTCGTATGAGTACGTTTCCTACTTGGGCCTTTAGAGGTATTAGTAGAGCCTGTACCCGCGCATGTAATATCAGCTTAGTTACAGAATGTTGCATTTTGTACGATTTGTCAGAATTTAGGTTAAGGCCTCCCTTGCTTCCTAAAAATAAAACAAACCCTTCATGTCCTTAACTTCATTTTATAGTGATTGTATGAACAGCTAGTAATATTTCACAAATATCCTATTTTAAACGTATCAAGCTACTCTAAAATTACATTAACAAGACTGCCTGAACTCCGAACGTGTTCGCACATTTCGGGTAGCATCGACGTTTGTTCATAAATTCGTCTATATTTCTGTTTGAAGTCAGGACTCTTTTCGGAAGTTGAATATTAGGTGGCGCTCTAAACGGTGGGCATAACTTAGCACAAGCTCTTCGCATATTCCTGGGACAACCATTCATACAACGCCTAATAGGTTTTATGTCCTCTTCATCGTCTTCAGAAATATAATTATTATCTTCATAATGTTTACAATTATGGTGATATTTTGAAGGGTGTCTGTGCGAATATGGAATACGAGCGCCCAAGTTAGAGCATTTAGGAAATTTGTATCTTGGAAGCGAACACGGACCCGATTCTCGAAGTTGGTTGGCAATTCTATCACTTATCCCGTCATTGTATAAATTTTTTACTCCGGGACATGGCTGTTCGTTATATTGTGTCTCCATACACGGAGGTTCGATCCTCCTGTAAAAACATTCTGGAGGTTCCAAGGGCTCGGGTTCGTCATACTGGATCTCCTGTGGTCTACACTGACAGCCAATACTTTCTTTAGCAGGTTCTTCTACAAAAACTTTCTCAGTAGGTCTTCTATACGCATACTCAAAGTGCATTGAACTGGTGTTCTTTTCTAAAACTGTGGTAGGTCTAGAACAAGGCGTCTCCTGTACCTGCGCGGATTCATCTATATTCCTGATTATAATTGCTGCTGGGCTGGTACCGCATTCAGTTTTTGAACACAATGGTGAGCCATCACACTCGGCGTCTACCAGCTTCGTAGTCATCGTTACACCATCGCAGAAAGTCTGAACAATACCGTCAAAAACAATTTTTTTCTTGCAAAACAATTTCGAAGGGCATCTCTGGTTCGAACACTTTTTACATTTGCATATAAATGTTGCTTTATTATCAAAATCTGTTGAGGAAGTTGGAGCCATTGTGACGCAGTTTTGGACCTGAGTGACCTTTGAAGGCGTGATCTTTGGGTTAGACATTCTATCAGTGTGCGAGGTTATGGAGAACGGCCCACTTCTGGACGATGATCGGTAGGAGGACCCAAATTCGTTTGGGCATCTGTCGACCATTTGAGTTATCAGTGGTTGGACTAACCTTGCCTTTGAACTCTCTATTGCCATCTGTGACAGACTATCCAGACTTGATAAAGTGGGACGGCAACGTACTTTAAGTCCACCAGTTTTACTTGGTCTTCCATATTCGTAGTCTTCACTTGGAATAGCTTTCCTTGATATAAAGCCCTTTGAGAAAATCCCTGGCCTGTGAGGCATACCGGTTAATTTGTATTGACTTTGTAATTTTTAAGTAACCATATTGCTGTCACTTGACAGTTGTCTAATAAGTCCGAGCTCTAAAAAGTTTTGCTCACTTTAAAATTCTCAAGTAGATGTCCAAACAGAATGTTGTCTTAAAACACTTTAGAAACAGCTGAGGCGGAAACACCTAGTTGATCGCGAACCACTTCAATTCATATCCTTGTGACAATAAAGGATTGAGTAACATATTTCTTACAAAACTATTTTTACAATTTTGCTATGCAATAATAGACCATAGTCCACACTGTTTAGAACTGTAATGACTGGAAAACTTACATTGCAGTAATTGTGGAATCGGTCCAGCGTTGACTGGTCTACCCATTCCCTCTTACGTCTGTATCTCACAGGGTACAGAGGGGAGATATCGGTTCAATTTAAAGATCTTATATCATAGAGGGGAAAGGAGCCAAGGAGGCAGATGCGTGCAATTGTCCGAGTCAAAGATCAGAGGAAGTGGCCGGTGCGCACGCGCCGCCGCGCCGCACAGCTGCGGACTCGCCTGCACGTCTTGGCACGGCTAATTATTTGGTATTTGTCACGTTGCCGCGCTGACAGATGAGATCATAATAATTAGAGGAATTAAAATCAGGCAGATGACCAGTGGAGATGAAACAAAATTAAAATTAATCAATATTGAGATTCTACTTCAGTTGTGGCAGTACTCGATGGAGGTGAAGAGTCCCGGATTGAAATACATACATATAGAGTGAAGGGTTAGGCAGAGGTGTATTAAACACGCACATTTCGCCAACTATGATTTTCGGTCCCACGTCATATACTAACTAACATAATATAATATACCACTAATATAATACGAGCCTATTGCCGCCTATTGGGCACTTTGTAAAAAAAATGGATATGCCGAAAATAAATTCTTAACCGAAAGCTAAATAAAGGGTTTGAAAACTCCTCCCGAAAGGGGGTCATTTGGAAAGAGAAGGCCCCAAGGTTGCAAAAGATTTTTTTTTTACGCCTATATCCGCGAAGGGGTAGGTAGAGGTGCTAACACGCACATTTCGCCAGTGTATATTTAGGTCCCAATGTAATAGGTGGCGAGACTATTGATATGTTGGCTACATCTCACCCCCGGCAACTAAAAACCCAAAGATGGCGTGCGTATTAATCGGTTCGAGTCCGACATAACCTCCCCAACCGGCTCCGGCGGGGGAAGTATGCGTTGGGATTTTTCACACGATAAAACGAAAATGGGTGGGAAAACTCTTACGCCACACTATTGGGGCAACTGGGGCCGACGCCGAACACGGCTTAACTTGTTCTCCGAGGTTCAGAAACACTGTATCATGAGCATAACCTGAAACTTCACGAAGATATTTCTCCACAGCTATCAGATAGCGTTCATAAAATAAAGACGCAGTGACAAAAAAATGGAGAATGTAATAAAATCGTTATAAAGCACACGGTGGGCCGCCATTAAAATTATTTCACGATAAACATATAGGAGGCATAAAGTTTTTATTGGCTATAAAATAATGTTATGTGTCCATTCTAGATAGTTGGACAGCTTCTAAAACAATTAGGTTTATGTTACGGTCTATTATATAGCGATATCGGTGTAGTTGGAACACAATTATGGGTGGTGTATATGTGAGCACAAACTTACGTCTTGTTTGGACTTCACACTTACCTATAGAATCAAAGAATCAAAGAAGACGAATCAATTTCGTTTATTCAGTTTAGGCACATAAAGAGCACTTATGAATGTCAAAGTCTTACAATAATTATGTACCTACATTTGTCAAAAATATTATAATTTATAGTAAATAAAATACTTAGTAAATAAATCATTTGAAAATGATTCTTTCGGTAGTTAAATCTCCTGAGAAGAGACCAGCAAGAAAGTCAGGTAGATTATCGTTATCCTGTATTTTCTTTTTCATTAGTTCTGTTTATTTATAATATTAATAAGTTATGGGTGCAAGAGCAAGAGATTATTATGACCATGCATATGCATAGTTCTGGCACGCTATATGGCCATTATGACACGACCGGCTTTGCTTGTTTTCTTTTTTTTTGGTATGTGAAGTTTATTTTCTTCTGTGCCAGTCTCACCATATCTTTCTTTAGTTATTCCTCTAACAGTTCGTAAGTTGTCCAACGAGCAAAATCAGTCGTGTCAAAACGGCCATAATAACGTATCGCAACTATAGCCTACCATTACACGTTGAAGTCATTTATGTCAGTCAGTTATGCAATATACAATGCAACGTATTGAAGAAAGAATAATTTTCCATACATAAGGAAACGTACTGAAAAGGTTCCAAATTACAAGATTAGCTGTCATAATCTGGGCGTTTATTTTATACACATCTTACTCTGTAAGCTGAGTCTGTACGATCTTATCGTAGAATGAAAGTCATTGAAAGGGTAGTGCCATGCAGTAGGCGAAGGGTCCCTATAACAAGATTCCTTCCAGCTTACCAATAGTTTGCATGGTACCTACATGAAAAACTGTACCGGCTTTCCGTTTGAAAATGTTCTCCCCTCGCTACTACTGCCGCGCCGTGTACCTTTCTTCTACTTATATTTTTTTTATTCATCTCGCCTGATGTTAAGCTGAAGGCAAAGTCTCGTAAAAGAGGGTCACCATTACAAACACGTACAGCGCTACAATGGTGGCGCTCAGCGTGACGGCCATCATCGGATGTTTGGGGCTAGAAGTTTGGGGCTTAAAGGCATGATTCGTTACTCCACTGGTACTAGTACCACTTAGGTACCTACCGTCTAACGCAATAACAACACTTCCATTTTCACCATCAGCTCGCCAATTTGGTTGTATCCAAAGCTTGTATATTGTATTCCGATATCCGTTCTCCCCTTGCCCTTTTCCTTATGAATTGGTAAGGTTATGCGTTGTCTTTTTATGATACTAAATATGACGCAGCCAGTTTAGCAAGCAGTATACAAAGTCGTTAATTTTAAGGTGGTATACAGTCGACAAAAGACATACGGTACCACTTTTTTATCTCCTTTCTTGACTGTATATTATGACGATGCAAATAGGTAGCTCAAAAATCATAGACTTTTAAGTAGACTTTAATGTATGACTTCATTAAACTAGAGCTTTTAAAAGTCACATCTTTAACGAACTAACGAATTTAGATAACCGTTAAGTGTTATCTCATTTCCCTACTTTCATCGCCAACAGTTCGTTCGGAGCGTCCGTCACCTAAAACTAATATAATTAGTAATGAACTTCTGATTTACGACGCCCGTTGCATTTCTACGCGGCCATTAGCGTCTCAGAAATGAAATAAATAACAAAATTGCAAAATAATTTATGTGATGATACTCACCTCTGATAAAAGTCGTTAAACGTGTTTTTATTACTTTTAAAAACACTATAAAAACATTGACCAAACAAAGCTTTCTAGTGTAAATAAACTTTTTGAAAACAGTGGGAACGAAATGGTTTTGGAACTAGTGTATTGTCATTAAAAATGTTATGGCTGCCATCAATTCTGACTGTCACCGTAGTTTTAGTACAAGGTTTTAATTTTTGACATTTATGGTTTACGATTTTAAGTGCTGTATGCCGTATGCCGTTGGAAAAAAGACTACGTTAGGGATATGTGTGTTTTGCTACGTATTTGATTGTCTTAGCACAATTGTGTCGGAACTCATTAAGAGGTATATCTGCTTATTATGTTGAATGTGTTACATTGGGTGTATGATGAAACTGAAATTCCCTCTATACCACCAGCTGGCGTAGAAAAAGAACAGATAGTGCACTATATGGGGTTGGAATTTAGTTGAAATTCTTTAGAGGTCTTACTTATCACGATGTTACCCGACCGAAGGACCAACCTTGGAGGTCGTGCGAAAATATATATATTTTATCCAAAGTTAATACATAATTCTCACATATTTAACATAATTTTAAAGTAATCACCAACAAACAAAGTCTTGGCCCAGGGTCATTTAATAGAGCATCAAAACATCTAACGCGGCCGTCAAATAACGACTACCAATTTAGTTTATAACCTTTATTCCTAAGATACACCTTCAACTTGAAATTATAGAATTATATTGACGTCCTCTATCTACAAACAGTCTTGGTTCTTTCAAAATGAGGCAGAGACTACATGTTTCCACTTGTTATTATCCTGGTACAACTCTTCCGCTTCTTCTACTTTCAAAATTGTTTTAATGCGTGCTCTAGTACTCTTGACCTGGTCTCTCTTTAAAATCATCTTATTATCCTCCAGTTACTATTTCTTTTTCCTCTCCTCTTCCTCAAATTAAGAGAGAAAAGCTACTGTAATGTCACATTTCTTGTTAATTTTTAACCCTACACTATCAAACGTTGAGTTCCCATATTGAGTTCGGAGTGCTACACTACATGCCTCTTACATCATTGTAAGAACCACTAAAACCGATCCCATAGCACCCTGGCGGTCGGTGTCGTCCGGCGGGCGGCGCGGGCGCACACCACCGCCACACTACTTCATTACGCGTAAAACATTCGTGTGATAAGGTGACATTAAATTATACTTATAACATCTATAATGGCGTAATAAACCATTATCTTTGTTCTAGATGAAGAAGTATTTTTTATGTCTTCCGTAGCAAGGAAAAGTTTGTATTTTATTTATTTTATAAGTACTAATAAAGTAGTAATTCGCTGCTATAAAGATTCAAGGTACGAAGAGCTGAATAGGTCCAAGAAAAGATGAATGAAATGCGTGAAAGAGGACATGGCAAGGAAGGGAGTTACTGAAGTAGTAACCAACGAGTAAAGTTTTAATAAATTATATAAACAATGAATTTCTAAACGAACCATAAACCGTTTTAAAACTAATAAATTCTAAGAGATGTTGTTCGAATTTTTTCATTCTCTGAACGTTCCCAACTCGGTTAGGGTCGGCTTTCTTGTTCCGGGTCGGGTTACTTTTTTTTTCTTTTTTTTTTATCGTGCGCAAAATCCCCACGGATACCACTTCCACCAAAACCGATGGAGGTGATTATGTCGGACTCGAACCGACCAAAACGCACGCCGTCCATGGGTCCTTGATTGCCGGAGGTGAGATTATACAAGACATATCTCTCGCACCCCGGCAGACCCGGGGACATCTCTGTTGAGATGACCCTCTTTCCCTAATGTGGGGACCATGGTGTCCCCATCTAGCCCCTGGGTATGGGGTGGCATTTGCGCCATCGCCGTGGCCTGCTTCTGCTAGGGTGACCGGCGGCTCCACCCGTCACCCCCAGGCCCGCGCTCATGGGGGACGGAGGTCATTTTGCGACCTCCGACGTCCGAGTCGCCTCCGCTCATCGCGGGCAGTGCGGGCCCGGAGTCTTCTCCGAACCCGCTCCGCCTCCTCCTTTTCGAGCATTACTTGCTCGCAGAAGGAGGTGGCGGCTGCCCAAGCGAGTGCGCAAGGTGGCGAGCGAGACAACTCCCACCCCTAGGGCTGTTGCTAGGACCCGCCTTGGCGTCTCCCACGCCGGGCACTCGGTCAGCGTGTGCAGCCCCGAGTCCTCGCTCGCATTACAGTGATGGCACTCGGACGTTGGCTCCTTCTGGATCCGACGCAGGTAATCCCCGAAGCACCCGTGCCCGGTGATCACCTGCGTCAGCCGGTACGAGAGGCTACCGTGTGGCCTCTCTAGCCAGTCCCCCATGATGGGTCTTACCGCCGCTACTACAGCGTGCCCTCGGGTCGGGTTACTAAGAATTGTTTGAACTTCGACCTCCACAACCAATTGATCATATTTAAGTTCTGTACGAATGTACTTACATACTTTTTAGGTATCTAAATACACGTGACGGTCACCGCAGGGATCATCAGGAGCGCTCTCAAGCGAATTTGCTTGAGAGCGCTCCTGAAGATGCCTCGTGTAGAGGCGAAACACGTGTCGAGGTTTGTCCTTCGCACTTGCGGAATATTGCACATACTATACGACAACATCTCTTCGCGAGTAAGAAGTCGTTTTACTTTCTTTGAGGCGTGCGGTTTGACATTCCTTTCTATGACAATTAGTAATAGTTTGCTATTGCTATCGTTGCAATTGTTAAACCGTGGGTGAGTGGTAGGTCCCCCTCCCTCTCCCAATATATAATTTCTTGTAATGGATTTCCGCCAGGTAACGCCTTCATCTATATCATGTCTTATATACTCTTCGAGGCATAACAGACCAATGCATACAATTACTTAGGTGCACTGATCAGGGATCAAATACGCGTCTCGTGTGTAGCAGTCCCGTTCACTACCGCTTGGCCACAAAGTTACAACTATTAGGTAATCTATGCTACAGGATATTTTATCACTGAAAAAATAGTAACCGATTCTATCGCTATTAATTTAACATAACATAACATAAACTCACGTCTATATCCCCGAAGGGGTAGGCAGAGGTGCTAGCACCCACATTTCGCCAGTTTATGTTTAGGTCCCAATGTAATAGGTGGCGAGCGTATTGCCATTAACCAGGCACTTATAAACCTGTGATTAATACATACATAACTTCGAAAAGCATCGAAAAGTCATTAGTGTGTGCCATGGTAAAACCTGGGATCGAACCCGAGATCTCGTCTCAGCAGCCCATACCACTAGACTAATAATAATAATAATAATAACGCTACTAGATACGGCGCGCATCGTGAGGAGGTTCCTTTCTCTGGAGCCCTAACCACCGGTAGCTTGGTCCCTGTATCCGATACCGGTGGCACTCTGTTTTTTTATATTTTTAAATGTGTATATTGTTTTTTATTGTTATATGATATTTATATTTAAAAATGTAAAAAAATATGAAAAGAAAACGAATAAATAGAAATAATAATAATAATAACATGTCTTTATTGTACACCAAGAAAAGAATAGTAACACAGATAAATGTTTGCACATGGTAAATACAATTGGCGGCCTTATCGCTCTGCGGCAATCTCTTACAGGCAACCTTAGGATGGAGAGAAATAGCAGTGGAAATGCGTTTCTGGGCAGTTTGGTGTGCAACATCATTATTATCACAATATAATATGAAGAAAATAATAATAATACATAAATCAAACAACATACAATAGCACAACAACACAATAATATGCAATGTATACATATACATACATAGACATACAATATTACAACATAACTACATACATAATACAATTTTTATTTCTGTCAGAGAGACAAATAGTACTCCCTGACCAGCCTTTTGAACACAGGCAAGGACTGAGCACGCCTAATCGTCACTGGCAGAGCATTCCACAACCGAGCTGCTTGAACTGAAAAGGACTTGTCAGCAAAGTTGGTGCAATGACTTGGCATTTTCAATCTCAGATTCTCCGATGATCTCAAAACCCTAGAGTGCGTGTTGTGTAGGAATTCAAACCGTTGCTTAAGATAAGTAGGAGTTTGTGGATTAAATAGAATATTGTATAGCAAGGAAAGAATATGAGCATTCCGGCGAAAGCGTATAGGTAACCACTTGAGCTTTTGTCGAAATTCAGAAATATGGTCATATTTGCGTAGGCCAAATATGAAACGTATAAATAGATTTTGGAGTCTCTCAAGTTTGTTAAGTTGGTCTTCAGTGAGATCTAGATAGCTGGCATCAGCATAGTCGAGGATAGGGAAGAGAAGAGTCTGTACAAGCGCAATCTTCGTGGCAATGGGTAGAAAGTTTTGGAGCCTACGCAGAGACCCCGATGCAGCAAAAATTTTGCGTCTCAGCTCCTGCATCTGTGGACCCCAAGATAGACAATTATCCATCAATATCCCCAGGTTTTTAACCCTGTCACTGAAAGGAACACTTACTCCATTAAATATTACTTGTGGGAGAAGTGAATTTATCTTGTTCATCATCCTGGAGCTACCGACAAGAATGACCTGCGTCTTACAGGGGTTAACCTCAAGACCGTATGAGGCGCTCCAGGTGCATATTACTGCGAGGTCAGCATTAATGATGTCAACAGCTTCCTTTAGCTGGTCCGGTGGGGAACTACCATGGTTGGTAAAGTAATCCTAAAGAATGAAATACCATGAATTAGTGTACCCGGTACGGGTCATACAGGTAATAGCGGGAGAAAAGTTTGACATACTTTAGGTATGTCAATAAACACGTCATACGCCACAATCGCCAAAACTAAACCATGACAAATTCGAAACGAAAACATAATTTCACCGTTGACATGAACGAAACAAACCCTCCAATGCTACGGGGGCCAAAATGACCCCGATAACATCTGAACACTAACAAACGCGTTACAATTGTTAAAGAATGTATATTTTTGTAATAAAGACTTCATACAATACAACCAAAATTTTTATTCTGTTTAAAAGATCCCTTTTGGAATATGAATAAGATTGAAAATTGTTTGTTTTAGCTGTTTTTGGTTGGTGCAACGATAACAGGCGCCCCGTGGCGCGGCCCGCGAGTCTTTTGTACCGGTAATTTCCGACCCCTCAGTACCAAGAAAGTCATTAGACATTGTACTCGTTAGTTCGGATGACGATAATTGGTTTCTTTTTGTGGATACCATGTGTATTATATATTGTTGATGTTCAATAGCTCGTGTGTAAAGAATATGCTAATCTTATTGAGAGATTACAGATAAGTTTATTTGCGTGTAACTAATGGTGCAGTCATGGGGAAAACCTATATCGATGCAACCGTACCAACACTCACAACACTGTTTATATGCAGCTTGT
Organism: Pelosia muscerda; assembly: GCA_963691645.1. Classification (NCBI taxonomy): domain Eukaryota; kingdom Metazoa; phylum Arthropoda; class Insecta; order Lepidoptera; family Erebidae; genus Pelosia; species Pelosia muscerda. The sequence continues at coordinate 18,515,915 of OY829106.1, forward strand.
GTGTGATGCTGTTCTGTTAGTGAGTAAGTGCGGCGGACTCTGATCTGCGTTCTGGGCCTTGATTTCCACTAATACTACTACTACTACTTGTACTAATTGTCAACCATTGTCAACTGAGATTACAATAGGTGCCATTTAATTTTGGAGTCAACTCTTACACAATTAAAGTTTGAAATGAAATGGCATTGTGTAGAGTGAATGGAACGATGTAATAAATTCTATTTCATGGTAATAACGACGAAAATGTCATGGCAGTTTTTGTGTTCTCAGTCGTGTGGTCATGTGATCTGCGTTCCGTTTCACAGCAAAATTTATTCCCGTCTCGCTCCTGAACTCGTGGCACAGAAATTCAATTCTAAACCGCTTAAAGTAATATTTTTATTTTAAAGAAAAGAATCGTTACCATTAAGTTATCTTGTATTCGCAAGTTTTATATGACAGTCTATTTTACAAAGACTTCTCAAACACGCTTCCAATAAAGAATATGATAAACTGTCTAAAGATGCATATTGTGGAATGTTTAAGTTTCACTCACATATCCATAAACTATTTATTTTACCCTGCAGCCTTGGGGTCTAAGCGACCGTTAATAGTTTCAATAAAATTATATTATTAGCGAAGCAAGTTGATTGAGCAATAATCGTAAAGTATATTCCCTTACCGAGGTGTTTACGTCAATAACAATAAAATAAAACTTCCACCATAGACTATTAATAAAGTTATGTCACACTGACAGATGGTTGCTTTTTTCTAAAGCTTTGTCTATGTATGATAGGACCGGCGGATTTTATAAAGAGAAATGTCAAATACTTACCATGATTCAAAATAAAACTTAGTTCTATGATTAGAATTCTGGTTTTAATTGAATATGTGTAACAACAATAAATAATGAACGTGGTTGCTGCGCGGCTTCGGATTCGATTCCTTGTTCTGTAATAAACTAGTAACAGCTAATAAACTACATATTGTATATAAAATCCCGCTATAAATTGAATGTTACATAAATAACACCCGAAGTTACTGCAACACCCGGATTCCTAATTAAAACAGATCGAAATTCAGAACGCAGAAATGACGACGGCCCTTTTTTTTTTTTTTTTTTATCGTGCGCCAAATCCCCACGGATACCACCTCCACCAAAACCGATGGAGGTGATTATGTCGGACTCGAACCGACCAAAACGCACGCCGTCCATGGGTCCTTGATTGCCGGAGGTGAGATTATACAAGACATATCTCTCGCACCCCGGCAGACCCGGGGACATCTCTGTTGAGATGACCCTCTTCCCCTAATGTGGGGACCATGGTGTCCCCATCTAGCCCCTGGGTATGGGGTGGCATTTGCGCCATCGCCGTGGCCTGCTTCTGCTAGGGTGACCGGCGGCTCCACCCGTCACCCCCAGGCCCGCGCTCATGGGGGACAGCGACGACGGCCCTGGCTATATCAGTAGTAGTAATGTAATTATATATTCGAAGATCTCGAGTAAAGAAAAAAACCAGTGAGCGTTAAAGTTCAGGGGGGATTTAAAGCCCCCGTGCGTCCTCACCTTGTCTTACTGTAGTCACGAGACCACAGAATAATTGCGCCTACAGGACAACGGGCGGTCTTATCACGATTACATGCCTTGCACAAAATATTAGATATGCATTTCATACATTAGAATAACACGGCAATAAAACTAAAATATTTAATGTCGTATCCTACATGTTCAAAAATAAAGACATCAACCTTTTTAACGTCATTTTAATTATAATTATTTTTTGTTTAACGGGCAGGTGTAAGTTGTATATTAGTATGTTATAATATTAATGTTTTATTTTGGCAAGCGGAGACGCGCCCCGCGGTATGTGGCTCTAATCAGATGGTCCAAGTTACAAGAGTTTCAGTATTTTATACTTGCAGTGTCACTAATCCCGGGCAAAATTCCTAAGTTCGAAAGAAATATTAATAGAAATAGAATATTTTATAGGACACGATTATCTTAATGATAAAAATGTATGTCCATTGTCCATCCTAATCTCTTGCTCACGCATAAAGAAAACTATATTTAAAAAAAGGGAAAACAGCGAGTTTCTTGCTGGTCTTTTCTTATTAGATCCTACGACCGAACTAGCGAAAGAATCGATTAAATGAATCAAACGATTTTCTACTTAATTGTACTATTTTTGACAAATAAAATTACAAAACGTATACATTCGTATGTGTTCTATATATGAAAACTGAATAAACGAAAGTCATTCTTTGATTACATTTCTTCTATTTGAATGGTTAATAACTGTCCGAAAACGCGCAAATGAGATCAATTCAGAATGATAGGCTGGCTTTCTATATATTTCTGTACTGTCTTAATGTATATTTATCTACATGTAAAGTGTAATACACACATGTAAAGTAAAATATCTGTAAATAAATTAATACAGGAACGTGTGATAATGTCTGTATTATTTTAAAATGAGTCGCAAACACTAGCGCCAATGCCAGGCTGAAAGGACTTCCATCACAAACATACTGCAGTAATTATGATAAAAAGAGAAAAAAATACAGAATTTAGATTTTAAACCGTAGTTCATTCTAAAAATTGACAAGTAGGTACTTATTTATTTTATTAGTTGTGACCATCTGAATTCAAATATGCTTAGAACCAAATAAAATATATCCGCTTCACTCTTCTGTCTTTACCCCACCATCCGTGACCCTTCGCTGCCGGCGGGGGTCCGAAAGACCCGTGCTCATCAATTATCGCGAGAGGGCCTCGCTCGCCGTAGGATACGTCAACAGGTGCTATAAGACGAAGGTAACTTAATTTACGAAAATACTTACAGTAGCGAGACCCCGGGCTATGTGCAGTGGACATTTGAGGGTTAGAAAACCACTAGAAAACTACCAAATTTTAATTTATTTAGTAGATAAATTAAAATTTGGTAGTTTTCTATTGGTTCCCCTAAAATATCTAATGGCTTCCCTAGTGTATAGTGTATAATGAAGTAAGCATAGATATTAATATTAGGTCGTAAATAGAGCCACAGACTCTTTATTACCGCGTAACCGAATTTAAAATGTCACTGGCATATCCATTTCTGTCAAAATTCTGTCAAAGAACGTTTCACGGTTCGTTATATCTGTCACTTCTTCACGTTTAGGTTTTGTATGACGACCTCTGTGGCGTGGTGGTAGTGAACGCGACTGGTACCCAAGAGGCGTGGGTTCGATCCCCGTTCAGTGCAAATGTTTGTGTGCATGATTATAAATGTTCGCATTGCTCTTGCTGTTTCTATGTATAATATGTATATATTTACAAAAAATATACCTAACTGTATTTATCTGCATGCTAGAACCTATGGCACAAACTAGTTAACCACTGGAAGTGATTATGTCGGACTCGAACCGACTAAAAAGCACGCCGTCCATGGTAGGTATCTTTGATTGCCGGAGGTGATAATTATACAAGACATATCTCTCGCACCCCGGCAGACCCGAGGACATATTGTCTTTGAGATCACCCCCTTCCCCCAATGTGGGAACCATGGTGTCCCCATCCAGCCCCCGGGTATGGGGCCGCGGCCTGCCTTTGCTAAGGTGACAGGCCGAACCATGTCGGTGCTACTGTCCTGAATATAGTATTTCCCATTTATGAGCTACTAGTGTCTTTTATGTTTAAACTTGCGGACCCGTGCAACTTTGTCTGCGTCAACCCGTCTTTGCAACATTTTTCACTCCTGCTCCGCACCTGTTGGTCGTAGCATGATGTTATATACATATAAACCTTTTTCTTTAACCATTCTATATATTAAAAAAACCATTCAAAATACGCTGCGTAGTTTTAAAGATTTAAGCGTAGAAAGGGACATAGGGACAGAGATCGCGACTTTGTTTTATACTATGTAGTGACAAAAAGAATAAAAGAAAAAAACTGTTAGCACAAACAAAATAAAATAATAAATATAAATGATAACAGTGCGACTAATTAGGTGCGCCTCCATAAATAATGTGTTACTATTATTTTTATTTAGACTGATCATTACATTCGCGTATGCAGTGATTTATGTTGCCGAAGCGAGCCGAAAAGTCCCGATCCGTCGCAGCAATAGATCGTTATTAGGCGCGCGCGCAGCGTGATCACATACCAGCTAAATAGGGTTGCTAAACAGATATTTGGTTCATTGAAAATATGGAGGTAAGGTTTATTATCATCAATCATCATCGTAGGTTGCCTGGAGGAGATCATTGTACCTACATTAGAACTTGTAACTCCCATTGCTTGTCTTTGATGAAAGTTTTTTCCAATAAAGAATTATCTATCTATGTATCGTACTAGCATTGTTGATGATTGCATTCAAGCTGGGGATCCGATTATTCCTCTCTCCCTTTTCTGAAGATGCCTCGTGTACAGGCGAAACACGAGGCTCGAGGTTTGTTCTTCGCGCTTGCAGAATATTGCACATCTCCTCATATCTCCTCGGGCAAGAAGTCCTTTTACTTGCTTTGAGTGATGCGGTTTAGCATTCCTTTCTATGACAATTAGTAAAATTTTACTATTGTTTTCCTTAAGATTGTTACACCGTGGGTGAGATGTCGTACAATATTAAAATTCATAACATAAACTCACACCTATATCCACGAAGGGGTAGGCAGAGGTGTTAGCACCCATATTTCGCCAGTTTATGTTTAGGTCCCAATGTAATAGGTGGCGAGCCTATTGCCATTAACCGGACACTTTTGAACCTGCGATAAATACACACATAACTTCGAAAAGCATCGAAAAGTCATTGGTGTGTGCCATGGTAAAACCTGGGATCGAACCCGAGACCTCGTCTCAGCAGTCCATTACCTATACCACTAGGCTACCGCGGTTGTATTCAATCATTGTTTATTTAATTCGTTAGGATTAAAATAATCACATTTTTTTTTTAAACACTTCTGTTATTTTAGTCAACCCTACACTCACCAACAAATTGAGACGTCTGTAATTATTTATCCGGACATCATTAGCGGCAATAACGGATATAATTCAACCATCGATTATTGATTTATATCCCGCGCCGGGCAATACCCGGCCATAGATATCACTCTTCTATTTATAATATCATGCTTTCACGATGAGATTATGTAAAAAACATGGTTTATTATGGACGTACAGTTTAAAGAAATAATCCTATAATATTATAATGTTAATCTTCGTAAATTCTACTAATATGTATTACGAGTATAAATGTGAAAGTTTACAAATTTTAAATGTTCGTTACTCAATAACGCTGAAACGGCTGGACAAATCAGGCGAAAATTTGGTACGAGAATAGATTATAGTTAGAAAAATGGGGAAAAAACATAGGTTGGCATAAAGACAAGTTGTGAACCGTAAATGTGCTTAAAATGCGCTTCCGTTTTTGCGCAGTCTTTTGAGCTCAAATCTACCAATCATTTATATATAAGTATTGTATCAAAGTATGAATGTAGAGGGCTTACAACCAGAGGTCTGCCCAAAAAAAGATGGATGGATTGTGTGAAAGAAGATATGGCAAGGAAGGGAGTGACTGAGGAAATGACATCCGATAGGAATATGTGGAAGAGAATGACATGTTGCACCGACCCCAAATAATTGGGACAAGGGCAGGAAGATGATGATATAAGGGAATCGTTTCTTTTGCGACTTAGGTACAAGATTCGAACCGATAGGTATACTATTTATCGCGGGAATAGATTTCCAAGTGTTGCGTGAACGGTATCATAATTTCACGCTGACAAAGTCGCAGGCATCATTTAATAGTGATATCGAAATATATGATTTGTATAACAACTCCAGATCTAAAAAAAACATGCAAATATCTATTCAGTAGCAGTACGGACTCAGTTTGTCCTGTAGACGGCAATAAAATCGAGCCTTACGTGTATATTACTTGAATAAATACGGGCGTGAAATACATATTTCTATATCCTTCAAAAATCTACAAAAGAATAAAAAAGGTAATTTGTATTACTGTACCAATCGTGACCAAAAACGTTATGTTTACGAAAACCCGCCATTGTAGACTTCGAAACACGCAATCTAGTTGTTCCATAAACAAATAACAGCAAATCTCTAACAATATATTAAAACGCAAGTCTCGAAAACAAAATATTTAAGTACAAACATTTATAATTTCATTCAACTCTTTAAAGTTAACTGGCCATAAATATTGTTAGACCGTTTAATAAATTATATTTGTTTTACAATTATTTACACTGCATTTTGTGACTAACATGCTTCGCTTTGTTGTAAAATGGACCAAACAAAGAACGTTTATATTTTTTATTGCACTTGCTGGCCCAAACTAGGCCACTCATTGCCACTTCTTTAAAAAAAAAGGTGAGCTGTCTTATTATTTATGGTGTTTACTAGTAGGTATTGAAGTTAAATGTGATCTTTAGAATTATTATATTAACGAGACTACAGCGTATTAACTTCATAACGATTATAATCGTTATCGTTAGAATGTAAAGTTCCTCTCAAGCAGTCGCTTAAATTAATACTTTAGTAGATATTTTTCAGTTACATCGCACAATTAGAGAAGACATCTTTATTGCACAAACGACAGTGTATGTTCTCCATCCAAAAAGATGTACAAATAGTTTAAATACACAATTTCTTGGATAATTAATTTATACTTACATTTTCAATATTTATACTAAACTTGCCAGTTTTCATTTTTCAGTAAAATCAAAAATGGAAGCACCAAGGCAAACTGTCCATTTATAAAAAAATTTAAAATATTTCTTATCAACAGAATTGACGCTACTTTTCATAAAAATCTTAATTGTTTCCAACATTAAATTTGATCAATTTAAAATAGTAAAAAGTGAAAACTACACGATTATTCCCGCCGAAGAATTGTACCTTCTTACATAACATGTGTGTTTCTATACATAATTAAGAAACCGTATGACTTTTTCTCGGATTTCAATTTCACAAACTGATCTAACAGTTCAACGTTTCCATAACAATGCATATCAGAATTAGAAAACGTTGTTTGTATATGTTTTACAGCGGCCATATTTCAGCCTTGTTCGTCCACCCTGCAGTTTTATGGTGCCCCTGAATGGTAACAATATACAATGGCACCATCGACTATGGTTGCTCTATGGTATATTACTTGGGACAATGTGTTTCCTAATTTGTTTTGGTTGTGAAGTAAAGTTTCCTTGTTTCTGTGATTTGTTGCTTTAATTCGAATTTTTTGTTCAATATCAACGGGGGATTTGTAAGAGAAATTGTTAGAAATGTTTAAAATATCAGTTCTGTATTATACAAACATACAAGCTCTTTCCTATGAGGGTAGGCAGAGACCAAATCTTTACACTTTTAACGACACCAAAGAACAAGTACCTAGAGAGACGAGACACACGCGTCTCTTCTGATATTTTTCTGGAGCATAGAAGACATGATATTTTTATATTAAAAGATCTATTAATAATTATTATTTAATAAGTAGGTGGTTTACAGGTGGCAAAGCGCGAGTGACAGTTGCAGGTGTTCATAAGAAGTCATAATTACCTCTTGCAGGTATACTTTATGGCATAAAGACACATGTAATGTTATTATGTCTAGAATGTGTCGATTAAATTATGATTTAAGTTTTATTGCGTCTATTTTAATTACTTCCAATCGATAAAAAAATATAAATAAAAATAATTTTCCTGTTTCTTAGTGCCAACATGACAGGAACTAACGTTTTGACAGGATTATAAATCTTCAGATGTTAATCTATAAATTAAGCCATAGACAAATCAATATTTTTTTCTAAAATCTTCTCACGTCGACACTGGTCGGTTAACGCGCTTTAAAACCGTAAAGTTCCTGAATAAAATCATAAAAATGTTACCGTAAAACCGGACTTTTACGTGCAGCATAAATCAACGGGGGGACAAAACTTTGTTTTTATGAGTAAATAAAGTTCTTAATGGTATTGTTAGTTGTAGAAATAAAAGATATTTAATACTTATTATATTATTGAAATATAATAATGTTTCGATAGCAATTCAGAGGACGGAAGCCTGTAAATAAAACTTGTGTCTTTATGGGTAACAATTTTTTGTTAACAAAGTTAATATTTTCTTATCAAATTTTTAAATCTGCCGGCAAATTATGGGATTACCTAGCTTTAGCTTTTAGGTATTATTAGTATTCTACACATTTTAATCGGACTACTGATACAATTCACACGGACAGACGGACAAAGTACAAGAACCTGTTTCGGGGATGTAAGTAACTTATGTTCTCGTTGTTGTCATAGATCATTTTACTCATATTCAGCATTTGAGACAAATCTATCCACCGTATATTATGTAGTTACAATTAAAAGTTGAACAGTACATAAAAGTATTTATCCTGTATATTTTTATTATAAGAGTAGGCCATAAAAATAGGTGATAAGTTCTGATATTACTTGATTTCATTTCCTCAAAAATTTAAGGATGGGTTGAGACAAAAATAATAGATTTAACTCATACTATCCTTTTGTAAATCTAGGTAAATTAATGGAATCGATACAAATACTCAAATATTATTTTCTAATAGATTTAATTTACATCTAATAAATGACTAATTTATAAATGAAATATACCTAATAAATCAAAGAATAACTTTTTGACATTTGTTTACGCGCTTTTTTAGGTACAGACAATCAATCGTCAATGATGCCAACACAACAGTGTCCCAAAATCAATCCGTCAACTTTCGTTCGTGGAACGGGCGAAGGCAGCACCCATTGAGCCTTGCCCGCACAGTTGGCATTTTGTTCTAGCTCTAAACAATGATAAACAAGCATTAGGACGGTATTGAGAGCCACTGTGCGGACAATGCGACCACGGCACACAATTCACTACAATAAAGGACAGGTCTTGTCTACAGGAGGTGTGCTTAATTTACAACAAACAAAATAATATATATGAAATTTAAGATGAATGCAAAAATGTAATCATTTTTTTTCATATAGTTTCATTTGTGAGTTAGTGAAGGGAAATTAGACTGTTAATTAGAAATCTTGGATTCGATTCACTGTGGGTATATATATGTATAATATGGAGCATGTGTACATATGCATTTACCTACATAAAGAAATCTATGAATAAGTATATTTATCTGAATTCTAGAACCCATATAACAAGCAGTTATGGCTACTTTAGGTCTTCCTACTGTTAGTAAAACGCTCTAGAACCCCTATTACATCCATACTATTATGTTTAATATTCATATGTGATCAAATTAAGTTATAATGTTGCAAAACAATTTGCGAATTGCATTTAGACTTCTTCGAGATAACCAAACAAATAAATGAACCTTCAACTTTCTTAAACTAAATAATCTAGTTAAGTAATAACAACAATACAAATTGAAAAACATAATTCAAAACAATCATTACAAAAGAACTTGCCCAAACAACAGCTCCACTACGCCATACAGCCAAATAACGGCTCCCAAGGCCAGTAGAACTGTAACCACGCAGTAGCACCCACTAGGAGTGATGGATCACCCCACTGTCCAACTACTTAAACAAATTTAAAAAAAATGCTTCATCCACAATGGCCGATCAGCGGGCGTCTAAAGACAATGAGCGATGTGACAAAACACCCCACGACACGTCCAAAATTCACGGAAATACTATTTCTGAAATGTTGAGAGAAATTTATGGAAGTACGCAACTATTTTGTTTGAAATGTCATTAAATATTTAGTTAATAAGGTGAAAAGATTGTACTTAAAATAAATACGTATTGCTTAGATATTTTAACATTGCATCAATTGAACCCGCAATAGCCTAGTGGTATGGGTAATGGACTGCTGAGACGAGGTCTCGAGTTCGATCCCAGGTTTACCATGGCACACACCAATGACTTTTCGATGCTTTTCGAAGTTATGTGTGTATTTATCGCAGGTTTATAAGTGCCCGGTTAATGGCAATAGGCTCGCCACCTATTACATTGGAACCTAAGCATAAACTGGCGAAATGTGGATGCTAGCACTTCTGCCTACCCCTTCGGGGATAAAGGCGTGAGTTTATATATATATATATATATGAGTTTATGCATCAATTTAATAATATTTCATAAGAGCCTAGTAATATCATCGTGCAAGATACCGATTTATTGTTTACTATAGCGCGGCATGGATATCAGTTATCACGCAGTCGCGGTAATACTATACATACTCGTAATACGGTAATACTATATAAGAAATTAATACTATAGATAATATTGCCGTGACGCAGTGTTGAAAATTTTAGCACTCTACACGATTTTCTAACTGCCTCTCTACTCCCCTCTTCACTCGACTCTACTCGCATGCTCTCCATTTATTTGTGAATATAATATTGTGGAACATACTTTTGTTCAATCATCAATAGTTTCCGCAGCGCATGCAACGAAAGACATTTTGGGGTTCTTTCTTACACCTTGAGTTACGTTACTTAAGTTTTAATAAGGATTCGTAATCTTTTCTAGTAATAAATATAGCCCATGTTACTCAGGGTGAATGTAGCTATCCAAAGGTGAAATAATTTCTGAATTCAACACAGTAGTTTTCTTGTATATTCATTACACATTACACGCAAAATACAATTTTTTCCTCTTTATAATATTATATAGTGTAGATTAAAAGTTCAATCGCACCCAGGTGCAACGTAAAAGGTAATCCAATCTTATAAGATCTCTATAGAGCGAGAAATAATTATGAACAATATTGCGGTACAGTTGTCAATATAGCCGGCAGCGATACGTCACTCCCACGCACCCATAACTTGTTAATATTTTGAAAACGGCCACCATTTCATTAATTGTATTTAGGCCGTACGTTATTTTTAACGTCTCAATAAGCAACAAATAGCTCTTGATTATTTATTAATGATATTTAATAGCCAAAACTTATATTAAATCCGTGTGATTTATCACACAATCTGTATAACAAATGTCCGGATTTGCATAATATGTTCATTATTATAAAATTATATTTTTTTAATTTGCATCGTTTCTTAAGAATATTTGATGGATGGCGCGGAAACATGGCAACTCCTTTTGTGATGGTCGAAGCGGATGTGTTTTTATAAAATAGTAGGTCTTTCTAACAATTTTTAAAATATTCTCCATTGGAAGAATGCTTATATCAAATGTAACAAATTCGACATTTCAGATTTCCTTTGTTCCTACTAACTTATGAGCAACAATTACATAAAATTAAAAATACCATAGTCTAATAGAATTCATACTTCATTTTAAACTTCAGTTTAAAAATGAAGGAAGTAGAAAGTTACGGCATTTTAAAGTTAGGTGTCATTCTGATACGCTGCCTCTACCAACGTTACTTAAGTGATTTTGCAGTTTATTTTTTGTAAAATGAATCGTGGGTTCACGTCGTCGGTAGTATGATGGCCAGTAATCAAACCCAGTACCTTTCGATTATAAAGTCCGTTCCTTGACTAATAAGCTACCAACGCGGCAACGCTTCAAGTATCCCCAACGATGTTTCAATATAATAAAATGATGGATTTATGAATTAACTAAAATTGATGAAAACAATCTAAAGCGTAAAATAATATAAGATATCCAAGTGCTATAAAACTCCAACTTATTCTTATTCATGATTACTCATCAATTTTTTTTCCACCTTGTACAACTTAAGCAGACAATTCGTTTATTAGTGATAAGGCAATCACGTGTGCAACAAAGGTACACAAACATGTATGTGACAGGAAGAAAGATTACGGCACTCTATCAAGCGATCTGACAACAGAGTTGAATTCCTACGATTTGTCCCGTCATTGTCCCTCGTAAAACTTGGGACAAAGCGGGAAGAAGCGTGTAATGCTGCTCATAAAACAATAAACCACCCAGTGCAGGCACAGTCAGCGTTTTGAACGCGCGCAGCACGCCACAAACTCGCCCATTGTCATCTGTCAAATACATTTAAAATGGCGCGAGTTGAAAAGCGCGCCAAACTTGTTATTTCCGTACCATTTAATGTGATATTAAACATTATTACTAACATAAAAAATTGGTTGCCTGTAAAGTCGGTATACGGGCGAAAGTTTTACGTGACAACGACTTTGAGTGGTAAAATAATTTTAATGTGAATATTCATTCGTCGAGTGGAAGGGACGCGTGCCTTTCACTTTTTATGTCTGTCTCTCTCGCTCTTAGGCGGGCTAACCATGCCCGAGTGGAAGGGACGCGTGCCTCTCACTCGCTCTCATTGTGAGCGCATAACGTGAGCGGAGCGTAACGCAGTTTCTTGAAGTGTCACCCGGCAAGCCAATTTATAAGACGTTGTCACGTCAAAAAACTAAAACTAGGTTTGTTTACAGTGTTTAAAAAGATAACCGTAACGGTGCTGATGGGTATCTAGTACGGTTTATAGGTAGATAGAAGATAGAAGAATAACTTACTAACTGAAGACAGAGAGAAAGAATAAGAATTTAACTGTTTGAAAACTAAACTAAATGTAGATACCATCAAAATTGACTTTAGGTATTTCAAAGTTCAAAATAATTACAAATTAAAACCTCTCTCGAGCTTACCAATTAAATAAAATGTCAACATTTATCAAATGATACCGATATCTATTAAAGTTACTAATGAATCGATTATCATCTGTGGCCCACATTAAAACGTTGCACAATCACACACGTTGAGGCAACGCTGCCATTATTATATTGATAATATTGTCAAGATTAACTGTTGATTCCAATCAGTTTTTTCATGAACTTAAAATATAGTTCTTTCTCTCAGCAGACTAAAGAAGTGGAAAAGTTAAATGACTCATTTCGAAATCCAATACCCTTGCTAGAAACTATAGTAAAATCAACATTACCGTGAACTGAGTGAACCGTCTCTACACTTTCTTTCAACAATGTAAAATCGTGCGTTTGACTTGTAGGCATTTGACACTTGACAGTGACAATTATAGTTCCTATTTTTTCGCCTTTTCACAGGAATGTTTGTTTTAGTGTAAAATCAGGTGTTTTCATAATGTTATCTCATAAACATAACCACCATAACGACAGCGTGCTGACAGTCAGTACAAATTAGCAGATGTCATCAATGTCAAAATTCAAACCGCGAATTTTGCGTATCAGTCGTCAAAAATCTCTATCGTATGTATATTATTGACGGTATTGTGTTGATGACAGTCGCTCCAGGATCACTTGCCATAAGAAAAATTGAGTTGAATTGAATACCTAGAGACTTCTATAAATGATAAAATCTACTCTCCACGCTGACGTGAGCAGAATCATCGATATATACGAGTACATGCTATGGGAGGAGCCATTTTTATAAAAGAAGTGTAATAATGAAAATATAACGTATGATAATAAAACAATAAAAATAGTAACGAAGTATCTTAAAAAATGTAGTGTACATTTATTCCAATAATTTTAGCATCGATACAACTTATTGACCTTACGATTATATACGGTCCCATTCAAAGCAGAGGTCATCCTAATTTGGAAATATAATTCATCAAAATTAAAACTTTTTTTACTTTCAAGGAGAACGCGTTCGAATATGAAGCAATCCCAATCTGAAATGAAACATTCCCATAAACACTGGCCCATCACAAATTAAGTCATCACTAATTTACTTCATTTTAAATTTCTAGCCGTTGATGTACGGTACGAGATAAATCTATTATCTGGCGGGTCGGTCGGCGATTATTATTATTTTAATGTTATTATATATTATTATACAAATTATTATAATCTCGGAGGCCATATTTATTGCCGTGGTAATCCCTTTTGATACGCCGCTTATGAGTTAAGGAGAAACGTGTAGCGCGATGAACATTCTCTAATATTTAAGTCAAATACAGCTGCTGGTAGTGTTACTGCTCAGCATGAGGTCTTGGGGAGATCGGAGGCGAATCTATTGCCGTTTATTAGTCACGTTTCAAGAATCCGTGACGTTACTGAGAATTTGGAGACAGAAATAAAACTAGCTTGAGCAGAATTTACCTTTCTTTGCTTTATTCCTTACTTTTGCGGACTTAGGATTGGCAATGAATTCAGAAAGTAAAATAACAACATCAATTGACAATTAATCTTCAAAATTCAGTAGGTATGCTGGTCTTTGAAGAATACTTGAAATTTTACAGCTACCCACGCCGAATTTGATCACTAAATTTACAGCTGCAAAGAGTATATGTATCTCGATAACCGCAACCTATAGAACACTGACTTTCTTGCTGGAGTCTTCATTTGCATCACATTTGCATACATTTGCTCATTAATTAATGAAATATTGTTGATTTTGTAACCGCCATTTAGTAGTCTAAATGATTTTTGAATATTGAATTTAGAACTAGATGTTACCCGTGGCTCCACCCGCGTGGATGTCGACACATACACATACATACCTAAAACAAATTTTTATTATTTTTTATATCAGCGTGTATAGATGTAGATAAATCAATTTTAGTGCTTACTTCGATAACTGCTAGAAGTGTTCGTTTTTGTTACATTACCTTACTGAAACTAATGGACTTCTATTTTACAGAGGTCTTCAGAGAATAAAAACTTCTTACAATCAGCTAAATTAAGATTGTAAGTCTCGCATCCACTCTTATCCAAAAGGTATCATGCTTCATTTACTAATCTCATTAGAAACTAACCCCCTTCAATCTCAAAATTACATGCACAATATACAATACATTACTTCACAATCCCTCTTCATAAAGAAAACCGAACAAAAAACATCTTCTACCTCTGTATCCGTTTACCCTTTAAAGGCGTAAGCAGCGTGATACATGGGATATATCGGCGACAATTTATTTAGACGAGAAACCCTTGCTTCCTCACAACACCTACGATAATACAAAATCGAACTTATGTCCAAGAATTCGGAGTCCAAAATCCATTACATGTATAACTCAGATGAGCATCGAAATCTTTCTCAAATTAATTTCAAGCTTTTGAATGTGAAATAGGGTTGATTTTAATATGACATCATTTTCAAAGGCTTTCCGTTCGTTGCAGGCACCGTGCTGAGCTGAGATGATTGCAAAACGAATAAATACTTCGCACGTAAAGTGAGCGCATATTACATGTCGTCCGAGTGCAACATGTTTATTTTTAAACAGGGAGTAAGTTATTAAAATCGTAATGTAAGAAAATTGCGAAGTCTTATTATATTAGCCAGGTGATGGTGACGGGGTAATTAATGGAAGAGACTTTGTATTTACAGTGCATGTTCTCGTATCGTATATTTGTTTTAACAAGGTTAACTATCATAGTGAGGTGTACCTCAGGGTAGTGCCTTGGGGCCAATAATATTTTATGACTAAATTATTCAAAAAAATATATTGGGTTAATTGATTAATGTCGACGACGTGTATCAATTATTGTAATAGCATTGTATTTAAATGATTGCATAAAATATATGATATGGTGTAGATTAAAATGTACTTAGTTGAAATTTATAAATTATTGAACCTAGCCGTACCGATCTGGAAATGAGTTGTTTATACCACTTAGGTGGCAGACAAGGACATGGCCTATCTGATGGAAAGTGGTGACCGTGACTTAGGTATACACATTTGCCTATCGTGCTGCCGACCTTGTAGAAAACTTCTAATGAAAAATTCTTGAAGAACCCCATGTTGCAATCGTTTCGATAAATTACAGCAGGGAGTTAATAGGTATCACAGCTTGAGCTTAGGTATGTGGAATGAAGTTCCTTTCACTCCGCACAATGTATACCGCTTTCGGTAGTAATGTATAAAGCGAGCGGTGCGATGAGTGAAAATGAGGAAATAATTCCAATATTCGAGTGTACTAAAGAAAAACTACCTACGTTCGTTTTGTTTTTTTTTTTCTATAATAATACCTATGAAACAGTACAAATATAAAACAAAAAATATGAACAAATTCCCCACCTGTCTTCTATAAAACACTGCAAAACATACGACTCAACTTTTGTACTTAACAATAAAAGCATTCCTTATATAATTAAGACTGACGTTTACCTCTGCTTATCCCAAGTCTCAAGACCAAAGAAACCCGTTCGAGAGGAAGTTGTAACCCGATTCGTTTCCGATGCGTGTCGTAGGCGGGGGGTTAGGTGGGCATCAAAGGCGCCGCCGCGCGACCACGCCCCCTGCGCTTTGTGCACACACACCGACAACCCTTTCACCGCGCGATGTTGTTCACAAATAATGTTACTTTTGTTTATTTTCCTTTAGCCTCGTTACGTCAGTACGCTTGGAAGAGTATTTCAAGACGAGGTTAAACTGTGTAAGAAAGATTTTCGTAATTTCTACACGTATTATAACCCTTGGTAGGTATATATGAAAAGATGTTTTCAGAACAAATGGCTAGCTACTTTCAATAGGGATGATGGTACGGTCCGATTCTATCCAATACTGCCTAATATTAGTTTTACAAAAATGAACTAAGCTTTCTTATTTAATAACTACTAGTAATGAAAAAAGAAGAAACAATCCATTTTCGAAGCTGGTTACAAAAGACGATTACAAAAATGGTCTATGTTTTTAATAACTGGTTATGAAAGAAAGAACAAAAAGACTTATCTAGTTTCATAACTGGTTATCAAAATTAGTTACCATGATGTACCGAAGGTAATATCTTGGTCTTTAATGTAAAAATATGCATTGTAAAATAAATTATAGTCTAATTAAACTGGAACTATTACTTTTCATTATTTTTAGTTCCCAAAGTAGATTAAAATAGAAACAATCAAATTGAGTACATATTTACTACTTTTTAAATTCCTTATAAAATTTTAAATGACTTGTGTTATGAACCATACGCGTGTAAACACAATTCAGACAGAGATAACTGCAATATTCTCTAGCGCTCCATGCATTTGATCTACGCACTTCTTCTGTCGAATCGATGGCATTTTTGAGTAAGAAGGCACTAAGAAGGCATGACGACACGCTTTTCTAACTAACTTCTAGAGAATCTGCCGATTACATTTTCAAAGTATTATCAAAAACATCTTTAAATCCATATGTCGTGAGAAAATGTCACTTTAGCTGTATAAACTAGTTATTATTCGATGATAAAAAGAAGTAGGTAATCATCTCCATTATTTTTTGAACTCTGGTCCATCTATGAGCCCTTCCAAACCTAATTCCTAATTCTGCGTCTGAGACGAAATATAATCAAGTTAATGTAAGTACCACACATAAAAATGAACAGTCGGCATTAAATGGTGGTCCACTGGTGCAGTGGGCACGATGTTTAAGGATCAATTAGATGACCCTACAATAGAGGCGAATGTCATTATAACACAATTACGCACAAGTTCCTTATTGACCCCGCGACAATTAGTGTCTCTGCTCTGTGCGCACGCGACTCGTGGCCTGATTCTCTTTTGTGATCATTGTGAATAAGCATGACATCTCAGATCATCATCGCGGTATTTGTCCCATCCAAACACGAAATACTATGACAACTCTGGCACCGGTAAAGAATGGAACTTCCTGCCTTAGTTTCTCTGTGATTCGAAACAATGAAGATCAGCAAATGTTAAGTAAATAATAAGTTCCTTTTCAGCAGGCATGCTTCATCGCACACACCCACCCTATCAGTTACAATACAGCAAGTGAGATACTGGTCAAACGTGAGATTATCAATGAAAAATTTCTAAAAGGAATACGATTCAATAAAACCTAACTCCTTCCTCAGACTGTCAAAACTCGGGTCCTAACGAGCGGAACGAGCCCATCATTGAGTCATCACAAACTCAGAGATTCATTAACCATCGTTCGGTGTAGAACTTTTATAAAAAGTTCGTCTTTCATAGACAAACCGGCCGCGTTGTCTGTGGTATAGAGTTTCTTACACTATTGTTCTCTGGGTTATTCAGGAATAAGAATTTTTGTGTTTATGGACATATTAGGCTATTTTTTTAATTGGATTCCTTAGTAGGTAATGCTGATGTGATGAATTTTGTTCCGCGAGTACAATAGATGTTTAACAATGGAACTTATTCGCCTAGAAATATACCTAAATGTTCCCAGGTCATAGCTTGTCGCGATTCCTAATTTGTAGCTTAACGGTAGAGCATTAGAGTGGTACGTCAAAAGTTTCGTATTTGATTCCCCGTTAGTGCAAATCATGTGCATAATAAATAGTTTAAGACATCACTCCAATGTGCAATGGGTTCAAGACCATTATTTAACCAAAAACAAAAAAAACGTCACTCCGTAATAGTAGCAATACACGTTCAAGAAACCTTTGTGCAAATACACAGTAATGAAATTTGCACAAGTAGCTTCCAACACACGTTACAATATATTTGAGCAAGCCTATATTTGCAGAAGCATATTGTATGTAACGTGTGTGGCTAGCATAACTGTCCTAAAAAACTAATAGAAAATAATTTATAACCTACAGAACTTCGTAATTATTCCAAGTGACAAAAATTGATTTATTAATGAAATCAAAAACGCAGAATGTATGTAAATAAATTAAAATAATCAATCATCAAAATAAAATGCTGTTCCAAATTCGAAATTCAAATTTCATTCCCTCCTTTCCTAGGGATCATGATATTAATGTGTTTTGTTATAAAAATTAAACGTAGAAGAGATCGTTTCAAACCTTTCCTTTACAGATAAAATTGTCAATAACATTGTAACCAATTGTCTTGACATATTAACCTTTTCAGATTCACACAAGGAACAGCTGTCCCTTTATTGATGAGTCGCATATCGTCCGAGCACCTCGATCGATCATCTCAAGAGTCTGATGGTATGATAACTGAGAGCCGACGTTCTTGGCACAGAAATACAATAAGATGACCTACATTTTGACTATTAAACCAATAATATATTTGTTTTTAAGATATTTTAAGACAAAAAAAGTTAATTATGACTATTACCTGCATGTATACGCCTCATTTTCAATGGGATAGTTTGAAACAACACGTTTCCACTTGCTTCGATCTTGTATAGCCTTTGAAGTATTCTACTTAATCACATTTAACACGATTCAAACAAGAAACTTATTTTAAATGGTCACTCACATTACTATTAAAGTTATCGGAATATTGAGCATGTATTGTTTGAAATTTTCAATATTTCGGCGCTGTTGCAAGCGCTATGATCGCGACGGAACTAGAGTATTGGGGGTAAGAGAAAAAGTTTTTTAGCAGTAATTATAAGTGTCATTCTATGTAGCAAAAGAATTCGAAAGAGCGTATACCTAAGTCCATTTGGTTAGGTGATTAAAAAAACGTAAACAATCTTAGCGTGTCTTTTTAATGTTTTGTTTAAAAACTCAGTAAGTATAAAAATACTTTTCTGCTTAGTAACGTATTTTGAAAACTAAAAACCTGTGTCGAACCACTAGTTAGTCAGTTAGTTAGTCTAGTTTATTTGTTTAATATGTGTTTTTTATAAAAAGTTGCCACAAGATTGTTTATCTTTTTTTAAGTAGGTACCTAAACAAATGGAGTATATTTAACTTTTTTCAGAATTTAGGTACAATTTAATCTCGATCAGCAATAACAAACCTAATTAGCTTAACTTAAACTAATCTACCTATAATTTTAGTCTCCATACATGTATTTTTTATATTTGCTTTAATATCACTTTGACAAAAAAATGTAGTAAGTACCTCCTGTACATAGTTACCTAAGAGCCTTGTCTGAAAAAGAAAGGTTTTTTATTCCACCTCTTTAAAACACCCCTCAACAAAACCACGGACGGACAGTTATTTATATATGCTTGTTAAACAGTAACAAGCTGTCTCGCGCTGTACAAATACGGGTATCGCGTTACCGAGCATGACGCGTCACACTTGAGAACACTTGTTTCTTACTAAGCGATATATTTTGTAACATCTATGTACAGGTAAAGTAGGTAATAACTAGACTGACTCAATTATGTCATGCTGACATCTAATGCCGGGTCCACATTGACGTGTTTAGCTGCGTGTTACCGGAGCTTATATGAATCCATCGATCGATTCGTGGTGTCTGCATAATTCTATAGTTTGTGCTAATACGGCAACGTGTTGTTCCAACCTAAAACAAGTTAAATCAGAATTTGCTACAGGTCGCGCGCTGGTTAAAATATAGAAGTTCAATAATTCTATTGCAAAAATACAATACAAGCTGTCAGTCCCGGTCCCCATACCAACTTCTCTGGCAGTCGTTAAGGGTTGTTTCAACCCTTAAATCCGACTAGTCCAACTACAGAACTTTGATATCTCCAATTGGTTGTGGAGATCAGTTAACAATCGCTCCACGGACAAATATGGAAAGCGGAGCCCAACTGAGTTGGGATAAATGCTTAGAGAATGAAGGTATAGCAACGTATTAAAAATGGCACCCATTTCACTATAAAAGTGCCTAATATTCAAATTGACAACGAAAGTTTAGTAAAAATTGTTAAGTAAAAATTTTATATAATAATATTGAATCTAACATTACTGAAGACAAATATACCAACTGATTTCTATGTCGCCTATTTATTTTTTACTTTTTTACGCTCTCTTGTAACAGATACAAGTTAATGTTTGTGCAGTAACACAACCAGTGTTACAATAATACGACAAAACACACTTCGAAAACAGGGGCCCGTTGAACCAACCAGTAGCAGTATCACGTTACATCATGCTCTCACTCACTGTCAGGCGTGATGTGCGACGTACCAATGTTGTTTCAGTTTGTTAACAACTAAAATATAAATTTCGTGTTAAAAATTGTAAGTAAAAAACAATAAACAACCAGCCAACTTAATTGTAAAGTTGGACGTTTGTGACTTGAAGCGCCATCTAGTAACGAGTAGAAGCACTTTAAAAATAGATTTACTTAAAAAATATAACAAATAAATTTGGTATAATAAGTGGGTGCGAAAACATAATTAATTGTGTCAGAGGTCCACACATGAAACTATTAATAAAACAGACTTTTCTTTTAGTTACCTGCCTACATATTCAGTAGTAAATACTTGTGTTAAGGTTGCCTTATGTCTTACCCTCGGTCCTTATCTATTAGTGATACTACCTATTGCTGTACCGAAGAATAGGTAGACACAGCGTGCTTTTCTTTCTTTAAAATGAGTGTGTTCGATTCGAGCTTCCCAGTTAAAACTATTTATCAACATCCGATATCCATCAAGATCATACACTCCTTAAAGTATTGACCGCTATTGTTCAGAATCTGATTTGACAAATTCACCCAGTAGTACCTAAGGATCTACAGAATCTACATAAATAACTAAGATGGAACGTTAGCGGTAAACAAAAGTTATCAGATGTGAAAATGATGTAGGTAACCCATGTTCTGTGCACATTTTGATTCATCTGTCCGTCAACTCATGTCCAATTACACGTCATATTTGTTGTAAGAATCATTGGAGCGAGGAGCGAACACTTTCCACACCTCGATGGACACTTGACACATCCATCGCGAATTTCAATATAATATAAATTCCCACGTTTTACGAAATCACTTTTGTTCACAAACGCACTGACTTGGAATAAACCTGAGTGACTTGTTGACTTCGCTTTGTAACTATTCATTGTAAGATTTGAAGTATTTCGTCTTATTCACAAAGAACCTTTACAAAGACATGTGTATTTGTTGCAAGGTGTAAAGCTGCTTAGGTATAATGTGTAAATACCTATATTAGTTTCATCCACATTGACTATTTCGATTCTCCATTCTCTCTAGCGCATGTCAACCGCTTAATATATTTTAAAGTTAGTTAAAACCAAAGTTATGCCTACTTTTAACATTAGATACTTATATAAACCCGAAGGAGTTTCAACTACTCTATAAACATACCTAATTACGTATGTAAGTAATTACGGTATCATTTTCATACCTAAATACTTACCTAAGGAAAATGAAAAGGAACTCTTTCTCTATGTATGCCGTAACTATGTGATTACCTCCAGAATTATCTCCTTACTATGAACACTATCAAACGGTTTGCGGTTCCGATGAAGCAGGTTTGGTTTTTATCAAAATCAACATTATATTTTGTAATAATTAGGGCAATCACGTATAGTGTGTAGCGACATCTAGGGGTAAGTAGAAAATTTAATAAAACCTGTTTATAAAACTAATCGTCGATAGGGTAAAAGCTTGTTTTGCCATTCACATAAATAATAAATAAATGATTAAAAATTTATTACGTTTGTTGTATTTTGATGTTACCTATGTGCAAGGTGTAAGCTATTTATTCTCTCTATTCATGTTTTTACGCGTACAGAGAATATTATATAATAAAAATAATAAACCAAGTTACATAATAAAAATAGTATTAGTTACTATCAAATAAAAGCGAAGTATAATAAATAAGAGGCCATAGATACTTCGCTTTTTAGTTTTTTGTATTTAAAAATCTGCTGAGCGACCTCTAGCGACATCTAGTATGAAATAGAGTTATTGCGTCGGTCAACAACGTCTACGTTTATACACAAGTTATGCAGATAATTCACTAGATGGCGAACCGTCCAACAGGACTAAGTTTAACATTATTATTAGCACAATTATTGATCTGTGTAAGGCTGCCCATGGGTGAAGCCTGCGTGGGCTTAAATGTGGCCAGAATGATCGTCCACCTGGCCAGAGACAATAGCAGGCTGGTTACAAGAACTATAGTGCAGGTGGACGGCGGCTTCCGGTACAGTCAACCTTTTCTCGAACCCAATTAAGTAAAATATGTATTTCTAATGATGAAAATGTAGAATAAAACAATATTTTTGAGCAATTGTAAATTAATATTACCATTTCTTATTGGCATAGGTGTTGGATTATTTTGTACTTAGGTGGCAGACTACCACGTGACCTACTTGATGGAAAGTGGTTACCGTGGCCTATGGACGTTTGTAACACCAGGGGCGTCACATCGTGCTTACCATATAGAGAAGAGGGGGAATGGGAAGGGGCGGAGAGAATGTTAAGAGTCTCTGTGCAGACAATGCAGAAGACAAAAAAGGGGCTCTCGGCCTTCCCACTGACTACATAAAACCGCTCCAGTGAGCTTTGGTGATTTAATGAAAATAGTTCATTATATTCACTCTACAAAGAGATTTAATTTTAGACTTCAAGAGCATATGCGTAATCTCAGTGGCTTCACAATCGTTGATAATAAAAAGAATAGGGGTTCGGAACTCCCGCGCAGATATCTACGTCATATCCGTTTGTCCCGTGGTCAATGATAGACTACATTTCCGGGTAGCCAAATAATACACAAGTTAATGTAAGATAAATTTACTATGTAATTTTAAATACATAAAAGCTAAAAATATAATACACAAAAATTTGATAAAAACTAAATAAAAATCGTTATCCTACTGTCAAAAATTCGATACATAGGTATATAATATTATTATGCCAATGTGAGATAGTTCAGTCCTCTTAAAAGGCGATTCATAAATGCACGTCTGAATACACGACCATAAATATATGCTATCGGATTATATACGAACAATGCTATTCTAACTTACTTTTGCAATACATTATATTAAATACACATTCATACATCATTTTTTCTAAACAGAACCTAGGGTCCGGCTGTGTAAAAAAGCCATTTATTCATTATTAAAAAATCTTTATAAATATATTAAAATATTCTCGTAAATACGGAATATAAAATCGAGAAAAAGTGCCCTGAAACCAGCCACTATACTCCATTTGGTTATGTACTTAAAAAGCGTAAACGTTGTGGCAACTTTTTATAAAACACATGTTAAACAAATAAACTAAGCTAACTAACTGACTAACTAGTAGTTCGATACCGATATTTAGTCGTTTCTAAGCAGAAAAGTATTTTTATACTGAGTTTTTGAACAAAACTTATTTAAAAGACATACCAAGATTGTTTACGTGTTTTTAAGTACCTTAACAAATGGAGTATAGTGTCGCCAAACTGTCTCGTCATTTCAACAGTTAATTTTCATAATGTGGAACACGCGATGGGTTTAAAGCACTTCGTCTTGATTTCCACGAGGTGCGTACAAGTACATCCATAGGTATGAACTATCCCCAGTGCGCCACTCATGGATATATCTAGAGATTTAACAAACATTACAATATACATGGCACTTGGTAAAACAATCCTTTGTCCATCAACACACCGCCTTCAGTAAGTAAACATTATGTAGTCATATTTGTTGCATATTACGAACGCGTGCGGACTATAGTTGTGTTTATATTACGCTAGTCTGACCACCACTGCTGGGGACCTAGTCAAGCATTTCTATTGGCTACATCGTCAATAGAAAGGTCGAAAATGTATAGAAGTGACATTAACTTTGTCTGACAAGCGAATATCGCTAGTCAGTCAAAACCACTATCGAATTCGTAATGTAAAGATTTGAAGTCTGCAATACGATAACGGAGTAATACGTTAGACGGTACGAAGTAAAGAATCATAGCTTTCGAGAAGTCGCAAACAACTCGATAGTGATATCCTAACATGAATGAATAATTGCTATTGAATTCGATACAAATACTTTGTCAGAAGTGGTTAGTGCTAGAGGCACAAAGCGGTGGCGAATGTAGCTGTGGATTCGCTTCGAAACGAATTCATTTTGTCTAGACCCCCTAGACCCCGATTCTAATAATTGTTAACCATTGTCAAACCACTGAGATTAAAAAAATTGTCGTTGAATTTTAGACCTTACTAATACGCTATTAAAACCAAAATTAAATGGCATCGAGTAGATCAAACGAAACCATGCAAAGTACTCTTGTGCAAATGTGGAACTTTAAGTCGACAAAGTCAATGGTCGAAATGTCAAGCAAAAAGAAAGGTAAATTATTGTATTTACCATATGATCGCGTTAATACCCGGGTTATACAGTAGAATTATAGTCCGGGTACGGCTCTCCCATGTGGTAAAGAAAGAGACAAGGCCCCCTCAAATATTACACAAATAAAGATCCGCGCGCGCTCGTGAATGGCACCAACTATGACGGCGTCTTATGACGTCCAACATTTTTTGTGACTTCACGATATAATTTACCACTAATGTCCACAAGGAATTCAGACGGATGCGGTGGTATGCAGCAACCAGTAGGCCTGCCATGAAACATAGTAGCGGATCCAAGTAACGAGTAGTTAGTTCCAACAATTTCCTCCCGAAAACGTCCAAATTTCATGATACCTACATTAAGAAATGCTACGCGTTTGGTGCGGGCTGAAGCTTCGTATATTTCATGTTCATGGCAGCCCCCCTGTCGATAAAGCAATACTTGTAACAGTGTGCAAGCAACATGTCTTAGATAAGATAAAATAGGCATTACTTGGCGGAATTTCATTACAAGAAAACATATTGGGGGAGGGAGAGGAACCCATCATTCACCCACAGTTTAATAATCCCAACGGTAGCTATAGCACACTACACGAGAGACGCTCTGTAGCCGTCCTGGAGTTATAGACATAGTTTTGACATTCTATGGGCGAAAACAACAACGAAATCGCTAAGTATGGGATTGACATAAATCTGTAATATAGAAATTTAAACCTTTGTGATTCGAAACATTATATTTCACATAGTTTTATTATTAAAATCACCACAGTGTCAAATAATCCATTGATAGCAAATTGAAAACGATTCGCTCCGACACTATTCAATCAATAGCCTCCTTTTTTTTAATCATGCTTAAAGCCCCAGACTGTCACATTGTTCAGAAGTTTAGAAGATGCCTTGTATAGAGGCAAAACAAGTATCGAGGTTTGTCCTTCGCACTTGCGGAATATTGCACATACGGGTAAGAAGTCTTTTTGCTTGCTTGGGTGCAGTTTAGCAATGATTTCTGTCACAATAAGTGATATTTTGCTATTACTATCTTTGAGATTGTTAAACCGTTGGTGAGTGGTGTTCCCCTCTCTCCCCAAATATGTTTTCAACGTCTCACATTTAAAATATTAAAGTATCATTACAACGTTCATCGAGCCACTATTTGGACGTAAGACGTTCATGCTACTTATTGCTACATATTTTAAAAGGCAAGATTTCTAGTGATGGTGCGTCTCAGCAAGTTTTACACCTCACATTATCACTATATAAGTTAAATACAAACATTCATCAAGAATGGCGTTAATGGCTTTACTACTAATATTGACAATATACGATAGTAGGGCCTATGGCGTACTAGACCTAGGTCAGGATTGAGGCTGATATTTTGTGAATACACTATAATAGGTAAGCAATGACTGGTCTGAAACTTGGACAACCATTTAATATTCCCAGACCCAATCACAACTGAAGCTTTCTTATGAACCTTGGTTTTTTTATGAAGTATCTGTTACTTCACCTCGCCTGATAAGCTGGCCTAAGTCTCAACCAACAATGTTACAATAATGGTACTCAGATCAACAGTCTCATAGATGTTTGAAGGACCTAGGACTGTAGGAAGTAACTGTTTCTAGCTCCTATTTGATGATGTTTCCAAAGGAACCAGGCAGAACTATAAAAGAACCCATCATTTAAAGTGTATACCAGCCATAAATTAGTACAAACCAGGGTGTACTCAAAAATATCATCAATTTCTACCACACGTAGGTGCTACATTCCCTCATACTAGCTTTCAATATTTAATACACAACTGCCCGACAAGTTCAATACAGTTATCTAATGCTAATATGGACATACAATATGCTGATATCATACAGTGTGCAATAACTTGTTACAAGCACTGAGCCAATTTATACAATTCTAGTCTCCAATGCAAAATATTACAGAGCGCGGGATACATGTACATACTTAGTGATTAAATTAGATAGTGGACAAATATTCAGAATTACGAAGACTATCGGTACATTACGCAAAATGGCCGACAAAGGAGAAGGGTTATATTCAAATAAATGTGATGCATTTCTTTCTTTCATCTTATGACGACAGTCAGTTTATGTCAACACTTTATGCCCAAAATTATATGACATAATATTCTATTCCATCAAAGAAAGCTCAATCGTTCAATAAGAATTGAATTTGAAATAATGAATTGAATTTAAATTAGCAAAGTGGCCTATAAATAAGAAGCGCGTGGTCCGGAACCTTCACGTTGTGCAGTTGAGACAACCGAAACGGCAGCGACTCGCGTGCGGGGCAGACACTACCCGCTAAAGCAATTGCCAGTCGAAGCGGTAACGGACCTGTAAAGGGCGGCTCGGAGGTTATCCTCGTGTCCCTCTCTGAATAGCAGAAGGTACGTAGCAAGCAGGCAAGGGGTAGGCTAGTACTCTGAATGCCAGCTTGGGTCCTGAGAGTGACAGGTGCGACCCCTTAAACTCCGTGGGCGCCGCGGCATGCAAGCTCTACCCCCTTTCCCTTTCCGCGGTTAGATGGGGAATTTCATACTCTCCACAACCTAGGTGCGATTGAGGAAAATGGCTTATTGTGTGAGTTTGACCCAATGTGCAGTTTTAGTCAGTCCAAGTCCGACATCACCACCCCAGATGGCCCACGGGCGTGATATGATGACGGAGAAAGAAGTATGGGAATAAATATTTTTCAAATCCATGTTATGAAAACGAGCTAAGTCTAATTAGCTCATAATCGAGAACATATAAATATTGCCAAAAGTAAAAGTAGCCTAATATTTCCTGATATTATATGGCTCAATTAGCACACTCTAATTTAATCAGTAAGTGTAAATAGACAATACATTGGTGCAAACATTATTTACAATGATTTAGACTCCGCACTTACAGAGAACTCGATGTGTTACTGAAGCCAAATATAATATACACCAGTTTTGTGCATCATTCACAGAATAACACACAATGATCTAAATAATCCCATGACACCAGTTACCAGTTATCTCATTCACAGACAGGAGTCTAATTATGTCTAATTCTTTGTCATTTTTACTGGTGCTGTTAAATTGTCTTATGAATAAACAATATTGAACTTTTGACTGATACAAAATATGTATCATAACATCTGGGTAATGATTACCTAGAACAATTTGGTCAATGTAATTATTATAATTCGACTTCAGTAACCATTGTTATATCACATAGTATTAGAAATCTAACTAGATAATAAATCACTTACAAAAGTATTGTCTATCGTTTAAGCACAAAAGAATTTCCGTTGCTTCAATGGTTCACTGTCATCGTCACTGTCTGAGAAGCAAGCAGTAAAACCACTCTTGTCTTTAACCGAGTCTCTCTGCACACTCTCATTCTTGTCGGTCACTTTCTTTGATCGTAAATATCTTGTGATACGCTTTTTCTTACGGTCCTTCGGTTCTACCTTAGGATTGGCCACATTCATGCTGACCAAGGAACTGGCCACATTCATACTCACCATAGAGCTGACTTGCTCAGTAGAATTGCTCAATACTAACACCAAATTTTCTGGCTGACGCAAGGACAACCCTATGCTGCGGCCACTCCGTGTCTTAGATACTGTTGTCTCTTCTGGATTCTCCTTTCTATCAGAATTGTTAAAATAACTTGCATTTTTGCTGGTCTTCCTCTTCTTGTCTGCTTGGTTAATTTCGGAGGTATCCTCGTCCAGATTTGTTGAGTTGTTACGACACCTTTTTGGGTATCGCGGTGTGCTATTTTGAGACTGATATGACATGTTTGTCTTAACTCTTGACCGAGTGATGTCGACTTTTTTTTTACTTACTCCTTCCTTAGGCTTAGAATCCATAAACTTTAGTAGAGATGTGCTTTTGCTAACAGTAGCCATCTTCTCTGCACTCTTAGTAGTTACCAGGTTGATCACATTCTCTGATTCAGTGCTACAGTTATGGACTGCATTTTGGGTAGGTGTATTCACAGATTTATCAGCACAAACAATCATTTTGTTGTCCTTCCCGGCACTCTGCTTGGATTCCTTAACTAAATTTCGATTGTTCTTACATCTCAATTTCCTTGGAGTTTTAGTTGACTGCAGTTTAGTGGACCTTATATAGTTAGCTGTGAAGCCAGACACATCACTCAAATCTTCAAACTGTCCATTGAGAACCTCATTCTTAGACTTATTGAACTTACTAATGGCAGTATTTTTCTTATTGTCAGTACTCTGGTCCCCGCCCGCAAGTAACTCTGTTGATTTTTTAGTATTATCTGGTGAATTGTGCTCCAAGGCACTATTGTTTTGATTATGACCATTAATAAAACTAGTGTTAATTACTTCAAAGGAACTATTCAGTTGGCTATTGTTGTTGAGACTCTGCTGTGCCTGGCGAACACTTCTTCTGAGTTGTGACACTTTCGGAGTAGATGTCACTACCTTATTCTTTTTATGTAAAGTTGATCTATTGGTTTTCTGCAGCTTTGATCGTTTTTGCTTGCCCTGCACTTGGTAGTTTCTGATATTGAAATCAATATCTGAACCTATACTCTCAGATTTACAACTACTGATCACAGTTTGCTTCTGGTTTTGAGAGGAGTCGAAATACAAATTCTGCTGCTTCTCCACAGACACTGAGTCATCGTCCAGCAGGGACAACTTTCTCTTTTTCTTCTTTTTGGGTGAAGGCACCTCGGCGTTACTGGGAACACTTTTCGGTTTAGTCCTGGAGGAGTGGGCCTCCTCGCGCTGTTTCCTAGTAATATTATCATAGTTCATGAGGCAAGGCGCCCGTTTAGTGTATATCCAGTATGTGATCTCGTCCATGGTGCTCATAAAGGGATCGTCGGTGGTGTTGGTCGCGGGCGTTGCCAGGACGCGGACAGCAGGCGCGCCACTCCCGCCAGGCAGGTCAGCGGCGCCGACCAACCGCAGCGCGCTCGCGCCACCAGCCCGGAGCTCGAGCCCGACGCGACTGCCACGAGCATGCACCTCTGAACCGCAGAGTCCATTTTTCCCGCGATCGTCACATTCCATACACCTGAAAAATTCAAAATTTTCCTCATTGTACTGTCCAATAACGGACTTCCATGTATTCTGATTTACGGTGTATATCTTTACTTACTTTGGACGCTCTCCTATAAAGATCCTGATTGTGTCTAATGAAATAGAATATTAGGCTTTACCTCTGGTCAGGAACGCCGACGATAAAGTAAGCAGTCTGATACAGTCTGATATAGAAAGATGGTAGATGTACGATTTCAAACGTCTATTTCTGATGTTAGTGTAAGCAGAAACTGCACAAATGGAAGATCAACACCATTATTTAACTGTCTTCTTACAGATTTAAATACCTTTCGTCATGAAAGATTCATAAACACGGATAAAAACTCAAATTTTTGTCTCCTTTCACATCACAATCACAACAAAATAGTAAAGTAGCAAAAGCAAAAGCCAAAATTCGCTTGGAATTTTCATAGACAATAGCTCTACATTTCATATAGTTATCCAATCACAATAACGAATACATTGGCAAGAACTCATTTACATCTTTTTGATTGGTTAAACCAAAACATCAAATTAAAAATAATGAAATCGGAATCACACTTGAATCATATCTATTGCTTATGAACAAAATATCGAACAAAAAAATATTTTAAGAAAGAGTGTCAATTTGAGTAAGTTACTATTTCATTAAATTCTTTTAGTTTTCTCGTGCACCTAATTTCTTTCAGTGTTTTTATGGCTTGTGTATACTAGACACACATTCTTTATAGATTGTATAAAAATACTTTTTAAGTTTTTAACCACAGAACAGAAAACTAGTAGAAGTGCGACGCGATAATTTCGGTAGCGGACCCGATATCGCCAAACACACACATGACCATTAATAATACCGTGCATTACTAGTAAATCATTGCTTTGATTGGTCGTACCTTTAATGCCATACTAGCCTAAATCACTACTAAACGAAAACACATTACTCCTTTTAAGGTTTTTTAAACGTTCAAAGTAGCGATTACTTTGCTATAGATAACATAAACTCTCTCATAAACTCACTCCTCAGGGGTAGGCAGAGGTGCTAGCACCCACATTTCGCCAGTTTATGTTTAAGTCCCAATGTAATAGGTAGCGAGCCTATTGCCATTAACCGGGCACTTATAAACCTGCGATAAATACACACATAACTTCGAAAAGTATCGATAATCATTGGTGTGTACCATGGTAAACCTGGGATCGAACTCGAGACCTCGTCTCAGCAGTCCATTACCCATACCACTAGGCTACCGCGGTCATCTTATACTTGCTATAGATATAATTTGCAATTAGTTGGTGAAAGGAAAAACTTAAACGTGTTGCTCTGAAAGATGAACATTTTATTACAAATACTTGTTCAACATTTAATAACAAACAAGTAATGTATACCTGAAAGAAACAACATTTAGAGCTTTTATTATAATGCTACTTAATTACAAAGTTTTTTAAAAATTCTCCATTATGACAGCAAACTCCATAGACAAGTATGAAAACTAAACTATACTATGTCTATAACAAAAAGATGTTTATAAAAATAGATACTAATTAATAACTATAACTAAACAGAGTATAAATTTTGTTTACATAGATAAAAAGTATTTATGGTGTTCATACTTTGAATTGAACAAGCTTGAATATTTACGAAAAAATTTTGACGTATTCTTATCATATCATTCATATTGTCGAATTTATCCTTCGTTGCGTAAATATGCCAACCAATGACACACACGTGCACCGACTACATACCACTTCCGCTTGTTTTATGTTCCATGATTTTAACATTTTCGTAAAACTGCGTCATGCATGAAAGCATAACTAAACGCTTTGTTTTGCATCTCATGCTTCGTTTCGTTCAACTGTCTGCGAGCTCCTCATTTTCGCGCCCAAGACTGACTTGAGTGAGTGATGAGATGAGAAGAGACAATGTTAATAATGTTAATATTTGATAATAATAAATGAAACAGTTTAGTGATAATATTGTGACTGTTATTTATCTTACAATTCGTTTGGTTTAACTATGCGAGAAAATGAATGACCTACAGTGCTTGATTGATAGACAATTTGGTATTTGTAAGTAACAAAACTTAATCTACCGATTACGTTTGGCATTGTCTTGAATGTGGTTTTTTCACGGATATATTTTTGCAGATTGTCGTCTTAATTACGACAACATCTTAAAACGGTTGGTGGTTGACAGCGAGGAATCTTTTTACGGTCTGCAGAATGCAAATGTCGCGGCCAGTTTTGACCAGGATCCGCCGATATTTGCGTGTCGATTTTCGGAGGCTCCCGGCTATGAACACATACTCGCTCTTGCAAATGAGGATGGCAGAGTCGCTATTCAGGTATGAATAGTACATTTAATGGCAAATCTGTACTTGATATCTCTTATTATTATTATTATTATTATATTTTTAACAGGCAGGCAGTCGTTACAACTGATAACGCCCGTATCCAGATTCTCTTATACTGTTTTAGTTGCCAGTTAACTTGTATGCATCCAATCTAATTTTAAACTGTGTGGTGCTGTCAGCCGACACTACATATTCCGGAAGCTTGTTCCACATTCGGACCACTCTGTTGGTTATAAACTTAAAGACTTAATAAATCATAAATAGAAAGGTTATTTTAACATAAGTGAAATGTATGTTTTATGTTTCTGCCTTCAGAATACAACCAATTTGATTACTACAAGCACCTTGGAAGGATTCCAGTGTCATAACAATGCTGTATTTGACCTGGCGTGGATGCCCCATCACAAAAACTTTGTTACAGTATCAGGTGTGTAATAATTTACAATATATTTTTATTCTTATATTTTTTATTTATGACATGTCAATTTGACTTTACCTCGCCTCATGGAAAGCTGAAAGCAGAAACTCAGGAAAGAGGGTCACCATTATAAACATGTACAGTGTTACAATGGTGGGGCTCAGCTTAAGGTCATCGGTCAACATCTACAATGACTATAATGTTCTAGGATGTTAAGGCCAATGGTGACAATAATGTAACTGTCTATTCTCTGTGAAGGCAACATTGGCTGCCTTTACTTTGCAGTAGTTTTGAAGAATTTAGATTTTTTTAAATGTTGTTTTCACAAAGTAATCTGTTGTTTCCAGGTGACCACACTGCTTGTCTCTGGGATGTAGCAGAAGGCAATCCGAAGCGAGTTCTCGTATTTTCTAGCCACACGCGATCTGTGAAAACAGCAGTATTTCGCCCCACGGAGCCCACAGTATTTGCAACAGGCGCCCGAGACGGACATATACTCATATGGGACATACGAGCCAACAATCAACCATCTGTCATTCTCAAACCTGATAACTGCCTAATGAACTGTCACTCGAGTTTCAACCCAAAGACACCCGGCTCGCACAGCAAGAGACCTCGCATAGATAACCACCGTGCTATCAGTATTACCGGCCTAGTGTTTCAAGATGACATAACTCTCATATCGTGTGGAGAATGCGATGGAAATATAAAAGTATGGGACTTGCGCAAAAATTACAACATTTACAAAAGAGAACCGCTCCCCAAACACTCCATACCTTACTGCGGCAGTTCAACTAAGAATGGCTACACAAACCTAATCATCGATGATGCCAGGATGAGGTTGTACGCCAGCTGTATGGATAACGTTATTTACTGCTTTAATATATCTACATACAATGCATTACCTGAACAGAGGTATATCGGACACGAGAACAGCACATTCTACATCAAAACCTGCCTCAGCTCAGACAGCATGTACTTAGTGAGCGGGAGCAGCGATAAAAACGCCTACATCTGGAACGTGAAGTACTCCGAGCCCATCGTGAAGCTGACGGGCCACTGGGCGGAGGTCACGTGCGCCGCCTGGTGCCAGAAGGGAGACACGAAGCTCGTCACTTGCAGCGACGACGCGCGCCACAAGATCTGGAGGATTGGCAAGGAGTTCCCGGATTCTGACATCGAACTCAAAGGCCGCGCCGAAATCGTACCGCGGACAGATATCACAAGCCTACCGCAGTGGGGCTCGCTCGACAGAACACCCAATTCGCTCAAACGCAAACTGATAACTACCCCGGGCTCTTATAGCGCTAAACGCACGCGCACCAACGCCACTGGCTCTATTAAAAAAACAAAAAGATGCCTCACAGATTTGATGAACGCTTCCAGAGATTCTGATGAAGCTGTGGTATCTAATAAAAAAAT
The DNA here is from genome assembly GCA_963691645.1 of Pelosia muscerda. NCBI lineage: Eukaryota > Metazoa > Arthropoda > Insecta > Lepidoptera > Erebidae > Pelosia > Pelosia muscerda. Next base: position 18,549,908 of record OY829106.1, read on the forward strand.
TAAATTGGAAACTGTAGAAGAGGAGCCCAAATTACTGCCCTCGGGGATCAAACGTCATGGCGATGCCTTGGAGGAAAGTCCATCCAAGAGATGTCACATAGAGGGTACAAGTGACTGGTGCTACATACCAAAGGCTGGGACGTCTTTCATGACTCCTGTGAAGAATTACGAGAGTAGGAACTGCAAAACGTTGTCGCCGAAATCAGTTAAACCTCTGTCACCGAATACCGCGCACAACAGGTCACCCGTGCAAGTATCTCCAACTAAAGTTAGAATATTAAGTTTCACGACGCCTACAAAGAACCTGCCAAATTTTGTGAAAGCCGGAGAGGCTCCCCACCACAGACTGATGTCTCCAGTGAAGAAGAAAGATACACCAACCGATTGGCTCACACGTATGGGCAGAGAAAGAAAGGGGAAATGTACTGAAATTGTAGAAAAATGTAATCTGACAGCTCCCCTGAGTCCTAAAGAAAATGTTCCTACTCGTAGGAATTCTGTTACAGAGAAGACTCCTAAAGCTAACAAGAAAAGTAGAACATTATTGAAATATTTTAATGTATCTGTCAAAGAGAAATAGTTATGAAATGGACTGACATATAGGAAATGTTTATGTATGTATTTTACGAAAGTGATATGTATTGTGATGACCAGTTGCCCTTTATCCGAGGACATTTTAATGAACTGATCCAGTAGTTTTACATAGTGATACTATTTAAGCTGTACTTCAAGTTGGTATGCTTTAGTCATGATACTGTGAATTGTGTTCCTATAATATTAGAGTATAACAGTTTGTCTGATGTTCAATCTGAGGAAGGTACTTATAGGCATGCTTATTAATTTATTACTCTCCCGTGGACAGTTAAATTGGATATCGATATGCACATGTGCAGGTGAACTCGGAGCTCAAGGTCCCTGTCTGTTCCTCCTCCACTTGGCATGACCCTGGGCCTCCATGCTAGTGTCAAGCATGTTGATCACCCACCACCCACATCTTCAAGCCAGGACTGCGATTCTACCAATTTTTAACCATAGTCCCACGACGATATCACAAAAACTGCCATGGCATTCTTGGTTCTATTTACATTGGCGTAAAGTTCATAATGAAATTAAGAGTTTATTATATTGTTTCATTCTCTCTTCACAATGCCATTTAATTTTGAACTTTAAGGGTGGGTTGCACTTGCACCATCTTTCTTTAACATTAACAGTGCATTCAAAGTACCAACCGGTTACAGTTAGCGTCAAGTTCTGACGTGATTTTAACAAATATCAAATAGTGCAACCTGTTTTATACCTGACCGGTACTTTAAATGCACTGTTAATGTTGAAGTACGATCGTGCAACCCAGGCTAAGGGTAGAGTCCAAAATAAATGACATTTTTTGTAATCTCAGTTCCTTGATAATTAGTAGAATCGAGGCCTTGGACTTCTTGGGCCAAGGAAAAATTAATGTTTTATTATTGACTTTACATTCATCTGGATGGCATTCTTCTATTTATATCACAATACTCAACATTTGACTTCAGACATGTAATGTGACATTGTGAGAACTAGAAGCATCGTCGTACGAATCATAATTGCATTTATATTCTTACTAGTTTGTATTAGTTAATAAATAAATTTATTATAAAATCACATTGATTTTAATTTCCAAAAAATGAATTTATCTCTCCATCTGCTTGATACACTGGTACCCTGCATCCTATAAGAACCTCCGCTAGGATCCAGGGGTGAATAGGGATAAAATGGTCATTTAAATTCTGAGTTATTTTTTAAGCAAAACTTTGGACTAGTTCTTTATAATAATGGGTACTTCTAGAATCATCAAATATCTAATAAGTACCAGGTTTATTTCAAATCTAGTAAAAGAAACTTTAAAATATTCAACTGACCAATTTTATCCCTATTCACCTAGGTTTATGTATACACTATTCCAAATTCCATTTGGGATCCGTTCACTCCTACGAATGGTTCACCTTGTTTTTACTGACAGAGTAAAAATTCGAGGCCCAAATCAACTGCAGATGAACAGGTGTATGATGTAGCTTCTCTCTCGAGGTTTAGGAGCCAGCTAACATTCTTAAACCGCTCCTCACATAAATATTTGTCGGATGGACCGAAAAATAAAAGGAAGTAAATATCTTATTGCTAAAAAAACTAAAATAAAATTATATATGACCGTGCAAGTATGACGCTGCTGCCGCACTGGCGTTGAAACCGTCCACAGGCCACAGTAACACGTCCCCATCATTTTATACCACTTAGGTGGCGGATATGGACACGTCCCACTTTATGGAAAGTGGTTACAGTGGCGTATGAACGTTTGCAACTCCAGAGACGTCACATTCGTGCTGCTGATCATGTAGAGGGAAGGGGAGAATGAAGGTTAAGAGAGTTTCTGTGCGGTTAGTGCAGAAGACAGTGAAGATTCTTCCACTGAGAACATAAAACCTCTCCAGTGAGCTCTGGCTACCCTACTCACTGCCAGGAACACAACACAAGGTTATTAGCCGCGGTATTGTAGGGCGGAGGTACTTCCCCAGTCGGACTGCTCAATTAGAACGGGGGATACCGTCATGTGCTACTTGTAGTATAAAAAAAAATACATTTGTTTGGTATTTACTGACTTTATTTCACTCTACAAATTGTAATCGAAAGTACTACTATTGCCAATAGGTAAAAATGTTAAGTGTAGTCTAATTCGAGCATCAAACCGACATCAGGCACTTGCATACGAGAATCTTCCCGGCTTTGGATGTCAAACACGCTTTCCTTGTAGCACGTGAATATGGACTCGTTAGAGATTTGCTTCGTCGGAGTGTTGTAATGCCTTTGTTTATAGCTCGAAGAGTATAGGGATTGTACGGGTGGCCGCTCGGCATTACGCAAGGATTCTTCGTACAGTTTGACGAAGCATATCTTGGACTTGCGCGAGTCGCTACGCAACCCCGGGGTAACCGCCAGGGCGGGAGGCAGGTGGGGCGGGATAGGGGCGGACTTCCTCACTCCGTACAAGCTCCGGAACTGTGCTGGCACCTGTGATTGTCTTCTGAGAGGTTTCTTCAGCCCTATTAATGTGTCCATTTCAATATGTTTTTGATTGTTTAAAATAATACGTTATTTTTATATGGTTCCATTACCTGCCAACGATTCTGACAATGTCAAAGTCGAATAAGCCCGTTCTTTCTTAAGGCAACTAAATGAAAAAAAATACGACGTCTCATCAACCAATCAGCATCAACAACATGGCGGATTCCGCGGAGTGGTCGAAATTCAAGTTGACGAAACTAAAGTTTTTTCTAGTTGCCTAATATAAGTCATGTTTGTGAATATTTATTTATGTATTTATAGAAGTTATCTTGGCGAACGACTGGGCCAGTCGAGCCGTGGAAGATCAGTTCGCCTGCATCGATTCAGCTTAAGCTGTATGCTAAACTGTATTTGATTGGTTTAGGAAACTGCTAGTCTTTCCATCCTCCTACAAACACTTGATACAACCTTTTAACCTTCTCTCCTACCCCCTTCCCCATCCACCCTTTTCTCTATGGTCGGCAGTACGAATGGGACAGCCCTAGTGTTGCAAACGTCCATAGGCCATGGTAACCACTTTCTATCAGGTGGGCCGTGTGCTTGTCTGCCAACTTTTTTTTTTTTTATCGTGCGTAAAATCCCCACAGATACCACCTCCACCAAAACCGATGGAGGTGATTATGTCGGACTCAAACCGACCAAAGTCCGGTCCTTGTGCTTGTCTGCCACCTGAGTGGTACACAAACAGGCCGCGAGATTCATAATCATATACTCTCTTGCACTCTATCTATTTGCACTACGCGCTACGGAAGTGTGACGTCACACTGTTCGAATTATTTTCAGAGTGTTTTCCAACGTAATTAAATTTTCAAAACCTTTAGAACTGTATGTAGTAAGAAATTTCCCTTTAGTAGTTTAACACTTTAGTAAAAAACATCACCCTATTGTCTTATTTATAATCGATTTGTTCTCCATCAAGTGCTAGTGACAGAGTTGCCAGTATAAGTAAAATATTTCACCTTAAGTTGTATTGATTTCTTAAATGCCAGGGTAATGGACGACACAAACACAGGGGAATAATGAAACATTGATATAAGATGTGCTTTTGCTCACTCTTTATTACGCTTGTTAATATATAAAAACATAATATAAATTATTTTGTAAAATATCACCACTGATTTTTGCAAACAACTCTACCGCGAACTCCGCTCTGTCACACCACGTGCCCTGCGCGTGCGCAACTCGCTATCAATACTTATACACTTAAAAACAATTTTGTGTCTTTTTAACAATTTTATAATTATTTTTTAAATATAAATCGTGACTTAACGAGTAACCGCAGCGGACTGAGTACGCTCGGGTCTGTTAAGATGGACAAGTCCACTGGTAACCACTGCCGGTCACCGGTACGGACTCAGTCCAATGCCATCGTACCACAATGTAAATTACAAATATATCTCTGACCAAGCCCCGATTTATATTTAACACAATTACACAACTACACCAAGCAAAAATTTAAAAACAATTTATGTAACTGTTATTTTAGCAATAGATGTTATGCTAAAATTAATTGCACCGTCGAGGCCCCTCCACTGACTAGCCGTACCCTTGTTTCCCCTACAAAACCCCATACAAAAGTGTCCACTGTACACAATGACTCCTGAGCTACGACCAGTCAGTAGCAGTCGCCACATCGAGATACAGAACAGGCCTTCTGATTCAAACGCAGGACATAGCGGTGTGACAGGGGACTGATTTAATACTACACCCTACAAACGAATGTTGACAATAATTATGTAAAAATATGTAATTTGTTTGTTGGCGACTGGCGTTCCGAATGTATGTATACAATATTATCGACGTTTAATCACAACGTCCACCGGCCGCAGCCCTAGCGTAGGCGACTGCTCCACATGACGGCACACACATTAAACACTTGCTCACTAATCTGCGCATACGCAGCTTAATACGAATTGGTATTATTATTGATGTTATATTAAAAAGAGATAGATATGGCACTGATGCTTGTGGATACTCTGCAGCGAAGCTAATAGCCTCACTACACAAACATGAGTGCCATAGGACATACGCTAATGATAAAGTGCGAGTGTGTTGTCGTTTCGCGCGAGCAGTGCGCCGGCGGTCGCGGGAGTCGCGCGCGGAGATAACAATCAAAATGTCAGTAACGAAACTACAGCAGAAATAAAAAATAACACAATTAAAAAAGACAAGTCGTTAACAATAGATCTTCGCCATACAATTTGTTATACCTACTACATCTAAGTCTGCGCTTATGCTACCACTTAACTCTATGTACATACGATATCTTTATCCAAGCGATTTTAAAAAAGTCTTAGTACTTTTTATCATATTAATTTGAAAATTTGTTAAATGTCTTTATCGTTAAAGTCACTGTCCACTCGCACCACGTAGCATTATTATGTTTCCGTCTTACGACACAACTAGTAACGGAACCCTCGGCTCTCGGCTCTCAGCCCGCTAACGTCTACTAACATAGGTTACAACTAGAGTACGACCGACGTACTCGTGCGGACGACGAGTCGCGTCACTCGTCCCGACTATCAATTGACATTTAAAAACTGGTAAAATATAAACGTTAATCTATGAAGGAATCGCGTCGCGTCGGGCGCGCGCAGGGGGCCCGGGGCCCCTCCGCGCGGCCCGCTTCGGTCGCAATTCGAGATCAAAAACTCGAGGCGAGCGGCGAGCGTCACCTCTAGTGGGAGCGGGGCCCCGCCGCAAGGGCGAGGGCCCCGCTCGCTCAGTCCATTGGAGTATCGTAACGATACCATTCTATCACAATAGACAAATTAAAGTAACGGGCACGGGTGCCCCGGCCATGGCCTCGTATAAACTCGTAGTTTCGTTGACGTCACTAACTTAAATATTCAATAACAATCCCGTCGTCCGGTATTCTAATTACAAAGTAGCAAACTGACGAAATTATGGATAAAAACACAGTATTCAAAACGAGTAAATTCTTCGAAAAACATGAGTGTCGGCCCTCCGGGGAGCGGGGAAGGGGGCGCTGCCACTTTGTACTTTGATCGTGTCGGGCGAACGCCCCACTGACGGCGACCGGTGCGGCCGCACGGCGGGCGCCTTCACCGACAGACGCACAAAAATATCAGGGGGCAATTTACCACGGGGAGAGACTGTAAAATAACTAAAGAGCCCCGTTCACGGAACGATCCGTCGTCGGTACAAAAGTTCCGCGGAGTGCGTCACGGGCGGCACACACGCTACGGGAAACGAACGATCGCATCGACCGATCGTTTCACGCGGGTGATGAGCTGTCGCGTCGATCGTAACGATGGAACGTCACGTACACGAGGCGGCAGGTCGCCGACGCACCGGCGGGACGCACAGCGAGCGCACACACGCGCAGGCGCACTCCTGCAACACACGGGACATCACGTTACAACATTATAATAAATAACTTATATTTTTATACGGCCATCGGATAAATGACATGGGGACCCGAAGGGGCCCTATCTAAAAGTAGATGACGACCCGTCCACGGTTAGTTGGGATGCAAAAAGTAAATTTCCTTTACATCCTGGTAACTAAGGTCCGAGGTGGCCCACGGTTTTAGTCGCTTTGAGTCAGTCATAACCGCCACCGGCAGGATAGTATAACCCGCGAGAATTTTCGCACAAAAAAGAGACGTGACAGGGGTTAGCTATCGCTTTAGCAGAAGGAGGTCGAGGGTACGGCAGGTCACCTTCATTATTCGTGGAATTTCACATGATAGCAGAAATTATGCGTGTAGAGCGTTATATGCATGATTATGGTTGTGTTGCAGAGTGTGTGCATGATATGTGCAGTGTGACGTAGCGGATATATGCACTATGACGTGGCGGATATGTGCATTGTAACGGGGCGGATAAGTGCAATGTGACGGGGCGGATATGTGCAGTGTGACAGGGCAAGTAAGTGTAATGTGACGGGGCGGATATGTGCAGTGTGACGGGGCAGGTAAATGTAATGTGACGGGGTGGATATGTGCAGTGTGACGGGGCAGGTAAATGTAATGTGACGGGGCGGATATGTGCAGTGTGACGGGGCAGGTAAATGTAATGTGACGGGGTGGATATGTGCAGTGTGACGGGGCAGGTAAATGTAATGTGACGGGGCGGATATGTGCAGTGTGACGGGGCAGGTAAATGTAATGTGACGGGGTGGATATGTGCAGTGTGACGGGGCAGGTAAATGTAATGTGACGGGGCGGATATGTGCAGTGTGACGGGGCAGGTAAATGTAATGTGACGGGGTGGATATGTGCAGTGTGACGGGGCGGATAAATGCAATGTGCAGTGTGACGGGTGGATAAGTGCAATGTGACGGGTGGATAAGTGCAATGTGACGGGGCAGATAAGTGCAGTGTGACAGGGCGAGTGTGTGGTTACCTGCGGCACGGCATCACCAGCAGAACACGGACAGCTCGCCGCCGTGCGCGCCGCCCACCGCGCGCCACGAGCGCACGCCGCCGCCGCCCACCTTCAGCTGCAACAGGCCGCAGGCCGCTAAAGCTTTAGGATTTATTTGTAGAATCTCGGTTGACTTCAGGAATATCAAAACAATTAAAATACTTTATTGTGCTTTTGTTCGCAGTCACCTTGAATATTGCTCGCAGGTATGGAGTCCTGTCTATGATGTTTACATTGATAGACTGGAAGCAATCCAAAGAAAATTTTTACGTTATGTCCAATTCAGGTCCTGTACCTATTTACCCGATTATTTGAGCAGATGTAGGCAATTTCACATTCTCCCATTATATGAACGTAGAAATATAGCTGATTTGACTCTTCTGTTCAAACTGGTAGATCACTCTATTGACTGTTCTGAATTGTTAAGCAAAATTGGATTGTGCGGGTCATCTGTGCGTCTGAGGAAACCAAGGCTACTATATGTGCCTATAACAACCTGCACCTACAGACAAAATTCCTACCTAATAAGGGTGTGTCGAGCGTACAATGCACTATGCCATGAGTACGACCTAGATCTATTTTTCACGAGCACTCATCAACTTAAAGTCAAATTGAGTAAAACATTTTTTGACAGGGTGTAGTACGAACATCAAAATAATGAACTTGTGCTTTTCTTTTACATTTTGTATAAATATGACATTTCATATATGTAATACTAGCTGTTGCCCGCGGCTCCGCCCGCGTGGATGTTGGTTATCGCGACCAAACATACCATATTACGTGTGTCCTTTCCTATATTCTATTAATCGGTAATATAGCCAGTATGTAATATACCTAGTATGTAATATACCGTACCTAACTATTTCAATGATATCTACCGTCTTGTATATCATATAATTACCAAATGCGAAAACTTGTAATTGGCCATTTTATATTACAATTGTACCTAAATTGTGTTCTAGCTGTAAGTTTTTCTGAAAGAATAAAATAAAATAAAAATAAACACACCGCGCACTCAGCAGGGGGCAAACACGACAGTACTGGCACAGTCGAGCACCATTGGGTACACGATTTCAAACAACATTCTATCACAGATTATGAGCACGCGAGGAAGAGGAGAAACTGCACTGTGAACTCGTTAACCCCTAGTCTTTTATGGACACAACGAGTATTCTTGGTCACGTAACTGATTTACTACTTCATTGGTAAAATATACTTAAAACAGTCTACCGTGTAACGCTGAGGTTTCTAATAGTGATCATTGGGGATATGGTATACCGTGCGTAGTGCAACTCAATGACGTAAACGCTCATATTATGTATACTTGGTCATTATTTATGGGCAGAATCCTGTATTCAAATTATACAAATTACTGCAGCCTGTTGTACTTGGTTATGTTTCTACACGTGATATTAACTCCATAGAACCGCTAGTGTCACAAGGAAAGTAAAGATCGCGCGGCAGATTACCTATGTGCTGAAGTAATCAAGTAAAGCAGTGGAAAACGGCGTGTCAAACTGCGCCAGACAGTCTGTGAACAGAGAGAGATGGTGGGAGATCGTGAGGAAAGCTGTGTCCGCCTATAACACTGACGCGGACTCCTCAACCTGGCTGTGAAAAGCTCTGTCAATTGCGAAACGACTAAGAAGAAGTAATTATATTTTAGCATGAGGATTTTGAAGCCCGACATATTTTTAAACGTTAATTTTAACCGGCATTGTATATAACTCCTAAATTAAATGCAGATTCTTCGAAACAAGTATGTCTACAATTCGAGCACATTTTTTGGTAATTCGTTACTAACTCTCCAAGTCATTACATCGCCACAAAAAGTCGGTTTCCGCAACCGACGGGCGACGTGAAAGCATTCGTGCGCGTCGCTCCGTGTATAGGCAGTTAGGTTAGGTGCTCCGGTGCATCAACGATCTCATACAAGTGAGTGCAAAAACTCTGCGGTTTGTATTCCAGACGGGGACATTACTACATAATTGACAGTAGGGTTACCAGCTAACCATAGCACGAAATCTGGTACAAGAAATACAGACATAATGTCATCTGCTATTTGAGTAAACAACATTACTTTATAGTGAGGTACCTACATTGATAAATTGCCGACCAATTAATTTGAACAACATCCCGGTTTCCTTTTAGACGCATAAGGTAGAATTCGTTGTATTTAATACGATATGTACCGGTATAACGGGGTGAATAGGGATGCAAGGGTGAATAGGGACAAAATGGTCAATGGAATATTTTACATAATTTCTTTTACTAGATCTCAAATATGCCTCTTATCAGATATTTCATGATTCTGTTATTACAATGAACTAGTCCAAAATTCCGGTTGAAAGAAAATAAGTACAGAATTTAGTTGACCATTTAATCCCTATTCACCCTTGGATCCCTATTCACCCCGTTTTACCTCATTTTCTGTCTCATTTATACCCATAAACCATTAACAAAAAAGACAACGCATGAAGGTTTATAAAATAAAGCGAATTCGGATTGCGCCACTCTGATTTCCCTTTTCCGCAAAACAACATGTCTATGAACAATTGCAACTTCAGATTTGTGTCGACAAGCCCTCAATCCCCCGTTTCCCTATAGTACTACCACCTAGTCCTACCAACAGTACTACTGGGAATAGCACATAAAATCGATATGCTTCTGTCACGACACAACCCGACACGTAAGTATGTCCTTTACTCTCAAAATTTTGCGGGTATTTCTCTGCGTACTTCAAGATGCGGGAACGTGGGCTCTTATTACACTTATTTAGTGTTTTTACCCCAAGTGGACTAAAATCGGGAATTAAGATGCTAATATGATCTCTGTAATACAACAGTCTATCATAATGGTAGCAAGTACTGTAGTGATGTTAACCCTAGCGGGTTAGTGTGGACAAAAAACATTGATGCGTGTTTTCATTCCGTGCTCGGCCTTATAGGGAGGGCCGGCGGTCTGCGCGCGCGCGGAATGCGCCCATTGATGCCGCCAGCCTGCACCCTCAATGAGGCACACTCGACTCCCATTCACCGCGCAACACAACATATCTTACCATTCATATAAATAGTAAATCGCCGTAAAAATTTAAGTTGAGGTTAAAGTGAGTTAGGGAGTCGACATTGCAAAAGTCTGCTGAGTTTCTTGCCGAGTCTTCTCAGGTCGGGACCGCGTTTCGAACCGGTGCGGTGGTCCATTTGCTCACTAATTTATAAAATATTGATATTGCCGTTTAATGATCTATGCAGAATAAATGCATTTTGATTTTGATTTTGAATCGCGAAGTTCCGGGTTCGCATACTGAATTACACTAACGATGTGATCCTAATACAAGTAATTTAATTTAGTTGGAGGTTTATTTTATTTACCTACTAATATTTATTAAAAATAGCATTACAAAGTTCATAATACAAGTCTGTGCCATTCATAAAATGTATCAAACAAAATAAGCTTCAAATCGAGGTGTTAAGTTATCATGCACTTTGAATTTCACTATCCAATCCACTATCCTCGGTTATCAGATCAACAATCCATCAAACTGTTACCCCTCGATTTCATCAAAGTTTAAAACATGAATTTGACAAATTGCAATATGTCATAGACTTCTGCAGTGTGAGCGCAAATTGTTAACAACTTGTCGGCTATACATACAGTGTGACAAAAAAGTGCTTGCGACAGCCTCAATACATGTATAAAAAACTGTGTTCTGACAAGTCTTCAACAAGTTTTGTATCAAACATGTTTACAACTTGTTTCTTGGTGAAAGCAAGGTGTCAGGAAGATGCAGGGAGACTTTTCATGCTGTGAATGACTTATAATAGGTTCAACAATAACGAGAGAGAATCAATTTGAACGCTTCTTTATTCCCGATACGCGGTACTTAGTGGTATGGGTAATGGACTGCTGAGACGAGGTCTCGGGTTCGATCCAATGTCACCATGGCACACACCAATGACTATTCGATGCTTTTCGAAGTTATGTGTGTATTTATCGCAGGTTTATAAGTGCCCGGTTAATGGCAATAGTCTCTCCAGCTATTACATTGGGACCTAAACATAAACTGACCCTGAAAAACCCTTCGGGGATATAGGCATGAGTTTATGTTATGTTACGTTTATTCCCGAAGTTCTATAGAAGACATAACTATCTGGCGTAGGTGACCTTCTAGCCACGATAATGTCGACAGACCGATATAACGTTGACAAGAATACAGATTTGGCTCGCCACCTTTCAATAAGCAATTAAGGGCCGGAAGCGAGCAGCGTCTAAACGCGGAACTAGTCACGGGTCCGCTAGCTGACCTACTAAACTAATGACATCTAGTACAATTTTGACGACATCACATGATTAACGTGTGTTTTGATTGCCAACACGCCCGAGACGAACTGGCCGCCAATAGACCCGGCCTTTATAAGACTAGACACTTGTAGTTGTTGCATTGTTGTCTAGTCGTCTTTTCTTTCCCCAACCATCACGGAAGCTAAAACGTGTTTAAAAACTATTCACCGCTTAAAAATTATGAATCACGATAAGTTATAAAGTGGAAGTCAATCTCTGTCACAGATATCCGTGATCTATGTAGTAGGTACCCCGGGTACACTACATATTGGCATGAAAAATTACGTTTTGGCATTTTTTAATACCAATTTTTCAAACATCACCACAAAAAGAACGAAGTACCGCCGTAATGCGAGTTGGGGTATTTTTTATGAAATTGACATAAACATAAACTCACGCTTATATCCCCGAAGGGGTAGATAGAATTGCTAGCACCCACATTACGCTAGTTTGTGTTTAGGGCCCAACATAATACATAGGTGGCGAGTCTATTGCCATTAAGCGGGTCTCAAAAATATACACTGTATAACGGGTGTAAGGGAAACGCTCCCGAAGCCGAAGACACATGGTAGTACTACGGGTAAATAAAATTCTGGCGGGGGTCTCAAGTCCGGCAAACATGTCAGTACGTAGAAAAACAATTTTCTTTTTTATCGATCAAGTGTAAACAAGAGGAAATTGCCGATAAACGCACAACACTTAAGAATAACCAGGGCCGCAGGACGCTGTTACCAGCTGTTACAAATGAACTCTACGATTTGAACCCAGTAGGGTTACCAAACGACCAAAATTGATGAGACAGTCTCACTATCATTCCACTTACCTTCATCATTTTGAGATGAGAACAGACAAAGAGAGACTGAAACAGCTTACAAGTTGATAAAATAGCAAAAGAATAATTACAACATCCACTTAAGTATTATGAACACATTTTTATGTTTATGAAATCATTCATGTTGAATGTGAGACTGTCTCAAAAAATCCTTTACCTAATGTTAACCTACATTCAAAATTTCCAGCTACGCCCCTGACACGCCCCCCTAATAAATACTTGATAAAATTGGTTCCGTACACAATTTAATTTAAAACTCTAAAAATTGGACATGTCACGCGATCTTTCGCCTTCGTAAGATAAAAGTTCGTTACACGAGTGTCCAATAGTACTAATCGTCAGATCTTAGGCAACCTTTGATTCTGATCTGTTAGGTTGCTTGATTTCTAATAAAGATAATGCAAACAAAACTCACTAGACATATCATGTCACCCGGATAACATAGACTGCAGGAGGTTCTTCTAAAGTGTTCGTTAATGTAACATTCACCACGGTACCCTAAAATATTTAGAATAATAAAATATTTTTTCTTTCATTTCAAATCGCCACGCCCCTTATTTCGGTTGGTTCCGTACTAATAACTATTTAATGCTAAACTTTCACAATAATCATTTTAGAAGCATAAAAATATTAAAATAAAGTGATGAAAACCATATTCAAAATACCAGGACGACATAAGTTGTAAGAGCGGTTTCTTAGGTTCTTCAAATAATAAAGGTTTACGGTACCCTAAAATAATTGATAAAAATAAAATTCATTGCTCATTTCTTCCTATACCTAAAAAGGGTGAAGTGTCTAATAACTTGCCCTGGAGTATAGTTTTATACCAGTATTTTCTGCATTCCTAGTATAAGATGTAGTTTACTGAATTAATCCATATCCATTTTTTCATATTAATATTACGAGTATAAAAACGAAAGTAAATCTGTCTGTCTGTCTGTCTGTCTATCTGTATGTTACGCTTACACGCTTGAAACAACTGAATCGATCTTGATGAAGTTTGGTACAGAGATGCATTAGAGCTTGGGAAAGGACATAGGCTATTTCTTATCATGAAAGAGGACGTTAAGGGGAGGGATAGGGGATGATGATGAGGGGAGTGCATAAAAGTTCGCCATGATATTGGGTATAAAACTGGCTTAGAGCTCAGGATAAGCTACCTTTTATGAAAAAGGAGGACCAACGGGGAGAAAGAAAGGAAAAGATGCAAAAGGTGAGGAGCAATTGGCACTAGACAAAAATCATTGCCGTAAAGCTGTTGAATTTTAATATCTCACCAGGCAAAATTAACTGGTGGTAGATCCGAGCCAGTACACGGTAGGTAGTCGCTCTCGTTAAAGCTGTAACTGCCTATAATAAATAATAAGCGAATTCCGGGTTCCGAATTGTGAGCTTAGGATGCAACCGGGAACCAGCCCGGATGATTGTGATTTATGAATCACATCAAAACATGTACTTATCTACATTCATGATTATCAGGATCGCTTACGGCACGGAAATCAAATGTCCAAAAATGTAATTAGCTGCCGCAAGTACGTATCCGCAATTAAAAAAACACACCACGTCATAGCTTAAAAACCTACATTTTTAATAATAGATTTTTTAAACGGACGTCAATCGGTACCACTACCCTAAATTAGGAGGGGCGCGGTATCTTTTGATGTCCTTTAATCCGTTTGACGGCGGCGGCCGCGATGCATGGCGGCGCCTTTGACGCAAGCCGCAAAGCGAAGAAAATATTACCTACTACTACTACCAGTGTTGCCATACTTATTAGATTTTGTAAAATTAAAAATTGGTGGGATAATTTACCAACATTTTAATTTTATTATGTCTTATAGGTGCAAGTTAATTATTTGTAAAAGACGAAAAGAGGTTTGTTTGTTATGCGTCTCGTCATCCTCATGAATCCATTTTATTAATTCAATAGTGTAAGTACGGTTGTGTAAGTAATTTAAGTAGTAGTGTAAGTAGATTCAGAATCGTTTTTAAAGAAACTATTAATATTCCAACATCGTTAACTAAACGAAATAACTTGTATTTATTAATGGATGAATGGATGAATGGATGCACAGTTGACGTGAGCAGTGTAATGGTTAGGATTCGAACCTAGGATAACCATGGTAAGGTGAACCTTAACCACTAAGTAGGAGGGCATACCGTGGCGGTCCGCGCACGGCTGCTTTGAGTGCGTGCCCCTACTTATCCGGTTAGTGGAGTGTGGAGGCCATGATATACCCGGGTCAGTCAGGGCGAGAGGGATATGTCAGAAGCTACCTCGCTCTCAGCAACTGATGGCCCGTGACTGCGGTGTGCTTTGTTTCTGACATAATCACTCCTGCTGACTCCGGCAGTGGGAGGAGGCCCGTGTGGATTTTCGTACGATTAAAAAAGTTCTAAGTAGGTACTAAGCTATGCGCATTATTCCTAACGCGCAGTAAAAAAACAAAAATAAGAAAATAATAGCACGTATTACTTTAATTAAGTACATAGGTACATGTACTTTTTAGGCAAAAATCTAGTTGGCACTAGGCAACATTATTCCCGAACATTCATCAGAATTCTTTCTCTTTTGTTCAGTCAGTTGCTGTGTGTGTTGTTGTTGGTTGTGATAAACTTGCGTGATGTCGGATTTTTATTGTAATAACGAGTATGATGTTTTGTTTTGGTGTACTTAGTTGATAGTTTTCGAGAAGTTGGTAGTCTGTACAGTGTACAAAAATTGGTGACGGAAGACCAGTAATTACCGTTGTGGAGTGTTTTTAGGAAGATAGTGAACTATACCTAATGGAAGTTTTCGTGTGTTACTCCTTCACAAGGGCGACCGCCCAGGTTCTTCACTGCTTTGGAACAGAGAATTCTCGAAGTTCTCGAACGTTTCGAAGCAGACCTGTAGCTACTGAGAACGAGTAGGTACCGTGCGAGCTGGATCGGTTCTCGGAGTTAAACACGTAAATGTGTGGTGCATATTTTTTTCAGTACCTAGGTACTCTTCAAATTCAAATAAGTTTACTGTTGTGTGTGACCTTTTATGCGATAGGTAAAACTCCTTGTGTCGTGACTCGTGAAGTGTTTAAACTAGTACATTCCTAGAGCTGGATCAGACCCAGTACCACAGTAAGAACGTCACCGCGTCGCAAAAAGTAGACCTCGGTAAGTGATAGGTACTCTAAATATCTGCGATTTATCTCTATCTCTAAACGCTACGTAGGTACCTACATACGTGCAAAGCAACGCGTGTACCAGGCGCACAGCTGAGTTTAAGGATTTTGCAGGTTATTGGACTCAAGTGAACTTATTACGAAAGTACAAAATACGATAGTGTTGTGACCTACCCCTTTTAGTGATATATCGAATAATTAAAGGATTTTTTAAGTTTTGTATGATAATTACCGATGCTATCATTTTTTATTTGCCGGGTATTTAGTCAGTGCGTATGTCGCCATCATACGATATACTACCAAACCCTTTCGGCTTCGGGAGCGTTCTCCTTACACCCTGTATAATGATAAATCAATTGAAAAATTTGAAAGATATGATGTCCTGTAATGAAATGAAACCCAACGCGCTTTATACTGATTAATAACAATGATAACTGTCCCAATGGTCCGACACGCCAAGTACTCCGCTATTAATAGACCAGTCAATTGTACCTTTAACTACAAACACATCTGCCTATAAATGCACTCACCCGCATACGTGAGGTCAATGACCGACCGATAAGGTCTGATACTTTATCACTAGAGGTTCAACCTCGACTGCACGTTACCGAGCCTATATACCTAGATAACCGAGCACATAGGAAGCACAAATGGTATTACCTAATCTATAGAATCAACAAGATAAACTTGAGCAAATATTTGATCCGTAGTTGAGTGTCATGTAATGTAGATATATTTTAAAATGTTGACCTTGTCCCTATAAAAGGTGAAGATAACAATACATGTTATTGTTTAATACTTAATATGAACAAAGGGAAAGAGGAAGTAGGAAAGGGGAATCAAAATCCGTCAAAATAAGTTTATTCACGCTGCGAATATCGAGTGTCTACAATGAGAGAATCAGACATTATACGCGTAGTTTGAAACTACTATAAATGATAGGCCTTGTCACCGCTAACTCACAAGTCAATACAAAATATCTGTCAGAATAAACAACTTCAATTCACGAAGTTAATTCACATCAGAATCCTTACAAGCTGTATCCGTCGAAGTTCGAAGAAATCAACATTGAGCCTAAATCCGTTATGAACATTACTACCACCTTCTGTTTTGTCCAAAGGTAGCAAACTTAGTCCAATAGATTCATCATTCAACTATGCAATTCGCTAATAACGACGTGCTATTTATCATAGCTGAAGGACAAATTAAACCTGTCACACAAGGTGACTATTATGCTTCTGTATACACTGTCAATAGTCGCTTGACTATCCATGCTGACTTCAACATACAACTGTAGGTCACCGGTATACAAATAATAATATGAACACTGAGAACTGACCTTGAGGCTGATTATACAGAAAAATAGGGAGAGGGCCTAATATACCGCCTTGGAGAACACCAAAACTAATTAGAAGAAAATATCGGCTGTGTAGACAGATTGCTATCGATTATGCAGGTGGTCAGCAGAATTTCTGTCGGAAGTAAAATTATATAACACATCAGATGCTAAACGAATAAATGAATGGTATGGTAGGTATAACGCACGGTATCAAATGCCTTCGAAAAGTCTGATAAGACTGGCGCTAAATTGCCTTCAATAGCAATCATTTTCGTATAGGTAGCATTTCTATAAATATCAGTAATATTCTACATCATTTTATGCTAACTTTTCTAATAGAATATTTTAGTAATATTTATCGATTCCTGTGCGGAATACAAGGCGTTCGGTATACATAGCACATCGGGTGAATGGCAGTCATGTGTGGAAGTGTGGACCGTGGGAATAGCGCACATGTGCGGTCAACGCGATTATGCGCTGCCATGTGCGCGTTTAGAATTAGGGCCTCGACGCTCGCGATCTTTTAGTTATAATCGGCGTGGCAGTTGAATGATGAAAGGCGTAAGTCATAACCTAGTGTTGGAGTGAAATACTGATGAAGTACTCACCTGTAGCTTTTATATTTAAATATTTTCATAAACTATTGGTTTCTCGGGTTTTACGCATTAATTAACTGAAGTGATAAAATGGCTTTTTACTGCATTAACAAATTCTTTAGTATTTTAGGTTATATTCTACGTTCATGTTTATGCTAAATTAATTGAAATCGCATGTCCAAATGCTTAAGATTCTAAATCTGTGTGTACAAATCATTTGTTAACAAGTAACAACAACCGCCGGCAGTAGAAGTATCGTGTGTGGCTGGACCCTTACAATAATTTACACGTTCTGAGGCCGTGATTGTCAATGAAAGTGCATAGAAATAATAGATTATTGAATTGACATGCACAACTGACGTTCCTATATGAATACCGGCAAGGTGTTCACTAAAGTTATTATAGGGTAGGGTTTCCAAGTTGTAAGATACAGCTTGTTTGGAATGCATGACCAATAAGTTAGACGTTATATTAGTCTTGAAAGCTAAATTCATTCATGCTATACATGTTTATTAAATTCATCATCATTCATCGTTCTCTGACGCTATTCCCAACTTCGATATTTTTCGTGAAGCGACTGCCATCGGACCTCCACAACCAAATTGGTGATATCCAAGATCTGTTGTTAGGTTAGTCGGATTTTTGAGAGCTCCAAATACCCGTAACGACTGCCACAGATGTTCGTATATCAACCATAACCGACGGCTTAAGGTTTCTTAAATTCATATTGAACTATAAAAGTTACCAGCAGTATTTCCTCGACTGCTGTTTTCAGTACATAAGTTACTGTGCTTGAATTTAATAGTGCGCGAAATTTCATCGGAATCAGTTTAGCAGTTACGTCATGAAGGAGTAAGAAACATCAAACACAAACATTAGTCATTACAGATATCTGGTTTGTGATAAATCCTCCTCTGAGCATCCCTCTCTCCAATGAGCATTTCCTCACAGAGAATTGACCATCTCATTTTCAATTCCAATTCATTTTTCAGGTATTGTCCGTTTGTTTCTAAATGGTTCTGAATATTTTTGCCGAAGTGTTCTCAACCTACTGGATAGCTCGAGGTTTAGAACCATTTGTGCTTTGTCGATATTATCAACGCGAAGTATATTTGATACAGGCCTTTCTCCAAAACTTACAACATTTCAATAAAGTTGATATTTTCTATTTCTTTCTTCGTCATACCTATGTGCGAATGTGTAGGTAGCTATTTCTTTTAAGTGTTGGTAGATAATTTCAGGTTTACATCATAACTTTTAGAATAATGAAAAATTAAAGTAAGTACACCATTATTATGGCTTAATTAATACAGCATATTACATACACAAAGCAGTCGTTGTAACACCAGTCTTGGTATTTTTTGTTCCCTCATCGTAATTATGTCGTAAGTGCGATTTGAATAAAACAGCTGCTATAATTAGCAGTAGCTCACACGACATGTTGCGACATGTGGATATCTGTCTGTCAACGGTTTTGGTATGGAAGGAATTGATGCAAATTAAAAAAGTTAAAATAATCTTCATATTCTAGGACGATATTATACTCTGTGGCGTGGAGGTAGTGAAAACGACTGCTACGCAGAAGTCGCGGGTTCGATCCTCGCTCAGTGCAAATATTTGTATACGTGAATATGGCTATTTGCTCTGATTTGGTTGTGTCTTGTGCCTCGGAGAGCACGTTAATGTCGTCCCGGTTGCCAAACGAACATCTATGGCAGTCTTTACCTAACCTAACTACAGAACTTCGATATCGCCAATTTAGTTGTGGAGGTCCGATGGTAGTCGCTTCACAGAAAATATCGAAGTTCAGCCACATCTTAAATCAAAATTAGGAATAGTAAATTCTTTTGTTTCTAATAAATGACGTATTTTCTGAGAACCTATACCTAAGTACTGTGCTCCACCCAGGTTAAGCACTAGTCTGACTATGCTCCCTTGAAGACAATGGAGGTAAGCGGGTACACTTTTAATTGACAACCAAAATTCTCTAATTTACTTTATAAAAATACGCATTACATTCAGTATCGCCATTCGCCATTCATTACGTCGGTCGTGGCCACAATCACTGTACCTAATCACGCAGTAGGAGTCATAAAATAAAACAATCTGAAACTACTGTTAATTTACAAGTTTTTTGAGCCGATCCAAACATCGGCGAGCTGTGACTAAATAGTATCCTACCTGCCATTGCTATTTCACATTTTGTACTGAAAGCAGATTTGCTGAAAGCTTGATTAAAAACAATATAGGTAACTTAAATTAATGTTTCTCTCTGTGTGTGTGGAAATGTGGAAAACATTAGTTACTAATTCCACATTTCCTATTCACCCTATTACGACTCATAATATCTTTTACGCCCGCGATTTCCCAAGAGTTTATTTAATCAGTAAGTGCTTTATAGCAGCAGTAACAAAATATATAGACTATGTCGTCCATATTGGAACCAACTTCTGCCAGACCAATTGGATTTGCACCCGGTGTAAAACTAATCAATTAGTTGGGGACCGGGAAATGTGCGAATTGGTTTTTACATTTATTTTGTATTTTCCGGGAAGTGCAAGTTACCTGGGCCACCAAATTGAATTCGTGGCCTAGAAATATCAGGTAATGCAGCGACGCTAAGTAATATTATAGGATTGACGCTCAACATTTTTCAACGTAGTAAAGGTGCTTACTTTATTAGTAAAATAAAAGCTTCTATATTATTCAAATTTCGTATCTATGCTGCTGATCGTTGAAGAGTTCCCTTATCTGGAGCTACCCCTAGATGACGTTTCAAGTCACATTTTTAAGATTGACCTTCTTTAATTAATAACTATCTAATTATATTGTAATATATTCCGTGGTACACGATTTACCAAGGGACGAGACTCAAAAAGACGAGAAGGAAAAAAATAAAGAATATTACTTCCCCAAGATACTCGCACTAATTTCGCTTAAACCTATGGGCAGGGATTTTGAATCTAAATCGCGAGAGTAACAACGCATAATCTTTGATTGGTAGATTTGAGTCATACAACACCATTACACCCTGTGCAATCCTCTAAAGACAGTCAAAAAACAGTAGTATTGTACATTTTGAGCACATTTTGAATCCACAACTAGTGCCTACCTACATATCACGTAATAGAACCTTATAACATATTTAATGCGATATACGTTGAACCATTGTTCTATCCATGAATATTAGAAACGGTCGTAGATGAATGAGGATAAAGGAACCTACATTCGGGTGTCAGCGTGTCGGTGACCGGCGTCGGGAGGTCGCGCATTAGTATGCTGCGCGCACAAGCCGTGACCTAGTCGCCCGAGATAATCCCGAATTATACGACTCCTTACTACGAGTACTATCGACTGTTTTCATACTATACGTGTAGCTATATCGACGTGGAAGACAAAGGAAGTCATTGCTTTTAATACATTAGGCTTACAAGTCACTTTACTTGTTCATTTTTGCTGCTCACATTTGAGCAATAGAATAGAACTTACTTATCTACGAGTATTTATTACAGCAGTATTGTGTACAGTTTGAACCCGCGTGAGATTTGAATTTTAACAACTAATTTGTGCAGGTATTCTTTCGGCATGAACAACACGTGAGTGACATTATCCATAGTCCAAGCTGCACTTCTGCAAGCGTCACAAAGCACGGTAGGTAACGCCAGTAACCCACAGGGTCACCTTAATCTAACTAGAGCCTTATCAGGGAACAACCAGACAGAAATCAAGATGTAAGTAGAGAATAGAGAGTTGCAACGTGCCTCATCACTTGTTCATTAACTTACTCGTTATCTGAGTACTAAACGAAGCAATCAGTAACATCTTAGAGTAATGGGGGTAGTGCATACCTGCTGCATCTTATCAAAGTCAAGCGCAGGTCTGTGCCGGCGCGGCGGCTGCTGCAGCGGCAGGCGGCGGCGGCGCGGCGAGGGCGGCGCGCCACTGCCCGCGCCCCCGCCGCCCGCGCCGCTCGCCAGCCCCGCGCCCGCCCCGCCGGCGCACGCGCACGGGCCCGCGCGCCTCGGCTTCAGCGCCTCGAGAGGGGGCGACGTGCGGAACCGCACTGGGGTCTCTACCTGAAAGTTGCAGGGCGCCTAATGAATAATAACTCATAACTTAGAACATTCGGGGAAAACATCGAGTCGGCAACCAAGTGACAGGACTCCTGTTATTCTTATTCTTTGTAAATGAGTCGTATAGAATAGGATGCGATCGACTCGATGACAATCAGGCCGTTAAACCAAATACTCAAGTTTATACGTGTGCTGGACGCTTGTCGCTTGGAAGGTTAACAAATTATTTAGAAAATTAAGAATATGGACTTGAGTAGTTTTGAAATTTGTGCTTTAAAACAAACGAGAAGTAAGTGAAATAGAGTAAGAAATTATCAAGAACTGGTCCAAGAGTCTGAACCGTAAAATCAATAATAGTAAAGAAACATTGATGGCAAACACAATAGGTACAATGTTAGCAACACACACCAGGAGATGGCTACTAATGTCGATGGTGGTTAATATGGAGTACCTTCGTGTCATCGTCGTCCGAGGATGGGGCGCGAGCGGTCATCTCGTCCTGATCAGCGTCGAGGTAGGGCTGGGCAGGCCACTTGCGCTTCTCTGGGGCGGACGGGGGAGGGGACGAAGCCCCTCGACGCCGGGACTCTGCCGCGGCCGCCGACGGAGTGCCGCTTCCCGCACCAGAACTTCCCACAGGCGCGCCGTTGATAACCTGCCACGACCATCAGTCAGGTCATGCGACTCCCAGGCAGCCTCGTACGAGCGTGACGGTTAGGTAGCGAGAATGACTGAGCGTTTTGGGTTCACAAATTGATTGGTATTGAATTGAGGCTGCATGGAGGTATCATGATGGAACATACATCTATCTAACAGTAACATTTGATCAGCGTTCTAAGATGTTATATATAGTGCTCATTATACTTTATGAAAAAAAACTTAGAATAGGGTTCTTTATGAAAGACGAAATCAACATGTAGAGCATGCTATACGAGTAGCTATATCAATTTAGGAAGTGACTAGTTGCCCCTTATAGCCAGCAGATGGCTCTTAAAACTTGATAGATATGTCTTCACATCTAAGTGTAAGGCACATGTGTGGAATGTTATACGAATAGCATCGGATATTCCAGAGAGCTGGGTCAGATGGACAGAATGGTACCGACCGCGCCGGAGTTGCAGTGCTATTTGAGGCATAACGACGGACCGATCAATAAGGAAGAAAGTAGTTAATAATTGGGCCACAATTTACTTTGAATTGTCCTAATAATAAGTGTATAATAGCACGAAATTCGATAATGTGCCTCTTGCGAATCTGTCCACCTCTTTGATAGATTTGTTGGTTTAAAACATATGGTATATGGATAATATGACGTTTATTTTGAACGACTACGTATGTCTCTGAATTATTTCTACAGCTGCATTTTCAACGTATAAATTTCGTTAAGGAAACTATATTTATCGAAGAGAGTGTACGAGTGACAGGAGCGATGTACTCGGCCATCTCGTCTCGGCTTCACACTTCACCTCACCACAAAGAGCCGAGGCTCGATTATTTCACTATTGCATAAACTTACACCAGCCACCCGGGTGAGCTCGTGTGCAGTCACTAACCACAGAGTTTAACCAGCTGCCACAAGTGCTATTCTGTAGAATGAACTTCTTCAATCGATACAGATGAGAGAGATCAGAAATGTTTGAATAGGTCGCTATTACGCCAATACCGGCGGCTTACACTAAATCTGTTCTTGAGTAACAGCCTACAGCGACATTTGCGAGCTTGCAGAACATATCTGAAGGAGTTGTCTCGTCATCGAATTCGTATATTACAGAATGAAAATAGAAAATAGAAAAATAGAAAAATATTTATTATCAGTAAAAGTACAGTTCTTTAAACAGTGTCCGTTGGCCCCACACTAGGCAAGCCTGTCCTGTGGGTACCTCTTACGATTACATAAGTTACATTTACTTGGTCGACATCATTACTCTTATAACATTATCTTGTAGTAAATATTACATACATGCGTGCGTGTGTGTGTGTGTGTGTGTGTGTGTGTGTGTGTGTGTGTGTGTGTGCGCGTGGGTTTGTGTATATGCGTGCGTGTGTTTGAGTTTGTGTAGGTAATATATATATATATATATTATTATTATGTATATATAATATTAAAGAATACGTTTAAATGCGAATCAAGACTAACTAATGTAGCAAAAGTATTTCAGTGGCTTCATATGTCATTCTGGTAAGCCATTTTGTTACCTCTTTTTTTGCTTGTCTCACCGAGCACTTTTTAATGTTGCAGTGTCTTGCAACTTGATTGTATATGAGATGGTCGATATAGGGGGCAAAGCGTCTAGCAAATGTTGTGTTGGTTTTCGGCAAGGTAAGTCTGTACACTCTACGTCTGAGTAGATTGTCATAATCTACGGAATTGATGACAGCTCGGTGTACAGTGAGGAACGATTTTAAAATAAACAGCTGTCGCACGTTGAGAACCTTACTTTCGTTGTACAGGAGCGCAGTAGAGTATCTAAATGGTTTTTTGTACATAGTTTTTAGTACCGATCGCTGGGCTCTTTCTAACTGTATCAAGATCGATTTGCTAGAACCACCCCAAACACGTATGCAGTACGTAATCAATGACTGCGACAAGGCAAGATAGACCATCTTCAAAGTGTCCGCAGATGCTGATGTCCGAAGCAACCTCATTATATTCGCCGTTTTACGTACACGACCAGACAACACGTCGATATGTTCCTTGAAGTTAAGATTTTCATTTATTATTACGCCTAGATACTTAATCCTGTCTACCCTTTGAGCTATTCCGCACTTGCAACTGTTCGGTGTCTTGCAGTTGTGTAGCCTAATATTAAGGGACGTGGGTATGACTGATGCGGCGGTTTTGTGAAAGCAGATGTACTTGGTTTTGGTGGCATTTAGTGTCAGCAGATTATGTTTCAGCCATTGTTGAACTTCATTCATACCTGTTTCAGCTTCACGAAACACTTTTTCCCAAGTCGATCCATGAAAGACAACGACTGTATCATCGGCGTAGCATATTATGTCTGCTTTAACACATGCATGAATGTCATTCATGTACATTATGAAGAGTGTTGGTCCGAGCACACTTCCCTGCGGTACACCAAAATTAACTATCTGCAGTTCACTTTTGTCGTTGCCCACTCGGACGCACTGTCTTCTATCAGTCAAGTAACTTTCGAACCACTTCAAAGCTATGCCGCGTATTCCAAATTGAAATTCCAGTTTTTTCAGCAAGATTGGTATTGAAACAGTGTCAAAAGCTTTCGCTAAGTCCAGAAAAGTACCTATACTGAAATCTTTCAAGTCAAGATGGGATGACACAGTTGATGTTAAAAGTGTTACAGCTTCTTCAGTCGATTTCCCTCTTCTAAATCCATACTGCCTATGTGATATCAGGTTATGACTTTCTATATATTTGACTAGTCTGTTGTTAACTATTTTTTCCAATAGTTTAGAGAATACAGAAAGTAAAGAAATGGGACGGTAGCTGTCCGGACTGTCTCTAGGACCGTGTTTATAAATAGGAGTGACAGACGCAGTTTTCCAGGCTTCAGGGAACACGCCAGTTTCAAGGCTTAAATTGAAGATATCAGTCAGTGGAGGAATGACTATGTTTCTTATTTCTTTTAATAGGTCATTAGTTATTCCATCAATGCCTGGTGCTTTATTGTTCCGCAAAGATAGGATCAGGGACTCCACTTCCATTACGTCAGTTGGTTGCAGAAAGAATGAGTCACGCAAGCCACTTCTTTTAACTTTAGCTGCAAGTGCTTCTTGACTCAGTTGAAGACTAATTAGGATCTCATTAGCCAGGTCCTGCCCCACCGTTGAAAAGTGAGCATTGCAGACATTTAAGGACTGAATCGGGCATAGACTGTTGTTTAGAGTTAGCAGCTCCCTGGGTTCTTTATTAGTTTCTGTTAGGTTACAGACACTTTTTATACACCGCCACATTTGTTTGGGGTCTTTTGCATTAATTGCAAGCAGTCTGGTGTTATAATCGGTTTTTAATTTGCGCAAGAGGTTGTTGCAAAAGTTCCTGTACCGAGTGTATATTATGCGTGTGAGGGGGTCGTTTGGAGCTTTTCTGTATTTTAAGTGTAATCGATCTCTGTGTGTCATGCAGCGGATAAGACCGGGTGTGATCCAGGGTTTGATATTAAATTTTGAATGAGAAACCCGCAACTTGTTAGTATGTTTATCGACTACTTTGGTTATGTGATTACAGAAATTGCCTACGTTTTCGTTCACATCCCCACTACGCAACCGCAGCAACCAGTCAGCATTTAGAAGTTCATGTCGGACAGCCTCGGCGTTCCGTTTCGTAACAACCCGATCCAAACATTGCCCAGCGTTTTGTTCAACGGTAAGACCTAGTATGACGATATCATGATCTGTTAGGTCAGTTTGACAGACTACACCAATCACATTTTTAAGTTTATTAATAAAAATGTGGTCATGACAAGCAACCTCTCTTGTTGGGTGTGTGATTGCAGGAAACAGACCCTGTTCTGCAGTTAGGCATAAATATTCTACAAGGTCTGAATCACATTCCGGTGACAGTAAATCTATGTTTATGTCGCCTGTTAGAATTTGTGTATTTTTTCCATGTGATGTTGAATTGAGAAGACAGTGAAGGGATCGGAGGAACCTCTTTTTACAACCAGATGGTGGTCGATATATGGCATAAATTGTAATATGGTTGTTAAGGTCCAGCTGTAATAAGTTTGCATCACTAACATTTGGCTCGGAGACGCGCGCACTCCACCTAACGTGAACATAAACTACAACACCAGTATTTTGGTTGATAACTTTTTTAGTGTTATACGTTGTGTATAATGGCATTTGGGGTATAATTGATGTGTCATCTAGCCAACACTCAGTCAAAATTATTACATCGAGAATAATTTTACATCTTTTGAGAGTTACAATAAAGTTATCATAATTTTTATTAATGCTTCTGATATTGAATGTTAACACTTTAAAATTGTAATTTGACGAGATTGCGGTACAACAGTGCTCAGGCGCTTCTATGGTATGACAAGATATTCGTAATGAGTCTAGCTCTGCAGTGTTAGTGTCATCAATCACTGTATGGGTAGTATAGAAGTTTCCAAACAAGTGTGACATAATACAGTGTAAATAAGTAATTGCTAATGCCATACATCATTGATGTGAAATACCTAGTCAAGCACTTAGTGCCGCTGCCTTCTAATAAAGTTATTATTGTTTGTATTTCATTATGATTGTGATTGGTAGCGTAGATCCATAGTGTGACAGTTAGTTCCAACAATGAACTAATGCTGCAATAACTTATGCCCCAGACGCTAACATCCCGCCCGCGACTCCACGTCTGTGCAAACAATACTGCGATACCGTTACGCTTTTAATATTATCACACGACGTTTTTCTTTCTTTAGAAAGCCATTTCCGTTTCCTTTTTTGCAATTAAAAAGTGCTGAGACAAAAGAATTTCTAATTTAAAGCCAAGCGAAAGATAAACAAATGTTATACAGCCGGTAGACGGGACAAAATGACTAAAAAATCACGGATTGTTTTGTCTTGCCCGTGGAAAGCGAACGTCGGCAGAAGACGGGGACGTCTACAAGTCAAGCCGTGTATCGATCCACGGTTTGCGCTCCAAATGCTTGTGAGCGTTGTAATTGAAAATAATTATATTGACGTGATAACCTAATTTGTTTACAAACCACCAGAGCGGTAAATCTGGTTCGCAATCTAATTAGAGGCCGGCCGCCGCCACCCGGCGGATAATTGTACACGCACACTACTGTCTACGTTTCTACTGAAGCACTAGCACTGGCTCAGAGAAGAAAATGGCCGAGCTATGTTTCGGTCGAGATCTGCGAGTGAACAGGGCTGTATAGAAATGCGTTGTGCAAGTTGACGACAAGTTGATGGGTCCATTATACTCGCGCAGATAAACGGCGCTGCAGCTATAGACAAGGCGCCGTTCTCCAACAATAGGCCGACAGCCGTCCGCGTCGAGCAGTGCGCAGCATCACGTACATTTATGCAGTACGCTGCACTACACCGTTCGCTGCCTTATTATGTGAAGTTCAGTCGAGGAAGAAAGAGCTATTTACACTCGAAAGAAGTACCTTTATTCCTACTGACATTCACTAGACTAGCTCCATTAGAAATACAATGAAACTACTCAACGAATAAAGAAATCATTTTCACGCATGGTTGCGGGTGATTTAAATAATTCAGTACATGAAATTGGTAATGTGATATGGACTAACGACAAAAAGTAATCATAATCTCAAACTTTAGTACGCGAGGAGTAGAACTTTAGTACGTGAAAGTGTCGCCCTCCATGCGGCTTACCGCATGGAGGGCGACACTTTCAAGTAAGTATCCGCTCGCGGCGGGCGTTCACCCGCTCTTGATCTCCGCCTGTCATTACTCTTTCTATTCGCTGCCTAGGTGTGTCGTCGCTACCGATGCCGGAGCCGTCAAACTGATTTCATTTGAACTTAATTTGCGCAGTATCTTGTACAGACACTTCAAAAATATCTGGAATTAATTAAGTAATCACTCCTTCATTGGATCTTGTCTTTCGAAAAAGATTTACGGTATAAAATTTAAATTTGGCAAATACTATCAACTGCGTCCTGCTATACTAGTGCGAGTCATTCTCGTGCACCGAAGGTTCAATAACTATGTTAGCTAGTGTGTAGAGTAGCCTTAAGTAAGAAAATGGAATGAATAGTATTATTTGTGTTTCATTAATTTGCTACATAAAAGTGTGCAGCTTATGATTGCATTGAAGTAGAAGTTAGATTTTTTTCACAGCTACAAGGTGTTGTCGACCTGAGTTTTCGGTACGAAATACAACTTGATGCCTGTTAGCCTTCCTGAGATAGAGGTCTTGAGACGGACAATGAAGTGATCCTATAAGGCTTCCGCTTTTTAAAACGACGCAACTGCCCCAGTGAAAATGCATGACCTGTGACACTCGGGAATATTACGTATGGATTCCTAAAATCCAAACCTGTCGTGCAGAAGTGTCGTTGTAATAAAGCCCTTACATATCCCCTTCAAAATATTATCTACCTACACTTCATTTTAGAGCAGCCGTCTAATAATAAATTATCCTCTTCTAAAAACGGATCAATTGCCGCCAGGATGATGCAATATTTTTGCCAACGTCGACCCTTACTTGAACTGTGCCTGAAAATATTGAGGTACACGTCAAGTGTCTGTCTGCTTAATAACCGCCGTGACGGCCATACAGGGGGTGAAAGAGGGGAATGAGAGGGAGCACAAGAGGTGAGGGGGTGGGTTACAGCTGTAATTTAGTTGCGACGTGTCGGGGCGAATTAATGCGGCACGCCGAGCTGGCCATCGGCGAGAGATACGACTCAGGAACGAGGATGTAACCAAGCCATCTTTATTTAGCTATTAGCTACTGCACGAGGGCAAATATGCGTAGTAATTAAATCGAATAGATTGCTGCATTTAATTAGCGCTTACTATTTAGTTATTCGTAGAGTTCAGGGCGTCAATGATTCGGATATTTCAGAATGTACTATGGATCAATTGCTGTGTGTTTTGGATGAATAGTTTCATACCTAGTAGTAAAAGATTAACGAATTGAAAGGATGTAATGAGACTGAATTCCTTTGTTTCTTGAGGACTGAATACATTGATGATATAGCTATTCTAAGCACGAATACCATCACTTTATAGTTTCTTACGTACTTATTGGAATATCTAGAAATTCCAGCAGCTATCACGATATGACCTCTTAAATTGAATCCGAGTCCGGTATTTCAGTATATTTGGAATTAATGTCACCTACACACATACGAGACCCGAACTCTGTTAAGAAATTTCTCTCCACCAAGTTGTTGTTGTTTATAACAAGGAAATGATTTGCACAAGTTACCCGAGTGTGTTATTGACAACATAATACTCTTCGCTTCCCGTTGTTTCACTCCCGTCACTCCCGGTAGTCCCGGCCCGCTGGCAATCGAGTCGTGCCCTCACAACGCGTGTAAAGTGCAATCAAATGCAATATCCTAATCCGTCCATTAGGACTAGTTGCTACTCAACACTTTATCAACAGTACACTATAATCGTACATAAATATATGTGTTTTGTATTGAAATCCTTATTACGTACTACAAATTGTTAATTGGAAGAATATTAAAAAAAAACAATTAGGTATTCTGTATAGATGATGTATGAAAAATACTATGAATGGTTATTTGTCGTTGCTTTAGAAAAATGCTTTAAGAACAGTCCAGTGAAAGTCCTTCACGATATTAGACTTAGCCTTAGTTGCACGATCTTACTTTGACCGTGACAAAGCTGGTCAACGTACCGGTCAGGTATAAAACGTCATAGCCTTGGTTGTCACTTTAACCAGCCACGCTCAAACGTCAAATTCTGTCAAAAACAGAGCTACAAAAATCATGGAAAACAAAAATAAGTGGAAGCGGCATGTAGTCGGTGCACGCGTGTCATTGGTTGACGTATTTATGCTACGAAGGATAAATTCGATAATATGAACGTTTTTGATAAGAATACGTCTAAACTTTTTCGTAAATATTCAAGCTTTTTCAATTCAAAGTATGAAATGCCATAAATACTTTTTTCACTACGGCAGCTCAAACAAGTAAGTTTTACTGCATAACAACAGTGTGCAAAATGCGATTTTGCCCACTACGCCTATATCCCGGAAAGGGTAGGCAAAAAAAAAACAATTATTTACTAGTAGAGCACGGTATTATTAACGGTTATGTGTGTGAGTTTGGCGACATCGGTTCCGCTACTGCAGCTATCGCGTCGCAGTTCTACTAGTTTTTCTGTTCTGTGTACTAACCATAGAGTTAACCAAACCATTACTATCAAACTGTTAAATTTGACGGTGACCGTGACTTTGACGATGACCATGACAGATAGTTCGTGCAACTAAGCCTAAGAGGGTATTACTGAAAAAAGAAAACAAGTGCTATAATAATAGCCATTTGATTTCAGAAGGCTCAGAACCTTTTGAAATTAGAGACTGCCTCTGTGACAGCCATATCTTCATTGTTTGATGATACAATGATTCAACGAAAATATGGTTACTAAAGTGGAATATTTTCTCAATTTGATGGAAATCTCTCAGGAAATAGAATTGACGAACTGTTTCCTTTAAGTTTCTCATCCAAGATACTATCTGAATTGCTCTGATAAATCCTAACAAATAGAGATTTGGCGTGTTCAAAATATGTTTTAACATACATAACAATATCAATGATAAGCACATACTGCAGTGGAAAACGTTTCTCGCCTTCTGCGCCAAATCCTAAGAATGTTTGCCTGTCACCGCAGAACAATTTTGTGCTATTACTAACTCGACTAGCAAGATACTAACTTGGTAAAATTATTCGCTGACACTTTGTATTTAGCTCGGCCACATTTCCTTCATGAGTTTTGCAATATTAAATTGTACCAATTAATGTGAAAACATGATGATAAGAAGAAAATAACAATCCTTAGGTTGATAATTCTACGAAAATAGAGCCTGAATTAATATTACATATTAACATTCTTCACTCTTGTAGCTATTGTGGTGGGATATAGAGATATCAATTTAAAGACACTTAGTATTCTCTTAAAAGATTGCGCGGCAATTAAATGACTGTTTTACAAAGCCTGCTAATTATAATATTGTAGTAAAGTAAGCCCTTTCAGAAAGCACCAGACATCCTAATTGGTCTCTTCAGGACGAAGACCCTGATTTCCAAAGGCTTCTAAGCTTCTTACCTCCTAATAGCAAATGATTTACTTGATGTTCCCGTTATCAATTTTATATTCCACGAATTCTGTGATACTCCTAAACATAATATTGTATTGAGAACGTCAAGTCAATATACTAGCGGAATCGAATATGACATGTATTGCTTCTTGCTTCTAAATATCCTTTAGTTACAGTTACTGCTTAGTGCAGTTTAAGAATTATACATATTTTTTGGTACACATTAGCAGTGGCGAAGTGTCCATATAACCCGATTCCTACCGGCTTACCTTTGCAAAAACGCTTAAGCATTGGCTATTAATAAATTATAAATCAATGAAACCACATTCATTTAATACACAAAAATATAAAACAAAAAGTATTCTGTTACGTAAATCGCAATTATAATAATTATTTACATACATTGCATATTACTCATATTTCTCATAACGCCATCTAGTTCTCAAATAAGGAAGGAAACCTATGATTCTGTCTGAACGCGCGCGAAAGGTAAGCCCGCCGCCGAAATCGGAATCTAGTAATACAGAGTCGCACGCACACATGCGCAATTTTTCTTAGTAGTGTTCGTAAAAATATGTGGCGGGATAAGCCGGTATTCAACGAGTTATGACAAAGAGGGAATATACGATAAGAATTTGCGAGAACGAGAGAGCACTAATGTGAATGTAGTTTGTTTTGATTTCATTACCCTGAAGTTGAGGCGAATGAGCGATGTATTCAAATATTTCAAATTCGTCATTCATTGACATTAATTTTTTATTTCATCAATAATTATTTATGTTATAAAGTACTGCAAGTAGTTTGAATTCGCTTTTTTGTGTGAAGTAGTTATTACTAAGTATAATTTGTGTTTGTGTTTGTGTAGTGTACTGGCTGTTGTGCATTGATTGCCATTATATTGTCCCAGTACGTAATATTTTGGTAAGTAGTTTTGTCCGACTGATTTTTGTTGTGTGAGGACACATCTTTCTCGAAATTAAATTATGAAAATAAGAAACATATAGTTCAGTTAGGTCGAGCCCGCCCTGTCATGAATATAGAAAACTAGATGACCCGCGCAACTTCGTCTGCGTCACCCCGTTTTTGCAACATTTTTCACCTCTGCACCGCTCCAGTTGGTTGCAGCATGATGTTATCTACATATAAACCTTCCTCTTCAATCACTCTATCTATTAAAAAAACCACATCAAAATCCGTTGCGTAGTATCAAAGATTTAAGCATACAAAGGGACATAGGCACAGAAAACGCGACTTTGTTTTATAGGTACTATGTAGTGATAAACAGCGCGATGGATTTACGAAATATTTTAATGTATCTCATTACGATAAATATAAATGGCTCACTGGTATAATAATCATCAGTGCTCACACGTATAGTAAATGTGGGTTGAAATTTCCTCAACCATTTGGGCCTAAGCATCGAACCAGCCAGTCACAGCTTTTGAAAGGAGTACCTACACATTACAATCGGCCATGGTAAGTTTCTTTTCTTTCCTTCGGCTTCCCTTTCAAAAAAATCCACCCTTCGCCACTGCACATTAGATACAATAATCCAACAGTTTATTTATAAATTTATCGAATGATATATCTTGGGCAATTATCTAAATATTTGTATTATGCCTCAATGTAAAATAATTTCATTTTATGTGTGTTTATCTTATTTGTGTTTGATAATTTGGTGTCTTATACTTATTACCTCCAAAGTACAATGACTCTAAAATCTATAATTGAATATAGAAACACGAAACGGTTTTCGTTGCGGTGGCCTATCCCATAAAATGCGTTACCCAAAACTATACTTAGACATCATTATTTTGATCGGATGTGCGACGATTATACGAAACTATATTAATAGGTATTACATGCGCATTACAACTTAATGCTAATAACGTTAACTGTTTCTCGTTATTGTTTAATATTTTTTAACGGGTATTAGATAGTTGTGTGTAATTTTTAAACGCACGAAGCTCTATGTTCCCTTCCTACTGAGTAATGTAAAAAAAATTTCGTAGTTATTAAATTTTCTTGTACGCAATTAATTTTAAGTCGTAGGACACATTGCAATGGGACATTCTACAATGAATTGACAGACCATGCAACATCTAAAAGTGGCGATGACTAGCAGCCTCAGCATGGTGACATAGACATAATCTTAGTTTATCTTCTCTCAATGGAGTCGAAGAGAAACATATAGGTGTCAACATAGCCATGCTGTGGCTGCCGAGTTCAAGCCGTACCTCTAGTTCCTCCTCTGAGGAGTGGTGGTCGTACAAGTGGTCGGGCTCGGGGTCGGGCAACAGCCGCGGTGGCGTCGGTGCGCACGCGCACGCCTCTCCGCCCATACCTGTGAGACAATACAGATTGATTTGAATTAGAAATTGTTTCAGGAACTACTGTTAAATGCATGTAAGATATAGCATGAGGCCAATTGTCATAATAAAACAATGTTATTACGGGGTTTGTGTGTAGTATTTAAACATAGGTACATGAAACGATATCCTATTCATGATATCTTATTAAGAGAAATAAGTATACATTACCAAGTGAATTCCGGTGCCTTGGAGATTCACGAGGGCCTAGGATAGTCAACGGAGATTGAACATTATAATCTTCCGGAGGTGAACTAAATACAACTGAAATTGTGCGAAAAATCCCCTCGGATACCCCCCGCCAGAGCCGATTAGGGCGGTTATGTCGGACTCGAACCGACTAAAACGCATGCCATCTTTGGGTTATTAGTTGCCGGAGGTGACATAGTAACCAACATGTTCCTCGCACCCCGGCAGACCCAGGGCCATCTCTTTCGAGATAACCCCCTTATGGTGTACAACGGTGTCCCAGTCTAGCCCCCGAGTGTGGGGACGCACATTTTGCGCCGCCATCGCGGCCTACTTCTGCTAGCCACCCATCACCATCTGTTCAACTACACTGGATTTTCACGTTATATTCAATGAAACTAGAATCTACTAATAATATAACTGATCTCGGTTCCTATGATTAGTGAAATTCGTTATTATTTGGGCAAGTTGACGTCACTTAGGTGCGGTTAACGCAAATGTGTGCAAACGTGGGCACACTTGTGATTATTTACTGCGATCGTTTGAATGAAAATTCCTTGTATGTATATCAGTGTATGTATTTACATACATTTAGTTCTAGTAAAGCTAAGAACACTGAAATAATGACGAATCGCTGAATATCTTAACATTACGTGTTCCTACTTAAAAACATACAAAAATAGACTGCTGAAGTTATAAACATACGTAAAGTAATAGAGCTCTATTTTCCCTAACCTCATAGATGTGACAGAATATCGTGCGGTTGTGGTCAATTCGAGTCCGAAAAATCCACATTACACAAAATATTCGTGTTGTAAAGGCATCGACAGAACTGAAAGGAAATTAAACCCGCGACATCTAAGAGTTTGGATATCTACCATAAGACTGAAGGGACCCAGGTTCTACAGCTGCGTCTGCTACGTCACAGAGATCGTCAATTTTATTGTTCGGTTACAATAGTTAATATGTACAATGTACATAACTATATAGCTATGTTTCTTTGCTGAATATATTAATTTTCAGAGGTGTGGTATCGTATTACAGATACCTACCCTGACCTTCTGAAAAACTACAACTATAAATGAATTTGTTCCTAAATCTAAAATGGCGATTTCAACAAAACCGCAAACATCTGATAAACGCGTGTGGCCAAAAGATAAGAGTTCCTTATTTAGTGCTCCACAGTCCACACACAAACTTCGATAATAATGATTGCTCAAACTTGGGCCAATGTTTATTGATAATTACAGAGTCAACATAATGTTGGAGCTAGTCTCACTTGTTTTTAAATTCACTATCAATAGTTAAGAATGCGAATTAATTTCGTTGTACAGTTCATTTCTGTTTTAAAAGACTGTTCGGAAAATGTACCCTATGGTATAGTTACCGGCATATATTTTGACCCCAAAAACGTGTTCTTTTGTGGAAAATACGGGGTGCTACGACGATGAACGAGCTCGAATTCGACGAACGGCAGGCTTCGCCATGCCGCAACTTTGGGTTACGATTAAATTATAAAAGTTTGATTTATTTCATTTATTTAAACATTTTGCACAAATAAATCATAATTAAAAAAGCAGACTTAATGCTATATGTATTTTCTAATAGTCTACCCAAGGGTGAAGCAGATATTGTCAAGAAAGGTGCTCGAAGTATTATGGTGAGAGTTTGATATACCTAGTTCTAATCTATTTCGATAGGTATTGTGGGATTTCATAAAAAAAGTCATGACGCCGTATCACCAGTAGGTACCACAGGTTTCTAACTACCTACGTCTAACTACCTATTAGGGATACAAAAAATAAAGTCCTTATTACGTTACGAGAGAGTTATGGCATCCGGTAGGTAAGTACCCGCTTCGTAAATGATGTTATGAATATTTGACACGATCCATGGCTGCATTTCGAGCTCGTATCGACATGTCGTGACCAGTCCTCACCTGTTATGACTGCTATGAGGTATTCCTGAGCCTGAGCGGCGGTGCCGCGTGTCTACCTTGAATAATTCCACTAAATGAGTCACGTATTTTTGTTCCTACATTTTGTACATACCATTCATTTAAACTTGTACTTGTGTATGTAAAGGAGTAGGTACACAGAGACGCTGAAACATAAATTGTTTAACTCCAGGGTATGACCTAGGGTTTGAGTCGAGGATAACATCAACATACTCACCTCAAACCCTAACCTAATATGTTCTGGAAGTCATTTTCAAAGCGATATTATTAATCACGCTGCACATGAGTAAGGTGTGTATTGTATACTACATGAGAATAGATAAACTGTAGTATCGAATGTACGTAAATAATTATTTAATTATGTGTTTGTATCTGTACTTGCCTACTATAGAAGATAGGCCAAAACATACATAACCTTGAGTACGTTATACCTACCAATAAATAAGTTGCTAGTTTAGTTACCTACATCTTTAAACGTTAAGTTTATTTTCCTGTAGTATTATTACGGTTCCACTTCAAGAAAACGTAAATTGTATAAATAACTAGGTATTATAACTATCAAACAGGTTATGTTTTTGTGGCACATTCTATCTTAAAATTATAACTAGGTACTGTATGTAAAACCTCCAAATATTAATATTCAACTGTAGAGTTGTGGCCGGTGCCTACAGAGCCAATTTACTAGACCAGTGACACAGCACACCCGTGCAAGAGTTACTGAATATTCTTCCTTTATATTTATATTATCTGATCCGCGCGCAACTTCGTCTGTTTTTTGCTCGTATTTGCAACACTTTTCACTTCTGCTCCGTACCAGTTGGTTGTAGCATGATGATATATACGACACATAAACCTTTCTCTTCAAGCACTCTATCTGTTAAAAAAACCGCATCAGAATCCGTTGCGTGGTTTTAAAGATTTAAGCATACATAGAGATATAGGGACAGAGAAAGCGACTTTGTTTTATACTATGTAGTGATGATGAAGTCAACTGTCAAGTTTGTAGGTAGGCCACCGATTACTAGGTATTTAAATCTGAGAAATGGTCAAAGCGATCAAAGGAAAAGATACCACAGACAATAAATTGCAATTCAAATGTATATAGAAAATGGTAATACGATAGCGGAGATTCTGTCCTACAGATAACTACCTCTTATTTGAAAGTCACTTACAAGCTTAGGGCTTATTACGTGATATGAGAGGAGCCGGTCGGAAGCTGGATGCGCAGACAGGAAGGGGCCGGGGTGGGAGACGCGAGCGAGGTAAGAGGGGGCTGTTCTTGAACTTGCGGCGGGCAGGCCGCGCGGCGCCGCGCCGTATCGCTATGTGCATGCCATGGACTGTTGCACTCTGCACTATTTTATGAACACGATGATAGAATGAACACTATGGAGGAAGTTATTTACTAGTTTTATATTTCAGCTTGAGTAGGGTAATAAAGGCGAATTTCGTCGACGAACTATGCAATCAAAACAAACTGGGTTATTATCGTTTTATGTTTGGGACGGGTTGACTTTGGTATCTCGTACCTATTATTGTTCTTTTGAGTAGGTTTTGATCCCCTGTATAAGTTACGGTCAGGCCTAAACCATCAACCGGGATTTTTTAAGGCGCTTTTGTTTTAAACTCCGAGCCAGTACTAATTCAATTCAAATGCTTTATTGTGAAACGTAGGTACAAAGATGGTCTTCTACATAATTTGATCAGCTATGTTCAGCCATATTGGCATACAATATTTTATGAGAACATTATTAATTAATTACAAATTATCATACATTAGATTTAAATTACACTTATATTTTTTATACTTAAAATTTAAAATGAATATATTCCTAAAATATTATCATACTTAAATATATTCTATACTTAAAATTTCCTTATAGAAAACACCTACACGGTTACTTCTTTATGCGTAGCAGTCGCCTGACTATTGAGCTGCTAAGTCGTCATAATACCTGCTGGAGTAACACACCATCATATCATAAGCATCGTGTTCACTTCTACAGGCGTGACTGCTGCGGGCAGTAAGGCACTCACTATGACAACAAATATCCAGGTGACGGATTTCGTCAGACAGTTCGTGCGCTGAACCAATCGGTTTGAGTGAACCAGTTTCTACTATATCTGGGGTCATTGGAAGTTAAGAAACAAATTCGTGGAGCGAACGGGAATAAGCCATTGTGAAATGTCAGTAGAATCTTTGATTGATACGTCCGAGGTTACGTGTTTGATTCCCGATCAGTGCAAATATGAATTGCTGTGAAACACCCAGAGCGTTTTATCTTCAATATGTATATTTACGAATAAATAAGGATACCTATTGAAATGAATATGTTTCATATATTTAAATCATAGTCATTAATTAATTGGCAATCGTTATGGGTAGTTGGTACGTCCTAGTTAGCTACCTATTGCACAACGAACCTGTTAGGTTACGACGTAAACACTATTGCTTTTGAATATAAATGTTAGCACAAATATTAAACGGCCATTCTAATTCATATCTCGTATATAACCTTGCAAATAAGTACACAACTCATCTAATGGTAAGCTAACGATCTATGTACGGTTACAACGGCAAAGCTTGCTCTGCCACTTGTAATGAGAAGGGA
Source organism: Pelosia muscerda (assembly GCA_963691645.1). NCBI lineage: Eukaryota > Metazoa > Arthropoda > Insecta > Lepidoptera > Erebidae > Pelosia > Pelosia muscerda. Next base: position 18,588,612 of record OY829106.1, read on the forward strand.
GGAATCCAGGAGTACTTATAGGAAAAATAATGGCCATGTCTACTTTATACCGGTTGATTTTATAGTGGTTTTGGAAAAAAAGATTTTGGCCACAATTTCGATAGTAACATCGTAAGGAAGTCCTAATTTGGCGAAAAAAAAATTTTTTTTTTACCCCTCCCATAAATTTTTCTGTTCACCTGCACATTATTGCCATACAAAAAGTAATTTTTTTTTCTTTTCAAAATCAAAACTTCCAGTCGATTTTGCTTCCGAAACTGTGTGTGAAACAAGATATTCTTTTTCCAAAACCACTTTAAAATCACCGTGTATAATTGCAACGCCTGCCATAGACAGGGAGTTCATCCTCACACATTACGACCGGAAACAGTGCGCACTGTGCGATATGAAAGGAGCTTAATCCCGCGCACGCTCAACTTGTGGAATAAACTCCCTGCTGTGATTTTTCCAAGCGACTAAATATTCAATTTAACATCATTTATTCGATATAGACCAGAAAACGGCACTTACAAGACGTCAATAAAAAACTACAACATGGGGTTCCTCAAGAGCATTAGGTTTCTAGAGTGTCGGCAGCATGAATATGACCCCCTGTTATTGCTTGCTGGCCCCTGCAAACGCGGTGACCACTTTCTATCAGGTGATATTATACAAGACGTGTCTCTCGCACCCCGGCAGACCAGGGGACATCTCTTTTGAGATGACCCCCTTCCCCTAATGTGGGGACCATGGTGTCTTTATCTAGCCCCTGGGTATGGGGATAGTAACAATTCAGTAGTTACAATTTAAGTATAATTATAAACACAATCCCAAATAACAACAAAACAATATGCATAATCGCAGTAGTCGCCTTACTACCATTAGGAGTCTCGGCACGTCCACTCTGCGACAGTGTTATGGCTCATAGCTCGGAATTACCTAAACGCCAAATTGTGGCCAGTGGCCGCCAACCGGTCGGACCGGTCGGCACAGTCAATAAACACTAATGGAACACTATACTAGTGGCGATACACATGCGCAAACATTACGACAACACGGACGTGTACATATAACTTGTGATAGATACCATGTTACAAGCGATTTCTTTCGTGCAATCAATCAATCAGCCTATCGCAGTCCACTGCTGGACATGGGCCTCTCCCAATGTGTGCCTTGCTCCCTATCATTATATATACACTGACGGACTCATAAACTGCATCAAAGTAATAGACGACTTAGAAATAAATATTTTAACCAAGTATGCATACTTTCTATACAGATTTAAATGAAACCCCTAGATTGGTTCGTGAACTTTAAAACAGCGTAGGGTCATATCTTTAAGTTAAAGTTTATGTACTGGAAAGGACCTTAAGATTTTTTTTGAAGAAAAAACAGAAATTTAAGAAAAATTGGTTTAATTAAAAAATTGGTTTTAACAATAGACACAAACTTTATGGAAGGGTTTATTTGTGTTTTAATAAGGTGTATTACCCCCACGTGCCTTTATTACGGATTCTAATCGGTTCCGCATAGATTTTATAAGGGTTTTTAAAAGATCTTGCGGAATATTGTCCCATTCTTCTGAAAGTGCTGTTCTTAGTGCTGCCACTGTCGTGGGCGAAGGGTTTCTCGCATATACAGCTCTTTTTAAATTGTCCCAAACATGCTCGATGGGATTAAGATCCGGGCTGCGTGCTGGCCAATTCATTGTACGTATCCCAACCTCTTCGCAATAATGTTGAACTTGTGCAGCGGCATGCGGCCGGGCATTATCCTGCATTAAAGTAAAATTTTCGCCTATGAATCCCATGTAAGGCACCACGTGATCTTCTAATATCTCTGTTATGTAGCGATGTGCTGTCAAACCCCCTCTATTACCGTTTTGACGGACCATGTCTATGAACACAAGTTCTGTTCGCCCGTTCATCGATATGCCACCCCAGACCATACATGAACCGCCTCCAAAAGGAACACGCTCCTCAATGCAACTTTGAGCATATCGCTCTCCACGTCGACGATAGACTCTTCTGCGACCATCTGCACCATATAAACATGTCCTACACTCGTCCGTGAACAATACAGAGGCCCACTGCTCTTCTGTCCAATTCAGGTGATGACGCGCAAATCTTAAGCGAGCTTGTCTGTGAGCTGTAGACAACTTTGGACCATTTGCTGGTCTAAAAGGGGTGATATCCGCTTCCTTTAACCTTCTTCTTATTGTTCGTGCACACACGTTTACTCCACGCACTTCATTAAGCTCGGTTTTGATGTTAACTGACGTGAGGAAACGATTTCGCAGGGAAGTTATAACAATAAATCGGTCATCACGACCTGTGGTTGCTCGAGTTCTGCCTGTACCACGTCTCCTCCTGTAAGAACCTGTCTCTACAAACCTTCTGTATATTCTAGAAACCGTAGACTGGTTTAAATTTAAATTTCTACCAATCGTTCGTTGATCCAAGCCCTCCCGCACCAATGCTACAATTTGTGCCGCTTGTTCGGACGAAGTATCCATATTATGGTTCAAAAACTCTCGATGTGTTAAAAAACTAACCCAACAATTATGCTGGTAACAATAATTCAATTGACAAAACAAAAAAAATCAATGAGAATCAATTTAAAACTTTGCTATAAATAACACGCAAATCTGATACTACAAGTAAATTTTCTTTTCCCGGCTATATTCATTTGTTTTACTGCAGTTCTATTTTTAAATTTAATTTTTTTTTAAGATTAAGAGCCAGTCTTTCCATATTTATATAATTTAATCTAAAAAGTTTGCATACTTATTATAAAAAATCCTTTTAGAGTAAACCTGAACTTTGATGCAGTTTATGAGTCCGTCAGTGTATATACAATATATACATAAAATCATTTTTACGTAGCAAGAAGCACAGACAGCCGTTGGAGCCGAAAGGTTCTCGAATGGAGACCACGTACCGGTAGACAAAGCGTGGGACGGCCTCCTGCGAGATGGCGACATAGTCAAAGTCGCGCTTACCCATTGGATGTAGACCGCCTCCAACTATGTCCTATGTTTAGCAGTGGACCTAATGGCTGAAACGATGATGATTTACAATCGTCGTCAACATCTGAATTGCGGTTAGTATATGAAGTATTTGCGTACGATCTCTGTAGGGTGGCAGTAGGGACCGCGACTGCTATGCAATAGGTGCGGGTTCGATTCCCGCTGTGTTGTAGACGAGGCTTCGTGGCTTAGCGGCCAGAGCGTTCCCCCTGTAATAGGGTACAACTGCACGTACCGAATGCTACAGATGTTCGTAAGCTAACCGAGACCGACGGCTTATAGTGGTTTCCGAGGCACGGACTTCAGTTGCTAACCAACCAAGGTAGGTAATGATGCACTACTTTTATTTTTTCAAATGGTACTTTTCTTCTCCAATATCTATAAACGTCAATATTACATCTGTATGCTATATTGTACCGAATATATACTATTTTTATGATTAAGTAACAAATAAACTTGCAATCTTAACTCTTGGTAGATAGACCTTTTAACTTCCAATAATTTTATAATACCCATTAAGGCGTGGCTCCTAAATGTCAATGGATTTGTTATTTTAAGTAAATGCTGGGAGCGGAGATGAAGGTCTGGTGACCTTTCGCCGTTGTGTGGTGCACTGAGTACGATGGTTAGTACCTCGTGGTTAAAGGTCTGCTTTTACAGTCTAACTGCGATACGGCTGAACTACGATATCGTTGTTTTGTTTAACATTTACAAAACAACGATATCAATATCATTTCATCTACGTCTAATTAGACTAGGATTAGAAGCATCTCCTAAAAATATTATAACTATGTCGTTACGGGTAGTTGGAGCCCTCAAAAATCAGACTATCTTAACTACAGAACTTCGATATCGCCAATTTGGTTGTGGAGGTTTGATGACAGTCGCTTCTCGGAAATTATCGAAGTTCAGCCGCATCTTAGTTAGACTAGAAAGTCGACTCCAACTGAGTTGGGAATAGGCTCAGAGGATGATGAGTAAATACGTTTATTTATTAGAATTTACATTTGTATTACAAAATACAATATACAAAAACTGTGAAAATAAAGTAGTATTAAAATATTTTTACTTTTAAAGGTAGTAAGGCCTTTGTTGTTGACTTTTTAGGGATTCAACTACCTATAACGAGTGCCATAGAGTCTTAACAGCTAGTCTTAAATATAAATGGAAATCAATGATTGACTTTAGTAGCACTGATACTACCTACAGTATTTACTTTAACGGTAGTGTTTTCACTTCCTCTCTGGCCAGTTGTATCGATCTGTTCGACACAAATGCAGCTAACATTATAGGCAATGGTAATATCCCAGTTAGCAACATACAGTGGCAGCGGGAGGGTTAAAAATAACGATAAAAATCGTTATAACAAGATTATTTTCAGCGAGTAGAGCAAATTGAAATAGACGGTCCAATCGGCGGGCGGGGGAGGGTTGTGTGGTCGTATCACTTGAACCAAAATAATAATGAACATTTTATAAAAGGAAATGTTTGGGAACAAGATCATGGAAATCAAAAAGCAAGTGGAATTGTGATGTAGTCGGTGCACGCATAGTGTGCGTATTTACGCAACGAAGAATAAATTCGACAATATGAACTTTTTTGTAAGAATACGTCTAAACTTTGTCGTACATATTTAAGCATGTTCGCTCCAAAGTATGAAACACCATAATAGTTTTCTATCTATAGCTTAGTAAATCGCTATTTTGACCAATTGAAAAAAAAAATGGTGATGACAGTATAGTTGCCTCTGCCTTAAAAAGCGTCAAGTGTGTTTTCGTTTTGTAGTACGTAGGATTTGAGTTAATATGGCATTAAAAGTACATAGTAGTAAATTGCACCACTCAAAGCAATTATTTACTAATAATGCACAGTATGTATTATTCGTAAAATGACATACATACATAGGACAACCACTTGGAACAACCAGTTGTGCTATAAACGCTATGATAGATGACACTGCCGATTGTATTACACTATCACTAACACTTTATAAATGCGAAAGTCTGTTTGTTTGTCACGCTTTCACGCCTACCCTAACTACCACTCTAACTGCTCAACAGATCATCATGAAATTTTGCATTACGATTTACACCTTATCAGAAATAGAAAAAAAAACATTGCAACAGACTGAGAAAATGTGTAGATCACAAAACCTAAATTATTGCAAGTGAACCTATACGAAACTCTGTGGTACTTATTGGTGTAAGGGGAACACTGCCGAAGCCGAAGGCCCCTGGTATACAACATATTGGCATTGAAAAAAATTACGGTACAGATTTTTATTCGCATTATTTACTCTCCATCATATCAGTAAAGCTAAATTAAACGAAAATTTCATAAAAAAGTCACTGCAAAAAAAAACAAGCAATGCCATCTTCCGAGTTCATGTTTTTTCATGAATTTTTTTTTCATTTAGCTTTACTAACACGATGTAGAGTGAACAACTCAAGTTAAACGGTATTAAAAAGAGAAGAAAAAAAAGAAAAATTGTGTACCAGGAGTAGGTACTACAAAGGGGCCATCGGCTTCGGAAGTGTTCCCCTTACACCCTGTATAAATTTATACTAATAGCAAATATTTAGATGGAATATCAAAATAGAACATTAGAATTACAAGTAGTGCTGAAAGGCAACCGCGAGTCAACGTCCGTCAGCGGAGCATACAAAGTGCAGTTCACATCGCAGGGCAACAGCACACACAATACTGCCGTGAATAATTGAAAGGGCCCGACGACGCACCGCGTTGTACCGTCCGCTGTCCCGCTTCTTGCAGTACCTACGGTTCAAAGTGGGCAGGAACAGAGGCAAAGTTATCGCGGCCAGCTGAGGGTTGCCATAAAAACAGAAAAAGAAATAGCTCTCAACTCGGTTGCGCGGCGGAACATTAGCGTAAAGCTCGGATTGTACTAAGTATACGTATTAGAAATAGTCAAGATTGCATTATTTAAAACACCTGAGAGCGGGCATTGTTTCCATTTAAATTTTAAGGTTTGGTTGAACAAGACAATAAAAAGTAGTATTATCATCGAATATAAGTAATATGAGACTAATCTCGCCAACACTCCCAATATGTAAATACGTCAATATTAAAGTATTGATCCACGAAAACACCGATTATTGCTGAACTGCATCGAAATTAATCAAAAAATTATTGATGCTCTGTGGTAAGCGGGAGACACAAAATACGCCTAATTGCATTCATGCTCCATATCTATCAAATAAACAATTTTTTTTGTCTTCGATAACAATGAAGTATGAAGATCCAGCTAGGAAATATATTAAGGAAGGGTTTACGGTTCAACAAGCAATACTAAAATATCACTAATTGTCATAGAAAGGAATGCCAAACCGCATCCTTTAAAGCAAGTAAATACCCTACCCGAGGAGATATGAGTTTGTAAAAACTACTGGAAGATAGACTATCTCTTGTCCTGTGTCGATAATTTTGCGTATTATGGTAACCCTAGACACTGGGGTTTGTGAATCGGCGTGTCAACGTCACTACGCCTGCACGCCGATTCACGAACGGTTCCGAATCTGTCATATGTCCACATATTCGTTCTTCTCAGGACTTAGTATTCTTCGCCGCGTGTTACTTTGTCGATAGGTACCCAGGCATTCCGGTCACACGCACGTATCTTATTAGACGCGGTCATCAAATTGATTGGTTTATTGTTCAAGTTGCGATTAAACTAACCAAACTGGTTTTTAGCACAACCAACAGCGAATATACCTATTACATATTGAGTGTATGCCTCATTGAGAACAGAGGCAATAACTAAAGTAAAGATAGGTTTAAATTGCGTAATGGTCATGAACTACAGTCGTAAAATTTCGAGTGTTTATATATATGTATAACTGGCGATATATTTTGGAAGAACTCATAATAATCATAGAAAATCCATTGATCTTGAACTTCGTGGAGGTGGTCAATGTCAAAGCTAAACAGTTCAGCCTTGTCGCCGGTCAGCCGGTCACGCACCAACGTGTGAGTATTTTTGCTTAAATATCGACAACATTCACGTTCAAGAATGCAATATTTTTACAAAGTAGTCAAACTTAAGATGATACCAGTGTATTACACGTAAAATATATTTTACACTTCAGTAAGTATACTATTAAGCAGCGTTGGCGGTAGCTGACACTGTCTAAACGCGTTGCTGTTACTGATAATTATTTCAAAGAAATCAAAGAATCGAAATTATCTCACTTTGGAGATTATGCAGGAGGATAATTTGGAGTTTTTCAATTACTCACTTCCTACGTTTTTTAGTACCGAAAAGGTCCTAGGAATTGTAATATTATGGTCGCTATGCCAGATGTAAATATATGATGCGTTGAATGTTGCCCGCGTGACAGGGCTCCGCGAGCCGGCAGCAACTCGTGCGCGAGCGCATGCAACTATCTGAACATAAAGCATCTTAAGATGGCTGTAGTTTAGCACGACCCGGTAATAGTTATAGTTATAGTTGTTCGTGGACCTTTCTATTCATATTCTTAGCAAGGTGATTCTTTTTCAAAAGGTCAAACAAATGGTCTGGTTGCTGGTAAGTAGAACAGCCCATTCGAAGATTAACGGGTGAGGAAAGGTACACTCCTGTCTAATGGAGGAGTACCCACCCTGGGTACGCCAAGGCGTGAAGAAGCATCTGGCGATTGGGCAGTAAACTCAATTATAGTAGTTATGAACATTTTTTGGTTCATTGGATTCGATTAACATGCTTACCTAGTAAATGTCGATACTAGCAAACAAACAACTTAAAAAAGAAAATTTTCAAGACATTTTTATCAGATGAACCGATAGCCTAGTGGTATAAGGCACGGTCTAAGTGATCAGCTGGCGCTGAAGATACAGGTTCGTATCTGACAGCACAGAAAGTAATGTGGAATCTTTTTGTGAGTATATTGTATCTTGGTATACAATTGAGCCGAAAGAGCAAAAGTATTAGAAAAATACAAATATGAACATGTAAATAAAAGGCAAAAATGAAGCTGCTCGTTCGTTCGCAACTCAGCGACGATCGCATCACGTGACGTCATGTGAAGCGGCCGGCGCTAGCGGCGATAATCTTTAAGTATTGAGGGGGTCCGTTTTCTCTGACGCTGACTGTACCTCGGAATTAGTTACTACACTTATCTGTTTGAAAGATCAGCACATGAATATGTAGCTACTCGTAGATAAAAGCATGCTCCACGATTTACATGTTGGAGTTTTGTTTAATTGTAGTTGTTAGTTGATGCTATTGCGGAAACCAAATTGGAATCAGTTTTTGAACTCTTTTACTCTGTGTTTAGGTTAGATATTTAAGTATTCATGGTGATTAGCTTGCATGGTCTTGCATAATGTAGTTTAACAGCATAAGTATAAGTGAAGTAGATGTAAAACTACTAGTCCTAACTAAGTATATAAAATTTTTATGGGACCAAATAGCAACTATTTCGTATTGAACTAAAAAAGAATCACGTAAATCGAATGAGAAATCTCCAAGCAATCGGTGTACATACATAAAAAACCAATCGAATTGAGAACCTCTTCCAATTTGGAAGTCGGCTAAAATATTTTAACATCCAAAATCACCTTCATAATAACAAAATCAAATAATCAAGCAAATTATTTCAATTTGAATTATTATCTGTGTTAACAATCAATCATTTAACAATAACGGAAAGGCAATAAGTCTGAATTCAACAACAGACATTAATTACTGTCTTGGCCGTCTCATTGCTTCGTAGACATTGACAAACTGATCAAATCTGGCAGCCGTGTAATCGAGACGAGAGATGTAACCAGTGCCGACGGACACATCCACTCAACCTGTGTAGTTCCTCTCATCATTACCCTAATGCCATTTAAGAATTGTATCCGTTACTAGCTGTGCCCGCTGAGCCTGTGTCATCCGCGTAAAAATTGGCATCTGGGTTTAGTCCTTTTCCGCGATACTCTAATTATTTTTCGAAAATAAAATTTGTCTCAGTTACGCCTTGATAACATTAGCTATCTACTGTCAAAATCCCGTCAAAATAAGGCCAGTAATTTTGAAAATTACCCGAAACAAATCGAAAAATATAAGTCCTATATTGGATTTAAGTAGGTTAAAGTACCGTGTAATTCATATGAAATCATTAAACTATTATTTGAATATTACAAATAGCCACTTCAACTTTATTTATTTGTTTAGTGTAATGCTATGAAATCTACCTCTCGATAGGCATTCTACGTCTCTGCTTCTAGTGGTCTTGAAGTAATTAAATACCTACGTTGTATATTAATAACTAATAACAATTTTATTATTCACATAGCTCATCGGTCAAGTTCAGGGTACAAAATGAAACAGTACAACTGACAATAGCCGGCGGCTATTAGCAAAACAAAATGGCGTCGATTAATCATAGCGCGAATCATTATGGCGGCCATTAGAAATGTAAATGAAAGGTCACGAAGATTAAATAAAGTTTATTTATTTATACAGAATATTAATGTTGTTCTTCGCCTACAAACTTGTGGAACAGTATTGTACTATTACGTATTTACAACCACCAAATATTACCAAATGAGTGAGTGGAGATATTCTGACAGTTCAGCAGTTACCTTTTCAACGAGTTCACTGTCGTGAATTACTATACTATACTATTACCTAAAATACGGTTCTGTACTGGCCATCCGAAATCTAAAATATATAACTATTTTGGACATAAACACGTAAAGTGGTAATTGGTTTTTAAACTTAAGATGAGGTGTCAGTTCAAGCTCATAATTGACGGTATTTATCTATTACTAGACACTCTAAGTTATCTATTTCAATGAGGAGTCCACTAAATCCACCTACAGGTCTACGAAGATTATATCATAAATGGAAGAATTCACATTCGGGTTCGTCGTTAAGAGTCGTATATGCCATCAATCAGTCTCTGTCTATACGTGGTGTATGCTATATGCTAATGTTGTGGTGGCATGTGGTGTCACCACAATAGGACGGACGTGAGCAGAATACCTTTACAGTCGTCTATATGAATGTCGTAATACTAATAGATATCGTGAAATATATTTTAAATAGGAATTTTAGTTGTTTTATAGTCAGACTTCGGAGGTTTCTTAATATACAGTCCGTAATTGTTTGCACGCTTCAAAAATCTGGGATTGTAAAAACTTTTTGACTGTTTCAACTTCAGTTATGGAATTGTGAAAAATGTAACATTGACGATGTCATATCTGAAACTGTCAACGCCAGAAGAAGTTTTGCCAACGACTTTCAAAATTCTATATGAAGATGGACACGTTAGAATGAAGATGGATCATATGAGGATTTCATCTGTGTACTGAGTATAAGAAATACATGTATTTTTTGGCAGGTTTTATTAGTTCTACAGACAGTTCCTTAGAATAGAATAATCGTAACTAAAATAGCAACTTCCTCTCGTAACATGAAGGTGCGTGTCACGTCACACAGATAATAACTTCTACATTCTGCTGTCATATCGCATGTTAATCCTGGCGTGTAGGTGCATTGTTTAGGAAATGTATGCGCTATATTTTATTCAATGGAGTAGTGGGCAAGTTCCCAAATTGCCAACATTGGACTAACGCCAATACGTAATCCAAACGATCAAACATTTAAATTGCAACGTTATGATTGTGTGATAGTAAGTCATGGATAGTTTTTGGTAGGCCGTAGATTATTGTAACTTGTTAATATTTCTACATGGGCTCCCAATTTGCTAACAATATTTTTTATATACCTACAACGTAATTGCTTTGTATAACTATAAAACTTATAACTCTAAAAGTTATTACTACAATATTAGTATTTATTCGTACATTTAATTTAGAATTCAGATAATTATTGTTTTATTTTAGGAGTGAAACAAAAAAGGCAGTATATCAAAGCGAACGAAGTGCCGAACATTTTTAATCATGGAGACGACTATTGAAGTGTCGTATAGGAATAATAATATAGACACTGTTTTACTAAAAGCCTAAAATGGTTTAGTAACTCATCTTAGTATCTAATAGTAATCGTTCAACTAGGATGCCACATTATATACTAATACAAAGAGTCTATTCTGTATTCTGTGGTATACCGTATACATACAATGCGAACAAAGCGTTGAACTGGTCTTGAAACATTTCAAACGAGCGACTACCATAAAAGGCAACTTGTCCTAACTTAGAAGTTCATTAAAGAGCCTGCTTGTATGCCCAACTAATGTATTGAGACTTGTCGAGCGTACCTCGTTGTTTGCTAACCCACTTGACAAGAACGCGTGAAGTGCTAACACCTCACCAGCTCGGTACTGGAGCGTACGCTGCAGTTTTTATAACATTCTCGTTACGATATTTTGATAGTAGCGAATGACGCAGTGAAAGTCCGCGCTCCTAGGTTGCTGGGTTCGGTGTATCCAGCGCCATTACATTACACCGGAGGCATGACTGCGGTTATGTCGTCTTGTGCCACAATAATACGCGTGTGTGCCGGCAGACTGGTGGGCGCATGTATAATTACGGTATAAAGTTGAACGCTCACCTTGGCCGCGGCCCGAGCAAGGCCAAGGTCGTTAAAGCGTACCGCACCTTCCCACTACACTTCGCCGCACCCCCTTCCCCCTCCCTCTCCCCCTCTCAACCCGTCCGCACTCCTCAGCGGACTGCACGCGCACGCGAATTTTTTGCGCAATGATGTAATCTGCAATTCGGCGTGCGCGCAACATGGCCGCCCGTCACGCTCAGATAAACATTTCTTTATGAACTTTAAAACGCCCAATTCTGTTATTTATATACACAAACTGTATTTAACATTGGTTTACATTTAGAAATATTCGGTGAGCTTTAAGACGTAATACATTAGCCAGTTCCGTGCGCGTGCACCTGAGCTGAACGATGAATAGCGGAAGAACACAGATAGATGCATCTGAATTGGTGTTGGCTGAACAGAAGCCGAATATATATCTGTCTAATGAAACATTCTTATAACATCTTGCTAGAACACAGACGCCAAATAAATTCACATCCACAACTATTTGTTTTTCCATGCCTTTTCATTGAAATAAGTAGCTTCTCTGTCGAAAATATTTTAGTTTCATTGAAGCATCTCTACGGAAACTGAATGGCGGCATACGTCTGGTTATTATTCAGAGCATTTTAGATTGTGGAGCATTTTATCCTGTCTTCCACGAAACAATTTTTTTGTCTTAAGACAAATATTTACCTCGTCACTGATTTCGTGTAACATAGCTTTCGGACAACTTATATTTAGACTAGTCTAAAAACAGCTTAACTGTTGGTTCATTTCTACTTTGCTGCGACAACTTCACATATTTCTTGCTCGCTCGTACTTATAACATGGGATTTTCTTGGACAACTTGGGAGACGTCTCTAGGTAGGTAAAGCAACTTGACAATATAATTCTGACTTCCACGTTATGTTTTCTCCATTCTGTATAGGTTAGTTTAAGTGGTGAAGAACCTAGCCCCCAGCAATCAGTCAATACAGTTAGGACTCATTTGTCGACTCTCTTTTTCCTGTCTTGTTTTCTCCATTATTTCCTTGGCACTGTCCGTCTTTTTCTTTTTGTTTGTTTATTCTAATTCTCTCATTCATTTCTATTCCATTTTCTCATGTTGAGAATTAAATGCTCTAACAATATGATGCTTGCTCGTTCAGAGCGCTAGTTATTCCAGTTATCCAGTTATAAACTTTCTAGTAATCACCATTCGAGCAATAAAAGCAAAATGATAATACGATAACAAAGATGATTGTCGCGCATGCTCGCAACTCTAGCGCAGAGCGGCCGACCGCAAGCCGAGTACCACAACCGCACGGCTAAGTGTACATTACACGAACAATTACACCGGAATGTACGTGTATTTGTTTTACGCATCGTTAGTACTTGTCGACGACGTCGCTATGTATGTCTAATAGGCTAGGAAGTAACGTAGAAAAGACCCTCTGTTCCATTGATTACTCTGGGCAAGTAGCTAGTCATATCAAATTGCATAGTATTAAAGTTAAGTTTAAGTTTAGAGCTAAAATAGTATTCTATTATTTGAAAAGTTGCTCGTACATTACTTGTGTGCCACAACGTGTGTAACGTCAAGCAAATCAAAAGGTAAATGATTGTATTTAACACATAAAGGCGGTTAAACCAACCTGGGTTTCGCTAATCATTTTTTGTAAAGCTTATTAACAACATCATTAATCAGCATAGTGTCAGACACACGGATTCTGGGAACTGCCGACAATGTGTTTTCAATGTCTACAAATGTGTGAAGATCACAACAAGCACTGGAGTGGACCACGTGAGCGTAGATAATGGGCGACAGATGATTCACTGATCTAATCCAATTAATTACAACTTATAACCTTGACTGCTGTATGTAGGTTTTGTCTTGTGTTGCTGGGTATTTTCCAAAGAAATTACCCATACTTTGTAATATGATAAATGCGGAAGTAACTGTCTGGTATCTTTGCACGTCTAGAATTGATTTTCCAGATTCAGGATCCTAAAATAGTGATCTGAGACCACAGCGGGACCGAAAACAGATACAATATTACAATTAGCCCAACCAGTAAATCGAAACCTGAAAATATCACTCAAACAAGTGCAAAGTTATACTACAGAACCAACAAGGTAGTTATTAACAATTAAAATGTATAACTTATTGTTTATCAGTCTTATTCAACTTTCAAATATGGTAATGAGACAATGTCGATGTGGCTCCACCAATGTCAAAAGTACAACAAGAATAAATATCACATCCTAACCGCCTTCGTTTCGTTCGGCAATTTCAAATTTTGTGATCCAATATAAGATTTGGAGAATGATATAAGGGATATCGGTGGATGGATCCGGAGACACTGATAAAGAATGATTCAGAGATTTATAGATATTAGATACATATAAAATTACTTGTCCCAACTGACTAAATCGCTACCAACTGAAAAAATTGGCAAGAAGAATTTTGGAAATTTTACTACAAAAGGGGTAAAGGCTACAAACGGTTGATTGGAAAGTCTTTATAGGAATCTTTTACGGAATTATGAGACAACATGTCCATTGCGTCGATGCGTATGCTCTACTGCGCGTTCTCAATTTATTTTACCCTGAGATTTTACCATTTGAACGATACCGGTAAACGAAGCGAAACGGTGAAGCATAGTATCTACAGACTTAACCATAGAAAAGGTACTTCTATTATTTTGAGCTATATCAACACAAAAAGTGAACTAGAAGTCGATATTTTCCGCTTCACATTACTGCGAACCAATAGAAGTTTTTACACACAGCACTCGTTCAAGGTTAACGATATACTGAACGAAATAAATACGATTTCGGATCTTAATTCTGGATTATATTTCGCTTTTACATCCTCAAGCTACGTTTAAGTCAATTAGTGTCACGTCATTTGTGTTTCACGACATCGTGCTTGGCTCTTCTTCGAGCCATTTCGATCTAGATCATTATGGGCTAAGTTTAACGTGCAACTATGTATCCGATTGGCAACTATGCATCGTGTTTGATTTTATCTGTCTGTCAACAGACAACAAAGAATACGGAATGTAAAAAAGATATCCAGCAAGCAGCTATAGTTAGTGAGTCCCAATGCAGTGAGGTGTTCACCATAATTTGCAACGCTACTTATAGCTTATACATTTTTATTCACCACTTAGGTGACAGACCAGGCCCACCTGATGAAAGATGGTCATCGTGGTCTATTAACGTTTGCAACGCCAGGGGCACTACACTTGTGCTGTCTACCCTGTAGAAATGCCCTTCTTGAAGAACCCCATCCAGTCGCTTGGAAAAACCGCGGCAGGGAGTTTTATTTAGCATTTAAATAACTTTTAGATTGGTTCCCTGTTCAAAATCGTAACTAATGACGTCACTATTTTGTGTGATGTAATTGGTTAACATGTGAGTTTGGCGAAACGAGTTTCCACTTTAATAGGGGGTAAGGAGTCTATCAATTTTATGCTCCCTGGTTAAGAAGGATGCCTACGTTGCTGCTTGGCTTAAGGGATATCCCTTAAGCCAAGCAGCAACGTACTTTATCGCGCTAAGTTTAAGTTGCTATATCCTTTGAGCCGTTTTCGCTGCTTAAATTCAAATAGATTAACTTAAAAAATTCAATCATTTATTAGTAAGATTACGTAACTACAGGTGACAACAGGTACTCGAGTGCACAATTTTTTTTTCAGTGTGATCGCCGTTTGCGCAATCGCTGCCTGCCTGTCTATAATAGGATGTGTAGTCTCCTGTTCTGTGGCACCCTTCGCGCGTTATTTTAGAATCAATGCCCAACGCGTTACTGTCGATGCGTCTTCCTTCTACTACTGCCAACGGTGACACACCACAAACTACTCCATTAAATGTATTAAAAGATTGTCAATTATTATCAGTAGGTACTGTATGCATATGCAACCCTAGTGTGGGATTTTTTTCTCAGCTACAGAATATAATTATAACAAATGCCAAATACTTGAAGATCATTTTCGTAATAAATATCTGTTCAAGATTCAGTTTCAATCTAATCTTAATTTTCCAAATGTCAAATATGATCACAATAAAACAAATAAAGATAAAGATAAATGTCAATGTTCGATCTTGAAAATTGTGTATTGCAAATACTTTTAATTACAAATTTGGTGGCAGACTAGCACACTGCCCACTTGATGGAAAGTGGTTACCGTGGCCTATGGTTATTTGCAACATCAAGGGCGTCACAAACAAACAACCGACCCAAAACAGGGTTTCATACCATCACAGAGAGCGGTGTCAACTTAAACCCTCGGTCTTCCCACTCTCTAGTAAGCTATGGCTACCTACCTATATTATTTTAAGTATTTTTAAGTACTCAGAACCCACTCGATTTGCGACTACTTTAAAATCGATTCTCATAAGAGCCATACACGATTACATGCCCCTGGAATTATAAACTTGCACAAATCCGAAGTGACACTGACCACTGGCTCTAATTTGGACTGTGATTGAACACGACAGGAGCTAATGTGACGTCCAGTCCAGTCCACAGTTGACCAGTGCAGGGTGGTCAGTAATCCGAGGGGTTAAGCCGGATAAACGCATCTATAGCAACGGATGATACATGCAGCCTCGGGTATTTAGTCTAGTTGGAGCTTGGAATGACATTATTGGCAGTGGTATCTGGCACATTATACGACCAGGAACGAAATGCATGACTACATTGTTGCGTATGATTTTATCATTCCGTTCTAGAGTTTACTATTGACATTTAAAACTGGACAAGTGCGAATCGAGTTCTGTTTTTTGTATTTGTTATTATAATGGCATGAGATATCTTGAGAGGGTTACGTGTTTTTATCCTCACTAATACCACCTCCGCCACCGCACCAAAGTCAGTGGAAGTGATTATGTCGGACTCGAACCGACTAAAACGCACGCCGTCTATGAGACTTTGATTGCCAGAGGTTCGATTATACAAGACATATCTCTCGCACTTAAGATACAGCTTGGAGACAGACAGTGAAGTCTTAGTACCGAATAGGGTTCCGTTTTTACCCTTTGTGTATACACTAAAAAAAGGCATGCAATGGAAGACTATCTAGTAACTTGTCGTAATAGAATGAAATTGTAGTGATTTATCCTCTGTGGTGTAGCGGTAGAGCGTTCGACAGACCTATGTCGAAAGACGCGGGTTCAATTGCCGCCCAGTGTAAAAATTTGTATGCATTCATAAATGTCAATTTGCAATTTTTCTACATTTTTAAACACATAACAAAAGAATGTATTTACATAAGAAAATTCTATTCATCTATGCATATTCTATCTATCTACGTACGAGCACAAGCGAAATAGTGAGCTATGCATATGTACAGCTCAGACTGAATATTCGGATTATAGAATATGTTTACAATGCCTTAATAACGCTCTGTACAATTCCTAATGTCCTTTAAGCGGGGCGTGAAAAAGCATCTGATGAGGCCGTCAAGCTGAGCGCCACCATTGTAGCACTGAACGTGTTTGCAATGGTGACCCTCTTTCATGGGACTTTGCCTTCAGCTTAACATCAGGCGAGGTGAAGTCAAATTGACGTGCCATAGATAAAAAAAAAAAAAACTAAGAATATTTACCTTATAAGACACTTATAATGACATGGAGTATTCGGCTACTTGAGGACAGATGCGTACGCTACTACGCGCGTATCGTGCGCATACGCATCGAGTGAACGTATACGAGCGCAGGTGGGCGAGCGCCCACGCCTACAATCAAGAGCTCTTGAATTTTTCGTAGTCGTTATTAGATCATCACATCACATTGTTCGAAGTAGGAAATTCAACTTTTTTGGATTCAAATACTTGATTAAGTGCCTATTCAGTAAGTTAGAATAATACTCCACTGCGAGAGATAAACATCTCTTCATTACACGGTCAAGTTGCGCGGGGCCGTGGGTTGCAGTCCATATTATGTATGGTATGGCCTTCAGTGAATTATCTCAGTGCGCATAACAAGTTCGAGAGTTTATTTGTAGATAAAAATGTGTTATGTCAGATAATTCGTATCTATAAATATTTGCAATACTAATGGCTAATGGTATGCAAAATAAACTTTGGCAGCGAATCGAGCTGTATTGCGGTACAAAAAATACGAGAGAATAGTTTTAGTACACAATCATGTTTACGTGCTCTATCGCGCATCACACCGACCGTTTGATACGTTAATAGAGTACCTAGGTATAACATCTATGTAATAAGAATGAATCGTAAAATATTGCTTGCTAAGCGCATAACTCGAGGACGGCTGTACAAATTCGAGTAAGTGGATCCCTTCGGCCGTCTATAGAACCGGGGTTTCGGAACTGGTTCCGTACGAGGCTTTTAATTTACTTGTATGGAACTGGTTCCGTACGAGGCTTTTATTTTACTTGTATGGAACTGGTTCCGATCAAGTAATGATCGTATTCCATCAGCCGTGAACGGAACTGAAATAGAGACAAAGATAGGTCTAAAATAGACTTAAGTCCGTTTTTGCAACGGATTTTGACGCTGCCGCGTGTCTCGATTACAACCAATACCTACTTAACCCCATTGTATTGTATATTAGAAATAAATTAAACAACTATAAAGTAAACATAAATCTTTACTTCTGTTTTAACTTTTGGTCCTACCGAGTAAAATTTACCCCGGCAATACCGTTTGTAATTAACTAAAATATCCTCTTTACCTAAGAAACGATCTTAAAATTTAAAAGCGTAAGGGGAAATTAACTCAACGCAGTGACCAACAGTTATTAAGCCGCTTTTTAAATCGCTAACTGCACATATATTCCTTCAAGTCTAAGGAAAGTTTATAGAGCAGCGGGAACGTGATCAGGAGTCCCTGCGAGCAGAGCCGCGGGCAACAGGTAGTTGTTTATAAAATATCGAAACTATTGCTTCGGTGTACGATTTGAGCTTGCTATTATCATTTTCATATATAATATAACAATCGCCAGGATATTTACTATGTCGCCGAAATATCTTATGCTCAAAACCACTAATAAAGTGGTATAACCTCATTGCTTTGGTTTTAACTACTCTAAAAATATATCAAGCTGTCGACATGCGTTGCACAGTAAAGAGCAATTACTTAAAAGAAAGATTGAAAATATATGTAAATACAAATACACTTGAACTAATTCTCGCAAATGTAATGGGGCATGATAGAACGTGAAGCTTTAAATTACAGTTATATTAGTATAGTATGGCATATACAACATATGTATAAATAGGGAAATTATGATGTTTATAAAAACATTAAAATACAGGTTTACGCTAATCTTAGTAACCGGTTCTAAAGACACTTTAAGCGGGTCAATCGTGGTTGGAGCGCGACATCAGTAGGTATTCTCACTTAATGCAAACTACTTTAGGGTACGACGTAGATAGACTGTACTCTGTAGGTATTACAGCTGTAACAATCAATTCTTGCTGAATATTCTACAGTTCTTGAACTGTGAAATAAACGAGAACTGGTTAAGTTAGAAAGGCTAGTTTTGTTTAAGAGTGAAGAGCTTAAAAAGTATTACTAAAGGATAAGGTCTCCTTAAGCTATCTAACTTAAGCTTAAGATTAGATAATACTTAAACAAGGAAATAAACTCACTGATTTCGGTGACGTCGTTCCACTTCATGATGACGTCAGTGCAGAATTCACCTGAAATAATAATACCAAACGTTAATTTGTATGTATGTATGTATGTATGAACTTTCTTCTTCATATTTCTTTTAATTTCTTTTTTTTCTCTACATCACTATCTTCACAGGCTAACAACCTAATACAATAGTGTGGTCCTTAAATATTAATTATAACGTGTGCAATTTTTGTGGACTCACTCAAGGATCATGTAAAAAGATCTGTGCCGTCCGCTACTTCATTGAGTACATTATGTAAAGTGCGCGTTATCGCAGCTTTGCCTAGCAAATTAGTTCTAGGACTGGGCACTGCTAGGAGACGTGGACGTCGCCTACGCCACACGTGATTGTGGGGTACACATAGGTTAATCTCTTTCAAGACACCCGGATTCGACGTCTTAGAGAGTGTAAAAACATTTTTTTGTCAACGTAATTTTAAGTTCTTTATACCAATTTTTTGGTAGACAAGCACACGTCCCGCTTGAAGGAAAGTGCCGCTTGGTGGAAAGTGGTCACCGTGGCCTATGATGGTCCGTGTTTTTACCTTAATTAAAATAAAACTATTTTAAATGATTAAAAAACCGGACAGGTCCATTTATAGTATGTTGTTATAACGGCAACAGAAATATATCACCTGTGACAATTACAACTGTGTAGCTATCACGGTTCATGACATATACAGCTTGGTGACAGTCAGACAGACAGCGCTGTATTTTTTTATCAACTCTTCAAATTGACTGTACCACCTGAGTTTGGGTTCCGAATTTACCCTTTGGTTGCGGAACCTTAAAAATTAAATATCAAACAAATAGAGCAGTCCTCCTCGTGTAGATGCGAAACACGTTTCGAAGTTTGACCTTCGCACTTGCGGAATATTGTACATACAAAATCATATCTCCTCTAGTAAGAAGTTTTTTTACTTTGGAGGGGTGCAGTTTGGTATTCCTTTCTATTACAATTACTGATATTTTGCTATTACTAAACCGTGGATGAGTGGTGCGTTCCCTAATATACTTTGTCATCAAACATTACTTTTGTCAATTTCATCCACATAACTGCTCAGTAATTCCTGTTTGAGCTAAAAAACAGGCACGACCACCTCAGAAGATATTCATAAGCGGACATTAATCTAATAACCATTCTAGCTTTAGATATTGCACAATTGTTCTGTTCTGTCATTAAATCGTTTGAAATACCGTGGGAAACGAGTGATGGCTATCTGATTCGCGATTAATGGCATGTCAGATAGATATGGCCGAATATTTTGTGCTTACATGACTTATTCACGATTTGGTTCTAAACATATTTAAAGCTTAGTCAGGTATTTGGTAGACATTTACAAAGTGTCACGTTTTCAGTAGTAAAAAGCCCTAAGCCCTAATTTCCTACTTTTAAGATTTCAGTTGCTTAATAGTACCATTTATAGTTTTAAAGTGTATAAAGGTGAGTTCGAACGGTGCACGACAAGACTATTAAAAGTACGAGTAAATGACTCTTTGGGGACGCACCCTCTTAGTATATTAAATTAAAATTCTAAAAACCCCGACACAAAAAAATCTCTACAACATAAAAAATAAATAATTCGATCGTTGTCGTGTCGGGGGATCTCTAACTCGTAAAGCACTCCCGCATATTTGCGAAATGATCCAAGTTCACCCGACACGACAACGCTTGAATTTCTTTTTTACAGGCAGGCACATCAAACTTATAACACCCCTTTTTTACGTCGGGGGTTAAAAAGAGAAAATTAAATAAGAACCCGTTAAACTATCTCTCGCAATTGCATTTGAAATAACAACATTTACATTGTAATGTTATTTTTATGTCTGTGAGAGTGGGAATTCTCACAATGGCTGCTCCTTTAATTACAATGAAACATAATAGTAGAATTCGTCATAAAAAATGTGTACTAACACATACAATGAGTGGCTGTCCGTTCGCGTTTGGCTAACTGTGTGTACACACGCGACTGGAGCCCCTAGAGGCGGGTACACACGGGTGTAAAGACGGGATGGGAACGTTCACCATCAATGATTTGGTCGAAGAACATAACATAACATAAACTTACGCCTATATACCCGAAGGGGTAGGCAGAGGTGCTAACACCCAGTTTATGTCTAGGTCTCAATGTAGGTAATAGGTGGCGAGACTATTGCCATTAACTGGACACTTATAAACCTGCGATAAATTCACACATAACTCCGAAAAGCATCGAAAAATCATTGGTGTGTGCCATGGTAAAACCTGGGATCGAACCTGAGACCTCGTCTCAGCAGGCCACTACCCATACCACTAGGCTACCGCGGCTCTTCTTCTATCGAAGATCTTAGTCTAATTCCTAATTGCATCCGAGATTTTCTTTACGCAACTCAAGGTTTGTTTACTCATTTACATTAATTTTATTTATACAGAATTATAAGACTTTTATGGATAACTATCGCGTCAGTTACTCGTGTGTTCTTGCCTTAATGTACAGTCGAAGTCTCTGATATCTCTCAGGTCATTAGGTTTTATATCTGTCATATTGTATGCATTGTGTGCTACCAAGCAAAATATCACTTTTATGGATCTAAGGTTGAGTAGGAAAAATATACACACGCATCTTTCGTGTTGAGATTGAGACATCTTTTCCGTTGGTATAATGGCTGGTATGTATACGATCTGTTTCATTCATCATCTAAGCATTAATAACTCCATCTTGGTCACTATATCTTCTGACATACTACAACGTTCCCATACTTGTTCAATAACATCAAGAAAAGTTATTAGTCTTAATTCGCCCGTCCTCAATCCCCTTGCAAATTCCAATTCCAGAATTTTCGGGGAGATTCAAGAGGCTTACTCTAAGTTAAACAAAAACAATAATAACATGGTCGCCAATTAGCTAGCGTTATTTTGTTATCCAGGCTATTTTGCCCCAATTTCCGACATGTTTATTCAAATATTCCTTGTTATGCTCGATAAATATACTGTTAATGTGTTTACTAATCTTGAGTCGTTTGTATTTTATCAACAAACTACAGAATATATTATCTTAACTGATTTCACAACGCGTTGCAAGAATTTGGTAATTTGCATCATTTAAATTTTAAACAGGATTGAAACCTAAGGAATTAAAAATAAAGAGAACGCTTGTGTGACTCATTGCTGTGACAATTATCAATAACATTTAAGATGTAACTAGCTAATAATTAGCTACATATATTATAATGATATTTACATTATTGTCATCATCGTAAGCATTTAAGCTTCCACTTTAGAAGCTCAGAATTTTCTCTCGTACTCCTCTAAGGAATAAACTTATGTTTATCTTGACAGAAGTGAATGCTATTTATTAGCTGCTCTATTCTGAAGTTCATGGTGGAGTCACACCCTTTATTAGTGTACAGGTCTAAATATCTTGATTGTTATATTTTTATATGACAACCTCTGTAGCGCGGCGATAGTGCACGCAACTGTTACGCAGGAGGCACGGGTTCGATTCCCGCTCAGTGCAAATATTTGTGAGCATGAATACGAATATCTGCATTGGTCTGATGTTTCTATGTATAATAAGTATGTATTTACAAAAAAAAAATGTATTCAAGTATGTTTATCCCGCACATTAGAACCCGTAATACAAGCTAGTTGAGCTATGCTTAACCATGGGTCTAGGTGGCGTTGTGTAGATTGTAAAAAAAAATGGAAAAAAAATATCTACGAGGAAATCCACAAGTTTTTTGATGAAATAATTAAAGTTATGTCCGAGCCTAAACATAATGATCAGCCCTATGTTTCCGCGTTAGGCCTGCGGCATCTAATGAGACACGCAATAATAATGATGGAATCGATTAAATTGTAGTAGGCACGTTCATCGCACCGCACTGATGCAACTTCGTACATCAGTCACAATTCACAAGCTATTACAAGTTATTGTGTATCTCATTTTTTGTTTTTATTAGACATACCTGACTTACAAAACAGCTGTATTATTAGTACCTGTATTGTATTGACTCTGCTAAAAAGCCTGTAGTCGTCAAGCGGAGGGATTAAAAATCATGGCTACTGAAATGTGGATATATTTCACACATTGCTGGTGAAACTGCAGGCAATACACCTAGAGCCATACAATAAAGAATAAAGATTTTTTTTGTTTGTGTTTGTACCGAACTAACTAAAACTACGAACTATTGCACCGATTTCAATAATTTTTTCACCTCTAAAAAGCTACAATATCTAGGAGTAACATAGGTTATATATCATCACACTACCATTCAAGGGAGCGGAGCAATAATCATAGAAGTCAATCGGTCCGGTAAATTTCTATACATTGGCGTTAATATCGCTATTTCTGCTGTCGTCATGAGCAAGGAGAAGTAGTATAGAGCGGCAAGTAGAGAATCGAGTAGAGTCGTACAACGCGATAATCGACACCCACGCGGGCGGAGCCGCGGGCCATCGGTAGTATTGTATACATTGCCTAGGCAAAGTATGTATTTTTTTCATTACCTGATCACCCCTTGTAATTTTTACATTGTGTAGGCATTGTACAGAATGCCTGAACGATACACAGTGACGGTAACACATACATCATAGCTATCTGTTTATGTGTTTATCTATGTTTGTTCTGTAAGCAGCTGCTTTAGATAGTAAATAACCGATTACGTTTATCTAATCGCGTGGAACTTTTCCTTTCTCTTTATAATCATGACGGGATATATTATAATAAAGACATAGCTGGTCTTTGTGGTGCGACGGAAACGTGTCCCTGAGTTCACCTCCCGAGTCGGACAAAAAACTATTGAGTTAATTCTTTTTTCTTTCTTTTTAAAATGCCTTCTAAAGCAGACTTTTGCCAGTCACCAGTAAATATGGTAAATGTAGTATAAAATTAATGGCGAGTTCAATGAATTCCACGAAAAACTTGAGTTAATTAACTGCAGCAGTACTATAGCACGGTGCCATATTGACGGCAATATGCTTGCCTCCTTCTCATAAGCTACGAAAAGAAATGCCATCCTTTATACTCGCGCAAGTGATAATTCTGATGATCATAGTCACACCATTCGCATGTCATAGTAAGTATAAGTGTTGGTAGCTTAGTGGTTAAGAAGCTGGGCTGTCGAGAGGTCCCAGGTTCGAATCCTGCACTAATCCTACACTAACGCCTGTGTATTTACTTAGTGGTAGGCTACATTTACCTATACACTTTCGCCAAGAATGTTTTTGATATGAAGAATTCTTGACACTTTGAAGAACACTTGTGACTCGTAACTTAATGGTTAAGAGGTTGGCCTTACGATCGAGAGGTTCCAGGTTCGAAGTCTACTACCGAAGTGAACCCAATTTTAGCACAAGCCATTGAGCTTAGCTGGAGGGGTTAGTTACATTTACATTTAGTTAGGTTCATTTAAAAACACAAGTATTTTCAATCTTAAGTAAGTAGCTACTAATAATACTTTTAAATATAATATTCTACATTTCTTTTGGAAATGAATAAACTCTTTTAACCCTGCACCGTCTTCTTCAGAGAAGGGTGAACCGTTTCTAACTGAATGTAGGTCGCACTTTTTTTATTCTTGTTAACCCTCCACAAGTAAAATAAACACCATGAATGGGATCACGTCGTCGTTAGGGTTAGAAACATGCGAGTGCAAGATTGGTACTTTACAGTAGCTTGAGTGTATACGTTTGCATGTGTTATTTTGTACTGTAATATTATATCTTTATAGTATCAAGACAATTTACAAATTATTTTCTAACTAGCTGACCCGCGCAACTTCGTCTGCGTCATCCCGTTTTTGCAACATTTTTCATTCCTGCTCCGCACCATTTAACCATTCCATCTATTAAAAAAACTGAATCAAAATCCGTTGTTTAAAAGATTTAAGCATACAAAGGGACATAGGGACATGAAAAATAGGGACAGAGAACGCGACTTTGTTTTATACTATGTAGTGATATCTAGAAACAGTCTCTTTTTCTTTACATCAGATAACGTGTCATATAAAATTTTCTCTTCCGTTCTCTTCTGTTCTCTGTCCATACTCTTCTCAACCTGTCATTGGCTGTAGCACCTTTCAAAATTCCTCTATTACTGCTTAATGGCTACTAACGTTCGGTAAACGCATATCAGCTTCTCCATAGATTTTATCTCATTTCCTTCGGCGGCGCAATTATCGTTCACGTGTAGTAATCTTTACATAAGTATGTCATCTTTGAAGGCTGGGTACTTACGTCCGTACTAACTATCACATTATGATTAACAATCTTTAATTCATAACAGGTCTTGTAAGTAAAAAATGTAATACTGGACCTCTTACTGGCTGGGGAGATAATATTTAAGATAGGAATTAATTTTGCAATAATTAAGCCACTTGATCATAAAACCTACCATCTTTGAACCGGCTCCCCTGTGAACAGCTCCATATGGAGAAGTAACGACCAGACACGGTTTACCAGGTGAAAAACCATCTGAGTGGAACTGTGCCTACAATAAGGCCTGAGTATTTCGCAAATTGTTTTTGATATCAAGAATTCTTAACACTTTGAATAACACTTGTGAAGCGTAGCTTAGTGGTTAAGGAATCGACCTTATTGAGAGGTCCCGGGTTCGAAGCTCGTCATTGCAATACCGACGTGAAGCTACTCTTAAGACAATCATTGATCTTACTTATAGGGGGGCTAGATGGAATATTAGTAATTTCGGTTAAAAATAAATCCAAAAAACTTTCCATGTCACGAAAGTCGAATCTAGCGTAGCAGCCACACACGCCAAAATTGTACAGAACTGTCATAGAAACAGTAGATAAAATTCTTGAGGATTATGTGGTCCGTCGTGTGACCCACTTGCGCGTATTACATCGTCCGGGCATCGCACCCGTCGTATTTCGCAGCGTTTGGTTAATTCATTGGCTGTTAAACTTTTTAATGAGCTCACTTGTTTATTGGTTCGCGGCGCGGAGACACCGCACCAGCGCACGCCATGAATAAGCAACGCGAGGGAGAACATCGCTGGTGAAGTTAATTGACTACTTGTATTCATTGCGATTTCCTTCGCTGCAAGCTTCCTACTAGCTCGGTAAAGGCTTTCTAACGTCATCAAATTGACTAGGTAAACTTATTCAATCTTTGAAATAAAATTTAAACTAAAATGAAAAAGAAAACTGGGCAAATGGCAATGCTGCCAGTCTTCTGGTAACCATGCCACTAGAGGCATGCGATGCGGAGAAATTCCACGACGCTTTTTAATTTAAGTCTTTTTTGTTGTTTTCTTTTTCATTTTAGTTTTAATTTTATTTCAATAATTAGCTTATTATAAGTAAGTTATAAAATTGTATTGATATATAAATTCCTTAGTGTACAATAAAAATATCTTTGAATAATTAGTTTTTTTTTATCGTGCGAAAAATTCCCACAGCAGTCGGTTGGGTAGGTTATGTCGGACTCGAAACGACTAAAACGCACGCCGTCTTTAGTTGCCGGAGGTGAGCTGGTAGCCAACGAGGCCCTCTGCTAGGGTGACAGGCGGCTCCACCAGTCACCTTCAGACCCGTGAATCTTTGAATATACTGGTGATTATGATTCAACTACAGAACATGCATGTTTATCCCCGACATGAAGTATAAAGGTGAGAGATATGGCGATGTATTGATATGTTAACAATTGGTCATGGATTGTGTACTTTACACCTACGTAATAAAGAAGGACAGCCCTATTGCTATCAACCGGACTTGTGTAATTAAGTGATTATGGATTTCAATATTAAATAATATAAGCAAAATATTATTATCAATCTATTTTTAATTCTAAACATTTCTAATCCCACATTTTTGTCTATTTTATCGGTTTTATTTGTTTTAGATATAACTCCAGTGACATAAACTTTCAATAATACCATTACCAACGAGTTTAACTCTTCCAGATACAAGAAAACCCATCGAATCGTACTAGGTCTGTAGAACACCTGAACTGTGGGACACTGACATAGTTACGAGTCAACATGTTTATTCTTAAAAGGCCTAGATCAGTACTGTACAACTGCACAAAACACAGTGAAATTTACCCATGCATTCAACCGAATTAAATTTCACCCAGTTTACCTAAACTACAAGGTAACTTTACCTTTCTATTTGCACGATCATCGTTCAAAAACAGCCGACCGATTTAAGTGGACATTCACCCTAAACCGCTCACCAACTATGCACCGACTAAACTTGGATCTTCTAGAGCCGTTCAGGTTATTACTAGTTTAGAAAAACTGTATGCATAAAACGAGATATATTTTATAACTGTGTATGTTCTTCTTGCGCGATATAATTAGTGCGACATGTGGCAACTATCGGTCTGATCGCAGTCCGCCACAGTGCAGGATAAATAGTATGTTAACAATATCAATTAATTCAATAATATATTGCAATAATTATAATGTTTTCCGTGGCCCACAGAAAACAAAAAACCAGTGGAAGTGTGATGTAGTCGGTGCACGCGTGTCATTCCTGTGCGTATTTACGCAACGACACTATGAACCTTTTTTGTAAGAATACGTCCAAACTTTCTCGTAAATAATTAAGCTTTTTCGAATTAAAGTATAAAACGCCATAAATACTTTTTTATCTATAGCAAAGTACTCGCTATTTTGTACGGTTATAAAATAGGTGGTGTCAATGTAGTTAAACTAAAGTAAAACCTTTAAAAGGGTAGCGTGTTTTCGTTTTGTGGTACGTAGATTTGAGCTAATATGGCTGGTTTTGTTGTATAGAATTTCTTCAAGATCAAGAATGAATCAGCTCATTAAAGAAGTAAATATTAAAATGCAATATTTGTATAAAATTTACTTACAAACTAAGTGTTGCGTTACAAGAGAAAGTCGATCAGGTAACGGTAGCGTACCGTTTAATAAATTCGATTTTTTAGGCGTTAAACGCCTAAAGAAGTTAGTATCATGCTGAGCACATGACAAAATGGTTATGATGGAATTGAAACGGACTTAACTAATCAAGTTCTCTGATACTAGATCTACTATGAGAAGTAAAGATACACTCATAGCAATCATAGTGCGAATTGCCATTAACTAGCAGAGCTGTAGTCTACGTTTCCTTATCGTAGCGTTTTTATATGCTCAAATCTCTCACGGGTACAGCATCACCAGGCACCAGGCAATGCCGCAAGTCCGCATGTAATCTAATGCCGCGTTTACATTTACGTAAATATTTAACCGTAACCGTGTCAAAGTGCGTCCGTCGCGAATGCGTGATAACTGAGTTTAAAAGAAACCATCGATCCGTTGGTGACTGTGTCAGCTCAACTCTAGTTTGTGTGCCCATGTGTCACAATTCGTTACGTCCACACTCATCGTCATGTCTTGGTGCCACGCTGTCCAATCTGCTGCTCATCTCACTAATCTGGACGCAACTTAACGTGAAGTAATCCATCTCGCACGCGACGTTATGCCCACATGCTGCTTACCACGTTTTCTTTACTGTCTTGTTATACAAACAATATTGCGTACACCACAATAAAATATCGATAAATTACATCTTGCATGTTGGTAGTGCGGTCAAGTTAGGTTTGTTTAAGTTAACCTAACATATTAAAATAACAATGTAGTGATAACATTTAAAATACACCTTAATTATTATATTCTAAAGCAGTTTTTTAAATAGTATTCTAAGTACGTGTTCTAAGTGGCTCCCTAACTATGCTCCCTAACAGAGCCACTTTCATTGCTCTTTATTTGATGACCTGGTGTATGTACAGCAATATTGACAACCTAAAAGTGTGACGTACATCCTTACAAAATAAAATAGATCAATATTAGTGGCTCTGCTGCAGAGTAAAACGCGAAATGTTGTAACATTTACAGTGTTTTCATAGCTCGTGAAATATTGAGCACTGCAAGTGAATAGTAATATTTTGAAGAGTATATCTGTGTAGATTTTCTGCGGCGGCGCGGTCGTGCGTCGCGCGGTAACCTCCTCGACCCGGTTTCGGTTCAGAGTTGAACGGCCGCCGTACCTACCTACTACTGTACTGTTTGCACCTCGCCGCGCGACTATCGCCCGCCAGTGCCACAGCCTGCCTCCACTCTACTGCACATATCTCTACTCCTAGACTCCAACATTATACACTACTATTTAGTCCGAAGACTTTTAAATCTCGTTTTTAGGATGTAATCATAAATTATTAGCTACTGACATTTTTAACCTCTGCTTTCGAAATAATATTTGTCTTTCCCTGATAATTTGCTTGTCGGTCCATTGTGATATGTTTACGTCATTTTAGCAACCGATTTACAGAAAAATCTATGCCACGGGTATACATTGAGCAACGCGAGAGATTGTTTAAGCGCCACAACTAAAAATATTAGTTTGTCATACTTGTTAGTGGCGAAGATCGTCATCACGTACAAATCCATATTTATTTTGTTAATGTTTCATGTTTATATTTAATATCGGCCTACTTTTGTTTGGAAGGATATTTGTTTAAATATGTATTAATTACGGACTCAACTAGATATAATGGTGCGAAAGCATACACAAAGTTTGTCTCTATTGTGCTACCCATTGTCGCCATGTTGGCACGCGAACAAAAATGTTTTCAATAAGAATGCGTTCCACAAAGAATATTAACACTACATTTGCCAATTTTAAAACGAATTCTTAAGATCTTTTTGCCCGGAATAATTAGAGGTTTAATACATATAAACATTAGTTTGATTAATACTTCCGCTGCGTAAGAGGAAACATGAAATAATTTAAGGAAAGTTGATTGAGGTATTCATTCTGCGGTTGTTTATTTATGTTATACTACGCCATCCGTTCATCTGATCCCTACACGATTCATAACCTTTTTTCTTAGTAGCACCGTAGACCCTTGGGTTTTTATCGATAGACATGTTTCCGTTTTCCGATAATCCCGGTTTCTTTATGTGGGACGTAAATCGTATCAAGCAGAGGACCACCATTTTAGTATTGATCATTGTGGACATATAGAGGGTAGGAATAGTGTGCTTTTTTCATGGTCTTCTTTCAATTAACCTTTGTGGATATAAGCGTAGATATGTAAAAAGATACAAGATAATTGCAAAGTTGCACTCTCACAACGCAGTTTCTATCTCAAGATCTTGAAGCTATGAAAGCCTAAACGCGATTATCATCTTAATTATACCAGTTCATAGATTCAACTCGACAACACTTTCTAAGGTTAGGTGCTGCAACCTGCAACTCATGTGAATTATTGTACAAATAACAACATTGTAGGCAAACTGCACCTCAATTTGCAGAACGTGATAGTTCATTCACTTCGGCAAATGTCTTCAAATGCAAGTCTATTTAGATTGTATGCGGCGCACACAAGCGGCGGGCTCTGTGCTAGATCCGAACGTATAATCACCCCGTAACTTGCCGCCGTAATAATACGTGGTATGTCACAGTACTTTGTCATTATATTTGAAACCCCTTCAATTTCGTTGCGGGTTTCAAGTTTTCCCCTTTTTTTGTGCGACAACCCCTTTGAGCTTCACCTAGTCTCACTATAAAGATAGACATACGTACTTTTGATTTTAACAGTAATAGTATCAATTTACAGATAATGAAATGTAATTAATATCTTGTATATTAGGTTACCTACCGACAAGTTCCTGTAGATCACATTAAGTGTTCTGGCGGGTAAAGTTGCACCATAAAACGGCACCAATTACGTCAGACTATAATTAAGGGAGCGGACGAAACGAGATTCACGTCGATCAATTTAAACAGGTTTCAAATTTTATGGTTGCACCACTTAAACGTAACGATTTAAACCCCCGGGTTGGCGTAGGGTTGCTCATTACTACATTGGTGAAGAAGAGTGTCGTAAAAACGATATTCGAGATGAACCGGCCCGGGGGACCGGCTGGCCGGCTGAGATAATGTTGACGGAAAACACGTACAGTCCAATCACTGTTGGGGACCGGCGACAACCGGTGTACCTTATTGAATTGCCCATTCGCAGGCAGACGACATAATGGACATCGACACTACACTACAGTATCTAGTATAAACGGCTATATCGCCTTTATCCCCGAAGAGGTAGACAGAGGTGCTAGCACCCACATTTCGCCAGTTTTTATGTTTAGGTCCCAATGTAATAGGAGGCGACCCTATTGCTGTTAACTGGGCACCTTATAAACCTGCGATAGATACACACATAACTTCGAAAAGCATCGAAAAGTCATTGGTGTGTGCCATTGTAAAACATGGGATCGAACCCGAGACCTCGTCTCAGTAGTCCATTACCCATACCGCTAGGCTACCGCGGCTAATATCTATAAACATTAGAGATAAATGAATAGGTGTCTGAATTTGCTTCTATAGTGAGAAAAAAACTCAGAAACGAGTCGTGGTATGGACGATATGGACATACTATAATAAGAGAAGAAATGATGTCTATTTAAGGTCCAAAGTATGAATGTAGAAGGGTTTAAGAGCAGAGTTAAGCCAAGAAAAGATAAATGGATTGCGTGAAAGAGGATATTATGGCAAAGAGAGGAGTGACTGTGGAAATGACATCTGTCAGGAATGTTTATTTATTTATTTATTTATCACACATAACAGATTACAACCAACAAGAAAAAAGGATTAGAGTCCAGGTAGCATTCCACAAAAACGCGTGTACAAATTTTTGGTTTTTGGTTTGGAGAAGAATGACATAGTTGATGTGTACAGTAACAGTTTTGCATAGCAACCACACACATATAGTTACATACAATATAGTGGTGTTACAATATTTAGGACTATAAGTGCACTATCAATCTTTAGAGTCGGTGGAGAGACACTAAGTGCACAACATTAGCTTTCCGCGAAACAGACTCCGCATTGCCGACGGGCAGCCAAGGTAATCCTTGCAGCTATCAGTAATATATTATAGAATATCTAAGTAGATGGTATAATTTCTTTCTAGAAACAATACTCTGCCAGCTGAGCTACTTGAATGTATGCTTGATTCACGTTTATATAACGACTTAGAGCTTTTCTTTTCGAAATAGGCAATTTTTTTTATTTATGACACGTCAATTTGACATCACCTCGCCTGATGGTAAGCTGAAGGCAATGTCTCAGGAAAGAGGTACAGTGTTACAATGGTGGCGCTCAGCTTGACGGCCTCATCGCTTAAAGGACCCGGGACTTGAGGAAGAAGGAGACACGTGAGCTGTTAAGGAATTCCAAGACTTCTAAGTCCTCGGTTTTTCCACTGACAACACAAAACCTCTCCACTGAGGTTCAAGGGACTCATTTGTAGATTATGGCATATTTAGAAATCCTACAAGTACCTCCGCAGTCAAAATTATCATAATAATTGCTTAAATTTATTTTAACGAGTCCATTAGATAGATAGTTACAACTATTACAAGCTAGCTCGATAACAAAAAGTGACATACTATTAGAACTTTGTCGTTGGCCAACGTCAGCAAAAAAAACTGTTGAGCGATAGCACAACGGTTATAATGATATAACGAAACACAAAAAGGTGTATCTGTTGCGCAACTCTCTCATCAGCGTCGGGAGTTAGCTAACAGCAAAAACTTGACGAATTGGAAGACAACTGGCTGTAATAGAGCTCGCGTACAACCAACAATGTCATGATAGGAGATTGCGAATAGTTGTGGTGTAGCTAACAAACGCACTAGTAGTTGTACACATTCCCATTTATGAAATTTTTTTAATCTTTTACAGGACATATTTTTTTCACACGGAGTCAGCCATGGAAGCAAATATAGAGGTGGCTATCGATTCCTAATAAGTACTTTTATAGACGCTTTTGGTTATTAATACAAGAACTAAATCTCTATTGTAGTACACAAGTAACAATAAGTTTAGGATATTACGATAGTGATGATAAGAGAAACGTACAAGTTACTTACGAATTTATTAGGTTATACTGTTGATTGATGGCACTTGGTGGAGCTCACTTTTATACATAATTGATAATACACTTGTATATTATACATAATTTACAATATCAATTATGTATAATTTATTAGGTGTATATTATCATAATATAGTACTTTGTCCTCTGAGGATTACAAAAATACTTAATAATTTAGTTTTTTTTTAAGTATGTAAAAGCTCAACAACTTTTGTAGCTAGCTGTACCTAAGCACTTTAAACAACAGGCTCTTTCGCACAAACACATTTACTTTACTATATTATTTTTGTTTGTTACATCATAGACATATTGATATATTGACGACCTCTGTGGCGTGGCGGTAGTGAGCACGACTGCTGCGCAGGAAGCGTGGGTTCTATTCCCACTCAGTGCAAATATTTGTATGTATTAATATTAGTATTTGCATTGGTCTGGGTATTTCAATGTATAAAAATATAAGTATGTTTATTTGCATTCTAGAACCCATAACACAGGCTAATTAAAGTATGCTTACCATGGGTCTAGGTGGCATGGTGTAAACTATTTATTTTTAAGTAAATAAATATTGTGTTATGGGTGCTAGAATGCGTATAAACATACTTAGATACACTTTTTTTGTAAACATATACAATATTATACATAGAAACATCCAGACCGATGCAAATCTTCATATTCATGGACACAAATATTTGCACTGAGCGGGAATGGAACCCTCGCCTCCTGCGTACCAGTCGCGTTTACTACCGCCACGCCACGGAGGTTGTCAAATTAACCGCTTACCAATACGAGAGTCATGTAAAGATTGCTATAACTTGGTTCATTAAAGAAAGGTTTTATAAATGGCGGACGTTATCACTTCCTCTCGCTCGCACACTAGTACTGTCTATACTCACTCACGCGCGTACCGTCAACACAAAAAAAATATTGATCTTTATTTTCTTCCACGCTCTGTGCTCTTGATGCGATGCATAAAAGAAAGGATTCTTAAATGTCGGCTTGTACTTGCGTTGACAGATAATACACCTAGCATACAAAATTTCATTTTTTTTTTCAGTTAAAAAAAATATAAACAAGACCGTTGTTCATAATAATGTTAGTTCTTTATTTTAACCAACATCATGATCTTCCATGATCCTCCTTATAGAATGTGATATACGTTCCTTTTTCAGGATGAAAGGACTAAATGTGCGTTTAAAAGGACTCTATGTGTAAAAGTAGGTACTGTTTCCGATGAAAACAAAAATAGATGCCGTCACGTGTCGCGGGTGAAGCCGCCGGCCGCAGCTAGTTAGAAATTATTACGACCCGGTCTTGCTTTTATTATTTTTCAAATGAAAAAAAAAATATTTGAAATTTTATATGCTAGCTGTACTATATGTCAACGCAAGTACAAGCCGCCATTTATAAAACCTTTCTTTAATGCACCAGCTTATACCTGTTGAACTAAGTATGAATATCAAATTGAAACTCCTCTCAGCTGTTCATACCGATTGTGCTGATAACGAAACGATCTTTGCAACGTGTTCTGCGACAAAAACATTGTACATCGACTAATTGAGTAGAAAAATCTGTATCGGAAATTAAGAACTCACCCCTACTCTTGTGACGTCACCGAGGGTGAAGGTTAGGAGTAATATTTGACAGTATTGAGTATTTTCTCTCGCAATCGGCTGGTTCACTCGTATAAGTTTTGATTATGCGTCGATTACGGGCCCAGCTGATTCGGTGCGCGGGCGCAGACGGGCGCGGGGGGGCGGGTTCGAAGCCGAGTTCGCCTATTGGCCGGGCACCTCATAATCTTGCGCGAATGGGCTGCCTACTGCGCACGCGACTCGCTTATTATTCCTCGTAGTATTTGCTTCTTAGGACTTGAAATGTCCATTTTATGCGTCGCGTCGGTTAGTAAGTAAGCAAGGCCAGTAATGCACATTACCTGCTAACTTAATGTTACTGGGCACCTTGGTCTTAGGAGTTAATGGCGAATATACGACTCTAGAATCTTTCGATCGTGATTCTGACTCCTTAACCACTATATTGGAAAGGTCCAAAAGGGAAAAGAAAAGTAGGCAGACTAACCAGAAGATGGGCTGACGACATGAGGGATACAGCAGGAGTCGATTGGCAAAATGTAGCCAAGGACAGGGAAAATTAGAAGCAACTGGAGGAGGCCTTCATCCGAGGAGGGGCCTATACTCTAGTGGATATTAAAATAGATTAAAAGAGAAAGATTAAGATAGATTAAGATTAAAAAAAAACTACTATTAACTAACATTATACATGCTACATTCAGAGGGTGCTGGACAATGAAGGCTTTTATAGTTTTTATTTATTTTATAACCACTAAAATAAACCTTAGCAATGTCGAAATATGTTTACAGAAAATTAGGCATCAAATTTTAGTTTGAAAGTAGTTTTACAAACGTCAACTTAGCAAAACTGTTGTAAACATGTAAAAAAGCTAAAAGTGCATTTTTTTAAATTAGATACGTAAGTACAAGCAGAGCACCAAAGCACCAATATACCAATTACAAATTTCGGTTTCAAACAAATAATATTTTGCGGCTATTCCTATTCTAAGCTCGGTAGTTACAATTGAAGAATAATGTTGAGCTGGGTATGTTAAGATTGTATGAATGTAAAGCTGTGTACAGATTGCGCGTTCTTACTTACGTACGCCTAGTAGGTTACGTACCCTTTTTTTATTGTGCGAAAAATCCCCACGGATACCCCCTGACTGGAGCCGGTTGGGTAGGTTATAGGCGCATGCCGTCTTTTGGTGTTCAGTTGCCTCAGGTGAGGTAGTAGCCAACATATCCCTCGCACCCCGGCAGAACCGGGGCCTTCTTTTCGAGATGAGCCGCGTCGGGTAATAGGTTACGCACCCTGGGAACGCCATGTCTGTAACTGCAGCCACCAGCTACACAGACACGACGGACGGACATGGCCTTCGGGTTTCCAGGACACGCCATATCCGCACGCAATTTAAGATTTTATAAATTATGTCTAAATGTAATACAGTGAAAGTTATAACATAAAATAAATGATTAAATCAAATGTAAGGTGCATAGTGAGACACGTACGAGTGGCTCATCCGGTCAGTACCTAACCTATGCCCTCGCCAAGATTCCTAAACAACCAAACAATTTAGTGTAAATATTTTGTAATACATTTACGAGTTACAATGGAGTCAAAACACAAACCGGCCAGTTGGGTCACCGCATTGTTTGTTGGAATAGAATTAGTTATCAGCGCCATTGTGTCGGTCCCGAACCCAGGAATCATCGGCATGCTGATGAATGATACACTCGATCATTTTTAAACGAACCGCACGCAATTCGAATTAGTGTGTATAAGTTTCGAAACAGCTTGCTAAACCTCGCTAACGGGCAAGTCCAGCGATCTTATGGAATGTAGTCAATTATAAGATAAACATTACGCACTCTGCCTGATCTAATGCCGGTGCAATCACCATCAGCACACATTCGCCAAATTACCCGCAGAACCGCACTAACAGCGAGTTTGATCAATTTACAAAACAATTTTAGTAATCATATATGTATATGTACCTATGACCAATGGGCAGCTATAATTTCCTTTACTATAAGAACTGTAGGTGCGTACAATGCAATGCAATAGATAATATTTTTTTTAGATTCACTGGTCAATTACTTAAATGATATACGGGTCTGCGAAGAGTTATGATCGCAAAAAAGTCGCATGGAGAAAATTATCCGGCTCCATTGACATGGGTCTAAGTAATGGCCACCATGATTTTCCATGGACGTACGAGATACAGTTACACGGGTAGCTTTTTCTCCGACAGTCGTGGCAGGAGGCAAGTGTACGCCGCGCAGCGTGCTTTTTGTGCGCCACGACGCGACGCGCTCGCCATCTTGGGCACTGCGCGCGCGCAGGGGGCCCATTCACTGCGCAATTGTCAATTGATGAGGCGAAACATGATTCACGAGCTCTAGGGCTACCAAGTGAATTAAAATTGTACTTCAATCATGAAGAAATCGCTTTGAAATCAAATGAATGAACATATTTGATTTATTCGGTAAAACAGTATGCTAAGTAAATATATTGAAAAAAAGTAGATCTACTGATTGTTGACCGAAGCAATTCTATGAAACCATTTGCTACTTTTTAATCATTCTAATACATATGATTTTTTTGGGTATGTCTAGAAATGAAACAAATATTCATTCCCCCAATTATTAAATGAAAGCAGGAAATCATTATGATATCGACGTAGGCACCTTTTAAGACGATTTTAAACCTAATTCTTATTAACATAGGTACGGTAATACTAAATAAAAATAATATTAGGTAATAGGTATATTAACCCAATTGATTTAAGAGGTTAGAGCATTACAGTTTTTTGCAAACACAACGTCCTGGTGCCGAATTAAAAAAAAAATTGACTATCTATGTTTTGCTCATAATTCAAGAGGCTAAATATATATTGTGTGAAAAATATTCTTACTATGTAGTTGCTATGGCAGCCCTGCTTGCACCGCATCCGGCAGCCATCTCCTGAGTGCCGCGAGGCTTCGGAGAAATGCCCACCAATTAATTTATCCACTTTTGGATATATTATGTTTTATTCATAAAGCAAGTAACGACAGACACGATTCAGTGCACCAAGGATTTTAGGAAGAGCTTCTTCAACGGATCGCCGGACCATATTTATAGCTTATACGCTTTATTATATCACTGTTTGATTATTATTGAATTGAGTAGTAAGATTTAAGTGTGGTATCATCATCAAATTGAAAAGGGTCTCGGAAACCGGGGTCCACTTTCTTTAATATTCTTTACGAGATTTAAAGGGTTTTAAATATACCTACAGATTCTGGATAGCCATGCTTTTCGGTGTACGATTCGGTTCGACGTCAATCGCTTTGCAGTGTGAGAACTAGAACCCTATCTTCCC
This sequence comes from Pelosia muscerda, assembly GCA_963691645.1. Classification (NCBI taxonomy): domain Eukaryota; kingdom Metazoa; phylum Arthropoda; class Insecta; order Lepidoptera; family Erebidae; genus Pelosia; species Pelosia muscerda. The sequence continues at coordinate 18,626,583 of OY829106.1, forward strand.
TTTTTTTTCTTTCTTTGAAAGCGGCTTCGTTAACTGAAATATCAGCAAGGATTTTGGAAATATGTCCGTATCGACGTCTCACCTCCTCTTTATATAAGATTAAAATGAAAAATGCTGCCGAAATGTGTTGATGGAGGTAGCATATGACGGTATCCCCGCTTCTAATTGAGCATTCCGACTGGGGAAGTACCTCCACCCTACAGAATACCGCGGCTAATAATAACCTTGTGTTGTGTTTCCGGCAGTGAGTAGGGTAGCCAGAGCTCACGGCACATATTTAGTGTTGACAGTGGAAAGACCGAGAAACCCTTCTTTGTCTTCTGCATTGACAGCACAGAGACTCTCTTAGCCTTGTCCTCTCCCCCTTCCCCCTTCTCCTCTATATGGTCGGCGGCACGAACGCCCCTGGTGTTGCAAACGTCCATAGGCCACGGTAACCACTTTCCTTCAAATGGGCCGCGTGCTTGTCTGCCACATAAATGGCATAAATAAAACATTTCTGCCTAATTGTCAAGGTAAATACACGGGCGTGGGTATCTAAATAAATCGCGACTTTTTGAATACAGCCTGAGTTGAGAGGCCTCAATTAATTCTTACTTAGAACACGAAATGTAGCGAACTATTCAAAACATCACTTAACAATACTGGCAACCTAACCAGCCATATAATTGGAGGCATTTATTGAATAAAAGAGCTTTTCGAATGGTCTAGCACACAATACAAGAACGTAATTACAATAATGAGTGTATTCGTACCGATGATGTCACACCACACAATATAAGACATCGTTCGGAGAGGCTTGCGTTCGCGCATGGCTACGTGGGCGCGCCGCGTACGCGCATGCGCGGCCACCTGAACAAACACTAACACACCCTGTACACTGTCAAGGACACGCTATTTTGTTATTACTAGCAGTTTTATTTAAGCAGTGTACGTGTAAGTGATTTGAAGGAATACATTAGCAAATTGGTCGTGAAGTGTTAAAGGCTTCTACTGTTGACAGCTAGGCACAAGTATAGTGTACTATCTACATCTACACTGTCTATTGTAGTTATGTAACACATACACATATACTCGCGCCTGCGTATCTCCAAATAATATTTTAAAATCATTGTTTTAAATGAGTATGTTTTACAGTCTCGTGTAATTCACTTATTGTACTTTAAGTAACATTTGAAAAATGAAGCTAAATTTGGAAATATCGAGTATGATAGTGAGTACCAGGGATGTTAAACTGTCCTTAAACTCGCAAAGAACTTATCCCACGTTAGTCAACTGAGTTAAATAGGTGGAATTATTATGAATCTATATTCCTAATCGATAACACATTACTTACAGGGTCATAAATACAACGTAAAGGAACATAGAGCAACAGGGCTTAAAACGAATAGGTTTTAGCACTCGTAACATGCCTATAACTTAACATAATAACTATAATGAGACATTCTATTTTTCAACGCCCGCGCATTTCTTTTTTGCGACCAAGTTGAAAACAGTATTAAATTAGTCGTTATTACTAAGAAAGTAAAATTCTCTAATATAATAACATAACGTGTGAACCTAATATTAATTATATATATTTTTATATGAATACGTGCTTATGTCACATGCGACGCAAACTTAATTTTCACGTACTGATTATATTTATTTAAATACGTAGTGAATAAATAAAAGGATTAATTCTGAAAAAAAACGCAAGATATATACGGCCACCAATGAAATTTCAGAGGAGGTAGGACACGACGGTATATCGAGCAGTCCGACTGGGGAAGTACCTCCACCCAACAGAATATCGCCGTTTAATAACCTTGTGTTGTGTTTTCGGTGGTGAGTAGGGTAGCCAGAGCTCACTAGAGAGGTTTTGTGTTGTCAGTAGGAAAACCAAAGGCTTATCCTACACCTTCTTCACTGACGACACAGAATGTCTCAGGGGTTGTGGCACGAGTGTTATTCCTCTGATGTTACACTCGCCCATAGGCCACGGTAACCACTTACCATCAGGTGGGCCGCGTGCCTGTCTGCGACCTAAGTTGTATAAAAAAAAAAGAAATGAGCCCAATTTAGTCCAATTTTTATTTATGAATCTAAAATCATACTGAGATTGATGGTGTAAAATTAAGTAATATATTGTCATTCGAATATTGACAACGTTTCAAATCGATACATCAATAATCATTAGAAGTTACTTAGATTCGACTAGTGCTGAAGGGAACTCTCAAATTCAAAGTACAGAAGCGGGCGTGTGGCGATAGGCTGCGTACGTGACAAAAACTGACTGTGAAGTCTTCACACAAACCAATTAGAAGCGCAGATAGCTATATCACAGTAATGAAATATAAATAGTGCAGTGAAGTAAATAACAAAGCCACTTGCGTACTGTTGCGAGATAAGCTAATTATAAGCGGAGTAGGCGGCGCCGCAGGTCGCGACTCTCTCACAATTGTTCTCCATTTTACCGCGAATGCCATTGCTGTGGATCATGGCGGTGATCGGGCACGACTGATGATAGATTCGCTATTACTTTTGTAATTTAGAGATATAGCAAAAGATTTTTTACCGAATTCACCATAAATATAATAACAACTGTGGGGTGATGGACAAAGAATCACCACCTCATGCGAAGAGCGCGTGAGAGGTGACAAAAGAAAAAAAGCTTTCCAAAAATTACTGCCCAATATTGGAAGAGGCCTATATCCACTGTGAACGGCGCGGCGATAGGCTTATTGATTGATTATAAAAACAATTTTATATTAACAGAAGGTGATGGAATGTCAGACGGTATGGGAACCAGAAAAAAGTAGCTGGTACCCATTGGATGAGAAAGGTGCAGTGGTGTATTTTGGAAGAAACCTATATTATTCTACTGTGCCTAAATCGAGGAGAGGGTAACGGATTTATAAAAAAGAGATGGATGAACTGATGATCTGAAAAAGGCGGAGGGGACCAATTGGATGCGGAGGGAGGACGATCGGAAGCAATGGCGTACATTGGAAGAGGCCTATGTCTAGCTGTGGATTGGAATAGGAAATGGCAAGGAACTCCTGGTACCGTATGTTTTCGAAAATAAAACAGGAACTCGACTACAGTATTTGCACATTAGCATTTAAATTTTTACAAATTCACGCTGACATTGGATATAGTTCATTTAATTGCAAACACTTCATTTAATGGCATCGCGTTTGTCTCATTAGTTTGTAGTATTTGCAAATGGCACATCATAAACCACTTTAGCTAGGTGTTGAAGTCGTGTTTTGAGCTAATGTGCCATTGGAACTATTATTAATATTTAAGTGCCGTTTGGTTCCCGGAGAAGTATACCACTAGGACCACCGCATCGCATCTCTTCCCGTGGGTATCACATAAAGCGATTATGCGATATGGCTATTTTACATGCGATAGTACAGTTTATAAAGCTCTCCGGTTGGCAGCCAGATAAATGACGCGATAAAAATCATCATCATTATCCCGCCACATCAGTTCCGGTCATCATGTCGACATCCCAGACAAGTTTATTCCGATCTTGACTCATTACTGACAATCCTACTGGGCCAGTAGTGCAGGTCCCAGTAGTTGTAGACTGGTAGAGCGGTGGGGCAGAACTAATAATTTTGGTCATTTTTTTACTAATGAGTGGACAGAAATTAGCAATGCTATGTCTCTTGACGAGTATATGGACAGAAGCAAATGTGTTTTGTCTCTGCCCACCCCGGAGGATGAATGACGTAAGTATGTATTTTGTATGTATAGTAATATTTAATCCTACTGTAGTACCTACACGCCGAGTCGCGCCACAATGGCTACTAAATGTTGTGTGATAAGCAGACGTACGAGGTTATCGCTGAACGACAGCAAATTGGTATCAAAACACTTGATAACACTTGTTTACCAGACAAATGGCGGTCCGTACCTGAACTGGGACTTTCGCTATTCATTTATTATGTCCTAGAAAAGGAAGGGTGAAGACAGATGGCGGATTGTGTCAGCCTACCTCGGGAGATACTACAGTTATACAGTGAACCATATTTATAGTTGTATCTCTCGCTACTACGAATACCAGTTATAAGATTTTTAAATACAACTGGGGTAGTAAACTAGATACTCCCTTTTTTAACTGTGCAAAAAATCCCCACGGATCCACTTTCACCAAAATCGGTGGAGGTAATTATGTCGGATTCGAACGGACTAAAACGCACGTCGTCAATGGGTCCTTGATTGCCGAAGATGAGATTACATAAGAAATATCTCTCGCTAACCGGCAAAATCGGGGACATTTCTTTTGATATGACCCCCTACCCCTAAAGTGGGAACAATGGTGTCCCGATTTCGCCCCGGAGTATGGGGAGACGCATTTGGCGCCGCGGCTTGCTTCTGCTAGGGTGACAGGCAACTACACCCGTCAGCTTTTTTCCACTTCACACTTTTAGCCCCCCTGATAGTAAGCCCATTGACACGCACACACGCCCGTGGACTGCAATAAGTTAATTGATTGAGACATAGCCTTGCATAACGGAAGTACAGATCAATCTTAGGACAAAATAAAGGCAGATCTTTTTCTAGCCAAGAATAGCCAATTTAATTTTAAGTGCTGTAGGCGTAATCGGTTTGAAATATGGCTGTAAGCCAGGCTCAGACCTAGACATATAAATAGTTAAGTAGCTATTATTACAGTCACAAGCCAAGTTTGGGCAGCTCTGACCAAGGTGACAAGTCCACTTCCTTTATTGTTCTAGACAAAATCTACCGGCACCTGTGTTTTTTTAAATTATGTAAGCCTTAATTTACATCCATTCAATATGCATTTGACTTTCTGCCATTGTATTCATCATGGAGTGATTTTATTTGAATGATTTCCAATTGATCGATCTACGAAATTAAACTGCTTTACTAAAAATATTCGAATTTACGACGTTTACGAATCTTTGACGTTCCGAACATGTTGAAAAATAGGTAAGTACCCTCGGTGGGTCCACAAGTTTCGAATACGTATGGTATACAGGAGTATAAATTTTAAATGTATGAAAACTTAGTATTATTTATTTAATTACTAGTACGCCCGTTAAACCCTCCAACTAAACTAAATTGCCTAATGGTCAGGATTCGAACTCGGGACTGTAACGTCGCGTTTTAGAACGTTCGTTACATCGGTTTTTAATTCGAGCTTTTAGTCGATTTTTCATTTGAAGTTTCTGAACGACTGTGAGCGGAGCGGGAGGTGATTGTCATTTTGACGTAAGTTGTCACTTTTCTCCCTACTCATCTAAGCGATTGGAGGTTCATAATGTCTGCTTAGAATTATTTGGTTTAATCTCATCAATATGAGAGTATTTTTGTCTGTGGGACCGTAAATTGTGTTTCCCACAAGGAATTATGATGATATAATTCAATATTTTTTGCACCTATATTTGTATCTTTTGATAAATCTTACTATCAAGATGATTATTTCACGGGATTAAGGCGGTTTCCGAAAGGGCCGCTTTTTTAATAACCCTTTTTCTACTTTTCTTTTTCTGTCTTGCATTGCCTGTTTCTTTGGATGGCCTGGTTGTGCATTTATTTTGGCATGCTGCTCGCAAAACTGCATTTTTGATGGTTGCATTTCGCTGAGACGGAACCGCATGGTTTTCCTGCCGTCACATGCTGAGGATGATCCAGTCCAGTACTATACATGCTTATGCAAGAGGATTAATCTCGCCACGCGGGAAACCGTGAGCTAAAATTTAACTTTTATTTTATTTAACTTTATTTTAAATGCATTGGTGATGTAGGATATACTTACCCATAAGTGACTATATTTTATTTGACAACCTAATCTTATGTGTATGTCCCCTTTGGACTCATAACAATTAAACTCTTGCACACTGGAGCGATGACAATAAATCTATAAACCTCAGTTTTGGTTTTATTTAGCTTACCTCCGGCAGATTAAAAGTTCCAATCTACCGTTGACTATCCTAGCATTATTTTATTGTGTGTCTCCAAGGCGCCCGATATTTGTTTATAATTCTTTTGTATTATTTTCTTTTTTTTATAGGAGACCACACTTGTTTGTTTGTTTAGCTTGTGTTCAACGCATAGCATACTAATTTTGTAAATGGTACACCGATACCATATATATAAACACCCATAACACTCATATTTATTACAGGACTTCTTGATAGTAAGGCAGAAGTTACCGACGCTGTAGTGTCAGGTTGAACTAGATGTTATCATTCCTTCATGAATGGTGTATTAGTTGCAGCGTCCTACTCGCTAATGTAATTCGTAAACACTCATTGTAACAACTGGCAATTGACGAAGAGTGGTGAACAGATTATACCTATTGTCTGGCAAAGTTGCATGTAAAACTTGCTCGAATGTGCGAGGGTCCACTCCTACAATATTGGCTAATCTTGGCTCGTACGGGTGTTGACACACCTCATTTATTCTTTATTGATATTTTAAAAAGGAAAAAAATATTTTTGTGTTGCTGTGTATGTTTGTAATGAGTAAACTCAAAAACTACTGTGCCGATTTCGTTTCATTCCCTCACCATTGGAAAGCTACATTCACCCTGAGTAGCATAGGCTATATCTGTAGCTAAAAATGATTAGGGATCCTTACTGAAACTTGAATTTCGTAACCCAAGGTGTAAAAAAGAGCACTAATACGTCTTTCGTTGCATGCGCTAAGGAGACTATTGATTATAGAAGAAAAGGTATGTCAGTCGAGTAAAGAAGCTAGTACAAAATCGTGTAAAATTTACAACTCTGTGCGATAACCGACATCCACGCGGGCGGAACCACGGGTAACAGCTAGTCGGAAACACCACCGCCTACCCTTTAGCGCTCGTACTGCATCGGGGATAAAGGGCTGTGAAATACCATTAACCAGCTAGACTGCACACTCGCCTGTTCCGAGGCTTTCCTCTTGGGTTCGGCGGTTAGACAGCAGCCGCTCCCATAAGTGCCATGTGTATAATCTAACCGAGTAACGAACAAGACTTCGTGCTCGGGCGATGATGGCTATATTACGTTACAACATACTATGTTTTAATAAAGCCATTGTTGTTATCCCCATGTTTGTACACACGCTTCCCGTTTACGTCGGATAAACATATAATAGGGATAACATCGTCAATATTTATTTATGTTTCGTACTAATCGCGGGCTGTTTGTTTGAGCCCTGACTATCCAAACACTGGCAGAAAATACGTTAGGTAACATAACATATATTATAGTTATTAGTTACGAGTATATAAGATAGGTATAAGGGGTTATTGTTATCCGATTTTCTTTTTACACATGAACATAAACTCACGCCTCTTTTGATGGGTTGGTAGAAAACACTATAATGAAATTTACACAAGTATCTTTCAACTCAAGCTACGATATATTTGTGCAAGTCTAAATTTGCGCAAGCATGTTGTGTAGCTACCATTAGATGATTTTTGAAAAAAATGTAGTAACATAACATAAACTCACACCTATATCCCTTTTTTTGGTTGGTGTAAAACACGTTAATGAAATTTGCACAAGTATCTTCCAACACAAGTTACAATATATTTGTGCAAGTCTAAATTTGGGCTAGCATATCGTAAAGTGTGGCCACCATTTTTGAAAAAATGTAATACTGCAATCGCGTACATATTTTCTTATTTAAATGCTTGAAGGGACCTCGTCCAGGAGTTATCATTTGCTCCCGGGGTTAAATAGTAACCATGGGACATCTCGCTTGCGAGCGACCGACAGATGGCCAACTGTTTACATCAAGATTTCTCCCCTCAAGGTTGCTGACACAATGCTATTACTATATAATTGTAATATCGTCTAACGCGAATTCTTTGAATGGACAATTATTTGCATGTGGTGCAAGCAAGCCATGTTCTTGACAATAAAATTCACAGACATTGCACAGCCTGAACAAGTTGCAAGTAATATAATTATATTATGAAGTTAGTTGATGTGAACTGTTTGTTAATGAAAGGAAACATGTGATTTTGTAATTTGTTATTAAAATAGGTCTTTCCATATTATGAAATTGCTGAAATTTTCTTACAGATTCATAAGTTTGTTATTCCTGTAGTTTATTATTACCTTTTCCATTATTTATACTTTGTTTAAAAGTTGATAATTCGCCGCTTGATAAATTAAATTCAATCTCCAAAAACAGTACTACCTAAATGCTATCCATTTTGATGATAAATGTAGTAGCGGTATTACTTTTTTGCAGCTGTCACTTACCGAAAATGTAATAAAAGATGCTGTTCGCTTAATGCTTTCTCATTCATTCACAAAAAAAACACAAAACATGTGATTTTTTTTTCATTCCTAAAAAAATTTTAGTGGGTTTCCTCCAATTTCTTCAAACAAATCGGCAATTTCATATGTAACGACGGCGAAGTATTAGTATTCACCGAAGTGTTCTATTATCCACATCTTAATAGGTGGGTACTATCTAGATCATCAGATCAGCTCGAGTGGTGTGAAATAATTTATTATCATCCGGATTTGAAAGACGATTACAAATGTATACAATTGGAAGTTATGCTTTTGACTTTCGAATTTCATAAAAATGTACCAATAAAGATAAAAAAGTAATTGTATTCCGAATATTCTTTCAGGCCTACAATAAACAGACAAAGACGAAACTTATAATACCGCTCTTATTTTCCCTAATATCCTCCTACTCTTTCTACACCTATTCTACTGAACGTTACTTCAGTTTCAAAAAGGAACATCTATCTATAAGCAGAGCCGTCTTAACCTATGGCAGGAGCGTTGGGCACACAAGTCTCTAGAGGCCCTTTTGGAAAGTTTAGATTTTTCTTAAGTTGATGTGCGAGAAATTGTCTCTTTCAGGGGCCATAGGGTAAAGGCGGAATTGTCTATAAATTAAGATGATTGATTAAAATAAGGTGAGCCGTTTGCATGTTTGTCATACGTCGTCAGTGTTGAACTTACTATTGGTCGGTAAATACGTCAGTAACACAAAGTATACACACGATACCTCATCCTCATCTGTTCACACTGAGTATTGACAAATATTTACTTTAAATATTTTCTTATTAGGCGTATCAGAAGTAAACACATTAACTGAATTCACTAACGTTTAACGTTACTACTAGTGGAAAACTACTACGGCCATGTGGGCTAGTATGCTAGTATGTGAAGTACCCACAATGTTATCTGTTTGCACATACTCTTCAAGCTTAAATAAAGTGTTTATGTCAATGTTGATGGAAATCTCAATAAGTGGACAGCACGTGGGCTTCTAAATTAAAATTATGTTATTAGTCTTGTGAGCGTTGCGTGTGCGATGCCATGCCGGCGCGATAACGTGCAGCGCGGACTCGACGGCGGCGGTTGCGCGGGCGCACGTCATAATTAATACGTGATAAAAAGTATTCGGGGCTATTATAGTCGAAAGCGGGTTATTAAAATGGTTGCGGATTGTGCTTTTGCGAAGTATCTGTGCCCTGAGTACGAATAACTATAGAATTCGTAACGTAAAGGTATCAAGAGAACAGAGCATTGCGATTGGTGGGCTTCATGCATACACTGGCTCACAGTAGGTGGTTTCTCGTAATTCTTTCTCGATATTCTTACGTTAGCAATTCGATAGGTTTTCATCGCTCGGAGCACAGGATAGTAATCATAAACGAGTATTGGCGAATTCCATGTAACCTTATGTGATAAAATATCTTGAGTTATGTTACAAAGGGTGATTACAAATAGAAATGCAGGTACCCTCTTTTTTATACAAAAGCTAGTAAGTACTGTAGTTGCTCTTGTCTTCGTTCGAATAAAATCCAAGTTGATATTATTCAATCTGAATAAAGGCCGTTTCGTGTGATTGAATAGCAAATATGAAAAAAAAACTTAGTGAATAAACACATGCTCTTTCATATGGAAGAAACGGAACAAAAATAGGCCTAGGACCATACGGTACCGTCTCTTTCTTAATGAGCTATTAGGCAATATTGCCTAAACCACATTTTTTTTTATACTACCTCGGTGGCAGACAAAGACACGGCCCACCTGGTGGAAAGCGGCCACCGTGGCCTATGAACGTGTGCAACACTAAAGGTGTCACACACGCGCTGCCCACCCTGAAGGGAAAGGGGGAGAGCTGAGAAGGGGTGGGGAGGCTAGGAAGGGAAGGGGAAGGAGGGGTTATGAACGACTTGACGAATCGACACTATTTCACTGCTTGACCAATGAACGATAATTGGAGGGAAAAAATAACGCTTGACGAATTGACACTTGACTAATTGTACCCTACATCTGAGCTTGAGCTCTGGCTACCCTACTTACCGGCGGGAACACAACACGATGGTTATTATGACCGCGGTCTTCTGTAGGGCGGAGGTACTTCCCCAGTTGGACAGCTCATTTTGGATGGGAGATACCGTCGTGTCCTACCTCCATAGAAATGTTCACACTCGCTACTATGCTAGATTTACGATACATTTTCAAAATTGTTTAAACACTTGTTCGACAACTATAGCTCTTAATTTGATGATGATGGAGATTTTATAAAAGGTCGTTCCGAGTGTTCTTATGTAAATCATGACATACGTACACTGCGTACTGGGCAAGAATAAAATCTGTTACTATTACGCGACGCTGCATAAATTACTTATTAGTATTGCAAAAATGTCTTAAAACTTAGATGAATCTATTTCCTAGCCTCGCTCATTTCCTTTCGATGTGATTTTATCAAAAACACTTTGATATGCATTAAGATGCGCCGAGTCGAGTCACACGATCAAGATTTGAAATTATTCTTCAAATTTCCGGACCGAAATGGTTGGATGGAACATGTTGCAATATCACCATTAAGGAGATTCGGTAGTATCACATCAATCACCATCCATCATCCGACATAGACGAGTTTAGCATTCATATTCTACGACATTTTCTCATTTGAATACTTCATTAAATATCTTTAATGATGTAGGACAAGAGGCACTTGTTATGTAGTAAGCAGTAAATAACACGCTATCGTAGCTATGTCCGCAATGCTGTGAAGATGTTCACGATAATTCAAAACGCGCGCGGTTACTTACTGACATCTGCGATAGGATTGTCCTTTGTAGAAAATAATAACATAAAACACGGCACTGCTTTGTGTGACAGCAAGTTTAATTATTTTCTTTGTAATTATATTCTTTTAGGGCTTCATTCGTTTGTTTTAGTTTTGAATAAGAATTCTAGATAGTGTAAATTTGGATTTAGTGAGAAAGTTAAATAAAGTTTGAGAACGCCTCGCGACCACACGTGTAGGTACACGAGAACCGATAATATTCGTCACCGACACTTTCATAACAAACAGTATTATCTAGCAGTACTATCTATAGCAGCCAATACTCCACGAGCATCACCATATCGCGCCACGCCGCTGATTGTGGTTGCGTAATGTTCACTTATCATTACAAGAAACACTAATAACAATAAAAGGATTTGCGGTTATCAACGATATTGGCAATTCAGATCAGCTCTCTACCGACACTACAACAAGCACAGTATCGCATGTAACTGAGCGTGTCTCGAATATGGATGACTGAAGCAAGTGTGGTGGTATTAAACATAATACCATTCGATCCCAGGTTACCATGGCACACACCAATGACTTTTCGATGCTTTTCGAAGTTATGTGTGTATTTATAGCAGGTTTATAAGTGCCCAGTTAATGGCAATAGGCTCGCCACCTATTACATTGGGACCTAAACAAACTGGCAAAATGAGGGTGCTATCACTTCTGCCTACCCCTTCGGGGATATAGGCGTGAGTTTATGTTGTATTATTAGAGTGGAGGTACTTCACGTTGTTACTTTCATCATCATCATCCTTACGGTGGTCCCGGTCGCATTAGAAGCTTTCACTCCGCTTTCCGACTCTTCCTCTTTCCTTCGCGTTGTTACTTCATCTTTGAAATTATTAAATAGCTAATTGTTGTGCTGTTTTAAAATACAACTTTTTTATTCCAATATTTTTTCAAGTAGGACACGTCAATTTGACTTCACCTCGCCTGATGGCAAGCGGAGGGCAAAGTCTCAGGTAAGAGGGTCACCATTACAACCACGTCCAATAAACAAATTAAAACATTACCCAGTCCACTTAGAACAGAATTGCAAGAAGGGCACAGAGATTGACTGCGGTAGACCCTCGTCCATCAAAAGAAGAAGTTGACTTGAGACCCAAAAATGTTTATACACATCAAATTTCTTGAAATTAAAATCAGGTTCTTAATTTACGAAATTAGTTTTGTTTGAATAAATATCCGAACAAAAATATTATGTTAGTAGGTACTATAAAAATATAATTTAAATAACAAAACAACCGGTCTTGTTCTGCTAGCTGAGTAATGAATAGCCTACTTAAAACAAAATAATACATAAATTAGAAATACCAGTTTGGTATGTTCTTAATAAATGGCTTCAAACAAACATACAGGTATTTACAGTTCTGTTTATAGGTAGCGATCGAGAACGTACCTACGTGGCTCACGTAATAGTAGACGCCACTTGATGACAAGAGGAAATAAAAGCAAATATAGGCGACAGATTCTTAAAAGGTCGATACTAGGAGAAAGGGGACTCCTCAGTCCAGTTGGCATATTACTGCAGGGTACAGTATGGCTCTCTGTATCTGTATTCTATTCGAACACCTTTATTCTTTTCATGCGGAAGCTGGGTTTTATCCCCGCACAGAAATTCCCACGGATACCCCCCGCCGTCAGCGGACTCGAACCGACAAAGATCGCACGGCCGTCTTAGTCCATCAGTTGTCGAGGGTGAGGTTGCCTCTGGGATATCCCTCACGCCCCGGTGGACCCAAGGCCAGCGAAGGCCCTCTCGGGTGTGGAACTACGGGCGGTGTCCTTATCTTTCCCCGGACATTTCTGCGACCTTCGTTGCCCTAGTAGCCTTCACTCATCGCCACCCCAATGGAGCTAACGATAAAGTGGCCACTAGGAATGCAGCTCAAACATGTTCGGAGAGAGTTTACAAAAGAATATAGCTGTTATCCGCATTCTAGAACCGCTACTACAAGCCTTGTTTAGGAGTATGAACCCAGACAGTTTTACTACGAGCTAGAAAATTATGATGTCTATTGTAGAGTTATTGTTCAGCCATAATAAATCTGGAATATTCCACCACATAAAGCGCATTCTGTGGAAGTATTGTCAGAGTATTTTGCTAGCAGAGATCTAGATAATGCCGCATTTTTGCTACACAGTTCATGTTTAATAAATAGCATAAAAAATTGTTTACCAGCTGCCGGCCTCGAGGCAGCGTAACGGCATAACATTTATTGCGTGAAGAACTGGAGCCCCATTTTCGGCATAAAATTAAAAGTAAATTAATTATCAAGATAAGCTACTAATGTCAACGTTATTTTTTGTCACTCTTTTATTTGAGAACGTTGAAATGAGTATAAAATTATTCAAGAGTCGCGTAGTTTTCAGCGACATTAAATACTGGAATAACTCTTCCCGCGGGGTGTATTTATCTAAATTCTACGTAGTGTCCCTGAAAAAGGAAGCCGACTGTTGTATCAGCATCCTCTGGAGGGAAATAGGCTAAAGCATACATTATGTATGTTATATTAGACCAAATTGAAAGCTATGCTTAGCTCGAGTCAAGATGGCGCTGTTCTCGTTGCAATTATTAGGTATGTCCATCAATAGCTACAATATCTAGTAGTTTTATGAACAGTAGACCTCGTGAGCACCTTTTTCTTTATATACCACTTAGGCGGCAGATAAGCGTAGGCCCACCTGGTGGAAAGTGCTTACTGTGTGCTGCCAACTCTGAAGAAACTTTCAAATCTCAAGTTGTAGTCGCTTGGGTCCTCGATGTTTAAACCAAAAATCATCAAGCAAACTTTCTCCTATAGCATAACTTTTGTCCAGAACTATAAAAACAGACAAATTTGTGTGTTAAATCAGAGAACACGTAAATCAAGATTGAAGAAAATCGGTTAAGAAGTGCACCCTCTACTCCGCAATTGACACACCCACAGACATAGACATCGACAAAAGGAAAATTGGTTACGTTGTTAAAACAGAAACTCAACACAGAACCGGTTAATTATCATCATCACGAATTCATCAAAATTATATCACGTTGCCAGTTATCAATAGAAAACAGTAAGTGACACAAAGACATCATCATATATCATCATCATCATATATGTCTCAAGGACAGATCTTTTAATTCTAGCTTCTATTACTTAAATCATACCTACAACGAGTCCAGGAAAGCCATGATTGGAGTTTTTTAAAAGAAAACATTCCGTTACGATTAGATTAAAAGCACACTAGACTCACTGTGGGTTGGCCACATCGACAAAAGGTTCAAAGGCTACTGGAGCAAAGTAAAGTGGACGCACCTTCTCGGCAGGTACACTAAAGATTTGAAAAAGGTAGCTGTGATACCCTAGACGTGGCAGCATTCCAAAATAGGCTTAACTGTATTACGATAATAAAATGTGGTTTGCTAACTGCAATAGGACCGTATTACGAGGCAATATCTTGCAGATTCTGACCATTACATTAACGAAAAAATGTTACCAGTAAATATTAGCCTACAAGACATTGTGCTGACGAGGCAAGTCATTAATTTTTGATTAAATACTAAATCTTAATCGATTGACGACATGATAAAGGTGGCTGCAATGGACTGGGTGTAGAAGGCGGAGGATCAGGGCAATGGCGCATATTGAGTACTGTGTTCAATGGTGGACTAGGATAAGTTAATTGATTGATTGACCAAATCTTCTTGTTACGGCTAAACCAATTTGCATCTCTGTCATTGATGTACCACCATCCCTTTAGCCCTTAACACCACTACGAGTGACGACAACATCTCCCTCAAATCAAATAAGTGCCAGTCTGTGTTAGTTCGGCTCGTAAAACAAAAAAGGCTACAAGTTTATTCAATTAGGCAAGACACGAAAAGCAATTATGATAAGTAAATCATGACATCCGGCCCTAGACGTTAGTTCGCACAAGAGCCGGAAAGTCATGCACATTATTATTCGAGCTCCAATAAAGAAATATACCAAATAACTTGGCCTTGTGCACGACATTATACCTACGGCTCTGGCAAATGCGTATGTGTCGTATTACAGCTCGAAGTAACATAACACTACCATACACTACCATTGACTACGAGTAGGTATAACCAAAATGGTGAACTACTTTGAGCACAGTCACGTTTGGAAGTATAACAATGCAAGTAGGTAGGTACAATCGTGTCTACAAATTCAGTTTAATTAAACATTTCGCCATTACGGATTACATATTCGCTACCGAAGCAGCTTTTAATAGATAACATTATAGTATGTGTTTCAATTTGTCGGTTAATGTCGATAAAAGTTCAAGGTCGAACGCCAAGGTTATGTTGTAGATTAACAAAGACTAGGTATCACAGTGCACAGCCGGCCGCGCACGCACGCTCCACCCTACCCTACACTAGCTAGAACCCTTCTGCCTTCAGTACCGGACAGGTGAACAGCTAGGAAGCCGATATGACAACTAGGCGTTTCTCGCAATTTCAATGGGAAATAAACAATACGAACGCAGCACCTGGGTGGGTCAGTATGCTAATAAGATTCTAATAATACAGGCGATTAACATATACACAAGGTAGGTATAACTTGTACCTGCTTACTATGTGTATTGTTTTATTGTATTAACACCTGAGTGTTATCAAATTCCTACGTACGTTTTCTGTGACGGATTGCCTAATCGATTTTCAATTGTTCCCTGGACTAATACCGGCACTTTCACGGCACAACACTAGGACAGTGTGATTGTTGTGAAAAGTGAGAGCTGGGTGGCTCGAGGTATCCATCCGATAGTAGTGGACTACTTGAGATCCGTCTGCGAAATGTATTACTGACTACGCTGGCCGGCCTATCCAGCCCAGGTTAGTGGAAGACTCACCCGGGTCGGTGCGCTCAGCTTCGTCGTCCGACTCGGTGCCGGAGTCGCGCTCCTCCACCTGGAAAAAAAATAAACACTTCCTCAAACATCCGATCAATCACAAACGTCGGCCATAGTACGCCCGGCACACACATCGCCACTTTGACTGCCGATTTCACCGGTTCCTATACATAATAAACGCCCAAAATTTAGTCCAGCCGACCGGAGAGTTAGCTAGTTATGACTAGGCCCAGTATTTAGTCTAGGCTGGCTCGCACCGCGCGCTCGGGGAGCCGGCCATCGTTCCGCTTCTTTGTTCTCTCGGTCGGCGGCCATTTTCTGGTGGCGGTGTGTGACCTTCACGTCGCTTACCGGCTTGCGTCGACACCCACCTTCTCGGAAACGCTCTCCTCATTCAACGAATGCGTTCGCAGCTTATGAGTCAGGAATTTGAGCATTATTGAGCCTCGGCTCGCTCCGATCGTCCGCCGCGGCACTCACTAGTGCTGCCCGGCAGCCACTCGCACTCGGTACTTCGATATCTCTCGCGATACTGAATTATCCGGACGCGATTTAGTCGCCCTCGCGCCTATGGGAAACGTTCCAAAACCATTTTAATCCTCAATAACATATCCGCATATCACTTCCGCGCACCCGCACCCGACCGTCGCCTTTGAACGCCGGACTACTACTAGTTTAGTTAGAGTAGCCTTGCGTACAACGCAGTCAGCTGAAGTGGGCTCGACTCATTAATGCCGAAAGGACGTAAGAGTGATTGAACTAAATACGATATCTAGGAACAAAATTCGTAGTCGTGGTGATAGATGAAATCATTGCAAGGAGTCTAAAACGTTACACGTCTCACAATTTCATTTAAATATAGCGTAAAACATTGTCAAGTGGCACTCCAAATGGACTCGCCCGGCAACCCATTGATGACAAAGAACCGGAACACGCAAAGATCGGACGCGATTGGACAAAACATTACAGAATAGGATCGAAATTTAATGTAACATGTTTCGTCTCGCTCTGACATTGGCAGAACGGGTCTAGACCGTGTTGTAAGTGTGAATGAGACAGAGTATACACACACCGGCAGTTATATAATACAGGGCTGATAATAAATCGCTGATAAAAAAGTTGCGCATGTAGCATAGTATGGACATTCCGGTCACACTTTAGTAATACCTGCAACCGGCACGATATTTGCACTGTGCAAATATTTGCATATTAGCGTGGAAGGTCTTTAATTATTATGGGTGATATTTGGAATTTTTCCTTTATCCTTTCAATCCCTTAACTTTGAGCATAAACAATATTAAAGTTCGGCTTTGGTCATTTGACCATTGTGCGGTGATTTTGACAATCTCAATGTAAGTTCTATGATGTCTATAGAGATAGTTAAAACCACAATATGGAGATTAGAAAAGCTTGAATTGTTATCAATTACATTGACACCACTCACTTTTAAGCGACCGGTCCACCTCGCTTCGAGTGACTGCCCGTTCTAATAAAAATACTTACGTTGCAATTCCTGCTGTCCCTACATCTATTTAAATTATACTTACTATTTAGTATTTAGTATTTTTTACGTAAGGTATGTAGGAAATTATTGCTTATAAAGGGCTCGAGACACCAGTGGCATATCCATAAGGTGCTACCTGCGTGCAAGTTACATCGGTTGCCATAATGAATAGCGCGACGCCATGTCTGTTACCTGTGTGAGCGCCTCGCACATGCGCCGTCCCGCTCGCCCGCGACCACACCTCCGCCGGGAAATTTAAAAATTTTACTATCGTGTAGCATGTAGATTTTTTAGAACAAATTAAAATTCTATAATAACCCTCTTTTAATATCTAGATATACTATTAATATTGTACCCAGGTAATTTCCTTTCTGTTTTCTAATTGAGCTGGCTAAATGAGACCAGCCGGATAATAAGTATCATCGGTATACCATGCACAGCCAGCATCGCGTGCCCAAAAGGCTAAAGGCCGCAAGAGTTTCTCGACATGCCTTGCTCCCGTAAATAGCGATTTCACCCTGGCTAGGGTACCAATGGAGAGCATGGAGACCGCCTTCAACCCTTTTCATCCCGCGGTCAGAAAGTCTTCCCCTGGGCATGACCTTCTCTGGATCAGGTGGAAGTTAGATCGGCTGAATCAGGGAGAATCGATCTTAGTGAGGTTTCTCGGATGACGCAGAGATGTAGTGTGAGTGTAGAGTTGCTCCGCAGACCATGACTCACCTGCTGGATTATGCTGCATATCCTATACCTGTATATGTCTTATGAGCGCCTCCGAAAACGCAATCCAGGTAGCAGCGTACAGGGAATATAGAAGTTAGGAGTAAAAATGCAGGCGATTCAACAGAAGAAGATTGAGCTGGCGTCGCAAGTGAGATAAGTCCAATTCAGAGAGACAGTTGGAGACAGGATTTTTACATTTCCTTAAAAAGACTGGCCACTGGCAAAATTTCAGAATTAGCGTTATTGCGAATGTTAAATGTAAAAATCGCCCCTGATAGGTTTATAACAGTGAGGTTTTGTATAATTAATTACATAATATTTGGCTCTGTTGAGCAGACGCCAGCTGTGTCTAGAAATTTAACATAGAACTGTTGTTTTTCAAAATATTTTTCTAAATATTCTAGGACCTAGAACCATGGTAAGCAGTTTAACTAGCTTGTGTTATGGGTTCTACAATGCGGATAAACATACTTAGATACTTTATTTTGTACATAGGACATTAAGCTCACAAGATAGGGAAAAATAATAAAATCACATATAAACAACTTATTTATTGCATCGCTTGCAATTTTAACTTTATCATTTAATCTTACAATTAACTACAGATAATTCATAAAGTATATTTACATGTTACAAAATATTATAACCAACTTAAAATATATTACAAATAGAAGAGGGGCGAAACACAAAACAAATGGTTGTACTATAAGTGCACTACTTTAAGGAAAAAGTGAAGAATATTATAACAATTTTTTATACCACTTAGGTGGCAGACAAGCACGCGGTCCACCTGATGGAAAGTGGTTACCGTGGCTTATGGACGTTTGCAACACCATGGGCATCACATTCGTGCTGTCGAACATATAGAAGAGAGGGGGAGGGGGATGAGAAAAGGGTTTCTTCCCTTTTTTGCTTCTTTGTCTTCGACGCTTACAGCACAGAGACCTGTGCTATCAGTGTACAAGCCCAAAAAGAGTTTCTTGGTCTCCCCACTGGCAACACAAAACCTCTCCAGTGAGCTGTCTACCCTAATCACCGCGAGGAACACAACACAAGGTTATTATTAGCCGCGGTATTCTGTAGGGCGGAGGTACTTCCCACAATTAGGACGGGAGATACCGTCATGTGCTAACTCCAACAGAACGGCAATTTCATAATGTAACGATGATCATATTACTGTACAAGTATTGTCTCGTGGTGACGAAGAAAGAATATTACCACACCATCTCATTTAAAACGACTAAACAAATAATACGCCGACGATTTTACTACGACAGAAGGCAAACTCGAAATAAAACCCTGTACCAACTTCTGGAAATAGTAGGTCAAAGCCTCCCGACAGAGGTGGCCTATGTCCAGCAGTGGAATGCGACAGGCTAATTCATTGACGGACAAGTAACAATTAGTAGAAACAAATACTTTAGATCATCGATAAGATTAGTAAGTGATGAGTACTTACTAGTTATTTAAAATGTATGACTACTAGAACACACCACCAGCATAGTTAAAACTAACAATATACTAGTTATTACATACAAACAATATATTATAACAGCATTACACTTCTGTACAAATAACAACAAATATACGATTGATTTTTAAGAGACAATCGTTCACATAACGCCGAGAATTACTTGTTTCCAGCATTCAGGATCCGGATTCTACTAATAGTTAACATTGTCATACCACTGAGATTACAAAATCTGCCATTACAAATTTAGTTTGATTATGTACAAATACTTAACTAACAAGATTTAGTTCAAAATGAAAAATAGCTCATCACACATTTAGTCTACATGATGCGATGTAATTTTAGACTAGAAAAACATACAGGAAATTTAAAAATTCAACGGCATTTTTGTAATGTCAGTGATTTGACAATGGTAGACAATTAGTCGAATCGGGGCCCAACTGTGTTACAAGTGCTGTAATTGCGCGCGTAATTTATATATATAAAAATGTATTGCTGTTCGTTAGTCTCGCTAAAACTCAAAAACGGCTTTATGTACAACTCCATAACCCATGGTCAAATGTTGTTTGTGCAAGAGTGTGCTTATAGTGGAAACAACGAGTTTTACACACTACCTTCAATATAAATACCTAGTTGTCATCGTTATCAAAAATGCTTGTAAACTGGTTTCTTATTACATTAGATTGGCTTCAAGTTGAACCTAACACTACAGTAAAACGGGGTGAATATGGATCCAAGGGTGAATAGGGATAAAATGATCATCTAAATTCTGTAGATATTTTCTTTCAACCGAAACTTTGGACTAGTGCATTGTAATAACAGAATCATCAAATATCTGATAATAGGCCTGTTTGAAATCTAGTAGAAATTATTTTAAAATATGTCATTGACTATTTCATCCCTATTCACCCCTGGATCCCTATTCACTCCGTCTTACTGCGCTACATACAAAATACTTATTTAAATAACTCGGTACGCATTGCACGGACGCTAAGAGCTTTCAAATTAATGATTATTATAAATGCAACTGCAATTTTGAGGGGTGTAAACGCTGTCTTACCCATTTTATACATTTATCCGAGAAATGTACTAACATGTACAGTTAACAAAAGAGATACGGTACCATATTTACATACAACAATAGAAAAAAGTGGTACGGTATATCTTTTGTCGAATGTACATACTTTTTTCGAAATACTAACATAAAGAACTACGCTAGTAGCCGCCCGCAATTGTACAAATACTTAACTAACAATTCGTTACCATATCTACTATACATATTACAACGAAATAGTAACCACACATGACTATTAGGAGGCCATTTTGTTCACAAAATATAATTATTATATATTTATATTATACAGACTATTATTGTCGGCTGTGCTATACTTACATTTTATAACAGTTTTTTACATATAATGTTTTAGTAATATTTATGAAACAAAGCCATTAAACATAAATTTGATTTTTTTTACAATTAATATTTATCATTTCCATTGGCAAAGGTGCTTAATAGGAGACAGAATTTGTCATTTCTGGCACACGAACGGGGGATTGTGAAGTTTCTTCTTCTTCTACCCAAGGGTAAGAACTTCGCCTTCCCCGCAGCCCTTAGAGGCGTGACGAACGGGGCAATCCCCTTCAGGCAAGTTACTGCCATTCGGTTTAGAATTGGGAGTGCGTACATTGAAGACTTTATAGCCGCCAGCCGCTTTATCGCCATAGAGCTATGGCGTTGTATACATAGCTTACAAATGGTCGTGTATTCATCATTTATTGTTAGCATTAGAGCATATCCTATTATGAGTTCTTGTTTTTTAAACTCGGAGAAATAAGTGGGTACTTATTTCAAAGCTGTTTAATTTTGTTTTCTTCTACTAAACATTTATAGAGATTCTATTGACAGCATCCCGACTGTTCAGTATTTATATGTGTAGTGATGTTATAGGGTTCTTGCAGGTAAGTCATTTAATTTTGAGATTATTTTATACAACTATCTCAAGTATGTTTTCATATTGATATTGTCAATAAAATTTTTCATTCATATTCTGATTCTCTTCACTGATTTTGGTTACAGTTCAATTAAATTTTTTTTTTAGCACTAATAATGTCATTGTAAGGGTGTAAATGTTCAATATATATATTTGGTTTTTTATTAAAAAGGTGTTCTTTATGTATTTTAAAGTGTCGTTTAGGTAATAATTTTTAAAGAACCTAGCTTACCGTGCTCATTGTTGTCAATTTAGAACGATAGTCGACGACATGTTTGT
This sequence comes from Pelosia muscerda, assembly GCA_963691645.1. Lineage (NCBI taxonomy): Eukaryota > Metazoa > Arthropoda > Insecta > Lepidoptera > Erebidae > Pelosia > Pelosia muscerda. The sequence continues at coordinate 18,648,484 of OY829106.1, forward strand.
AATTTGATGAATTAACCCATGGTATTACCCTGTTTTATTTTCAACGGTCACCCAAAAAACGCGTACTGTGCACATCACGTTTTAGGTTCCGAGAGGGCCTTCGATGATCCTGGGTCAGCCAAGGCGTTAGGAATACGCAGAGGCTACCTCACCCTCGGCAACTGATGACCCGAGACGACCGTGCGGTTCTGGTCGGTTCGAGTCCACCATAACCATCCGTGCCGACTTTGGCGAGGAGGTAATTATAGAAAAAAGGTACATGTGGTGCGCGGTCCCACGGGCCGTCGTCACACGGTGATGAGCTCGTCGTCGAGGTAGTCGGGGTTGTCGGTGGCGTGGTGGATGAACTCATTGGCGGCTCGCTCGAACGTGTCGGCCAGCTCGTCGGCCAGCGCGTCGGGCGGCGGCGCGGCGTTGTGCGCGAGGTCGCGGAGCAGCGTGGGGGCGGCGCGCGGCAGCTCGTAGCGCCGGTACGGGACCAGCGCCGACAACAACTCGCCCGGTAGATCAGAGTAACTGTAACCGAAAACGATACATTACATCTATTTGTGCAATTACAAAAACTGATAGCAGAAAACAGAAATTCGTTAATTTTAAGTGTTGACTCTCCCGAGCCTATATATTATGAAGGTAGCTCCATTTGTCGAGAGAAATATGGAGTTATTTGAACATCGGTGTGGTGCTCGACATCGACATAGAAACGAAATTGATCTCATGAACGAAAGCATTTTGTGTATGACATCTAGAATTTACGACAAACTGCCGATTGGAATATGCTGCACTAATAATAGAAACGAATTGAAACACAAATTAATTTTTTTTTAACTAAAAAGCATATTATAGTATATAGGAATATCTAGATGACAAGTGTATGTAATCCCTCTTAAATGTATTATCGTATAAGTTTTTCTATCGTTTTCACTGTGACATTATAAATAATTTAGAATTTGAAAAAAAAACCAGCGGGGCCGGTCACACGGGGGTAAGAGATCAAAGGCTCAATATACATAAAATGGTCAGCTAAATTTTGTAGTTTTCTATCAAGCGAAACTTGGACTAGTTTATTGTGATAACAGAATCATCAAATATCTGGTAATAGTCTTAATTAAAATTTTGTATTTTATTGACCATTTTATCTCTATTCACCCTTGGATCCCTATTCATCCACTTCGACAGACTACCTCATTACTGTTTTAAGGTATAGTAAAACGGGGTGAATAGGGATCCAGGGGGTGAATAAGGATAAGTAAAAAGATCAATGGAATATTTTAAATAATTTATTTTACTAGATTTCAAATAAGCCCGTTATCAGATATTTGATGATTCTGTTATTATAACGAACTAGTCAACAGTTTCGCTTTGAAGAAAATAACTACAGAATTTAGCCGACTATTTTATCTCTATTCACCCCTGGATCCCTATTCACCCCGTTTTACTGTGCGTCATGACTTCACAAGAATATGCAGGAGAGAAAGTCTGTATGGAAATTCATTATCAACCTGTTTTTTTTTGTATATTGCATCAACTAGGTAAATTACACATTTATTTGGACAGCTAAGATTGTGAAGTAGATTCAATTTGGAGTTGGAATGATTGGAATCTAAGTAAAATCTTTGTAGGTGTAATAAACTAGTGGGTATTGAAGCCACGAACTACACCTTCGTGTCGGGTTGACGGCATATTATTGTCAGATTATGTTGCCCAGCGTGCAGCCACCTTGACAGCATTTTCAAAGATACTAGCTCTTCCAAAAACACACCGTGCGTTCACATTATCAAAAAAACAACATCTAGCCCAGTTTTCATTACTTCGAGTGACCTAATGGTCCAGGAAAGGTCGCGTTCAGAAGGAAGAGTCTTTGATAACCAAAGGGGTGAGCAACGGTATACTCTCGTTGGTAATCGGTCACTTTCTCCTATTATGGATTTCAATCCAAACTGACGTCTTTTTACCCAACATGTAACTTATAACGTTTTCTATCATTATAGTAACAATTCACATTTATTTAAATTCTGAGAATGAAGCCATCCATCGCTGAATATTATTCATATTGTAGGGTACACACGGCCTAAGAGAAAAGCTGTTCAAAATGTGAATGGTTAGCGACTCACGTGGCGAGGTAGTACTTGTGGTAGAGGTGGTGCGCGGCGACGGTCTCGGCCATGAGGCGCAGCGCCAGCAGCACGAGCTGGTCGCCGAAGTGCGGCGAGCGGTACAGCGCGCCGCGACCCAGCAGCGGCTCTTGCACTGGGGGGACACACACACGTCATTGACATCTCATTAAAGCCTCAAAGAAACGATTAGAAAAGGTAGACGCAGCGCGGGCGACTGCACCAGCAGCACCTTGGTGCGCTCGGCCGTGTGTGTGTGTGTGTGTGTGTGTGTACTCACGCTGCAGGGCGGGGCGCAGCGCGGTGTGGTACAGGCGGCGCAGCGCGGGCGACTGCACCAGCAGCACCTTGGTGCGCTCGGCCGTGTGTGTGTGTGTGTGTGTGTACTCACGCTGCAGGGCGGGGCGCAGCGCGGTGTGGTACAGGCGGCGCAGCGCGGGCGACTGCACCAGCAGCACCTTGGTGCGCTCGGCCGTGTGTGTGTGTGTGTGTGTGTGTGTGTACTCACGCTGCAGGGCGGGGCGCAGCGCGGTGTGGTACAGGCGGCGCAGCGCGGGCGACTGCACCAGCAGCACCTTGGTGCGCTCGGCCGTGTGTGTGTGTGTGTGTGTGTGTGTGTGTGTACTCACGCTGCAGGGCGGGGCGCAGCGCGGTGTGATACAGGCGGCGCAGCGCGGGCGACTGCACCAGCAGCACCTTGGTGCGCTCGGCCGTGTGTGTGTGTGTGTGTGTGTGTGTGTGTGTGTACTCACGCTGCAGGGCGGGGCGCAGCGCGGTGTGGTACAGGCGGCGCAGCGCGGGCGACTGCACCAGCAGCACCTTGGTGCGCTCGGCCGTGTGTGTGTGTGTGTGTGTGTGTGTGTACTCACGCTGCAGGGCGGGGCGCAGCGCGGTGTGGTACAGGCGGCGCAGCGCGGGCGACTGCACCAGCAGCACCTTGGTGCGCTCGGCCGTGTGTGTGTGTGTGTGTGTGTACTCACGCTGCAGGGCGGGGCGCAGCGCGGTGTGGTACAGGCGGCGCAGCGCGGGCGACTGCACCAGCAGCACCTTGGTGCGCTCGGCCGTGTGTGTGTGTGTGTGTGTGTACTCACGCTGCAGGGCGGGGCGCAGCGCGGTGTGGTACAGGCGGCGCAGCGCGGGCGACTGCACCAGCAGCACCTTGGTGCGCTCGGCCGTGTGTGTGTGTGTGTGTGTGTGTGTGTGTGTACTCACGCTGCAGGGCGGGGCGCAGCGCGGTGTGGTACAGGCGGCGCCGCGCGGGCGACTGCACCAGCAGCACCTTGGTGCGCTCGGCCGTGTGTGTGTGTGTGTGTGTGTACTCACGCTGCAGGGCGGGGCGCAGCGCGGTGTGGTACAGGCGGCGCAGCGCGGGCGACTGCACCAGCAGCACCTTGGTGCGCTCGGCCGTGTGTGTGTGTGTGTGTGTGTGTGTGTGTACTCACGCTGCAGGGCGGGGCGCAGCGCGGTGTGGTACAGGCGGCGCAGCGCGGGCGACTGCACCAGCAGCACCTTGGTGCGCTCGGCCGTGTGTGTGTGTGTGTGTGTGTGTGTGTGTGTGTACTCACGCTGCAGGGCGGGGCGCAGCGCGGTGTGGTACAGGCGGCGCAGCGCGGGCGACTGCACCAGCAGCACCTTGGTGCGCTCGGCCGTGTGTGTGTGTGTACTCACGCTGCAGGGCGGGGCGCAGCGCGGTGTGGTACAGGCGGCGCAGCGCGGGCGACTGCACCAGCAGCACCTTGGTGCGCTCGGCCGTGTGTGTGTGTGTGTGTGTGTGTGTGTGTGTGTGTACTCACGCTGCAGGGCGGGGCGCAGCGCGGTGTGGTACAGGCGGCGCAGCGCGGGCGACTGCACCAGCAGCACCTTGGTGCGCTCGGCCGTGTGTGTGTGTGTGTGTGTGTACTCACGCTGCAGGGCGGGGCGCAGCGCGGTGTGGTACAGGCGGCGCAGCGCGGGCGACTGCACCAGCAGCACCTTGGTGCGCTCGGCCGTGTGTGTGTGTGTGTGTGTGTGTGTGTGTACTCACGCTGCAGGGCGGGGCGCAGCGCGGTGTGGTACAGGCGGCGCAGCGCGGGCGACTGCACCAGCAGCACCTTGGTGCGCTCGGCCGTGTGTGTGTGAGTGTGTGTGTGTGTGTGTGTGTACTCACGCTGCAGGGCGGGGCGCAGCGCGGTGTGGTACAGGCGGCGCAGCGCGGGCGACTGCACCAGCAGCACCTTGGTGCGCTCGGCCGTGTGTGTGTGTGTGTGTGTGTACTCACGCTGCAGGGCGGGGCGCAGCGCGGTGTGGTACAGGCGGCGCAGCGCGGGCGACTGCACCAGCAGCACCTTGGTGCGCTCGGCCGTGTGTGTGTGTGTGTGTGTGTGTGTACTCACGCTGCAGGGCGGGGCGCAGCGCGGTGTGGTACAGGCGGCGCAGCGCGGGCGACTGCACCAGCAGCACCTTGGTGCGCTCGGCCGTGTGTGTGTGTGTGTGTGTGTACTCACGCTGCAGGGCGGGGCGCAGCGCGGTGTGGTACAGGCGGCGCAGCGCGGGCGACTGCACCAGCAGCACCTTGGTGCGCTCGGCCGTGTGTGTGTGTGTGTGTGTGTGTGTGTACTCACGCTGCAGGGCGGGGCGCAGCGCGGTGTGGTACAGGCGGCGCAGCGCGGGCGACTGCACCAGCAGCACCTTGGTGCGCTCGGCCGTGTGTGTGTGTGTGTGTGTACTCACGCTGCAGGGCGGGGCGCAGCGCGGTGTGGTACAGGCGGCGCAGCGCGGGCGACTGCACCAGCAGCACCTTGGTGCGCTCGGCCGTGTGTGTGTGTGTGTGTGTGTGTGTGTACTCACGCTGCAGGGCGGGGCGCAGCGCGGTGTGGTACAGGCGGCGCAGCGCGGGCGACTGCACCAGCAGCACCTTGGTGCGCTCGGCCGTGTGTGTGTGTGTGTGTGTGTGTACTCACGCTGCAGGGCGGGGCGCAGCGCGGTGTGGTACAGGCGGCGCGGTGTGGTACAGGCGGCGCAGCGCGGGCGACTGCACCAGCAGCACCTTGGTGCGCTCGGCCGTGTGTGTGTGTGTGTGTGTGTGTGTGTGTACTCACGCTGCAGGGCGGGGCGCAGCGCGGTGTGGTACAGGCGGCGCAGCGCGGGCGACTGCACCAGCAGCACCTTGGTGCGCTCGGCCGTGTGTGTGTGTGTGTGTGTGTGTGTGTGTGTGTACTCACGCTGCAGGGCGGGGCGCAGCGCGGTGTGGTACAGGCGGCGCAGCGCGGGCGACTGCACCAGCAGCACCTTGGTGCGCTCGGCCGTGTGTGTGTGTGTGTGTGTGTACTCACGCTGCAGGGCGGGGCGCAGCGCGGTGTGGTACAGGCGGCGCAGCGCGGGCGACTGCACCAGCAGCACCTTGGTGCGCTCGGCCGTGTGTGTGTGTGTGTGTGTGTGTGTGTACTCACGCTGCAGGGCGGGGCGCAGCGCGGTGTGGTACAGGCGGCGCAGCGCGGGCGACTGCACCAGCAGCACCTTGGTGCGCTCGGCCGTGTGTGTGTGTGTGTGTGTGTGTGTGTGTACTCACGCTGCAGGGCGGGGCGCAGCGCGGTGTGGTACAGGCGGCGCAGCGCGGGCGACTGCACCAGCAGCACCTTGGTGCGCTCGGCCGTGTGTGTGTGTGTGTGTGTGTGTGTGTACTCACGCTGCAGGGCGGGGCGCAGCGCGGTGTGGTACAGGCGGCGCAGCGCGGGCGACTGCACCAGCAGCACCTTGGTGCGCTCGGCCGTGTGTGTGTGTGTGTGTGTGTGTACTCACGCTGCAGGGCGGGGCGCAGCGCGGTGTGGTACAGGCGGCGCAGCGCGGGCGACTGCACCAGCAGCACCTTGGTGCGCTCGGCCGTGTGTGTGTGTGTGTGTGTGTGTGTGTACTCACGCTGCAGGGCGGGGCGCAGCGCGGTGTGGTACAGGCGGCGCAGCGCGGGCGACTGCACCAGCAGCACCTTGGTGCGCTCGGCCGTGTGTGTGTGTGTGTGTGTGTGTACTCACGCTGCAGGGCGGGGCGCAGCGCGGTGTGGTACAGGCGGCGCAGCGCGGGCGACTGCACCAGCAGCACCTTGGTGCGCTCGGCCGTGTGTGTGTGTGTGTGTGTGTGTACTCACGCTGCAGGGCGGGGCGCAGCGCGGTGTGGTACAGGCGGCGCAGCGCGGGCGACTGCACCAGCAGCACCTTGGTGCGCTCGGCCGTGTGTGTGTGTGTGTGTGTGTACTCACGCTGCAGGGCGGGGCGCAGCGCGGTGTGGTACAGGCGGCGCAGCGCGGGCGACTGCACCAGCAGCACCTTGGTGCGCTCGGCCGTGTGTGTGTGTGTGTGTGTGTGTACTCACGCTGCAGGGCGGGGCGCAGCGCGGTGTGGTACAGGCGGCGCAGCGCGGGCGACTGCACCAGCAGCACCTTGGTGCGCTCGGCCGTGTGTGTGTGTGTGTGTGTGTGTACTCACGCTGCAGGGCGGGGCGCAGCGCGGTGTGGTACAGGCGGCGCAGCGCGGGCGACTGCACCAGCAGCACCTTGGTGCGCTCGGCCGTGTGTGTGTGTGTGTGTGTGTACTCACGCTGCAGGGCGGGGCGCAGCGCGGTGTGGTACAGGCGGCGCAGCGCGGGCGACTGCACCAGCAGCACCTTGGTGCGCTCGGCCGTGTGTGTGTGTGTGTGTGTGTACTCACGCTGCAGGGCGGGGCGCAGCGCGGTGTGGTACAGGCGGCGCAGCGCGGGCGACTGCACCAGCAGCACCTTGGTGCGCTCGGCCGTGTGTGTGTGTGTGTGTGTGTACTCACGCTGCAGGGCGGGGCGCAGCGCGGTGTGGTACAGGCGGCGCAGCGCGGGCGACTGCACCAGCAGCACCTTGGTGCGCTCGGCCGTGTGTGTGTGTGTGTGTGTGTACTCACGCTGCAGGGCGGGGCGCAGCGCGGTGTGGTACAGGCGGCGCAGCGCGGGCGACTGCACCAGCAGCACCTTGGTGCGCTCGGCCGTGTGTGTGTGTGTGTGTGTGTACTCACGCTGCAGGGCGGGGCGCAGCGCGGTGTGGTACAGGCGGCGCAGCGCGGGCGACTGCACCAGCAGCACCTTGGTGCGCTCGGCCGTGTGTGTGTGTGTGTGTGTGTACTCACGCTGCAGGGCGGGGCGCAGCGCGGTGTGGTACAGGCGGCGCAGCGCGGGCGACTGCACCAGCAGCACCTTGGTGCGCTCGGCCGTGTGTGTGTGTGTGTGTGTGTGTACTCACGCTGCAGGGCGGGGCGCAGCGCGGTGTGGTACAGGCGGCGCAGCGCGGGCGACTGCACCAGCAGCACCTTGGTGCGCTCGGCCGTGTGTGTGTGTGTGTGTGTGTACTCACGCTGCAGGGCCATGCTCAGCACCTGGTGCAGCTCGGCACCGTGTGTGTGTGCTGTAGCAGCACCTTGTAGTGGCTCAGGCTCCGTGTGTGTGTGTGTGTGTACTCACGCTGCAGGTCGGGGCGCTCAGCGCGGTGGTGGTACAGGCCGTGCGCAGCGAGTGACGAGTATCCAGCAGCACCTTGGTGCGCTCGGCCGTGTGTGTGTGTGTGTGTGTGTGTGTGTGTGTGTACTCACGCTGCAGGGGCGGGGCGCAGCGCGGTGTGGTACAGGCGGCGCAGCGCGGGCGACTGCACCAGCAGCACCTTGGTGCGCTCGGCCGTGTGTGTGTGTGTGTGTGTGTGTGTGTACTCACGCTGCAGGGCGGGGCGCAGCGCGGTGTGGTACAGGCGGCGCAGCGCGGGCGACTGCACCAGCAGCACCTTGGTGCGCTCGGCCGTGTGTGTGTGTGTGTGTGTGTACTCACGCTGCAGGGCGGGGCGCAGCGCGGTGTGGTACAGGCGGCGCAGCGCGGGCGACTGCACCAGCAGCACCTTGGTGCGCTCGGCCGTGTGTGTGTGTGTGTGTGTGTGTGTGTACTCACGCTGCAGGGCGGGGCGCAGCGCGGTGTGGTACAGGCGGCGCAGCGCGGGCGACTGCACCAGCAGCACCTTGGTGCGCTCGGCCGTGTGTGTGTGTGTGTGTGTACTCACGCTGCAGGGCGGGGCGCAGCGCGGTGTGGTACAGGCGGCGCAGCGCGGGCGACTGCACCAGCAGCACCTTGGTGCGCTCGGCCGTGTGTGTTTGTGTGTGTGTGTGTGTGTGTGTACTCACGCTGCAGGGCGGGGCGCAGCGCGGTGTGGTACAGGCGGCGCAGCGCGGGCGACTGCACCAGCAGCACCTTGGTGCGCTCGGCCGTGTGTGTGTGTGTGTGTGTGTACTCACGCTGCAGGGCGGGGCGCAGCGCGGTGTGGTACAGGCGGCGCGGTGTGGTACAGGCGGCGCAGCGCGGGCGACTGCACCAGCAGCACCTTGGTGCGCTCGGCCGTGTGTGTGTGTGTGTGTGTGTGTGTGTACTCACGCTGCAGGGCGGGGCGCAGCGCGGTGTGGTACAGGCGGCGCAGCGCGGGCGACTGCACCAGCAGCACCTTGGTGCGCTCGGCCGTGTGTGTGTGTGTGTGTGTGTGTACTCACGCTGCAGGGCGGGGCGCAGCGCGGTGTGGTACAGGCGGCGCAGCGCGGGCGACTGCACCAGCAGCACCTTGGTGCGCTCGGCCGTGTGTGTGTGTGTGTGTGTGTGTACTCACGCTGCAGGGCGGGGCGCAGCGCGGTGTGGTACAGGCGGCGCAGCGCGGGCGACTGCACCAGCAGCACCTTGGTGCGCTCGGCCGTGTATGTGTGTGTGTGTGTGTGTGTGTACTCACGCTGCAGGGCGGGGCGCAGCGCGGTGTGGTACAGGCGGCGCAGCGCGGGCGACTGCACCAGCAGCACCTTGGTGCGCTCGGCCGTGTGTGTGTGTGTGTGTGTGTGTGTGTGTGTACTCACGCTGCAGGGCGGGGCGCAGCGCGGTGTGGTACAGGCGGCGCAGCGCGGGCGACTGCACCAGCAGCACCTTGGTGCGCTCGGCCGTGTGTGTGTGTGTGTGTGTGTGTGTGTACTCACGCTGCAGGGCGGGGCGCAGCGCGGTGTGGTACAGGCGGCGCAGCGCGGGCGACTGCACCAGCAGCACCTTGGTGCGCTCGGCCGTGTGTGTGTGTGTGTGTGTGTACTCACGCTGCAGGGCGGGGCGCAGCGCGGTGTGGTACAGGCGGCGCAGCGCGGGCGACTGCACCAGCAGCACCTTGGTGCGCTCGGCCGTGTGTGTGTGTGTACTCACGCTGCAGGGCGGGGCGCAGCGCGGTGTGGTACAGGCGGCGCAGCGCGGGCGACTGCACCAGCAGCACCTTGGTGCGCTCGGCCGTGTGTGTGTGTGTGTGTGTGTGTACTCACGCTGCAGGGCGGGGCGCAGCGCGGTGTGGTACAGGCGGCGCAGCGCGGGCGACTGCACCAGCAGCACCTTGGTGCGCTCGGCCGTGTGTGTGTGTGTGTGTGTGTGTACTCACGCTGCAGGGCGGGGCGCAGCGCGGTGTGGTACAGGCGGCGCAGCGCGGGCGACTGCACCAGCAGCACCTTGGTGCGCTCGGCCGTGTGTGTGTGTGTGTGTGTGTGTACTCACGCTGCAGGGCGGGGCGCAGCGCGGTGTGGTACAGGCGGCGCAGCGCGGGCGACTGCACCAGCAGCACCTTGGTGCGCTCGGCCGTGTGTGTGTGTGTGTGTGTGTGTGTACTCACGCTGCAGGGCGGGGCGCAGCGCGGTGTGGTACAGGCGGCGCAGCGCGGGCGACTGCACCAGCAGCACCTTGGTGCGCTCGGCCGTGTGTGTGTGTGTGTGTGTGTGTGTACTCACGCTGCAGGGCGGGGCGCAGCGCGGTGTGGTACAGGCGGCGCAGCGCGGGCGACTGCACCAGCAGCACCTTGGTGCGCTCGGCCGTGTGTGTGTGTGTGTGTGTGTACTCACGCTGCAGGGCGGGGCGCAGCGCGGTGTGGTACAGGCGGCGCAGCGCGGGCGACTGCACCAGCAGCACCTTGGTGCGCTCGGCCGTGTGTGTGTGTGTGTGTGTGTACTCACGCTGCAGGGCGGGGCGCAGCGCGGTGTGGTACAGGCGGCGCAGCGCGGGCGACTGCACCAGCAGCACCTTGGTGCGCTCGGCCGTGTGTGTGTGTGTGTGTGTGTACTCACGCTGCAGGGCGGGGCGCAGCGCGGTGTGGTACAGGCGGCGCAGCGCGGGCGACTGCACCAGCAGCACCTTGGTGCGCTCGGCCGTGTGTGTGTGTGTGTGTGTGTACTCACGCTGCAGGGCGGGGCGCAGCGCGGTGTGGTACAGGCGGCGCAGCGCGGGCGACTGCACCAGCAGCACCTTGGTGCGCTCGGCCGTGTGTGTGTGTGTGTGTGTGTACTCACGCTGCAGGGCGGGGCGCAGCGCGGTGTGGTACAGGCGGCGCAGCGCGGGCGACTGCACCAGCAGCACCTTGGTGCGCTCGGCCGTGTGTGTGTGTGTGTGTGTGTGTGTGTACTCACGCTGCAGGGCGGGGCGCAGCGCGGTGTGGTACAGGCAGCGCAGCGCGGGCGACTGCACCAGCAGCACCTTGGTGCGCTCGGCCGTGTGTGTGTGTGTGTGTGTGTACTCACGCTGCAGGGCGGGGCGCAGCGCGGTGTGGTACAGGCGGCGCAGCGCGGGCGACTGCACCAGCAGCACCTTGGTGCGCTCGGCCGTGTGTGTGTGTGTGTGTGTGTACTCACGCTGCAGGGCGGGGCGCAGCGCGGTGTGGTACAGGCGGCGCAGCGCGGGCGACTGCACCAGCAGCACCTTGGTGCGCTCGGCCGTGTGTGTGTGTGTGTGTGTGTACTCACGCTGCAGGGCGGGGCGCAGCGCGGTGTGGTACAGGCGGCGCAGCGCGGGCGACTGCACCAGCAGCACCTTGGTGCGCTCGGCCGTGTGTGTGTGTGTGTGTGTGTGTACTCACGCTGCAGGGCGGGGCGCAGCGCGGTGTGGTACAGGCGGCGCAGCGCGGGCGACTGCACCAGCAGCACCTTGGTGCGCTCGGCCGTGTGTGTGTGTGTGTGTGTGTGTACTCACGCTGCAGGGCGGGGCGCAGCGCGGTGTGGTACAGGCGGCGCAGCGCGGGCGACTGCACCAGCAGCACCTTGGTGCGCTCGGCCGTGTGTGTGTGTGTGTGTGTGTGTGTACTCACGCTGCAGGGCGGGGCGCAGCGCGGTGTGGTACAGGCGGCGCAGCGCGGGCGACTGCACCAGCAGCACCTTGGTGCGCTCGGCCGTGTGTGTGTGTGTGTGTGTGTGTGTACTCACGCTGCAGGGCGGGGCGCAGCGCGGTGTGGTACAGGCGGCGCAGCGCGGGCGACTGCACCAGCAGCACCTTGGTGCGCTCGGCCGTGTGTGTGTGTGTGTGTGTGTGTACTCACGCTGCAGGGCGGGGCGCAGCGCGGTGTGGTACAGGCGGCGCAGCGCGGGCGACTGCACCAGCAGCACCTTGGTGCGCTCGGCCGTGTGTGTGTGTGTGTGTGTGTGTGTACTCACGCTGCAGGGCGGGGCGCAGCGCGGTGTGGTACAGGCGGCGCAGCGCGGGCGACTGCACCAGCAGCACCTTGGTGCGCTCGGCCGTGTGTGTGTGTGTGTGTGTGTGTACTCACGCTGCAGGGCGGGGCGCAGCGCGGTGTGGTACAGGCGGCGCAGCGCGGGCGACTGCACCAGCAGCACCTTGGTGCGCTCGGCCGTGTGTGTGTGTGTGTGTGTGTGTACTCACGCTGCAGGGCGGGGCGCAGCGCGGTGTGGTACAGGCGGCGCAGCGCGGGCGACTGCACCAGCAGCACCTTGGTGCGCTCGGCCGCCAGCACGCCGCGCAGCCACGCGCCCGGCGCCGGCGCCGCCAGCGCCGTCACCTCCGCAGCGTACACGTCCAGCACCTGCAGCCGAGTGTAACCACGCATTACACACGCGCCACGCAGCTTGGACCCGGCGCCGCACGCCGGGAACACGAGCGTCTCCACCGTTACCCGTGCGCATTTGGGTCCAAGATATGTGGCAGGACGTATAATCACGATAGTCACTCTGTATTATTAGCTGCATTGTTGACAGCCCTCGCATCGACTTGCCGTTGTTAGATACTATCGACGATGCAAATAGTTCCCCAGGAAAATTGCTGCAGTGATTTGTTTTAACGACTTTGTGTAATCAATCAATGAATTAGCCCCTATCGCAGTCCGCTGCTGGACGTAGGATTCTCTTAATACAAAGAGTTGACCTACTGTTTTTGGTCTTAATTCCAGTATCCTGTACCCTAAATGCAGCGCTAATCTTGAATTTAAGGGAAACCTGTCCAAATGAAAGACAGAGAACTACCGTTCAGTGATAAAACAAGTTCAAAAATAATATTCGAAAACTAAAACTATTGAAAGTAAGATCAATATAATATGTTCGGACGTGTTACCGAAGTCAAATGCGGCGCGGTCGACATAAGGCAGCGTATTTCATAAAATAAAGAATAGGTATAATTTTCTCGTATTTCAATACTGACGAGATTTTATACATTGGTTCTTCAATTATCTCTTACCCACAAGAGCGAACCTACCAAAATTCCTACGAGCATGGCAACATGTAACCACAAGAGGTTTGGACGTGCGCCGATGAGTCAGTAACTTAGGATAATTATATAAAGATAATATAATTAAATAAGGAAAATGTCTCCACCGTTAAGTTTTCCTCGATGCTATTTCGCAATTACGAAAGACCCACATGTTTCCCATTGTCAAATCTTAATATACCTACCCAAATAATACAAGGAATACCTAACAATATCCTACAAAGACCAATTAAAATTTAATAAACGGTAACAATTTTGTTTTGAAAGGTCTCGAGTGAAGATTGTGAATTATAAAAAAAAAAATATTAAAAGCAAGTCAAATGGACACTAACGTTGAGTTGAAAGTCATTATTGGTAAAGATGAACCGGTCAGCATTGTTAATGAGTCTAGAAGTCACTATTGTTGTGATTTACTCTAGCATTGCTCCAAAACTTACTTGGTACCGGATTTTAATTTAGTACAGTAAAACGGGGTGAATAGGGATCCAAGGGTGAATAGGGATAAAGTGGTCAACGAAATATTCTAAATAATATATTTTACTAGATTTCAAATAAGCCGTTATCAGATATTTGATGATTTTTATTACAATGAACTCGATCAAAGTTACGCTTTAAAGTAAATAACTACAGAATATAGCTGACCATTTGATCCCTATTCACCCCTGGATCCCTATTCACCCCGTTTTACCGTACCTAAATAAATTTTGCACGTAATTTACACTTTGTTATTTGATAAACACTGATATTTTCTTGTTTTGTATCGATATACCTACATACTTAGACTTTTAGTCATTAGTAGATAAAAATCTATGAACGATATGACACTACCCAAGGCAATACTACACTGACGGACTCATAAACTGCATCAAAGTTCAGGTTTACTCTAAAAGGATTTTTTATAATAAGTATGCAAACTTTTTAGATTAAATTATATAAATATGGAAAGACTGGCTCTTAATCTTAAAAAAAAATTAAATTTAAAAATAGAACTGCAGTAAAACAAATGAATATAGCCGGGAAAAGAAAATTTACTTGTAGTATCAGATTTGCGTGTTATTTATAGCAAAGTTTTAAATTGATTCTCATTGATTTTTTTTGTTTTGTCAATTGAATTATTGTTACCAGCATAATTGTTGGGTTAGTTTTTTAACACATCGGGAGTTTTTGAACCATAATATGGATACTTCGTCCGAACAAGCGGCACAAATTGTAGCATTGGTGCGGGAGGGCTTGGATCAACGAACGATTGGTAGAAATTTAAATTTAAACCAGTCTACGGTTTCTAGAATATAGAGAAGGTTTGTAGAGACAGGTTCTTACAGGAGGAGACGTGGTACAGGCAGAACTCGAGCAACCACAGGTCGTGATGACCGATTTATTGTTATAACTTCCCTGCGAAATCGTTTCCTCACGTCAGTTAACATCAAAACCGAGCTTAATGAAGTGCGTGGAGTAAACGTGTGTGCACGAACAATAAGAAGAAGGTTAAAGGAAGCGGATATCACCCCTTTTAGACCAGCAAATGGTCCAAAGTTGTCTACAGCTCACAGACAAGCTCGCTTAAGATTTGCGCGTCATCACCTGAATTTTGGACAGAAGAGCAGTGGGCCTCTGTATTGTTCACGGACGAGTGTAGGACATGTTTATATGGTGCAGATGGTCGCAGAAGAGTCTATCGTCGACGTGGGGAGCGATATGCTCAAAGTTGCATTGAGGAGCGTGTTCCTTTTGGAGGCGGTTCATGTATGGTCTGGGGTGGCATATCGATGAACGGGCGAACAGAACTTGTGTTCATAGACATGGTCCGTCAAAACGGTAATAGAGGGGGTTTGACAGCACATCGCTACATAACAGAGATATTAGAAGATCACGTGGTGCCTTACATGGGATTCATAGGCGAAAATTTTACTTTAATGCAGGATAATGCCCGGCCGCATGCAGCTGCACAAGTTCAACATTATTGCGAAGAGGTTGGGATACGTACAATGAATTGGCCAGCACGCAGCCCGGATCTTAATCCCATCGAGCATGTTTGGGACAATTTAAAAAGAGCTGTATATGCGAGAAACCCTTCGCCCACGACAGTGGCAGCACTAAGAACAGCACTTTCAGAAGAATGGGACAATATTCCGCAAGATCTTTTAAAAACCCTTATAAAATCTATGCGGTACCGATTAGAATCCGTAATAAGGGCACGTGGGGGTAATACACCTTATTAAAACACAAATAAACCCTTGCATAAAGTTTGTGTCTATTGTTAAAACCAATTTTTTAATTAAACCAATTTTTCTTAAATTTCTGTTTTTTCTTCAAAAAAAGTCTTAAGGTCCTTTCCAGTACATAAACTTAAAGTTAAAGATATGACCCTACGCTGTTTTAAAGTTCACGAACCAATCTAGAGGTTTCAATTTAAATCTGTATAGAAAGTATGCATAACGTAAAACGGGGTGAATAGGGATCCAAGGGTGAATAGGGATTAAATGGTCAGCTAAATTCTATAGTTATTTTCTTTCAACCGTAACTTTGGACTAGTTCATTGTAATAACAGAATCATCAAATATCTGATATGAGGCTTATTTGAGATCTAGTAAAAGAAATTATGTAAAATATTCCATTGACCATTTTATCCCTATTCACCCTTGGATCCCTATTCACCCCGTTATACCGGTACTTGGTTAAAATATTTATTTCAAAGTCGTCTATTACTTTGATGCAGTTTATGAGTCCGTCAGTTTATATTAACTACTACACGGTACTTACACTACGTACAATAGTACTATCTAGCCTGTTCTTATTAAAAAAAAGCTTTGCTCTATATTTTTAAATAACCTTTGAACTTTGAATTCACCTATGCCTATCACTCCGGGGATGAAGGAAAGGCGTGATTATAATTATGTATGTAGTAATAATAAAGAAAAATACATAATTACAAATTAAATAACCTATGACGATGGCCGATTACTAAGAAGACCTGTTAGATAGATAGATACACAAATTACAAACCTACTTGCGTGCGGGTTTATCGCTAGAAGTGATTTCTTCCAGGGGACCTGTTTGTTTACGTATGTGCAGTACACACCCATACAGGTGTGACGTGCTAGGTGATCTAAACGACCAGCTAGTGCGTGTGCATAGCATTATACACCACGATATCGATGTTTCTCTCAACAGATTTGACCTTCCTAATAAGGTACGGCTATAATTGAACCGGTTTAGCATGTTCAAAACAGTGCTAATGTTTATGTTACAGGCAAGAGTTATTACCAGTCAAAAGTAGTAGGTACTTAACTGAAAAAAATTGAATATCATTACTTCAGATCTACAGGGTCAACATATTTGGGCCTGGGGGTGGCAGGTGGAGCCGCCTGTCACCCTAGCAGAAGCAGGCCACGGCGATGGCACAAAATGCCACACCATACCTAGGGGCTAGATGGGACACCATGGTCCCCACATTTAGGGAAGAGGGTCATCTCAACAGAGATGTCCCCGGGTCTGCCGGGGTGCGAGAGATATGTCTTGTATAATCTCACCTCCGGCAATCAAGGAGGGCGTGCGTTTTGGTCGGTTCGAATCCGACATAATCACCTCCATCGGTTTTGGTGGAGGTGGCATCCGTGGGGATTTTGCGCACGATAAAAAAAAGGGTCAACATATTTCAGATCTAAATCAACATAACTTGTAAGTGCAAACTGCTAATCATGGGACTGATGTAGGCTCCTTTTAGGGCGGGAAGTAAGATGGTAGTCACTTCCGAAAAGTCGATATACCAATCAAAAATAATAAGTGCATCTCAGCATCACGGATCGGAAAATTAGTAAGAATTTCTGTAATGGCTCCAGTGTCGTCCCCAGAAGTTTACGTAGGAGAATTTCAGCATGTGATCAAGTAGCACAGTTAGTTAGTCTGCCTGCAATTGTTCGCGGTTTCGTGTCCCATATAGAATGTAGACTTTACTGATCGAAAGGATTCGAAGCTGCGGTCCTGTACTTTCCGGACGTAAATTATTTTCAGTTACAAGTACTCTAGACCGCCTATTACTGTTGTAGTGTGGTTGAAGTAACATAGATACTGTATGTAATACATAGTTGAGCCTGTAATCTATCAACGGCCAGCCCGCAGCCCGCATACGCGACACCACTCGTCAAACTAGATATGCTACAAACATGTCTGCTTGCTAAACTTTCACCTCTATTCCGCTTTATAGTTCGACACGGTAGAATTATTCATATTTTCAACGTTATTTAACGAGTTCACTAATGTGGCAATACTGAATGCTGAGTGCTGAAGATT
The DNA here is from genome assembly GCA_963691645.1 of Pelosia muscerda. Lineage (NCBI taxonomy): Eukaryota > Metazoa > Arthropoda > Insecta > Lepidoptera > Erebidae > Pelosia > Pelosia muscerda. The sequence goes on from OY829106.1 coordinate 18,665,406, forward strand.
GGTAGCAATGGCGTACATTGAGAGAGGCCTATGTCCAGCCGTGGACATAGGCCTTATAGTACAATAGTACAATACAATAGGCTAAATATAATAATATAATATAATAAACAAATATTCTAGGACAATTTACACAACGCCACCTAGACCCATGGTAAGCATAGTTTAACTAGCTTGTGTTATGGGTTCTAGAATGCGGATAAACATACTTAGATACTTTTTTTTGTGAATACATACATATTATACATAGATACACCCAGACCAATGAGAGGAAATGATTTGAATGAAGCTATTAGCGAATCCACCCACTTGTTTCTTTATTATACAACTTTGGTGGCAGACAAGCACGCGGCCCACCTGATGAAAACTGGTTACCGTGGCCTATGGACGTTTGCAGCACCAGGAGCGTCACATTCGTGCTACCACCGTATAAAGGGGAGGGGAAGGGGAGAAGGTTAAGAGAGTCTGTGCTGTCAGTGCAGAAGACAAAGAAGGGTTTCTCGGTCTTCCCACTGACAACCTATACAATATTTACAACCTGGTGTACAATGAAGAGTTATCTAACTATCTTTGAACCCAGACCACGCCAGACTAATAGAGGAGAAAGGTAGATGAGAAGAATCTGGACTCTAACGCACAGGCTTAATGTTTAAATGTTTCTACTTCATTAATAAAAACCAGTGCCAGCAAGTGTCTAATACAATGTATTGGCATATAAGGTGTTGTATCGGAGGTCAATGCAATCTGTAAACAAGTTCCGTTGACGAGCGAACAAGTCCAAACCACTCGGGTGTCGCACGGCGGGCTCTGTGCTCAATATTTGCTTCAAACACTCAATTTAACAAAACCGACAGACGCTTCGTTGTTGATCGTATCACAGATATATTTTCATAGTAAATATTAATTCTTACGCGCATTTACTCAGAAAGTATTGCCATAAGTATATATCCTTATGTTTATAGTATGAATGTTGTTTCACTTAGGCCACGATTAGGTTTCATATAAATGTGTAACGCGTAACTAATATCTATAATCGACCTCCTGGTCTCTGATTTTACTAATAGGTAACCTTAGTCAAACCACTTACATGCCGTTGAGTTAAAGTTCAAAAATATACGAAAAAGAGTTTATTACATACATAACACACTTGTACTTCTTCACTATTATTATTGTACCTAACCGGTTTCGCCTTGTAGCATTCTCAAAAGTTTACATTGACAGTTCTGAGCATTAAAATTTCTAAACATTACACAAATTAACAATGTTTCATATGTGGATAGTACTAAAATTAAGTATAATAAGCACAAACTTTTGCCCCAGATTTGGGGAAATAGTGTCTATTTTGTTACAGCATTTGATTCACTTTAAACAATGCCATTTAATTTTGAACTTTATAGATGTGTAGTTAAGTTTGAAATTGAATAGCACTTTTGTAATCTCAGTGGCTTGACAAGGGTTAAGAATTAGTAGAATCGGCGTCCTATTCATGCACTTTTGTGCTTTTTGATCAAACGTGACAAATGATTATCGTATTCAAATGAAATTTCTCCTAGTTCCCCTTGTATTAGCATAAATTCCGGGGTAACTCAGACGGCAACCCTAGACAGATACGTGAAATCACAGAATGTAATCCAATTTTGATATGTAGATGAACCTTAATAGCATTTTAATTAAAAATATCATCATAAGAACATTCACCGTAGTAGGGACGGTAAAACACTGGATAATACTTATAATATGTCGTTTTCTACAGTTCGCAGAATTTCTAAGACATTCAGGTCTAGAGAACGCAAGCACTTGTGTTTGTTTTTACTAATGGACTTAATGAACATCGGAACTCTTAGGGCGTGAATCGTTCTAGTAAAAGCTAATTTTCAAGTGTACTAACAACGAACGGTACTGAGTCATTGTGGCACACAGGTTATAGAGATTCGTAATTTCTCCTTAATGTTATATTCTATGGTAATAAACATTGTTGACAAAGTCATTAATATTGAACAGATAAGGTTTGTTTTTGTTTTTCAGTAAGTATAATCTGGTATTAAAGGTATTTTATATATACGACCAATCAAAACAATTGTTTACTAGTAATACAACGTAATATCGGTTGTATATGTGAGTTTGGCGATATTCTTTACACTAGAGAATCTTTTGTATCACGTTTCTACTAGATTTTTTCTGTTCTGTGAACTGAAATATGCTCATAATTAACATCACAGCGTATGTCCTGGTCATATTCGAAGCTTGTCCGCGATCCTTCACTATTGATTCTATGTACCTTTACTTTTGAAGGAGTGTCAATAACAGTTCTCTTACCTGTCCATCAAAGGAGTGCTGCAGCAGTGCCTTGAGCGCGGCGATGGCGCGCTGGCCGAGCTCATCCTCTCTCGCGTACAGCAGGAGGATGTTGTGGCACTCGGGCTCCACCTCTACAGTCCGGGGTGCTTCGCATTCTCTGGAATAAACAACATACATTGTTGTAAAAAAAAAGTTCCTTGAAGCTTCTGTGGTCCTGGTACTAAATACAAAAACACCAGGCTTATTACGACCCACAGGAACCTATTCCTGAAAAAAAAAGAACTATTTTTTTATACAACTTATGTCGACGCAACACATCGACAATAGAAACACGCACACAAGGGTAGCCACGCATCGGTGGCAACGTAACCGATCGGCCCCCCACTCGCTATCAAACATCTCAGTAGCACATACATTGTATTGTCACCTACCTACCAATTAATGTATCAGTGTAAAAAAGCAAATATACCTATTGAGTTAATTACGAGTCATTCTCATCATTTCAACACCAAAGAACCACGACTCCTTTCGACTTCCTGGCAGCCCAAACATTGATCCTTCTCCCGGACTTACGAAGCAACCAGCAGGGACGATATTGAAGTCGGACTAAGGAGTGGACACGTTCATCATCAAACTTTCTGGACAACATTGTGAACAGGCAAGTGGCGATCTGGTTAGACTATATAGATACAGCCAATTAATTTCCTTCATCTATCCAACATTAATAACACCTACCACGCCTCGTCATTTGTGTCAGTCCAGTGTACCCTTTACTTTTAATAATCATTAAAAACAATACTTTAGCTACCTATTGCTAATCAACAGGCTTCCTATTGCCAAAACAATACCGATCACGGATTCCTAAAACATAAATCTATCAATTCCTATAAAAATTTGGTAGATTCAGACAAATCACATAAATCTATCGTCTACCTACAAATAGAAGATAGATTAATTTCTCAAGTACTTATCCATGCTTATACACCTTTGCAATAAGTACATACCTATAAACCATAAAAATCCTACCAACTACGGTATATCATAAAATTTCTAAAATATAATCTATCAATTCCTATAAATATTTGGTAGATTCATACTAATTATATAAATCTATCGTCTACCTACAAATAGAAAATAGATTAATTTCACAAGTACTTATTCATACTAACACATTTTTGTAATAAGTACATACCTATACACGATATAAATCTTACCGACCACGGTAGGTATATCATAATATTTCTAAAAAATAAATCTATCAATTCCTATAAATATTTGGTAGATTTGTTTCATACTTTTAATAAAGTTCTTTCATTCATTTCACTTATCATCAATCAAGTACTTATTTACACTTACACATTTTTGTAAATAGGTACTAAACATACATATAAACTATAAAAATATTAAGTAAATATCTATACCTACTCCTTTCAATATAATACAATCACTAAGTTTGATTACAAATACTCTTTGTTTAGCTGCATGCCTAATTACTGCAATAAATTCATCATATTTAAATTAACACAGTAAAATAATTACATTACAAACATTTTTATAGATAACGTTAGCAAGCGGGTATCCGTGAATACCGTATCTCAACGCAAGCTATAGTAGGCCACGCACTACATCACGGTGCGTCCTTTTTACGACTGTGGTGATTGTGACTATTTCCTATTTCATTAAAATTATTCTATACGTTTTATTGCCATGAGTGATGAACAAGCTCTAGTTAAAAAGCGAGGCAGCTTAAAGGGCCGTTTGACTTTATTTTCCAACTACATTAATAATTTACCAGCACATTTAAGCAACGAACTCAAGTTGGAAATTGAAGCTCGAATAGCAAAATTGGAACCATTATTTGATAGTTACAACGAAATTCAGCAGGAAATAGAAGGTATAACTACGAATGTCACCGAACAGGAAAAAGAGCGCGACCTCTTTGAGTGTATGTACTTTAAGGCCGTGGCGCTCGCTAAGTCGAAGTTAGGCGCAGTGGCCGAGCAACCGCACAATTCTAGTTGTGAATTAAATTTTACTAAGGGCCATGGAGCTAGTGTCAAGTTACCTATCATACAGCTTGCTACATTCAACGGTGCTTATGGTTCTTGGTTGGAGTTTCGAGACACTTACCTATCATTAATTCACGATAACCCCGACCTAAGCGCAATTAATAAGTTCCATTACCTGCGTTCGTCATTAGAAGGCAGTGCCTTGTTAGTTATAAAATCAATTGAATTCTCTTCAAGTAATTATGAAGTAGCCTGGAATTTAATTTGTGATCGATATGACAACAAAAAAATGCTTATCGCTAATCATGTTAAGGCGCTATTTACAGTTTATTCTATTCAGAAAGATACATCGTTTAATTTAAAACGCTTAGTTGACAGTTTCGTTAAGAATTTGCGATCTTTGAAAACATTAGGGGAGCCCACCGATAAATGGGACACCTTGTTGATTTATATGCTGGCCAGTAAATTCGATTCACAGACTTTTGTGGAATGGGAAAAATATAAAGCGTTAATCAATAACAAACAGCATTTAACCTTTGAAGATTTAATTCACTTTACAAAAAATAGATCGGAATTATTGGAAATATTAGAACATAGTAACAAAAACAAAACAGCAACTAAATCACCAGGGAATGCAACGAGCCTCTTATCCACTGATGAAAAGAGAAAGTGTCCCGTCTGTCGGTCAGCTGATCACTTTATTTATTATTGCAAAACGTTTTTAAAATTAAACAATAAAGATCGAGAAATTAAAGCGAATTCATTAAATCTATGCTTGAATTGTTTGAAGGCTGGACATTCCACAAAAAAGTGTCAACTAAAAGCCTGTAAAAAATGTAATAAAAAACATAATAGCTTAATCTGTCCGAAGCTATCAGAGAGCGATCGCAATGAGGATTCGCGCGACGAAGTAGTGTTAACGTGTGCTACCGCGTCCCCAGTAGGACTGTTGTCTACAGCTTGCGTGAGTGTGCGCACCGCCTTAGATAATAGTCAGCGTGTGCGCATCATGTTAGACTCGGGCAGTACTGCGAACTTTATAACGGAGCGACTTTGTAAACAACTTCGGTTACCTACGAAAAATATCATTACGACTATTAATGGATTGAACAAAAGTGTATCAGTATCAAAAAAATGTTGCGATATTATTATTCAATCTCTTCATTCGAATTATTGCAAAACCATCACGTGCATAATTATTTCCGATATTACCAATCCTTGGCCAAGTTCCCCAATAGATAAAAATATTTTTAAAATTCCTAAGAAATTTTCATTGGCCGATCCTAAGTTTTATTTACCCTCAAATATTGATATTTTGATTGGCAACGGAACACTGTGGGAGTTTATTGAACCCGAACAAGTTAAATTAAATGATCAAAATATAATTTTACAAAGGTCTAAATTAGGTTGGTTTATCACCGGATCTTTACAACTAAGTTCATCAACACTTTGCAATTTTTCTGATTCTCAAGTGCTCACCAACCAATTGGCGAAGTTCTGGGAACTAGATACTATTGTTACAACTACGAATAAACAACTAGAGTGGTCCCCCGAAGAGATTGAATGTGAAAAATCATTCGTGAACACTACGTCTCGCCTACCTAATGGCAGATTTTGTGTGACAATCCCATTAAAGTTTAATCCAAACGTTTTAGGTGATTCTTACAAAATTGCTAAAACAAGATTTTTACAATTAGAGAAAAGATTACAAATTAATACACAACTAAAAAATCAATATAAAGATTTCATTCATGAATATATTAATTTAGGTCATATGAGACTATCAAAAAATCAACATAGTGATCATATCCAATACTTTGCTCCCCACCATGGCGTTGAACGAGCTAGCAGTTTGACGACGTCTTTAAGGGTGGTTTTCGATTGCTCAGCAAAAACCTCATCTGGTTATTCGTTCAATGAGCTGCAAATGGTTGGGCCAGTAATTCAAGACGACCTCTTTTCAATATTATTACGCTTTCGCCAACATAACATAGTACTTACTGCAGATGTCACTAAAATGTATAGACAAATTGAAATTAACGAATCACAAAGATGTCTGCAAAAAATACTGTGGCGCGACGAGCCGAGTGAAGCTCTGAGGGCTTACGAACTGAACACCGTGACGTACGGCACTGCTTCTGCTCCGTATCTTGCGATACGGTGCTTGAAGCAGTTAGCTGACGAATGTAGTGATCCGTTCATCCAAGAGATAATCTCAAGAGATTTCTACGTCGATGACCTCATCACCGGCGCTAGTAATGTCTCTCAAGCGCTCCACGTCTATTCCGCAGTGACCGAACAACTTAAAGGCGGTTGCTTTCCTCTTAGAAAGTGGTGTTCTAATGATCAAGGGGTCCTGACTCAACTTAAACGAGATGATAACATGTCTCATGATCGTTTTGATTTGTGTCCCGATGATATTTCCAAAACATTAGGGATTAATTGGGATCATAAAACCGATAAAATATGCTTCGATATAAATTTAAAAACCCACGGTAAAATAACCAAAAGAAACATTTTGTCCACTATCTCGCAACTATTTGATCCGTTAGGACTAGTCACTCCAGCTGTTTTAGAAGCGAAAATAACTATGCAAAAATTATGGTTATGCAAACTCTCATGGGACGACGAGGTTCCCCAAGCAACACAAAGAGCTTGGTTAACTTTTATTAATTCATTATCACAATTAAATCATTTAAGAATTCCTAGACACACAATAAGTACAAATTATAATAAATTACAACTACATATATTTACAGACGCTTCTGAAGAAGCCTATGGAGCGTGCGCATACTTACGTTCTATTGATAAAAATAATGGCTTACTTACTCATTTATTGTGTTCAAAAAACAAAGTCAGTCCTCTAAAACCACAAACTATTCCACGCCTGGAGCTTTGTGGAGCGTTGTTAGGAGCTAGATTAAGTACGAAAATTATTAAATCATTACGAGTCACCGTCGATGAAATTTTTTACTGGACTGACTCGACCATTGTTTTAGGCTGGCTTAATACTGCGGTTAATAAATTGCAAACATTCGTTAGGAATAGAGTAGGAGAAATTCAACAAATACAGTCCACTATGAATATTATTAGCTCTTGGAGTTATGTTCCTACACAAGCAAACCCAGCTGACTATCTAACGCGTAAAATGAGTGCCGACAATTTGATTAGCTGTAAGCAGTGGTGGTACGGTCCACAATTTCTTGAATATGATGAGTCATCGTGGCCTACTATTGATTTAAAAAATAATAATCAGTCTTTACCCGAGTTGAAAAGAGAAGTTGTTTGCATGGTCACTCAACCATGGGAAGCTTTCTTTCCTTTTAACAGATTCTCAACTTATTCGGGTATGCATAGAACTTTAGCTTATGTCCTTAGATTTATACATAATTTGAAAAACAAAATAAACATAATCAAAGGTAATCTACAAGTTACCGAACTTCAACTATCTGAGTACAAATTAATTAGTTTCTCACAACAGCAATCATTTCCTACAGAATATCAACAGTTAAAGGCTAATGAAAAATTGAAAGGTACTAATTCATTGTTATCTCTCAATCCATTTTTTGACCATAAGTTAAACGTTATAAGAGTAGGAGGGCGACTTCATAATTCACAATACGATTATGATAAAAAACATCCATTTTTACTTCATAAAAATCATCATTTCACAATACTTTTATTTAAAAATGAACATAAGGCTTTAATGCACACAGGCCCTCAACAATTGCTATACTCCACTCGCCAAAATTATTGGACGATCGGTGGACGAGACTTGGCCAGGTTTGTGTATCGAAACTGCACCGTTTGTAGCCGTTACCGAGCAAAGACAATAGCACCTATTATGGGTAATTTACCTAAAGAAAGGTTTAATGCCGGCTACGCGTTTCAGTTCACAGCCGTAGATTACGCCGGTCCCGTTATGGTCGCTAACAAGGAGGGGCGAGGATGTCGGTTAGTTAAATCATATATTTGCGTGTTCGTTTGCTTTGCCACTAAAGCCATTCATCTCGAGTTGGTAAGCGACATGACTACAACAAAATTTATATTAGCTTTGAAACGGTTCATCTCTCGCCGCGGCAAACCGTCCTACATTTATTCGGATAATGGTTCTAATTTTGTTGGAGCCAACAACGAATTAAAGAATATTATCTCTACTGATGAAGATAAAATCGTAGATATTTTTGCACAGCAATCCATCAAGTTTAGCTTCGCTCCACCCCGATCCCCACATTTTGGTGGTTTACACGAAATAGGTGTTAAATCCATGAAAAACCATTTAAAACGTACTATCGGTAATTCAAATTTAACATTTGAACATTTATACACGGTTCTGACACAAATTGAGGCGATACTAAACTCACGTCCTCTCAGTCCTCTATCCTCTAACTCACAGGACCTATTACCCCTCACTCCAGGTCATTTCTTAATTGGCAAACCAGTAACGTCAATACCAGAGCCAGATTTAGCCGAAATACCATCTCACCGTATTGATCGATATAAAAGAGTTGAACAACTTCGTCAGCAATTTTGGTCCAGATGGCATCGTGAATACATCTCAGAACTTCAAATTCGCACTAAATGGAAGCAATCTCAGGGATCACTCTGCACAGGAGACCTTGTCCTCATCAAAGACGATCACCTGCCTCCCATGAAGTGGCAGCTGGGACGTATCGTAACCATATACCCTGGAACCGACGGAGTAACCCGAGTAGCAGACATTAAAACGAACTCAGGAATAATTCGACGTTCATTTGCCAGGATTTGTCCTTTACCTCAAGCACAGCAAGATTGAAGCAAGGCTTCAATGAGGGGCGGCATGTCGACGCAACACATCGACAATAGAAACACGCACACAAGGGTAGCCACGCATCGGTGGCAACGTAACCGATCGGCCCCCCACTCGCTATCAAACATCTCAGTAGCACATACATTGTATTGTCACCTACCTACCAATTAATGTATCAGTGTAAAAAAGCAAATATACCTATTGAGTTAATTACGAGTCATTCTCATCATTTCAACACCAAAGAACCACGACTCCTTTCGACTTCCTGGCAGCCCAAACAACTTAAGTCGCAGACAAGCACGCGGCCCACCTGATAATAAGTGGTTACCGTGGCCTATGGGCGAGTGTAACACCAGAGGAATAACACTCGTGCCGCAACCCCTGTAAGAACAAATACATACTGTGTCGTCAGCGCAAAAGATGTATGTGTGCCTTTGGTTTTCCCACTGACAACACAAAAACTCTGGCTACCCTACTCACCACCGAAAACACAACACAAAGTTATTAAACGGCGATATTCTGTAGGGTGGAGGTCCTTCCCCAGTCGGACTGCTCGATTGGGACGGATATACCTATCTATGTCTATGTATCTATGTGCTAATATCCATTAGGTGGTTTGCGTGTGAGAGTAACACTCTGATTACAATTAAACATTAGTGAGTTCTACGAACTCCACAAAGGTCGTGCCAAAATCATAAGGAAAGGCTCTACAAGGCATGGCAGGCCACAGTGTCACCTAAAACGGCGTACAATAAGGCTAACTGTGTCACAACTCACTTTTTTATGTATACAACATACTTAAACCAAATTCAATGTCATCAAAATGATTCTAGTAAAATACATATATAATCCATACCATGACTACCAAAACTCTCCTCCGCTGCTTATGGAAAAAACTCATTATGACCTTTGTGGCGTGGCAGTAGTGAATGCGAGTGCTATGCAGGAGGCGCGGGTTCGATCCCTGCTCAGTACAAAATATATCGTCGTGTCTAGGAGAGCACGTTAAGCCGTCGGTTCCGTTTGTTATACTAACATATATGGCAATTGTTACGGGTGGTTGAAAGCCCTAAAAACTCAAACAATTGGTCTAACTGGACTATTTCGATATCGTCTATGCCGATAAGCTGTAAACCTTTTACGTCAGCATTTTCCAAATGATGGGTCGTGACCGCAACACATAACATAACATAAACTCACGCCTGTATCCCCGAAGGTGCAAGCACCCACCTTTCGCCAGTTTATAATTAGGTCCCAAGGGCACTTATAAAACTGCGATTAATACACACATAACTTCGAAAAGCATCGAGAAGTCATTGGTGTGTGCCATGGTGAAACCTGGGGTTGAACCCGAGATCTTGTCTCAGCAGTCTTTTACCCATACTACTAGGCTAACGCGGTTTTTTTTTCGTAGTGACCGCAACCTGCCCCGAATTACGGACATAAAATATCGGGTCGTAGCTATCAAATTGTTTACAATCTCATTTAGAGTAAGAGATGCTTTATTTTTGTGTCAACGTTACAGATACATTGAATATGTGGTCGATTTAAATGGTCAACGCGAACGCTTGTTCTACCACCGAGTCTCAATTTTTTTACTTCAATCTACTTAATTATAGGTATTATCTAGAATACATTTGGAACTGGTCTTGAAAGTTTAATATGGAAATATTAAAACGTTTAATTAACATAATTATGTAGGCCATGCTTTACGCAGTACCTACGAGGCTTGACCGGGGAATACTAACCAATATTTTTATACTAAATAGGTAAATATTGTCGTGTAGTGGCGACGATATACTTGCAAGCAAAAAATTACAACTTAGCTTCTGCCATTCAGAAAAATAGTCCTCTATCACTACTAAAACTCTGTTATGGGATTCCCGTTCTACCACAAACCGAATTGATAATAAAAACTAGCTATTATTATAATTATTAACATTATTAATGACGACTGACGTGAATGTGACGTCTGAATATAGGTTGTAGGACACCGGTAGGTATCTACTAGCAGTAGGCTACTACTGATAGGAAGTACTCTTATGTTGATTGATACATTTTTTTTTATCTATGGCACGTCAATTTGACTTCACCTCGCCTGATGTTAAGCTGAAGGCAAAGTTTCATGAAAGAGGGTCACCATTGCAAACACGTTCAGTGCTACAATGGTGGCGCTCAGCTTGACGGCCTCATCAGATGCTTTTTCATGCCCCGCTTAAAGGACCCGGGACTATAGGAAGAAGGAAACACGTGCGCCGGTAAGGAATTCCAAGACTTAATGGTGCGGCAGAGAAAAGACTCACCGAACCGCTTGGTTCTTGATGGAATATTCTGTACCGTATGCGATATGGATGTATGAAGTATGACACACTCGCACTGCTGTTAGACATTGATTGTCTCAATTAACGCTACAGCACGAGTCACTATTGTGTTATTCTCGGTACGCACCTAGATAAACCAGTTGATTGATAATTCGCGAGCGAATGGCTAAAACAACCGTCATTAATATGAGTATGTATGATAAGAACGGAACGGACCGCCTAATTAACTAGGAACGTAGAAACATTATAGAACCATCATGAAGTCATGAATAACGGTTGAATCGGAAGCTTGCACTTTGCCTGACTGCCAGCTTAGGGTCCAATCTCCTAATTCTATTAGATATTTGGTTCATATTGGATCTTATTGGCGCGATTTTCATCTGACCGCCATACAACGAGAGCGAAGTTTAATTAGTGCACCGAATTTCTTGGTGGAGAGAGAGGGGGGGGGGAGGGGGTGTTAATACTTTTTTTAAATTTGACTTCACCTCGCCTGATGTTAAGCTGAAGGCCAAGTCTCATGAAAGAGGGTCACCATTATAAACACGTAGTGTTACAATGGTGGCGCTCAGCTTGACGGCCTCATCAGATGCTTTTTCACGCCCCGCTTAAAGGACCCGGGACTATAGGAAGAAGGAAACATTTGATCTACAACGACGAACGAACTTGAAGTATTGTGTTGTGTGATTTTGTTCTTTGTCCGTTTTATTTGCTATTCTTTGCTCACAATTAGGTTACTATATGTTGATTGTAAAGTGCTTGTACGATATTTCGGACATGACTTTACGTTCATGGCCTCGAGAGGAGAGACTCTTTACGTTTTTTGTCATAATTGAATTAGGCTATATACCAAAACTCAGAGTGAAAACATTTAATTTCTGTTTTGTTAATCTTTAGCTAAAGTTTTCCATGTACTTTTAAATAAAAAATAAATAAAATACCTTATTAATCCATTTTCCTTAAATAAAATAGGTAGAATTTTCACCTTTAGCTCTCTAACAATGTGACTAACGAATACACGGTGAGTAACTTATGAATAATGTAACAAATAATTAAAAAAAAATACGTATTCAAAAGCCAAAAAAGTATCAAAAACAGCCACTGATAATTCAAAAATTACTGATTTACAGATAATTTTTTCAAAATTATTTAAAATTGGAAAAAATGAATGATTAGACGGGATGTGAACCCGCGAATAGTATCTTACAAGTAAAAGACTTTCTACACTTCACACATCATGTACTTATATCCTTTACAATTTCATTGTGTAAAAGTTAAAATACAGTTTAGTTCATACTGTCCTACCATGATTGGATTTTGTTTTAACTCGGACACGTCAATTTGACTTCATCTCGCCTGATGCACTAAAAAGAACCTGAGACTGTAGGAGAAAGGAAACACGTGAGCTGGTAAGAAATTCCAAGACTTAATGGTGCGGCAAAGGGAAATTTGTTATTCAATCGCGCTCTAACAATTGAACGAATCTTGGCGAAATCTCGTAAAGGGTCAAATAGGCCTGGGACAAGGCTACTTTTTAACACGTTTTTAGTCAGTAATACAACAGATTCCTGTAGTACTGTCAATTACACGCCCACATTGTGTGTACCGATAGCATCACGCCGGGCGTCTGGTCTGGTCTGGTCGTTCACAATAGGCTGGCGCTAACTAATCTAGTGTCGATCTAATACAATCACTTCCTTATGTGACCGCGGTGTCAAGGAGACCGCTACTGTACATGCTTCGAAATCTATGTTATAATAAACTGTTGTATAATAGTTTCTGAGCATACGAGTTTAGAATTCGTTTTGTAACTAGACCATAGACATTAGTAGCGTAAATAGAACCACATACTACTTCATAACCGCGATACCGAATTTAAAATGTCAGCGGCAGTGACTTGTGACTTTTAGTGTAGAAACATTGACGTCCCAGCAATATTTTATTTTTGTCAAAGTTGATAACAGTTTATAATAAACGTTTCACTTATATTTCTCACGCGTAGGTTTTGTGTAAAGATACGTATTTTATTCGCATACTTTGTTCCTCTAAGTAAAACTTTATGGACTAGACTTAGTAAAAATAAAGGTCAACTCTTCACAAATCGTCTGAACTCCCTCCCGAGAGGAAATCCTGTGTCAGATATGGCTAAGACACCTCAGATGTGTATTGAGTCTAATATTTCTAAGCTTCTTTAAACGCATTGTGCAGTTTTCATAGAAATGTTATTCGTACAAGAGAGCAAAAATCATGGCAGTATCAATTGTCGCCTACGGTCCGGTTCCGTCACGCAGACGTCACGACTTTTTTTTTGGTTTATACGGTCACCTAATTAACAAATTGGGAGAATTCACACGTGACACCTCTATGAAGTGAATCCTTCTTTAGATGCACTGAGCACTTGTGAAGCAAATACTTTTTACTTTTTCACTCTAGTCTAATCTCAAGAGTGTAAATATTTTTCAAGGTTTTCTAGTACTCTATGAAAAATTCTAAAGATATTTTCCTATAGGTAATAGTTGAAAATTTGCGACTGTTTTTTTATATTCAAATCAATTCGTACCGATCGATATTCGGTTCAAGGTTTATTTAGCTCACGGCCTTCACGTCAAGTTACATGTGTTTGAGAGGCGCCACGACGAGCACCATTGCACTATACGTTGTGGATTGGTACGTGAATAAAATGCAAGTGCTAATAAGCTGTACAATTGGTACAATTGCACACCAATGTAACGAGCGCTAGTTGTACCATTACTGCTAATATGAAGCACACAAAGCGAACTATAAGTGGTCCTAATATTTACACTGAAAAAATGTATCTAAGAAATAATTATATAAGAGAAAATATCTATTAGGTATATTTTATGTAGGACACGTCGATTTGACTTCACCCCGCCTGATGGTAAGCTCAAGGCAAAGTCTTAGGAAAGAGGGTCACCATTACAAACACCTAAAGTGTTACAATGGTGGCGCTCAACTTGACGGCCTCATCAGATGGTTTTTTACGCCCCACTTAAAGGACCAGGGACTGTAGGAAGAAGGTATTTGGTATTGGTATGTACTATTTGGTAGCAATAACACCGTATCACAACGTTTAGAAGTACGCAGAGAAACAAAATATACACGTAGCATCGATTTAGATCGGAAAAGGTAAATGTTGCGACGGGACTCGAACCCTCTAACCGCTGAGCCACTGAGCCACGCCTGAAACATTCACTTTTCATCGTTTTGATAACAGTTAGCATACTAATTGCTTTAAAATTTTATTACATACACGTAGAAATTCCTAAATTGAAATAATATCAATAATGTATGTAAGTATGTACATTTTGATAATATTACCTCCATGTAACACAATAAATAAATATGCTAGAACAATCTACACAACGTCGCCTAGACCCATGGTAAGCATAGTTTAACTAGCTTGTGTTATGGGTTCTAGCATGCGATACTATAATACATTTTTATTGTAAATACATACGTATTAAACATAGAAACACCCAGACCAATCATGCACCCAAATATTTGTACTGAGCGGGCATCGAACCCGTGTCTCTTGCGTAGCAGTCGCGTTCACTAGCACCACGCCACAGTGCCACACTTATCAACACGTGCGGTTCATTATTATATTTGCTCTACATGTTGAACAGAAACCATACAGGAAGTAATATTTGTTTAATATAATTTAATATAAAATATATAATATTTTAACTTCACCTGTTATTCATAGCTCTATCCGGCCGATAAGCTTGTAACAAAATTAATAATTATATATAACAGTGTCGACAAAAACACACACAAAATACAAACAACACAATATGTGTGTTGCTGATAAAAAAGTATAACATTTTTTATCTAGGACATGTCAATTTGACTTCACCTCGCATGATGGTAAACTGAGAGGAAAGAGGGTCACCATTGCAAACACGTACAGTGTTACAATGGTGGCGCTCAGCTTGACGGCCTCATCAGATGCTTTTTCACGCCCCGCTTAAAGGACCCGGGACTGTAGGAAGAAGGAAACACGTGCGCCGGTAAGGATTTCCAAGACTTAATGGTGCGGCAGACCAAAATCTCACCGAACCGCTTGGTTCTTGATGGAATATTCCGCACCGTATGCGGGTGACATCTAGGCCTTGTGTTGTCTTGTGTAGGGAAGGAAAGGGTAGGCCTAATTGGAAGAACTGTTTTGTAAATAGGGCAATTGCATTAAGTGTTTTCATTTTGACCTAAGCATAGTCGAGTGAAATAGTGCCAAAGTTCAATAAAAATACCTTAAATTTCACTTATCACACACTTATCACTTATCACAGGGATAGTCAAAGCCTCTCTCTTCGAACAGGTGATATAAACCAAATACAATGCTTACCTAAGTCTTAGACAAAACATAAACTCACGCCTATATCCCCATAGGGGTAGGCAGAGGTGCTAGCACCCACATTTCGCCAGTTTATGTTTAGGTCCCAATGTAATAGGTGACGAGCCTATTGCCATTAACCGGGCACTTATAAACCTGCGATAAATACACACAACTTCGAAAAGCATCGAAAAGTCATGGTGTCTGCCATGGTAAAACTTGGGATCGAACCCGAGAACTCGTCTCAGCAGTCCTTTACCCATACCACTAGGCTACCACGGTCCTTAATCTTAGAGGCATTAGTAAATTGTAATTGTAATGCAATCAAAGTCTTAAAGCCAAAGTGTTTACTCATTTTGTAAAAATAAAGCATATAGCCGTATGATTCTCTAAGGGCAATAATAATATTAAATATGCAAATTGAATATCATAAATGATTAATATTTTCCTGTTAGATGTTATAAGGTTATCGCGTCAATTAATACTACGGTTGCTACGGTTCATACCTAATCACTACACTATACCACACTATACTCCGTTTGTTAAGGTACTTAAATAAAGGTAAACAATATTGTGGCAACGTTTTATAAAAACACCAAAAACAAATAACTAGACAAAGGGTTCGATAAAGGTTTTCAGTCTTCAAAATGCGTTACTAGTTACTAAGTAGAAAAGTGGGTTTTTAAACAAAAAATATCAAGTTACTTAGTGTGTCACTAAGATTGTTTCACAAATATAGGTATAACAATCTTTCGTCTGAGATAGAAAATGTAAGCTCATATTGCGCTTTCAAATCTCAACTGTCAAAACACGTTCTAAATTATCATTCAATAAGATAAATATACTTCTGGGATTGAAACCGCCAAATGAGCACCACACACATAATGCCTACTGTTATTTTCACGGAAAAATTGGAGTCACCGAAGTTTGTCTCTAGGTACGCTCACGTTTTCGCTGTGTACAAGTTTGCCACCTCAGTTGTGTAAAGGAGTGACTATCATCTTTCAAGATAAGTCGGGACCCCTGCCGCCTATAGGGACGTCCTCGCCGATAACAGTGTCACGTATGAAGCACACGCGTCACACTCACAAGTTTGTTTACATTGACATAACACGCGATTGTGTTGCGAGAACTACGATTAAGTCAATCACATTCGCAAAACAATGTTTACAAAACAAACAATTTCAGAGAAGACCGTGTTATCGACACTAGCGCGTAGCGGTTTAAAAGTTCATGCCCGATTTAAATTGGAAGTAATTGATGTGCGAAACGGCTCACTATCGTTGAATTTGTAAAACTAGAATCAACGGCGATAAGTCCATCTTAGTTTTACAGTTACTATCATTTGAGAACTTTTATGCCGGTTGCCGGCCAACAGCTAAGCTATACTAATGCTAGTTCAATAGCTAAGACACGTTTTCATCTAGCTGTCCTTCAATGCCTTCTACAGAATTATGAATATAATTTTCTTCCATAAAATTCTGTTAGATGACTTGTGCTGTCTTGTTCAGCCAGATTAATCAGTGTCTGATTTAGGCCAAATTGCTGGTAAAATATTATTAGGTGGGTACCAGCACACTTGGTAGAAAATCCTGAGAACCTAGGTGGTGTACGTTACTTACTAATCAGAGCAGCAGCTCATATGGCGACGTCACTGGCTACGTAACCCATTAGTTAATATTGGAATGAACGGTACCTAATTCACGTGGTGAGGATTTGGCTAATCCACCAAATTAAAAGCATGGCTAGGACCTACAATTCTCTACTTGGCTACTGGCTACCCTGGCGGCCTGGCAACGTCGCTATGGCGTACTAACGAGGTATGGTGCTTAGAATTGCCCAGATGTTGTCCAACCCTTATAGTTACTAGACAAGTCTGATAAAAGATCTTATGTACCTACGAGTCTAGCTAATTAATATAGCTTATCTTTCGATAGACAACCGGTATGCATGTAGGTACAGTTATCATAGTCAAAACGTAAATATGATGTATCACGTCGCATTATTCTGAGGCACTTTGTAATTGAATTTTGAAATCAAACCGTATATTAAACATATTTCGGCGTGGCACGGTAGTTGCGAGCGCCAATCTAACAAAAAATCGACAAAGTTATTCGTGCACTATTGGTTAATTACGTACCGAATGCAACGAACTGGTTTTGTTTGTACGAATAAATTAATACCGAATTGCTTACTTATACTCGATTTGTTTAGGTAGTTAAAAAAGGGTAAAAAATCTTATGGCAACACTAAAAACTTGTATCGACCCATTGTATCGACCCATGAAACTGAGTTTTTCAACAAAACATAATAAAAAGATACACTAAGATTGTTTACGTTTTTTAAGTACCTAAACAAATGGACTATAGGTACAAATCAACTTTGGTAAGGGTAACTACTTAGTTGCTATACATCTTCACATTTTCCAATTTTTTGTTTTGTTAAACTCTGCGTTTCGCACTGATTTGGAGTATTATTCGATTTTTAGTTTTAAATTGTGCCCAGTTATTTGAAGAAAGGAGGAGAAATAAACTCCTTACACCAAGAACTTGCAGAAGCGACTTTTTTTCACTAAAAGTGCGGTATAATCGAATCAAATCGTTCATGAACTGGACGCGGCGCTCCACTCAACAGATGAGTGGATCTGTGAAATGAATCTCTTCGCGTGATGTTATCTGTCAGATCACTCAGAGTTCAGAGGTAAACATGAATTAATTCGATTGACAAACGATTATTAGTATAGGCACATGTTATGGCTACGGTTGTATGAGTACGGGTGCATGGGTACAGGTGTACGGGTATGGGTACGGATGTATGGGACCGGCAGTATTAGTACCTATGGGAGTGTATGGGAGAATGAACTCTGAAACGGTTTACCAACAGTGGATTGGTCCATGAACCGTTAGTCAACATTATCTTCAAACCATAAACATTTTGTCCAATAAACTTTTCATCCACGAACGTTTCGCCAGCATTACTCTACGTCAGTGAATGCTTAACCAACAGAATGTTTTGACCAATAACTTTCCACCCCGAGAACTATTGGCCCATGGACCGTTCCTCAAGAGAACGGTACGTTAGGAAGCGTTATAATAGCCTAGGAATATGACCGTTGGACTACCAAGTCACAGGTCGTAAGTTAGGGAGGGTGGGTACTCACCGGGCGCGCTTCCAGGCCTCGAAGACTCGCTTGTGGTAGTCGCGCTCGCGGAAGGCGCGGCGCACGAGCAGCGCCGCCAGCAGCGCGAACAGCGCCAGCAGCGCGCCGCCCGCCGCCCACCACGCGCCGCCGCGAGTGCCCTCCACACGCGGCGGCACCAGCTCCTCGTGGCCTGGGGACCGGGCCGGTTAGTGGCGAACGAAGAGTAGGGGAGTCGGAGGAAGCAGGGACAGGAACCTACACTTTTGAGCGTTCAAGTTATAGATTTTTGGGAAGACAGACTCAGGCAGGGCATTTCGAATCACAGTAAGCCCTCGCGGCCTCGTCTGTAAGCCCTTAAACTGAGTTGGTTGCTATTACGCGCCCTCCGTGCACTGCATCAGCTTTAAAAACTTGAGGACGATTGAATGGATGAAGCGTCAATTTATATGATACTTTGGGAAAAGCTGGTTGAGGAGGTTTCTTCTAAGCCAGTACGTTCCCTTTTCTTTGAACTGTATTTGACCCTATTTGCGTGACTTATTTGCGTAAAAGTGCCCTATTTTTATAGTTATTTGTTTAAATTTCACTAGTTATATACATTTGATAGCCTTTGTTCTGCACGAAACTTACGATTATAGTCCATCCCGCGTAGCGCACTGTTATCAACTGGCGAGTGGTTTGACCGTTTTGAGCAAAGTTCTTTTAATTATTTATCAACTTATGGATATGATAAATAAAAAAAAACTACGAATAAAACGGTATAGTACACGGCATCTAACTTGGCAAGGTTTTGTAGTAATTGGGGTAAGTTCGCGCATCGTACACTTAAAGGCACAAAAAGTGCTTGTCATTATTCTATTCGTTCACCAGAATGCCATCATTTATTTTGAATCATGTCTGCTTTACCGCAAAATAGACCCAAAAATCGTCTCAGATGCGCTGACGGTTCTTGCCAAGTTACGTGACGATTTCTGTACCGGCCTGTAAGCCACATTTTCGGTGCTAGAGCTAGTGTTGGAAAAATTTTGACAAGTGATTGATGATTTTTTTGGGATTATTTTGTTTGTGCTTGTGTGCAGAGTTGCCAGCTAACGTAGCCAGCCTAGCTACACCCAGAAATGCAGTAGCTTACTGGGGACTTCACAAGCTTCGCGTAACTACCTCACTGTGCCGAGGAAATCTTGACTAGTATTAACTCGAGTTAAAATTAGTTAAGAGTTTGCCCTTTCAGTTTCTCATTTATTATGTAGGACAGGCCGTTGTAACGGGGGCAATCACGCTTCAAAACGGAGATGGGGGATTTGATGGGCAAAGTGTATTCTGTTATGCTTACACAAAGAAGAAATTTAAGAAAAGCTGCAATAAACGCAGTAGTCTCGGCCGGAGGTTGTATTTACACATTATACTTGAGTAATTGAAAAAAGCTTCGCGGGTTGCAACCCCATAGATAAAGAAGTATTCTTTACATTAGACGTTACACCGCGGGGCCGACTACATCTAGGTAACCATTGTCAATTCTATTTTTTTTTAAATAACGACTGATAAATTAAAAGTTACAGCAATAATTCGAAAGTTAGGAACTCCGTTTCGCTTAGTTGATTTTTTTTTATAATAGATGCCTCTTTTTTATTTTCATGAATGTGAAAAAATAAAATGCAATCGTAAAAGTATTCAATATTGCTAAATATTCACTTAGAAAAACTTTTAAAATTAATTGAGTTCTTATAGTAATTTAAGAGGGCCTTATCTCGAAACACTAGTGTTGTCCAACACGATCGATATTATGTTAGCGCACGTATAGAACAGTCATTAAACTTTCGAGAAATTTCCAAAAACTTACAAAACATGTGACCACTTTCTGTCAGCGAGTTTAACACAGGATACCATGGTGGTTCTAGTTGCAACTTGGCTTCGTAGCATTTACCCGGGACAAGCTTCAGGTTACACCAGAGCTGGGACACATTGTGTACGGTACAGCTCACAGCCTCGTCAGGATACGGGTGCCAATACTGTTGACACAAATAAGACTGCTTTAACAAAGCATTGCTATACTATAGTCCATTTGTATAATATGTAAGTATTTACAAAAAAAAGTATATATGTATGTTTATCCGTATTCTAGAACCTGTAACACAAGCTAGTTAAGCTATGCTTACTATAGGTCTAGGTGATGTTGTGTAGATTACGTAAAAAAAGTAAACAATGTGTGTAAGTGGGGATTGAACCCGCGAATCCTACGTAGCAGTCCCCCACAGAGGCCTTATTTTAGTCGTAGATATATTGATTAAATAATAGGTTTTTAATCACTTAGAAATTACCTGACTGGTCTTGTTATCAATCTGTTGTACAGTGACTTTGTGTTTATATGGTACTGGTACATTTAACATCCAATTTAGTGTCACATCATTGCTGCAAAACATAAAAAAAGCCTTTACAGATGCGTAGAGATGTTGCGTCCCTAGCAGTATTTTACTGTCTCTACCATTGTGAATATTCTGATGAGCACCTCCATTTAATCCCACCCTCACCTTTCCTACACAGGACAACATGTGCAGGGCTTATATGGTGTAGAATATTCCAGCAAAAACCAAGCTGTTCAGTGAGTCTTTCCTCTGCTACACCATTAACTCTTTCCACATTCAACCAGGCGAGGTGAAATCAAATTGAAGTGCCGTAAATAAAATAAAACAATTTAAGCTACTGGATTTTGAGACATTTCAACAACTGGGCCTATTCCTTCTAGAATAGATAAAGAGATAACACTAGAGTATAACTAAATTAGCTCTCTTTAAAAACTAATTTATTAAAAAATAATTGGTGAGCTATACACAATATGAGGTGGCACCATAAAATAACCAATGCTTAGAGGAGCAAAGTGTTACATACTTATCTTTACACAAAACCTAGGTGCGTGAAAGTGGCAGAATATATGAACCACGAAATTTTTTTTGGTAAACCATTGTCACCTTACACATTTGTTTACACTAAAAAGTTACTGCCACTGCCAACAAGAGTGTATTTCTATTAACTGTAATAATTACTCTATGGGTGGGACATACTCATGGTATGTTAATATGAGTTTGGTTTGAAGACTCACATTTATAAGCTTCTAGAAAAATATTTAACAACAAGTGATTATAAAATGAACAATTACTCACCCTCTCCTGATATGGATCACTTGTGGTACACTGTTTTTCAAAATTTCTAATGTCAAACTATTGTTTACTGGATATTTGGGTTTGATTTTTGGTGATATTGCTATCTTTTCACCTTTTAAGTCGCTGCGGATTTCATAGCAGCCAGAGTATATTAAATCAAAAAACACTGAATAGCACACCTGGAACAATATCATTAGAAGAAAATCTATCAATCCATAAGAAGGAGAATCTATCCAAACATAAAAAAAATAAAACATACAAATTCGTAAACAAACAGATCAGTTATTATAAAATACATGCACCTACCTACCTTTCTCTAAACAATCTATGAATATATTTATGCAAATAATGCCCCTGAATTTAAATTATTGCATGTATCAGACAAAACAACAATTTGGAGAACTGAGAAAAATTTAAAGTAAGCAATATCCAATGTAACTTTTAAACTATCGCGCCCGTTCAAATACTGGGCATCAGGCTTGCAGGTAAGGGAAATAATATTAATGTTCTTTTGTATGTGTGTGTATTATTTAATAATGAATAGTAAATACTAACATTAGTACAATTGGAAGGCGCTTTGATAGGTTGATTCTTGAGCACAGAATGCACGGTAGAGGCCCTCCTATTACATGTCTTATAATACCATAGCTCGATTTCCCAATGAGTCAGTTTCTGGTTCGTGAGAGGACCAGGGCATGCCTCCACTGTGTAGCGACCAAGGACATCGTCCACGGGAGTAAAGCTCACAGGCTTTTCTGCGACGTCGCTGCATCTGTACCGCACTATTTCACTGTTAGATACGCACAATATAAACAAGAACACAAGCGCCACAAACATTGCAAACAGTTCTTGTGAAATTATGTAAATAACTTCATGACGCCTTCATTTTATTACTTTGGATAACTTAAAAATAGCACAAATTATTGTACCGCCATTGTCTTCCAACCTTATGTTACTAGTATATTTGATTATACAAATATTTATATTTTGATAATCATTACACTAAAACGAGAGCACAGTAAAACACACGAATAAAATTATATTTTTCCGTATTCTGAAAATAATCCTGTCCACACAAAATAATGCTTTCTGACAATAGTCAATAGTGACAATTCCGTCTGACACTGACTGACTGACTGACATCTGTTTAGTACAGATTATATAAACGGAACAGATTAAACGGGCGACACGACGACACGTTTATTTTTATACCCATAGCCTCACGATATAGGAACTGCGAAGATAAATTTTACGAAACTAATGAAAAATATAAACGTTGTAATGCTTATGCATTACAATATTTATATTTTGCTCGATCCACATGGCAGCTAACTCAAAATTAACGTGTGGACGTGAGCAGCGATCAATTGGCGCTGTTTCGTAAATCACTGATTCACTGATAAGTCACATCCATGCGCTGATTTTGAAGTCGCTTTCATGTGTATTGTGCTTATTATACAAAAAGCCTCTTTATAATGATCTTCCTGCTGCAATATCAAATAAGTGCCCACTTATTTCTACGGTTTAATGTGCTGCCTAACAATTATAAAACAGCGACGTGACGGCACGGCGACGCCCCAACTAAAACTTCCTTTTCATCATTAAGAAGCATCTAACCAGAATTGCACTAAGATTAGTACTTACTGGTATAATTATTATATGTAAGCAGATTTTAAATATTTTGTTGGCTCAATTTTTAGTAATTGCAATAGCGTTTTTCGTTGCTCTACAGAGGTCTTCGGTGGTGCAGGTGTGGGGGTATGTAGGAGCCCCCCTTGTGTTGTAACTGGAGGCAGCTAATCCGGTAACGCAGGGTTTGGGCTGACTAATCCTCTCACCTCAATGGCTCGGTCATTTTCTGGTAATGTTTATCTCCCAATATTATAGCAGGATAGTAGGACAGTATAGATTGCGAAAACTCGCCACTGTCATTCTGTTAAGCTTTACGGCTAAACTAGGAAATCTATTTTGTTATAATTTAGTACAGATTTAATTTAGGAATTGCCTGAGTTTGGGAAAGGACATAAGCTCTGCTTCGTCGCGATAATCGGAATAAACGGAGCTGGTACGATATAAACGTAACATTTAAATCATGAATTGTCAGAGTAAAAAAAAAACAATGAATCAAGAACATAAAGTAGATTTCTTTAATATGTACACAAAAAATAATAACATACAGAAAAACCTCACACAGTACTATTTCATTGACACCATAAATTAAATTCACTAGCACACGTGGCCGAACTCAACTGAGAAATTAAAGTCGACTACGCTTCGATTTCTTTTTATAAATTTGGTCTTCGATGCCTAATTTTTATACAGGACACGTAATATATCTTCATCTTACCTACCGGAAAGTTGTAGTCTCCAAAAAGAGGGTCACCAAACTACAAATACTAGTTTGAAATATTTATGTAAAAGTACAAGTTTTACAACTTTTTATACCACTTAAGCGGTAGACTAGCACACGGCTCATTCGATGGAAAGCGGTAACCGCGGCTTATAGACGCTCGCAACACTAGGGAGGGCGTCACACTTGTGCTGCCAGGTACTACTAGAATGGACCAACGTCAGAGTGTATGAATACAACGTTGCAAAGGTGGTCTCAGCTCGGTGACTTCATTAGATATTTCACCTCATTTCGTATCGCACACAGAGCACAGAGATATCCCTCAGTTCGGAGTGGTAGGGCGCGGCTAGTAGGAGATCTGCTGCGCCAGCGTGGCGTACATGGCGAGCGCGGCCAGCGCCACGGCGCCGGCGTGCGCGGCGCGCAGGGCGAGCGCGGGCCAGGCGCTGAGCGCGAGCGCGCCGGCCGCCGCGTCGTCCAGCAGCGCGCGGTAGGGCGCCAGCGCCAGCAGCGCCAGCACGGCGGGCGCGGTGCGGCGCGGCAGGTCGCTGCGCGCCGCCAGCCACACGAGCGCGGCCGTGGCGCACGTGTGCAGCAGCGCCACGTTGGCGTCGGCGCACGCGCGCACGTAGCGCCAGTCGAACTCCGAGCCGCGCGCGCCCACCCACAGCAGCACGCTGCGCGTCACCACCACCTGGCACACACATGTAGCTGCAGCACGGGGCTTGTATATATAACAGTTGTGATTTTTATTTTATATTTATGGTATGTCAATTTGACTTCAAATCGCCTAACAGTAAACCATAGGCAAAAGTCTCAGGAGAAAGAGTCACCATAACAAACACATACCACACATACGGTCTACATCATTTTATCTTTAAAATACCTTTTTAAATTTTAAATGATTTTTATTATGAGTCATACAATACAGACCGAGATATGATTTTCTTTTGCACTTCATGCATTTACACCACGCACTACAAAAGTTTAACAACAATATTTTTTTAAATAACAAGCCAGTGTACCAATGTCTATGACAGTCTCTTTAGTGTGTTACTATTTATCACACTAAAGAGACTGTCATAGACATTGGTGCATGCAACAACTATGTAGGAGCTGTAGATTTGATTCCCGCTCAGTGCAAATATTTGGCTGTCATATGAACATCTATGACAGTTGTTAAATATAGGGTGCTCTCCAAAGGGCTGATCATTTGACAGATCAACGGCATTCTAACTGGAAATCATAGTAGTACTAATGTGTAATATGTCTATAACATCATCTGAACGGTAACAATACCGGAATGTATCAATCAGAGATCTCTTCTTGAATGACATATCATATCTTAACTAACTGTATGTATAAATTAGAGATTAATGGTGCAAATCTTGGGAGTCTTACAAATTCACCCAACACTTATACATAACAATATAATGATAGTGGCAGTCTGACATTTGGTCAACCTAATAGTAGATAATAAAATAGGTTTCATTACCTCTGCACTGGCCCATCCGATGGCAGATGTAAGGATCTTGGCGTGACCCTTGCCAGGCACCGAGTTTAAGGCAAAGTAGATACCAAAAAGATCAGCAAAGTCTACGGTCGCTTTCAGTATTTCCTGGAATCAGTATAGAATAGATTTATATTAATAGACGGTCCATACTTGTGTACAAAAGTAGAGTATTAGGAGAATTATTAAAAACTATGATCAGTGCATCATCTCTTAAGATATTATAAATTATAGAAACCATTTTTAGTTATTGCCAATGTTCATACACATGGCCTGTATAGTTAAGCTACTAAAATATTTCACCTACTCAATGTAAGATTAGCAAGTTAAATAAACAATGTAATGGCAACCTTTAAAGCTGTCAACTTATATTTCCATAGTTTGTAAGTTGAACAGTTGTGGAATGTGAGGATAGAATGCAATGGGAGGCACCTGGAGAGGAAACATGAAAGAGGTACATGACAGACAAAAGTATGCCTGTACTTTTGTCTATCATGTACCTCTTTCATTTGGCATAGTGATAACGAACATACAAATAGGTCAAGTACTTACCAAAAATACGTTATATTCACCAGGATTATGACTACTGTCGGCATCTGGGAAGAAAGTAGCTAACAACAGCATTTTGCAAAGTTGCGTGAAGATATAAAGCCCACCAGCGTACACACATTTTGAGAACGTGGCATATTCCGATCTGAAACAGGCATAAGTACAATTTATTCTACTTACACTAATTAGGTTATCACTAACCTATTGAGAAAGTCACTTACATCCCAGAAAACTTATATGCCATATGATACGGTGCGTACACTAACGCTAAGCAATTGCCGAAATGATATAAGGTCATTTTATCTCAGGTATTGTAGTCTTTGTAAGTTATAGGAGCAAGGACCAAAAGGAATTGGACTCAGAGTAAATAATGTCCACTGACAAGACGATAATTTGACGTAGAATCAGACCAACATTATCTAAATTACTAAATCTAATAGTAAGGCGAAAGCTGGTTCTATTTTGTACCGTTAAATCTATATAATTATTTATTCTACAATCTGAAATGCTCAATCACTGGTTAAAATGTCTAAAACAGCAACACAAGACATAATGAACAGTGAAACTTTTGAGTGTAAAGAAATGAAGAGTCTTCATCAAATAAATTACTTTTACTATAATTACTATACAAAAGAATAATTTTTCTTTGGAATTATAGCGTTAATTTCATAGTATTCATTAAATTTTGAACATTTGTTATTTAATCGTATTATAAATTATCCTTTAGTTATTTTCGCATTGATGCAATTTCACACCGCGTGTAATGAATTTTGAAGTTCCATTCCGTTACAATTTTTTATACTTTGAACAAGAAGAAGTTATTTTTTTTCGAGAATAACGAAAATAGTCAGGAAATCAAATATAGAGTTCTAATGTATCCTATTTGTACATTTAAAATATTTACATCATTACATGTGTATATATATACGATATTCATTTTATTTTAACACCAACACATACCTTACCGCTTGTGAAAGTATTTTGCGTGACACGAACTGTAATTTTGGCGCAAAGTTTTGACTTGACGCGGCAAGGGATGAAAAGAAAAAAAATGTAGTTTAATAATACAGACATTATGTTCCTAGTTATAGCCATAAAGGTAAGTCTTATAACTTCTTAAATTATTTTTAGATAACTGAACAACGTTGTATTATAAATTTAGTATAGAGTTGCCAACCGATTATTCTCTTTCATTAAAAAATGTATTGATACCTAGAATTTCTTAATTATATTTAAGTATAGTATAAGATAAACTTAATGATAAAGTACCTAATAAGTTTAATTGAATTATTTATCTTGCTATTGTGATGTAGGATCACTGAGATTGTATTGTTCATCCTGGACTAAAATGGGGAGATTGTTAGAAAGAGATGCAAAATAAGAGCATCATTTAAAAAAAGGGTTGTTCTTTAACCCTTCCGTTTTTTAGCACACGCGCAAAAGGGTAAGGGGTACGTTGTCCAATAGCAGAGCAGAGGTGGCTGAATTTTGAATTTTATTTGTCCGGAGAGAAGCCCGGGTGCCTCTAGGTGGGTGCTCCGGGCACACTCTCCGGGCAGTGTTCTATTGGAACTGCTTGTAACAACCTGTTTATTTAAATTTAGAGGGATATCCATCCTTGTTATGTATTCAATAATCTATGGTGAAGTGAATTTGAATATTTAAATAACTTGAGGTTTATGAAGTAGAGTGATGAAAATTTAATTTAAGGTGAATGTTATGTGAAATTTGTGTCTACTGTATATAAATGACATTTTAAATAATAATCCTGACCCTTGGTAAGTTTATATTGCCAACACATAGTACTGCTGTATGACTTTTAACATAATTTGATATTTGTATATTGACTTGTGTCTTATATTCTGGCATTTTATTAGTTTCACTATGGGAATTTTCAAATAGATTAAGGCAATCCAAAATTATTTTGGTTATATGTTATTGTTTTTAATTACCAAATTACTATTTAATATTTATATTCATATTTTTAAATGCAGACAATTATTTAATTTTTAGAAATATTAGATCAAATTATATAAATTAGTGGTTTAAATTAAATTATACAGAATTAATTACAAATAACACAAGTTAAAGAAAATTTAAATTTTGGATATTATATAATATAATATTTTGGTTATTATATAAAATAATGTTATGGCATACCATTAGGTAATACTAACATACTTACAAAATTATTATAATAAATACCTACCTAAATGTATAGGTACTTTAATTAAATTCACAAATATCACATAAAATAATATACATATGCGTTTAAAATTTCTCATATTGATACCAATATATGACCATCGCGCAGTTTGACTCATAATTTTTGAATCAAGTGTATTGATGAGTAGTAATAGAGGTATAATATTTATAATAGGATGAATTTAAGTTTCTAATAAGACTAAGGCAAGTTATGGGTTCCAAGGAAATTTATTTCTAATTTGTGAAAAACAATAAGAAGTTCTTTGTGTAGGTACAAATTCTGAATGCAGCTGAGATGCTGGAAACTGAATAACGTTGAGTTATTTATTTATTTATTTATTTACTTATAGACACACCAACAGTATACATATACAACATTCAACATACAAACAATTACAAAGCAGGTATTATTTCTGATATGTACACCGATTATAGGTGAGTACAGTTGACACCATATGATAGACTGCATTAAAGTGCTAGTTAACAAATTGATAAGTATTTAAATTTCATGAGTGGATACAAGTAGCATGGGAAATTTTTCCCTATAAAAGCGATCTCAGTATCTTACTCCTGAAGACACCAAACGAGTCATGGAAAATATCTAGGTGATCGAGTTTACTGTTTAGCGCATTGTACTCACGACACGCCCAGTTACAAAAGCTTTTATCGTATTAGTAATACAGGTGAAGTTTTCTTAGTGGGCCTGGATGGCGATATCTGAAAATATGGCTAATAGCGAAAAGTACATGGAGTCTCGGGCCGGATTTTAAAGAAAACTGAAACTAGTTAAGATTTTTCATAATAATAATTATCACCATCATCATCATCATCAACCTTTCATCAACCCTCAACCATAAACATAGGGACCTAAACATAAACTGGCGAAATGTGGGTGCTAGCACCTCTGCCGCTTAACTCGGTCTTCGGCGCTATTCTTCATAATAATTTATAGTTCTTGAAAATTCCAAAACAATCACCGATCTTCGACATAGCTTACCTTTTGCATTTATACAAACTATTCACAAGCATAAAACATTATAAAAACTACGTCTTTATCTAATACGTCTATTTGATATATATCCACGAGGCTACTATATAGCTACTGAACTTATCTTATATAGGTACTATATATCCATTTATACGATTGTCGACATCGGCATCGATTGCTATTTAACATGAGAATCACATATCAAATGTATAATACAATTTTATAGTACGAGTAGAATATATCTTTGCATCCCATAATAATATTTCAAAAAGATTAGTAGGTATCATTAGGTAGTAATGTGGGTTTAGACCTACGCAGCCGCTATGAATGCGATAATGCGTCATATTCACAAGTAGCGCACGAACATGTGAAATAAAATGAAAAAAGAAGAAAAGAGGTCCGCGTCGTGAGGAGTCCACTCACGTCATCCCTCCATTACACATTGTCCTCGCGACAATGGCCCCGGAGTATAAAGAATCGCGGCCATTAGGTAAATTTCCTCATACATTTTTTTGCGTGACACCCTCGCCGCGTAAAAAGTGGGGAAACGCACATTTGTCATGTGGAAGAGAGTAGTGATCGCAGCTCTCGCGAGATCTCAATCTTGGTGTGTTGGCGAGAAGTTTTTGTGCACCTTAATCGACTGGGGGGCTCAGGTGCCGTCTTTGTGTTTTGGACGTTTACTGATAAAAAAATCTTTGATGGAAGTTTCTCGATTGCAATGTTTCCTAGTTATTCAAGAAGCTATGTCATGGTTTGCGCTTGGCCGTCAAGGAAACCGGAGTTTCGTAACTGGTTTCCTTGAAGGCTTTTTAGTTTATTGGACCATTTAGTTTATTGTCCCATAATCGTGTTCTTCCCATAATAGGTATAAGTGTACTTAATCATAGGTGTCTCTTAGTTACACTTGTATGTGTATTTCTACACTAGGACGGTAAGTAACGCGTAGGGATATAGCTCTGAGTACCTGTAGCTACTGTACAAAATAGCGATATTATTGCTGGGTTTCTGGGCAATGTTTAGCTTAAGCCAAATAACCATAATTATTTTAATAGTTAAGTACACGAATTAGGTACTAAGTTATGTTTTACTTCTTGTGCACTTATACTTTGTAGTACAAGTTTTGTAGTTTATTTTTTCGTATATTGCTCTAAGAATTTGCGATATCGGTCCCCCCCAACGCAAATTTCGCTCAAACTGTGAAGGTATGAACGCGGCCGTCGCAATCAATAATATATTATAGGAAAATAATTTCAATTTGGAGTGTGAGCGGTGGACAGACGAATGCATTATTCAGCCCACGTACGCTGCAGGCGAGTGTGCCACGCAGATAAGCGTGTATTGAGCCGAAAATGCCGAAAGTCCGAAACACTCGGTCGCCGGGGGGCCTTATCGGAAACGGCTTACGGTGACCCCATGCAAACTCCCTAATGCGACATCGCTCACCGGGCTGGCCCTCCGCGCCGCCCTCCGGCGATCGATCTCGATGCAAAATTGCCGATAGGGGATGCTAGTTTTGTTTCTTGTGCGTAATTTTTTTATTGCTATTATGTTGATACGATCTGACTAGTTACTTGGCAGGTGGTTTTGTCGACGACCCTAACGGTAACCATATAAAAGAAGAAGCTTAATTTAATGAGCAGAAACCTTGTTCACCTATACCTACATAATGTATCGCTAAAAAGCTATCTAAAAAGAAAATTCACGATTGCTCAAAGTATTCGTGTTTGGAGATTTAGAGCTTGTTCATAAAGCCCGATAAGTTTTTATATACCACTGAATATTGAACGGTTCGGCTCCATATACATATTTTGCAAAGAAATACACGCAATGTATCTCAAGACCGTGGGATAGGGTAAGCGAGGTGGGGGCGGGTGAGACGCAAAATGAATAATTCGCTCGGATTTGATGGTATCATGAAACTCGACTACCTATTCATATCACACTAAACTTAGTATGGAGCGCCTGTTCAAATGTAGGAGTATCAAGATGTTATAAATGTTTTATTATTTATCAGTTGCTAATACAATAAAGTATATCGTGTAGTATTTTCGATGGAGAGAATTTAATTAAGTACATAATTTGAATACTTACAATATAGTGAGTGCAAGTTTCAAAGAGAAATAGTGTGACGACACTATAGTCTCTACGCCTATCTTTTCTATATTATGTCTTCTCAACTAAATCTACCGCTGAAGCTGTTAGGATTTCCACATTAATTGTCATGTATCAGCAGTCTTGAATTTGGTGACTGAGGCCGGGCACAAACCACGTACGTTACATGGCATACATGCCCTCCGGCCACCATGGCAACTGAGCTGTAGTCTAGCAGATAAGATACTATGAACATCTAAGTGGAAAAGTATGACTCGGCCATTTTAGCAATCGACAACATTATGTACCTACTTGTACTTAGGTCATAATTTCTTTTTATAACAGTCATAATATTTTCTTGTTCTTTATGGCATAAAGAACAAGAAAATATTATACAAGAATATACAAGACAAGTACAATATAAGACAAGTAGGTACATAATGTTGTCGATTGCTAAAATGGCCGAGTCATACTTTTCCACTTAGATGTTCATAGTATCTTATCTGCTAGACTACAGCTCAGTTGCCATGGTGGCCGGAGGGCAGTGCTTTGAATGTGTTTGTGCGCCTATTATGTATAAAATGTGGATAGCTGTAATTGGTTATTGTTTACTAATTATTTACTGGTAACTTCTGTAAACGACTGTTGTTATCTCAAATAAAATAAAATAAACTACGGGTTTGACTCTACATCTCCTCTGACGGCATTCTTTGCTCTGCAATTCGCTTCGACAATCCCTGCTCAAATTATTCTTTTAGTTCAAGTTACATTATTTTTAATATCAAGAGTTTAAAAATATATTAAATTCTAGACTGTACCTAAATCATAACGTTACCTAGACCCAACTCAGCCATAGCTAATACCGACTAGTTTCTGACGCGCAGATTAACATATTAGATAGATTTCTTCATATTATGTATAAGAGTGCCGCGACCAATTCCAAACAGACATTTTCATGTTCATAAATATTTGCTCTGCGTTGAACCGAACCCATTATTGTACGTAGCAGTTGAGCGCTCCACCGCTACGCCACTAACGTCCTCCCATTGATTGATTGATAGCTTATTATACGACTGCTTTTAAAGTCGGCGCCCATCCCCTTATCGTGTCGAAGAAATGTTCCAATAACATATACGGAAAAATTTCAAACTATTAGGTACGTAAGTTAAAAAAATCTGATTATCTTGTGTTAATTAAGTAAAGTGAGAAGAACTAAGCTACTTGTTATATATAAATATTCTTTGGATATTTGTCGGACTGCACCTGTCCTAGTCCGACAAATATCCTAAAAATAAATATTTAGTGCAGTAGTGAGCTTGTGTGCATAATCGGAAGTTGACATAAACAACACACTACACACATACATTTCCAGAAAAATGGAGGCTTAATTAGAACTCAATTTGTTGGTGGACAGATAGACTATCATTTTATTGTGTATGATAACAAAATTGTGATATTCATAATACTATACATTTAAAGCTAATAAAACAGTAAAGTTCAATTTATATTTATTGCAGGCTTTGCCTCGGTGCGTAGGTATATGCGCACATCGGGTTCACTTCCTGAGTTATTTACGCACCCTCCTCGCGGCTCTCCGACACATCGCGCATATTTATTCATAGGCCTGCGTATTTTTTACTCGCCCATAAATATTAAAGGCGCCTCGTGCCGGCAGGATTTTCAATTCGACAGCAATGTCGGATCCCCTTAGATTTTAGGCTTTCTCTCTTTCCGCGGATTAGAGCGGTTTGATGTATGGCCGCGGGTGGCGGTAAATCAAATTTTGATTGCTATTTTCTTTGTGGAAAGTCGGGATCCTCCGCCGGGGACGCGTCGTGTAACGTGGGTTAACCGATCCCCAGGCGCGCCGCCGTCTTATGTGGATTGTATGTACAACACTTATTTTTCGTATTTCTTATTCTGGGATTGACGTAAAACCAATTCCATTTTTTTAGAATCCCTCGGCTAAGTAAGTACATTAAGTGCTTAGGACTGAAGCTCAGTAATTTCCTGTTCTAAACTAATATCGGTACCCGAGTTATAAGTAAATGTTTCAGTTATCTTATGGTATAACGAAAATAGAGACTACTATTGATAGTAATCGTGGATACATTACTAAAAAGCTCCGCGATTACAACGTAGCCATACGACTTTAAGTTTACTTAGGGCTATTGAAATCAAATTTGTTTGGATAAGTTGATTTTAGTGAAATAACTCGTAGCCCAGGGAGACGGCGCGCAGTAACCGCTTGTGTGATCCAATTGCGGATCGCTCTAGAGGCGATCCTAACGGATGGAATCAAATTCAGCCGCCCTTTAAATATTTGAACTGATGCTGCAGGCGCGGGGAGGGCCGGCGCTGGGGTCGGGGCTAGGGGGATACACAAATCACAAATTGCTTCTCGTTGAATGTGTTATCGTTTCTTCTTAAGAAATATCTACCGACTTTTATTTATATAATGTAACAACGTTTAAAATTCTACGATATTCATTCTAAAAGAGTGAAGAGTATTGAGTGCTTCACAAGCGCTGCATACGTAATATAAATAGTGCCTACATTTGAGGTAGTTAGGTTGGACGAGCGGCCAGCGGGCCGAGGCCGGAGGGTGGGGCCCACCTCCGGATAAAAAAAGGATCTCGAAAAATTCTCGACCCTTTTTATACTAAATAGATAGCTAACACGGCCTGAGTGGAGTTTCAATAGATGCTTTCTCGACGGAAGAAGCGACCTGTAAAGAATCGAGGGCCGGTGAAGAACCGTGTTATATAGCTAGCATCGCGTGTACTGCGTGTCACACAGTTTTTCCTTTTATTTTTTACGCGTGCCCTCCTCAGAGGGATAAGAGGAATTCTTTTTAAATTGGAAATGTTTTCTAAGAGGATTACGATTTGCGGAGGTGTGCGCCGATGCCGGCGAAGGGAATAAGGGATCGTGTTACTGTTTTGTGTTTAACATTCTTAAAATTTTGTCCATTATGTGCGCGCATCAAGTGGGCTTAGCGTGTGATTCAAAGAGATTGCCTTTCAATAGTTTTGTAACACGTTTATGGCGGATTTTATTTTAGGAATAACATTAAATGTTTCAGTTTTATATTTTAATTTAGATATTTTATATAGGACTTCACTTCACATGATAGTAAGCCGAAAACAATGTTTCACTTACGTAGGTATATTTTTTGAAGACCTTACACTAAAGTCTGTAAATTTAATAGGGTAAACAGACCTCTATCAATACTTTTTTCTATCTGCTAAACAACGGATGAGGCACTGACTTAGACTTTCCTTTCGGAGTAGTACCTCCCGGTAAAGTCAACATACGGACTTGAAAGTGCAGTACAAAAGAAAGTCCTAGATTAGTACCTATATCTTAAGCGATTTACAAAAACAAGGAGACTACGAAAAAGTGTTCACATCGACTACGACGGAGACTGGTGGTGTTTTACAATTCCGTCTTTATTTTGATGCATAATTCAAATCCAAAATATGAAAGAAGATTCAAAAAACTTGTTCACACATATTACAATGGCGATAACGTCAAGCTCCGCTTGTTCTGTGAAAATATCGCGCAAGTTATACGAACAATGGGCCGATATTCCAAGTGACCATTACTTGTGTGAAGTAGATGTAAGCACAAAGCTTGCCGTTTGCCGAATAAGGATTTTTTTATGTTCGCTCTAACTTCATTATGCTGTTGAGGCAATCTTTCTCGTTATTGTAATAAAGGCTAAAGTTCCACCGCAGCGAGCACATGCTGGGCTTCATATAGGATTATCTTGTGTAGTTGCACCATTAGCGATGGGGATTCAGTTTAAATTTTCACATCACCCCCGCCCTATTGCTTAGTTTGGACAATTTGAAAGTTTTTGCTGTGAGAAAAAACGTAACGACGAGTAATATTATTTATTGCTCGATTTACATCAAAGTAATAAAATATTTAGGGGTGTTTTTACGACTAGAATATTTTTTTTACGGCGGAGAGGTTCAACCTAATCATAGTAAGTAATATTAATAAATAGCACATTTATTTTATGTTGCACCAGGAGCTAGAAAATATATAGTTCTATAAATATTATATTACAACTTAGTTGTTAATGTAGATTGGAGATATTTAAAAAATTATACTCAGCTACTTGGAGAGCTTCAATGAACGATTTTGAAAGTAAAAATATATCTTGTGTATAAGACTTGTCTATTTGACTGAGAACCATTGAATGGAGTTTATTGTATAGGTATGGCAATTTTTGGAACCATATTTGATTCTAATTGTATCAGTAAAAATAGAATCTTACTTATACTTACATAAATTACAATATTATAATAGGGACTTACCTATGCATACATTTTAAAAATGTCTCATAGGAAAGTTATGTCAAAAGGCAATTAAGTACAAAATCAAAGATTATTTGGATGATAAAATAAACCTGAAAATGAGCTGTTCACTCAACTTACTACTCAATCAAATAATTGTATCTAGACTAAGTAACAAAAAAGTGTAAATTTACCCAAAAAAAAGAAAAGCCCGCTGATTTTCTTGCCGGAGTCTTCCCAAGCTGGGGCCGCGTTTCGAACCGGTGATCCATATGCTAAGCAAATCTATAATATACTAGCTGACCCGCCCCACTTTTCGCCCGTGGTATGTTTAAACCGCTCGACCGATTTTCTGCAAACTTCATATAAACCATCTACTAAATAGTCCGAACAAAGCCTGAACATTAGGTTTGGATAGGTGAGCCCGATCTTGAGTTATAAAATTACAACGAAAAGTGGCACTAATTTTTATATATTAGATTACTAATTTTGATGTTTTATCAGTTCCGTTTAATCGTCAATACAGAATAAAGGTCATCAAGCATCCAGCCGAGCGGAGACGCGTTCACTAAACAGATTTGAACACAGACAAAACAACGACCAATTGAACAAAGACAAATTATTAGTAGGTATATTTTTTTGTAAGTAGCATTATAGTAAATCTGAGTAGACAAGCGAGGGTGCGTGGTGGACGCGTGTAGTAAGAAATATTTGAGTAACAATGAGGGGGTTGCCGGCTTTAAATTGTGACCGCCTCCAGTAATTGAGTTTTACACTCACATAGGGTGCGTCTGCGCAAGGGCTATTGTAGACTTTGACAGGTGGTAATATTTCCGAGATAATAGTCCGGTCCGACAGGAGGTGGACCCAACATTGTACTTAGCATGCCCGATCAGGAGCAGACACTTGAAATGCGGAAATGGACGGAATTAGTCGTCTCTTTATGATACAAGTAATTCTATTATAGTATATTATTACACGCTAATACGCAACGCAACGCACCCGAAACGTCGGCAAAAGTAAGTGTTCAAAAATATATCGCGTGAAGTCCCGAACATTATAAACACTATTATATTATTACATTCTGAAGCTTTACGCGAATGCCACACTTCGAAATGAAACCACGTTTACTTATTGTATCGCGATTATTTGGTGTTGCTTACTATTAGTCTGAAGTTTCGGCTACTTTCCGGCAATCATTCTTCAAACTATGTGACAAGTACCATCCCTAGTCACTCCGCAAACATGTCTGCTGAAAAATAGTCGAAACGTCAGAATAACAGTAAATATATCACTATAGAATTCGTAAAGGTGATTTCATTTCAATAGTGTATTGTTTACTGAGGGAAGAAAGTAACCAAATATCTTTGAGCATGGAACTTCTAATGCGTCTAGTTCTACCTACACCGAAATAACACATGTTTCTACAACTTCTATCGACTCTATAAACAAATTAACATGAAGCTGCTATAAATCGGTAGTACTTAATTGTTAGTGTACGTTGGAATTAAATAAGAATGGTTTCACATTTCAAGCACACAGCCCACCTGATGGTGGTGAATCACGAACACTTGCTACAATGGAGCTGCTTGCCGTTTGCCACCTACTATGAGGATAAGAAAGGGAAAGAAGAATACGAGGTCTTCACATGCTCACTAAATAAGGTAAATTGCAGCAATAAATAAATATACAAATATGAATTAATAAATAAATGAATCAATATAGGGTACAGCCACTCTCTTCTCCGGTCGGGACATTATTCTAAGTTCATGATTCTATCACTCTTCCTCAGCTCACAAAATTATGGAACTTATTATTTTTTTAATTTGAACTATTGTGTTAGGTAATAGCTTAATTTATGTAGCCAGCTAGATTCATATAGGTCTATATAAGGAAGACTTATAAATGCAAACGTATAAAATTAATACACTACTGTACAGGTGATCGTATCAAAGGATTATGATAATAGTAATACATATAGGTAGGTACTCTTCCAGGCAACCTTTGGATGGACAGGAGTGCATAGAGATGTAACGTTTACAATAAATACAACACCTCTATACAATACAATACAAATAATTGATAAATACTGTATGCACATGTACAATTATAGAAATATAATACACAAAGTACAGATATCCTATAGGTACCGGTTGATTTTATAGCCGTTTCGGAAAAAAAAGTTTTGGCCACAATTTCGATACCATAGTAAATTCGTAAGAAAGTCCTAATTTGGCGAAAAAAAATATTTTTATTTTTACCCTTCCCATAACCTCATTTTTCTGTTCACCTGTACATTATTGCCATACATAAAGTATTTTTTTATTTCAAATTAAAAGTTCCAGACGATTTTGCTATCGTAACTGTGTGAAACAAAATTTTCTTTTTCCGAAACAACTATAAAATCACTGTGTATAGGCAGAAAGTATTCAGTTACCAGTTTTTTGAACGATCCCAATGTTTGAGCTCGCCTAATAGATAGGTTTATTATTTCCTCTGCCTAGACATTTATACTAAGCTATTCACAACTTTTTGTGACACTAATGCGCGTTATTACTTCTCAATGTACATCATATCCATAACGATTCGTAGAATAATGGCAATTAGAATGTTTAGTAAGTGCAATATTATGTCAAATTATCGCGACTGGACGTTACTTACGGAAGTAATGTGCGGTTTATGCTGTATTAAGATCTTTTTACTATTACGGCTACATCTTGGAGGCACATAAACCGGCTGTAACCGTCACCGGTCATTACGCGGAATGTCGTGGACTAACAATATTACTGCAATATGTGAGAGCATTGCCAATACGCACCGACTATTTGAAGCTCGTCAAAACTTAATTGTTGGTTTTCTTGATTCATTATTAAGAGATATGGGGCTGATAGTAAGGGGCCCGAGAGCACGTTAAGCCGTTGGTACCGTGCATCGGTCTCATACGAATATCTGCGGCAATCGTTACGGGTAGCTGGAGCGCTAAAAGTAGCAATTTGAGTGAACAGTTTATTTTCGGGCTTGTTTATCATCCAAATAATCCTGGATATGATCCTTTTTGGCATACTTTCTTTTAATTACATTTTTAAATTTATGTTTAGGATAATCTCTAAGTTCATTAGAGAGTTTGTTAAAAAGCGTATACAATTACTTTGAAAAGAATTCGAAATTAGGGATATTTTTGTGTCTGGTATTTACGTTATGCCTATCACAAATTAAGTGAAAGTTTGTAATATTTTTCATCAATAATACCTACAATAGTTACCTGCCTTCCATAAGATTTGCAAGTAGCTGCGTATATCATTGTTTTATAAAACATATGACATAAAATAATACAGGCTTATCCATCTTGTTCGTACCTACAAAAATCGCAATAAGAATTTACGCACAGAAACAAAAACAGAATGATAGCTTTCAAATAATAAAACATTTTCGACTGGTTGGCTCACCCCGCCTCCACCCTATGGTAATAAAAGCAGATACATTATAAATCTATGGGACATCGTCCACCGTAGTTATGGGTTATAGTCAGAGCGGCCGCGACGCGTGACGTAGTTAAATGTTTTATTGTATTTTCACGGCGGCGTGTAGCATTAGTACTGCGTTATAATATTTTGCTTAGTACACAATAACGTGGACACATAAACGACGTTATGTCGGACCGGCTTCCACGGGCATTAGGCTTCGTAAAACGGTTATAATACAATACATCTCTTGTCACTCAACTATAAAAATGTTATGCCAGTAGGAGCAAACCGTTATGTAGCTGTCTTTCGTTTGTTTTTCTCAGTTCTATGTTCTTAATCTGAGTGGAAAGATTCTAAATAAGTAGAGAGAAAAGTTCAGGACTGCATACGTATTTAGAGAAAGATATTGATGCGAGTTTTCTAGCCAATATCGGGCTAATGATGAATGATTGATTTAGGTATTGACGCAGGAGTGATCTGCCGTAAAAGGGTTATGGAGTGTCCTCAGGACATTAGCTATAAGTGATGGATCACCACTCTTTGTCTACTCGTGACTTGATATTGCCATTAGCACGTTAGGTAAAGCCTTATTTACTAATCTTCGACAGTCGATAACTTTATTTATGGAGTAATTACATGTGAATTGCTATAAAAGATAAAAGTTTTAAGAGATGTCTTAATTTTTGTCAAATCATTATAATCCCGCATCGTAATAAATAAATTTCACAAACATATCTGGGATAAACAAAACTATTTATAACAAAAATATCTGTACTAACTCATTAACATACAAGTAGTAGAGTTTAATAAACGTAATGAACCTGTTAATCATATTCTTGATTTATTTATTGTATATTTTAGCAACAAATCCAGAGCGTCTATCGCTACACAAATAAAAACATTTTTTATCACATGCTCGATGTGGAGGCTCCGACTATCTGACTCGACATGACTTTGCAGCTAGGGTAATCAATTTATTCCATTAACATATAGTTTCTTTATGAAATTTCCCGCCCTGAAGGCCGGTCTGAAGCGGCGGCCATGATTAATATTTGAGTCGTGACTGGCCGCGCTTAACCGACCGGAACATATCGCTTATCTAATGTTCGAAGTGTATTTATACGGTGTTTTGTATGTTTTGCTTACGATAACCGACATATATCAAATATTTTTCAACACTGATTAATGGATAATATTATCGTATCTACGAGTTGGGACTTGGGTTGCTGCAGTGGCGTATTTTGGCAATGAAGTAGTACTGTAACGAAGCATTTATACCAGTAAGTTACTGTTTGATGGCGAGATGGCGTAGGCGTCTATGCAGTACCTATATTATACGCTAGTCTAGTTAAGCAGTTGTTTTATAGTTTTGGGGGTGATATGATGAAAAAAGTATTGATAAATAAAAAACTCGACTGCTAGTGAAAAGATCGAAACAAGTTTATTTCTTCAAACACACTTAAACACACCATTTCGGATTCATTTTTTTTTATCTATGGCACGTCAATTTGACTTCACCTCGCCCGATGTTAAGCTGAAGGCAAAGTCCCATGAAAGAGGGTCACCATTGCAAACACGTTCAGTGCTACAATGGTGGCGCTCAGCTTGACGGCCTCATCAGATGCTTTTTCACGCCCCGCTTAAAGGACCCGGGACTGTAGGAAGAAGGAAACACGTGCGCCGGCAAGGAATGCCAGGACTTAATGGCACGGCAGAGAAAAGACTCACCGAACCGCTTGGTTCTTGATGGAATATTCTGTACCGTATGCGAGTGACACCTAAGCCCTGCACGCGTTGTCCTGTGTAGGAAAGGGGAGGGTGGGATTAATTGGAAGAGCTCATCAGAACATTCACCATGGTAGAGACGGTAAAATACTGCCAAGAACGCAACAAATTCGTTCTCAAAATACGGACTAACAATTTATAGTGTTCTAATGAAACGTTTGTGGCGCAGGATTATCCTACATAAGAGTGTATGTTTGACACAAATAATTAATTTAAGTATTAA
Organism: Pelosia muscerda; assembly: GCA_963691645.1. Classification (NCBI taxonomy): domain Eukaryota; kingdom Metazoa; phylum Arthropoda; class Insecta; order Lepidoptera; family Erebidae; genus Pelosia; species Pelosia muscerda. Next base: position 18,706,949 of record OY829106.1, read on the forward strand.
TGTGTATTTCCAGCATCATTAACTTTCTAATTAGAGGATGGTCGCCTTCCACTCCACCATCTCTTCAAAAAGAGCATTAGAAGCTTTCTGCAGGATAACACGGCAAACGTCCATTGGCCACAGAAACTTTTCTATTTCCATCAGGTGGACCGTGTGCCTGTCTGCTACCTAAATGCTATAAAAAAGCAGTTCATTAAGTACTACAAGTACCTTCAGCAAAGAAATATAAATTAACTTATCATTACAAAACATCAAGTTGGAACTCCTGTTATTTACAAAGTCCACAATCGTCAGTTATTTTAGGCTTCATTTTTTACGTGTCCCCCTAGGGGAGGGGAGAGGGGAGTGGGGAGGAGGCTACTCACAATCCATTAAAGCTGGAAAAATACTTGAAATTCAGCGACTCATACAATAAACATGCTGGTTGCGCGCCGCGGACACAGTTTTTGTCGCGCGACATGGCCGCGGCTTTTTGTCAAGGATTCTTTGTGCTCAGTTTTTGCCCACTGACCGGGAGTCCATCGAGTGCCGTTGGAATTGATATTTGTAATTGTATTTTCATTGTGTTTACAATATGGAATCTGTTCTTCTTCTTATTAAAGTTATTTTAAGATTTCAAGTGAACTACTTATTATTAGTTACTACTGATAAAACGTATTTGTATGCATAAATATGGCTATTTGCACTGGACTGTTCGTGCCTCGGAGAGCACGTTAAGCCGTCGGTCCTGGTTACCATACGAACATCTGTAGCAGTCGTTACGGGTAGTTGGAGACCTCAAAAGTCCAACTAGCCTAACTACAGAACTTTGATATCGCCAATTTGGTTGTGGAGGTTTTATAGCAGTGGCTTCACGAAAAATATCGAAGTTCAGTCACATCTTTGTTAGACTAGAAAGCCGACTCCAACTATGTTGGGAATAGGCTCAGAGAATGATGAGATGTGCAGTGAGTAAGCACTGGCGAGTTACGTGCAAGTGTATGTGAATGTGTTGGACATATTTATTATTATACACTTATAATGAAGAAACTTTGAACTTTGACATCTTGTCTAGGTGACCCAATCGGGGCGTCTGGGTAGGTCTGATTGCGGTTCAACCAACATTCTATGAAAATGAATTAGTCTATTTCCTAGTCATTATATAGGAAGGTATTTATTAGTATATTTTACAAAAGATTCCAGACCAAAAAACCCAATTCCAGAATCCAATGGAAATTAATGTCTAATTTATTTTGTGTCTAGATGGCGTTGTGTGGTATTATTATAAGCTATGTTTCGTCCCTCTGACCAGCCCCTGAAGTAAAGGCCGCATTATTCATCGCATAAACGGGCGAATATTTTCGCAGCTCGGGGATTTTGAGCGGCGGCAGAAAAAATAGATGCGACTTATCTCACCGCAGCCTCCTCCTCTCAGCGACACACAGATAAGCTATGAGATGTTTTATGTATGTTTGGATTTAAGTTTTACACTATTGACCGTATGAAGGGGACACTGAAATGGGGAGGTCTCAAAAAAAATATAATCAAACTTTATTCGGATTTTCTTCAAAAGTTATTTAGTTTAGGTTGATGTTGAACTTGATAACATTATTACAGATATTATTTGATGTACGAGTTTATTCGGATTAAATATCTAACACAACGTTTTACTTGCTATTTACAATTTATTTTATTTGGGAGGTATGTACTTATCGAAAGGTTGGATATCCCTGTCCAGGATAGGCATCCGATGGCTAAGCCCGGAGGTTGCGGATTCGATCCTCGTCCAGTGCAACAAATATGTGCATGAATAATGTTTGTATGTGGATCACTTCAGCGGTTGCTGCTCTTTCTTGGTGAATTTTATCAGGACATAGCTTATGATAGAAATAACATTTAGAAAATCCAGTTGAAAATTCGGGCAATATGAAACGAATGTATCTACCAATCTAACATAACATAAACGAATGGGTTCTATCAGCATACGGCGAGTGTTAAGCCACTGAGCGTGAGTCCTGTGCGAGGGTTGGCGAGGCGCCCTCCGGCTGACCTCACGTCCGCAGGGGTAGCTCGATTGTTGTTGCGCGGCTCGTCTCCGTGGGGGAATTTGCCAATGGGTGATGGACAAGTACCTCTATTGCTATTAACATTTAAAAAATCATTATGTATTCTGTTAGATGTACTAAAATACAGTAAAGAGAAAACATATCTAAGTATATAATATATATCGGTTCCGGTGGGATTGGTATCCGTGGGGATTTCGCGCACGGAAAAAAAGTATTAGTATAGACTTCTCCTGATACAATTTATATTACGTATGATACCCAGTGCGTTCGATAATTAAGTATATATATGCAATTTTTTTTAACTGATAGAACAATCCGTGCAACTTTAGGCCCATCCAACTATAAACGCTACAGTTTATGGTGCAAAATGTGAATTCCTCAATCCCCATCTCATTTCTTAACTCAATAAATTGTTATATTGTCCTCAAAACGTCGTGTTTTTGCCAGTCTGGTTCCTACAACACGATGCGGGCACGTCGCAGATGATAGCTTATTTGGATCAGCTCTTACCTTGGCCATATTAGTGTAATAAGTTTCGAGTGAAATATCAGAAGTTTTTATGAGGCAATTATTAGCATATTGTGTGACAGTGGGGGTTCGCTCCCGGGCGGTCCCGCGGTCCCGCGGTCCGAGGCCGGGGCCCCGCTGGGCTCATAGATAAACATGTCGGTGCTTCCGAATACTTGCGCCGTGCCCGCTCATATTGATTTTGTTTTTGTTACAATGGGATATATGTAGTGTGAGGCGTGCTCATTTGTACCTTGTCGGCTAGCAATGGCCGTATTCACAATGGGTTTTGTTCATATTGTGCTCATTGAAAGAAATTGAAGTTCTTGTATTTAAATATAGGTTAGTACTTACAAGAAAGTACAATACATGTGGAGTGGCTAGGATATTTAGGCCATATTATAACTACTGTTTTATAAATTTACGCCTAAGAGATAAGCAGAAACACACAGAGGCTGAATTTTTCATTTGTCGAAATCCACTAACCCAAATATAACCTTAATTTGAATTTTACGATTAATAAGCTATGAACGTCAATCAGTATTGAAAGTGCCTTACGAAAGCTATGTATTAATAGTAGTTTATGAAACTGTTGCCTAATTAGGGGTCCTTGAAATAAGTAGGTACGAGTGTGAGTTAAGAAAACAATTAGTAGGCGAGTTTGTTTATACCAAGTTATATGCCGTTTTATACAGTACTTGATCTAATCTCATGAAATAGTTAATATATTTTGTATAAACATTCAGCGTTATTTTTATTTCATTTGTAAACGTCAAAATCTATTTGCTGATTACGCATGTGTTTTGCGCCGCGTCATTAGATTAGGCAGAAAAACTACATTGAAACCTTCTTTGTCAGCAAGAGTTGTATCGTAATGAAAAAAGAAATACTTCGTTTTATTTTGATAGCTAATGTGTAAAGCCAGCCATTAAAGTTTGGTTTTGATGTTTTAATTTTGACATTTCAGTATGAGATCAGACGAACATTCCTTTAATATAATCAGCTATTAATATCTGGCCATAATATAATTATACATAGGTACGTACGTCATAAATATACAATGGATATGAAGTCCGCCATGAGTAAATACCTCCTCTAAAGTTGATAATTCGGAGTAACAATTCTTTATGCGTTTTCTAAGTACGATAAAAGCTCGCGCACAATTGATCCCTATTAATCCGTGCACATATGCATGCATGCATGTATAGTTAGTTTACGTGCGTGATCGTCGTGGCCGTGCGGGCCGGCGCGGGCGCAGATAAACCATAGCTTTAATTACTACTAAACACAATTAAACGCTGTGCATGACTCGCACGCGGCCTTAGCACGTAACGTGCGCGTCTCACTACGTTTGCTTTTTTAGTTTGATTTTATATGGTATTACTAAAATAATTATAAGATTGTTTGAATGTTAGGATTGCTTAAAAGATTGTCTGAAATATTTTTTTATTTATTTTAAAGAAAAGGTTATGTATTTACCTTATTATTTATGAGTTGTGTATTTAAGGGACATAGTAGAGTCAATCTTGTTATAAGATCAATTTGTATTAGATCAACTTTGACTATTTAAGTTCTTGAACATATTTTACCAGTGAAGGAATTTTTTTTGAAGTCAAATCTATTCGTCCCTTTTAGCGTGATTGTGTTAGAAACTTAAAATTACGGACTATTCTAGAATGGTGCACTTCTCAAAATTAGGCTGACTTTGGTGTCTACACTGTCCTGTGTATTGTTTAAAAGTAAATAGGTATGCACTGTCCTGAATCTACGAAAGCAGAAAATGGAACTACTTACGGGTGTTTTGATCTATTGGTATTGGAATGCCTTACCAGCTCACTTGTTTCCTCTTTCCTACAGTCCCCGGTTATTTAAAAGGGCGTGAAAAACATCTGATGAGGCCGTCAAGCTGAGCGCCACCATTGTACCACTGTACGAGTTTGTAAAATTGACCCTCTGTCCTAAGATTTTGCCTACAGTTTATCATCAGGCAAGGTGAAGTCTATATAACGTGGCTTAGATAAAAAAAATGTACGTGAATTGAAAAAGCCTTACAAAAGTATAGCGATACTTAACAGTTGAACAATTAGTCCTTAACCAGGGATCGTAATAAATTGTACATATAAATTCCACCTAGTCTAGTTCAGTTACGTTCTACGTCTACCTATATCCAAATTCCTTTCAGCGATTTATGATCGGTTGAGACGCGCACGCGCAGTTTCTCAGAATACCCGCGTCCCGCTTCGCCCTTCTTGCGGTGCTCTGTGTGCCCAACGCACCGCAGTTACGCTAACATTATTTTATTCTTTCCTTTAATTATACAGATAGATACGTTATTAGTTTAGATTTTTAGGTTTCCAGCATACAGTTATTCAAATATGATAATGATTTATTTCAACTAAGTATTCTGAGAATTTAATCTTCTTGCTTATGGATATGGATCAAAATCAGGTTGACCGTATGCTTGTCTGCCACCTAAGTGGTATAAAAAAATCAAGACCAGACCATACAGACCAGGGACGTTGCACAGGTAAATTGACTTTTGTTGAAGAATCACAACCTTGTCGTGTATTTGTGAATGAAAGAATATCACGCTGAAATCACGGATACATATGTCATATTCATATTGCCATTGTCTGTAATATTTTTACGATTAGATCATTAAACAAATCACTATTGTATAACTCATAACCTAAAAAAAGACATTAAGATACTTTTTATTTGGGTACACATAATTTTTTATGAAAATAACATTAGCAACCGGAATTACTAATATCCCTCTAACGCCTCCAGCTAAGCACAATGGCTAGGATTAGGAATGGATTCACGTCGGTAGTGTAATTGTAGGATTCGAACTCGTGATCTCTCGATCGTAAGGCTGACTACTTAACCACCAAACTACTGACACTTACTTCTTTTCCTCTATAAATGAATGAAATTAAAATGAAATGTGTTAAAATGAATGAATGAAAAATTGGGCCTGTAGAGTCGTGAGCATTGAAAACGACATATAATAATTGTAGCCATGTAATACTTACCATACTAATGATTGATCATTTGGCTAGCATCGGAGGAATTACACTAAGTGCGCCGGTGTGTATGATGCGGCGGCGAGGCTGGAGCAGCGGGCGGCGCGCTTTGAGCCCGCCGCACTACCGCAACTTGTCGGCGACCCGCCGAACGCGCTCGGCGAATGGCTAATGAGCCTCCGACCTTCCAGGGCTACCCCGCACTCCTAGGACATGCATATTAGAGTTAGGTTACGAATAAAGTCGAGGAATACAGCTTTACTAGCAAACAGGTTTCCTTCTTCTACAATTTCCTGGCCATATTATTATAATGGCATAGACAGACACAGACATTGCAACATTGATGGTGTCTGAAATGGTGACGTCTTACCTGAGACTTTACCTTCAGCTAACAAATATAAAAAATATATCAAAAGCTTGATACTTTAGGTACTTAATAATAATAAATCTCTTTATTGCTCACCATAGGTTAGGTATCGCTTCTCGGCCTTTTGGCTAAGTTCAAAGTGTAGTACTGTATCTGTTCTTTTCAGCTTACCACAGGAACCGTATTTCAATAAATCCGCGGTACAGTTCAATGTGGTACATACAATTGGCGGCCTTATCGCACATTAGGCAATCTTTTACAGGCAAGCCATAGGATGGAGAAAAATATACTTAGTATAAAGTTTGGTGTAAGTACATACGTACTACGTCTGATACTCTCCAAGACGTTAATTGGTAGTTCCATGCAATTTACACCGCATAGCAAGGAATCGGGTCAAAATGTTATTTTCCAAATTAATTCAGCTGCTACATTTTCGGTTAGGAATTCATTTTCGGCATACCCATTTGGTCACAAAGTGCCTGATTGGCGGCAATAGGCTCGTCATCTATTACATGAGACCTAAAATCATAGTTGGCGAAATGTGGGTGTTTAATACACCTCTGTCTATATATGTATAATTACGGGCGTGTACATATGTATGTATGTATCAAAAACTTAAAATGTGCGTCAATGCTCGTGACAATTAACACACCCGAGCTCCATAAAATTCTATAGCTTCTAATTTAAAGGCATTAATTAGTGTCGCAATCTTTGAAGTAGAGCTCGTAAGTACTGGCAGTAGTTGCGAGGAATGAGACCCGCGCGTACCGAGCGGAGCCGGGTCGCATTCCCGGGCGGTCCTAGGTTATATTGATTTCACGGGAGCGGCGGCCCTGGTTCTTTACGGGCGCCGCCGTCACCTGTCATCCATCAGTCGGCGACAACGCGCATGCGCATACCGGCCGCAGCGCAGATTGCCTGCGCGCGCGCTCCCCCTCGCTCTCGATCGCGGATTCAAATTTAACGGTAGATAGCCGCGGAACGCAATAAAACAGCAGCAGTCGCATTCCGATTTATATCGAGTTAGACTAGTTTTGATGGCTGCCGTGCCGAAAAGGCATCGAACGAAATTGCGAATAATAATAATGATTGGCATGAACGTTTAGGCTATAGCATAGCTGTGCACTATTAAAGTAAGGGTGTAAAGAGCGCTAACAACATCTTCAAACTCCTAGGGGATAAAAGCAAGTGTACCAAGTTGCAGTTGGTTTACTAGTAAACCAACTGCAACTTGGTACACTTGCTTTTTGAGGAACGAAGCTCTAACATACGTTTTTCTTTGAAATAATTCCTGCCGTCTGACTTCTAACCTTTGCCAGAGGCTCGACCGTCAATCAGCAGGTGTTATAACTCGCTGATGAGCTAAATTGATACAATAATTAAATGAATTCTTCGTGAGATATGTGGAATTTTAATAGATAAGTGTTACAAGTTATGTGAGCATGATTGATTGTACCTACCAGCTGTTTGAGTATGATTAAGCAACAAACATTTATTTAGGAGCTTTTACGTCAATAATAAAACTAGGAAGTCGGATAATACCTGCAGCAAATTTACTTCAAAGAGCTAACAAATACATCAGTATGCAAGCATAATATTAAATTAAGTACCTACCGATTGAAATTCGAAGACAATGAAAGGAAAACAAACAATAAGTTTAGGTGTTGTTATGCGCGACATAGAACTGTTACCAATACGTCTTCGTGAAGGGTATGGTCAGGGTCATAAACGGACACAATTGAAGCGTGACATTGAGCGCCACCCGTCGTGTGAGCCGCCAGCGAGTGACCCCCCGCCGGGAGGGGCTAGTTATCCTCCGCCATCAGTATGCCGTCCTCCGGCACGATCCCAATTGCCTGAATTAGCATACTTAAACTGAGCCACTGCCAAATTCTCCTTGTTTCGCTACCATCAAAGAAAACACCGACTCTATACAAAAATCCACCTAAAATCCTTTGCATACAATTCAAATTTATTCAGCAAAGAATTTTTTTATTTGATTCATCTTTTAAATAAGAAAACATCAATTTGAATTCTATTGTCCGCTATAAAGGATGATTTTGGTATGCGACGTGAAGTGTACACATTAGGATTGTCAGGCGTCGAACTCTGACCCGCTGGTAATGGGCACAAATTGATCGCGGAGGCAAATTTTTCTAGTGATTATGCGGCATGATCTTAGGACGAGCCGCGGCTGGCGCTGTCTGCTTCACGTGTTAGCGTGTTCTTGCAAATTACTTCAGAATTGGTTCACATATTAGGTAGGCATTGTTCTTTTATGCTCATTCGTTATTCAGCGACAATAAATACTTATTCTGCTTCATATTCTCATTTTGAAGATTAGCGTAGCACCTATTTGAGAACATTTTTCTCATAAAATGTTGTGTTGTGTCACAAAAAAGTATCTTTATGTGTTTACTTCTCATTAGTGCAACATAAAAAATGTGTAACGCGTAAGAAAGAATGTTAATGACAACAAATCTTCAAGAATTTCTTGAAAAACTGAACATCCGTGAATAGTAACTTGTAATTATAACGTCTGTTAAGTAGTATTGAAAATAATAGAAAAGGAAAACCGCCATAGTTATTTAATTAAACGTGGGATTGTGATGCTGCCCTTAATTACGAGTTAACCACGTTTAATTGCTAGTGTACTGTGACCCTGACACGGATTCGCACGACGTTTTGTTATTTTATATCAATATGCCAATTAAAATAATGTTATAAGTTTAGTAGCTTCAGAGAAGACTATAATATAGAGATTAATTTAATGTATAGAGCTGACGCATTCTTCTAGCTGTTTATAATGCGAGATGACTAGAGACGCGAACATGCGTGTTAATAAAATTCTAATTGTCAGTTAGTTATTGGTTTATGATGGCTAAAGGCGTCGGCGCAGGCGTGGCTTCGCGAGAAAGCTGCCAATATGATAGACGCTCTCACGCGCGACTGGCCGCCGCCGCCGTGCCGACATACTTACATAGTACACTCGATATCTCGAAATGCATTCGTCATTTGCAATTTAACTAGCTGAACTTACACGCACATAGCATAGGTTTGAAAGTTGCAACACTACAATATGTTGGCAGCCAATGCCCGCGGAGGCGACTCGGACGTCGGAGGTCGCAAAATGACCTCCGTCCCCCATGAGCGTGGGCCTGGGGTTGACGGGTGGAGCCGCCGGTCACCCTAGCAGAAGCAGGCCACGGCGATGGCGCAAATGCCACCCCATACCCAGGGGCTAGATGGGGACACCATGGTCCCCACATTAGGGGAAGAGGGTCATCTCAACAGAGATGTCCCTGGGTCTGCCGGGGTGCGAGAGATATGTCTTGTATAATCTCACCTCCGGCAATCAAGGACCCATGGACGGCGTGCGTTTTGGTCGGTTCGAGTCCGACATAATCATCGTTTTGGTGGAGGTGGTATCCGTGGGGATTTTGCGCACAATAAAAAAAAAAAAAGCCAATGCCCGAGCAAAAAACCTCTTACAAGCAAGTAAACATGAATGTTCTTTCTTGCCATCTTTAGGTGTGAATTTTATAGAAAAAACAAAAGGCATAATCATAGCAAAATCGCATGTATCAACGCAATCGCGTACGTAGGCGTAGGCAAAATTTTACGATTTTGATTTGATCATGCTTTATGTATTTTTCTATGATACATTAGAGGAGAGCTGAATAAGAATTTTACAAGGGATCAGAGAAGCCATTTTATAGGAATATATAGAAGAGAATGCTATGTTGTTCTGATACGGGTAGGTATAGATGATACGACGTTCAGGAGCCAAGGCGATGTCTAATCATGAGATCCTGTGTTCCCTAAATGGACGAGTTTGATGTAGTCACAAAATTCTCAGCAGCAACACGAAGGCTGACGAAAGGGTCGAATTGCAATAATTAAAACGACATTTATTGGATCGGTAGTGTATAAGGGAAAAGTCCCGTCAACACTAATACTAGTACAACCTGATAGTGCAGTGGTAAAATACTTAATACCACTTAAATAAGTCCACAATATATTTTTACGATAGTACCCGTCACACACCGTGATAAAAGTTACAGGTCTCTATCGCAACCTGGCGGGTGCCCTTTAGGTGGCTTCGGTGTATTAATTTTACCTCCAGACTATTTTTTGCGTGAATAACACCGTTCACTTTCTCCTTACTAATGATTATTTAATCCCGTTAATTACACAACAGTTTTATTAGCAATTGTGGGCTGCGACCTTTAGCGGTCAAGGACAGAGAAAGGGTGTTACTGCACTTTCTCCTTAAGCTATCAATTAATTCCCTGTGACCTACAAGTTGTAAATGTTATTACTACAAATTGTTAATATTGCATTTACCTTTATCTTTTTTATCTCCTTATCTTTCAAATTCCAAACATGGAAAGGCTTCTAGTGCATCCTGTGAGTTGTCAGCCAATTTAACGGAGATCAATTAATGATAGGTCAAGTGTAATATGTTGTTAAACCTTTAGTTAAACGCTACAATTAATAATTACGTTATAAAAAGTGACAAATTCTTTACAAAGATCTAAAATATTCTATATATTTTATATTGTGCTTGTTTATTGAGCTTTGATAACAATTCGAACTTAACGAAATTTTGAAGAATTTTAACTTTCATATTTGTTGCCTATCCTTTTATTGATCACAGTAAAAAATACTTGTACCTAAAGTAACAATGGGATCTGTCATTATTTAAAAATATTTAAAAGAAGACTGAAGATACTTTATCAATCCGGGACCTCATGAATAGCGGTCAAAGTTCGTATTTGAAGACCGGAGTCAGTTGGAAAGAAAAGAAGAAACATTGATTTGGTGCTAGGTTGACACAGATATAACAATAACTAACAATATCCAAAAAAAAATCACAGTGGCTTATAGATACACCAAATAGGTGTACCTGAAGCTGGTTTTCAACTGGAAGTTCTTCTATGTCCTCTTCAACAGTCTACTTCTTACTTGCCTTCATTCATGTGGTTTATTTAGGCTTTTACGCAACCAACTGCCGTATGATAAGTACATCAACATCACGTGAACGGAGCCTCCACTGTCAATCAACAGATACACCAGGTTACAGATGTCTTGGACCCCGCAGATCTTGGGGACTCTAAAACTCAATACGTAGCACAAAAGTAGCCACTTTGAAGTTTATTTCATTCGACAATCTAATACCATATGCATGTATATTTATCTACCAAAGTAACAATACTTATTTTAAATTAAAATGTAACATCAACTTCCCCAATTTGTGTGAATAGCGAAAATGTACGTTTAGTATGTTTGTGTATTGTGACAACAAATAGGCCTGTCAGTTGTCTCCGGCTATTGTGCTGCCCCCGACCCCGGCCTCGCCCGCGGACGCACGTAATAACCAGCTCTGTTCACTGTGGAATAAAATTTAACTCGCTATTTCTATTAGAAACGACGGCCACGTCTGTTAGCTGCATATTGACAGTTTAACTTTCATATTCGCTGTAAAATTTTAGGTTATTAGTAAAGTTTCATTTCATTTTTGTTTTTATCTGTTACGCAAATGGCGCGAAAAGAATGACTTTTGGAATTTTATACATGAAAATAACAAAATATTTCAAAATTGGAAGGTACAATCGCGACAATTGGTCATCTCACTATTGTTAGGTGATGTGACCGTTGCACGTGTTCGTGCTTTAATAGCTGGCAACTATGACAAGCTACTTGAACGACGGAACAGGATATTATTTCACAAAAGATACCATTTTAGAAAAAAATCGGATTAGTGTAAATCTGGCTCGTTCTTAGTAATGGACCAATTCGTTATGGTTATCGTGTCGCCAAGAATTATTTGCATAAATTTAAGGGTATAAATTATGAAAGCAATAGTATTATCAGTAGCTAAAATATTAGGTCGTTACATATAAAATTGCCGTTTTGTTTGAAGAAATTAGAGCAAACCAAATTTTCAGTCCTAATATTTTTGCATTTTTTAAGTAATGACAAATCCAAATTTTCTGTTTTTTTTGTGTATCAATAAGACATTTCATTACATTTTTGAAAAGTGACAACTGTAAAAAAGTATCTAATACAAAATTTATCAAAATGGATAAGCATTTACTGAAGTACTGTTTATGAAGATCGAATTTAATTTTTCAAGCGGCCAATGAGAACAAAATTTAATACAGAGTTATAAAATCTTGAAATCAACAGACAAAGTATAAATAATGGAAATAACGAACTTATGAATCTGTAAGAAAATTTCGGCAAAACCTCGAGCGCAAAGAAATGTGTTTATAGGTTATTTAGAATAGTGGTATGAAAACCAACAATGAAGGTAGTGTAGACAGTACCTAAGTAGTTTCGTTAACAACACAATATCATAACGCAGTAGGTACTCGCACACATTAGTGTAACTAGCTTGTACCAACAGTTCGCTAGGACAGTGGTCCGACGGCCAATTTGGCGGAGTAACTTTAATACGAGTTGGTCGGCGGGCGATGTTTGCCCTTTAAGTTTGCAGGAGCCCCGGGGCACAATTTAATTACCAAATGGAGCGCTTTTTTGTGATCTCTGGAGCGTGTAAACGGGGCTCGTAACGACGTGTGGACGGCGCTGGCATGCCTTTATGTTCGGACCAAATTCCCCTGTTTCCTCAAGAACAGGTGGATCGTTACGACTGATTCGGGATTATTTAATTGCTATTGTGTGTTTTGTCAATCACGTTCCTTTGTCAAAGTCTTGTGATATAATTGGGGAGCTCTTTTACTTTAATTTTGTTTTGTTCGTCGGCATTTGTTCTGCTTGTCTTGTTGTTTAGAGATGTTACTGGCAGCGCGCTCCTAAAAGTGGAGATGCGTAATATTTTGGTCAAAAAGTAATTACATTAAACGCAATAAAGACTCCAATATATGTTTTTAGTTAATTGTGTCCTTTCCACGTGGGGCGTATGGGACGGTACCAAGATTCTCACAGCTAGTCCATCTTCACCTGTAAGTCTGTACACCTACTGGTTGATAGACATGGCTTTAGATGGATCTGGGACTGTCGCTTAGAAAATGATATTAGAGACGTAACATCTAAATGATACGGCTGAAAATTAATACAAAAAATCTTAATTCATATTGAACTCTTATCCGCCGTATCATTAATCATTCGTTACAGTACATATTTCGCTAGCTGATAAAGATATCAGTACCTATATACCTACCTAAGTATACTTATCGGCACGGATCTTGTACAATAAACAAGGTCTTGGCGCACAAGTTACCATTGTAACACTGTACATGTTTGTAATGGTTTCTTCTTGTAATTCTTTCCTGAGACTTTGCCTTCACCTTACCATCAGGCGAGGAGAAGTCAAATTGAAGTGCCACAATAAAAAAAACAATTGCCATTCACAAAAGTTAAGATCATTTTGAATCTAAAACTCGTGCCAATACGTACCTATATACCTAGGTACCTACTTATGACTTATGTAACCATTTTGGAGCAATTCTTTCATTCCGTTATGAAAACATTTTAATAAGTTAAACTATTTTTTATCATCTCCTAAGCATCCCATGAGAACTACTCATATTATATTTTTATTTGTCTGAAAACACAAACATGAAATTGTTCTAGCAGAACAATATGTAGGTACATACATACGAGCGCTCCCACAGTCCGGCTAACTAGCAACACAAACGACGGGTCCCTCGTTATTTTAAACAATTCGATAATGGCTCCCCCTGGCGGTCGCTGATTGTGCTACAGTTACAGCACAAAGGGCGCTGTCCCCTAATGAGCCCATAGTTCCTACAAGGACCGGTGCGTAGGCCGCGGGCGGCGCCCGGCTTCAGCACGTAGCTTACAAGAAAATTTTATGTTTTATTTTCACTTCATTTGTGAAAGTTGAAGAATTACTGTTGGAGAGTATTATAACATAATTAAGTTACGTCAATCGCAACCAACAATGTTAAGTATAGGGTGTAGTACGGGTGATGAACGGACATAGTTGTGTGATATTATAAATTTCTTTTGAAAGGTAATAAAAATACATTTTCTCGTTACGATAATTGAGTGTGTGGGGCATTAAATTGCATTCATTAAGGCAAGAAAAAAATAATATTCAAATTCGTATATTTTTATACTTAGAAACTTAATTATTAGCGTGTCAAAGTTTCATCGCTATTAGATAACTTAAATATGCATTCTGCATACATTTTACTTGTATATTCTAGACTCTAAATTATAGTACTGCTAAACCACTTAGCCATAAATATCAATCCCGTGCTTCGCGGTACAATGTTACCCCGCTATACAGCGGACAGTAGATACACGCTAGCTCATCTACATACGAGTACATGCAAATAGCAGGCCGCGTCATGTCCCATGTCCCGCCAGCGAATCACACGACACGCTCATAAAGGTGACACTTTAAACAACCTGCGTGCGCAAGCCGCGGGGCGCGTCGACCAATCGCGGCCCTCCGCGCCCGACATGTAAATGTTCTATATTCAAATCAGTTTAAAATCAAAACGCGCATGCACGCGTCGCTACTTTTTATTGGCGCTTTGCATACAAAAGGGTTCTTTTGATGTGCGCGTTCCTCTAACACAAGGGTTGAATACTTTTGGGGTATTATCCAACCCTTCCGCAGCTTCGCAACCCTTTTTGGTTGCAGCTGTTTTTTAGCATCATGTTTAGTAGTGCCACGCGACGTTTGGGTTGAACACGTTTTTTGCATTGGCGTGTTTCGGAGTGTCATAAACTGCCGTTTTAAAACTCATGTGTCAGTCACACCTGGTGTTGGTTTTTGTTGTCACCGGTGATTTATTATTCGCGCGTGTTCATTGTTACGAGTGAGTTTAACGTTCGGAGTTCGTATCTGGAAGGAAAGGTAGTCTTGGATCAGCTATTAGTTACTACTTAATGTATTTATTAATGTATTTATTGTCAATTTGTAATGCTTCCATTACTTTTTATTAGCGTACTGTTGAGTTCACATGATACGTTTATGATTTAACTAATTTCAAATACTTGAAGTGGCTATAAAAGTATGTAGCTGGTCAAGTTGCGTCATCAGAATATCCTGAAAGTGTGGGTAGAGGTACATTAACAGCCTCATCTACCCGTTGTTTTGGTGTCACATAGCCCCTCGCTTTCAAAAAGAAACGAGTTGTAAACATGTTTGATGCAAAATTGGTTGAAGATTTGCCAACACTTGCAGAAAACCTGTCTGAACATATTCTCTTATTTTATACAAGTATAGAGACTGTCTCATACGAGTTTAAAACACATTTGCGTACACACTGAAGTTTGGAACATATTGCAACTTGTCAAAATTTGAAACTTGGTGAGAACGAGGGGTAAGAATAGATCACTTCATAGCTGAACTTCGCCGAGTTATTTATTCATTTCGATACCTTGCTGACAGAAAAACCCATCAAGACTTTCTCCTATTTGGAAATGGAACCTTGTGATACAGTAATATAGGTACATAAAGTAAAAGCGTGAATTGTATTGTCACACAAATCGATGTAACAAAATATAAAGGGTATCAGAAAGTTCTTGAAGGATCATCAGCACGAGTGTGACGCCCCTTTATAAGCGCCCATGTCCAAGCATCCATGTAGTGAACGTACAAATAAATAATGAATGATAATACATAATACATACATATTCTAGGAGAATCTACACAACGCCACCTAGATCCATGATAAGCGTAGTTTAACTAACTTGTGTTACGGGTTCTAGAATGCGGATAAACATACTTAAATACATTTTTTGTAAATATACACCTATTATACCAATGCAAATATTTATATTCATGCACACAAATATTTGCACTGAGCGGGAATCGAACCCGCGCCTCTTGCACAACAGTCACGTTCACTACCGCTACGCCACAGAGGTCGTCAACATAAAGGCTCTTTACAAATTAAACAGTAGATATATATCCGTGTAGTGCCACACTGTTCTACATAGGTGTATCCAATGTGATAGTGTTAAAAGGCCGGCACGGGGTGCGTCTGCAAACAGGGCGCGCTGTGTGCGCTATCAGCTAATGCGATGTCGCGGTGTCGAGTTGCGGGGGCGCGCGTGCCGCCTACGTTACAAGATACGACCTACTCTCTTCACCACATGTAATATAACGAGGTTATTTATGCATAAGTATATGTCATAACATAACATAAACTCACGCATATATCTCCGAAAGAAGGTCAAGCTGAGCGCCAGCATTGTAGCACTGTACGTGTTTGCAATGGTGACCCTCTTTCATGAGACTTTGCCTTCAGCTTAACATCAGGCGGGGTGAAGACAAATAGACGTGCCTTAAATTAAAGAAAAGTGAGATGGCGGGTGGACTCATCTGTCACCCTAGCAGAAGTAGGCATAGACGGAACGCATAGTATTAACGAGTGAAGTTTACTTAATTAATACTAAAGTAGCCTCATTTCACTCACACTCGTGCGCAGCATGTGGCGAAGAAAAGAGTGCAAGCGAAATGGTATTACTTTTGGTGACTTCACGCGCTATTTATTTATTATCAAAGATAGAGGTGCATGCTTCATTGTGGTACTTACAAAATAAGGTTCCATCAATTAATTCATTAGTTTATTACAGTCTAATGCTGGACAAAGGTCTCTCCCAATGTGCACCACTGCTCCCTATCCTCCGTCCTCCGCAACCAGTCTGTCCCAGACGTCTTTTTCAAGTCATCAGTCCATCTGGCTAGGAGGCATTCTATCTTCCATTTGCCTTGGTTATATACGAATTGAAAGGAATGGCGCATAAAATAAACAGTGTGCGTAAGAATTACAAAAGCTTATGGCGGGCGGCGAGCTAAATATTTGCGAACGTATCGTGCACATATTCGATAATTACGCCCATTAGCGCTGATATCGGCGATATGGCCGCATTACCCGCGGTTAATGTCGGAAATGAAATATCCGGCGTGGCCCGCTCCGGCAGGCGGCTCGCCAGGACCAACTACGCACTGCTTCGATCAGACGCAGCTTTTTATAGTTAATGATTTTTACACTTTTTATATCAAAATAGTTCTTTCTCCTCCCGCGGTGGACAGAGAGACAATTGCCCTAAATGGGATAAATTGCTAATACGTTGTATCGTAAGCGGCTTCTTCTGTTTTCGACAAGTATTTCATACGACAGAATCCCTCTAAACGATTTGCTCGTCTATTTTAAGCAAGCTTACTTTCGATATGTCTTTATGTGTAACTACACTTCTCTCAAAATTGAGTCTCAAAGTTTCATTTTGCTAGTTAATTGCTTTACAAAAATACCTTTTTTCCGTTCAGTATCCTATTAAGATGAAGAGTGTCTATTTAAAAACTATTTAACAGCTGTTGACGCCAAGTCATGTTTAGGAAGCCAAGCGTTGTTGCTATTCGAATACAAATAAACATAATACTTAGATAAAAGATAAATGTTATCCTATACTTGTTTGATTTTGTACATAATATCGTAGAAATGAGGCGTTTACATAGCAGAGTGCGTACGGGGCCGCGTGCCTAGTTCCGTTCGACAAACATCGGAAACGTCAACCGGCCCCGTTTTTTTCCTAAAACACGATACAACGCAAATATCCCGTTTTCTCCTATTTGCCTTCACTTTGCTATATTTGTGCGAAATTATTTTAGTTCGGAGACGTTTCTTGTTACCACGGTGTGGATTTCACGGAAAAGAAATAACATTTAGAGCGGTAAAGTGCGATGATCGTTTTGTTGCGATGACGGATTTAACTTACGACCTTTTCCTTATTGGGCGACGTAATGACGTCACAATACAACGCACTTTTATTTACGAGATGTTCTGCCATCATGGAAGATGAATCGTTTAATTTGTGGCTTGTTAAAGCGAATCAGTTTTTTTAGCTGTTTGTTGTTTGGATTATATTTTGTAGTTGTTGGATCACGGGTGTTTCTTATCAAGTAAGGGATATGCAGAGAATTTTGAAAAGCAATTAGTATGCTGACTGTTCAAATCAAATTTAGATGTATAATCAAATGAGATGAAGTAAGGGATAATTGTTGCGAAATCATTTTTTATATTTAGCGTATTTTTTTCCTAATGAACTTAAGTAGTACTCCTCAGTTGTAAACCTATTACAATTGAGAAGTAAAGGGAATCGTGGTGGAAATAGGTTAGATTTTGAAGGCATTAACTGTGAACCCTGACTTAGGAATGAAATTGATAATAACATCCCTAGCAATAATATCAACAATACGATCAAAAGAACATGGCAAGCGTCATTCTCTCACTTAAATTAAACTATAAGGTAAGTTTAGAGTTTGTTTTATGAGTAGGCTCAAAATATAAACGCTATTTAGACGGCAACGCCCGATTGACACGATCACTGCAGTGAGGTGGGTTGTATGTATATTTGCTACCTCAAACAACAATTCTCATGACAATGAATATAGCACATACTAACTTTGTCTGTGATCATCTGTAACGTTAATTTCGTTGCAACCTATCGAGAGCATCTAGTAAGTACTTTGCGAAGCCATCCCAGAGATACGAGCAGTATTCCAATGAAGAGAGTGGTCTATAGACGTTTCCAACACCAAAGGCGTCATACTCGCGCTGCCTACCCTGTAGAAATCTTCTAATGCCCTACTTGAAGAACCCCATATTGTAATCGCTTGGGAAAACAACAGGAAGTTTATTCCACATCTTGAGCGTGCGCATCATTTTTGCTCATAAATGTATGAGAATGAACTCCCTGCATATGGCGAGCGGTGCGATGATAGAAAATAGGCGTGGGCATCATGTCGAACAATTCTTCTGAACACAAACCATTGTACAGGAGGTAAAACATACACATACAAACATAAAATTACCATATATTTACAAGATAACATAAATATCTCTCCAGCGCATTAACCCAACCCTCATTTGCCTGCAAACGATCAATAAAATTACTCATTCATATACGAACTTACCCCATCTAGAGAGCGAGCCGGGAGGCTGGCGGAGATCGGGGCGAGAGGAGAGGGCAACCCTTTCCCTCTTGGGCAATCCATCACCGACGACTAGCGAAATGTATTTTAATCCAGTGCCCCGCGCGCCGTCGCTTCATGAAACGTGAAAAATGATCCCACTGTGCACACACACAGACACACACAACGCGTCAACGTATGACGTTAAGTAGGAAGTGTGGATGTGTGTGTGTGTAGGTTGGGCTGATGTTATTATTTTCCACGTTTAGGATGTTTAAGTTAATAGAGGCTTTGTTTTTGGGAGTGATGTTTCTCGTTTAGCGATAATTTATATCAATGGGAGCTGCTTATCACCAAGTATATGTATCTACACCCTTTCATTTAATGATAACTGTAGTACAAGCAAGTCCAATATTTCACAAAAAAAACTAAATTGTATTTATTATACTTGTGCTTGATAAGTACCTACCTTTACATACACAAAATCAAAAATACGAAAACAGAAAAGTGGTTTTCCTAAGCAACTGCAATATGGGGTTCTTCAAGAAGGGCATTAGAAGGTTTCTACAGGATCAACAGCTCTTGTATTACGCCACTGGTTTTGCAAACGACCATAGGACTTGGTAACCACTTTCCATCAGGTGGGCTGTGTGCTTGTGTGACACCTAAATGGTATAAGAAGTATTTACCTAATAGTTACATTTGATTGGATAAGATGTAGGTTCTTCGATAGATTCAATAAACTTAAATAAATTCAGTACTTTTTATCACAGTAATGACATCCCATTGCGGGAACGGGATTAGAATCCTATGCTATAACTATACAATACAATCATATATAACTATATAATCATAAACATAACTAGTATTTTTCATTATATAAATTGATAATAGTGTTATCTATTTGCAGTGACTAAGTTTAAAATGTTAAGTGTGTAATATACATGTCAAAGTTCATAAGAACTTACATTGAACTTGATTTAAATTGAATGAATGTATGAATGAATTACTCTTTATTCGTTTGAAATGTGGTACCATGTAGATGACAATAAAAAGTTATTACAATAGGTAGCAAGACCTTAATTCAAATGAGATTGGCTCCAGCAATTCTACATATTCTCTACTCCTGGTGCTAGTGAATATGATTGTTCTCAGCAGGTTCCCTAAAGAGTATGCGTGAAGTTGTATAGTTTGAAGCGTTCCCATGGGCTCTGCCAGATTCCTCCACGATGTCGGTCCTCCCATTAATCATACACAAATTGTAGCGCCCCTCCGTCCCGTGTGATATGTAAGCTCCAATTGAGCCAGTCATGGCGGCTTCCTATTGAGAACTTTCTAAGGAACCTTCATTCACTATCTGCAGTCAACCCACTGACTGGAAGCGATCGAGTGAACGATGAACGATGAACGAACTATTGTAGCGGTTAAATGGTCGCCTATTTTGCCGTCACTGTGAAATTGCGCTTTTGGGAATATGTATAAGAAAAGTCGTATCGTGTTATCAGAATAAATATATAGATATACATTGAATGTACCGTAGTAGATAAGTAAAGTTTTAAGGAAAATCGTCTGTTAACACAAAATAACTTATAACAACTTAGTAGAATAATAAGGGAAACTTGGGACACTTGATCCCTATGGGAGACAAGGTACACCAATATTTTTAGAATTACTAAGCGTATTAGAGTATTTTTAATGTGGTATCACTAACGGTAATAATGTTTACTTAATGTTACCACACTAAAAATACTCTAAGCCTTAGTTGCACGATCTTACTTTGACCGTGACAAAGCTGGTTGACCGGTACGGTCAGGTATAAAACGTCATAGCCTTGGTTGTAACTATGACCAGCCACGCTCAAACGTCAAATTCTGTCAAAAACAGAGCTACAAAATCATGGAAAACAAAAATAAGTGGAAGCGGCATGTAGTCGGTGCACGCGTGTCATTGGTCGGCGTATTTATGCTACGAAGGATAAATTCGATAATATGAACGTTTTTGATAAGAATACGTCTAAACTTTTTCGTAAATATTCAAGTTTTTCAATTCAAAGTATGAAATGCCATAAATACTTTTTTCACTACGGCAGCTCAAACAAGTAAGTTTTACTGCATAACAACAGTGTGCAAAATGCGATTTCGCCCACTGCGTGAGACAAAGTAACTTTTTAATATATATTTTTTATTTTTTCTATAAACAGTGCCAACCATAGATTTTAAAAAGAATTGTTCCGCGATGAACTTTCCAACTACATAATCTGTCCTTGGCCGTCCTTTAGAAAGTTCTTTAAAATATGAAGGTCCAATTTCGAAATTCTATATTTGAAAGGTATTTGTAAAACGAATAACCATGTTTTTTATTTAAATTATTTAATATTTTAATATATTATAACATAACATAAACTCACGCCTATATTCCGGAAAGGGTAGGCCAAAAAAACAATTATTTACTAGTAGAGCACGGTATTATTAACGGTTATGTGTGTGAGTTTTACGACATCGGTTCCGCTACTGCAGCTATCGCGTCGCACTTCTACTAGTTTTTCTGTTCTGTGTACTAACCATAGAGTTAACCAAACCATTACTATCAAACTGTTAAATTTGACGGTGACCGTTGTTTTTGACCATGACCATGACAGATAGTTCGTGCAACTAAGCCTAAGGCTTTATTATTTAAATAAAAAACATGGTTATTCGTTTTACAAATACCTTTCAAATTTAGAATTTCGAAATTTTTAAAGAACTTTCTAAAGGACGGCCAAGGCATAGAGTGCAGATTATGTAGTTGGAAAGTTCATCGCGGAACAATTCTTTTTAAAATCTATGGTTGGCACTGTTTATAGAAAAAATAAAAAATATATATTAAAAAGTTACTTTGTCTCACGCAGTGGGCAAAATCGCATTTTGCACACTGTTGTTATGCAGTAAAACTTACTTGTTTGAGCTGCCGTAGTGAAAAAAGTATTTATGGCATTTCATACTTTGAATTGAAAAAGCTTGAATATTTACGAAAAATTTTAGACGTATTCTTATAAAAAACGTTCATATTATCGAATTTATCCTTCGTAGCATAAATACGCCGACCAATGACACGCGTGCACCGACTACATGCCGCTTCCACTTATTTTTGTTTTCCATGATTTTGTAGCTCTGTTTTTGACAGAATTTGACGTTTGAGCGTGGCTGGTTATATTTACAACCAAGGTTATGACGTTTTATACCTGACCGGTACTTTGACCAGCTTTGTCACGGTCAAAGTAAGATCGTGCAACTAAGGCTAATACGCTTAGTAATTCAAAAAATATTGGTGTACCTTGTCTCCCATAGGGATCCAGTGTCCCCAGTTTCCCCTACATATTCAAAAATAATTTTGTAACAATTCCTCAGAACAGTGACGGCTATTACCATTATCGTTATTCAAAGATTTATTCCCTTCAATAAATCTTATATTTATTCGTTATATTACTGTTTAATTTATCAAATAATACGCGTAGGCATTAAGTGACATTGGATTTAGTAACAGATTCATATTGCGATTAATTTTATGTTATATTTATATATTTGTATCTACATTAGCTCAAGTGTATCAAGTTCACAGAGTGTATTAATAGCGAAAAAAATAGTTTTCTTTCAATAAATATTTATTATTTACATATTCCTGAAGAAAACTCCATTACCTGAACAATAGTAAAACATTGTACTTTGTATTGAGGAGGTTAGATGGCCATTGATCGGCAATAAAACTACTCAACTAGCAGTCAAAGATTTTGCGTACCTTGTACCACGAGCACGGTTCACATCAGTTAGTGCGCTGTGCGTACAACAAGTAGCACCTTCCATAATATAGTCGGTTCAGTATCGGTTCGTGATATTCATGAGCCACTTTATAGGTTCTAGATATGATCGCTCAATAAATGTGATGGCGTGGAGAGCGCTCGCTCCTGACCCTATCCCATGACGTCATACTCATAATAGTGAATGTTTTATTGTGCCGTTATGCGTATCTCCCTGGATTACTAAAACATCTGTCGCGGAAAATTCACTCTCGAAGCGTTTATCGGCTCCTTGAGGGAAGATAGAGAAAAAACTGCAATAACGCGGTGTCATAACAAAGACGCCACCGCCGGCCGATAATACTATGATTAATACCCGGCGTTATCTTGAGAGTGCAGCCCTCGCCCGCCCTAAGGAAACCGCAGCGCCGCCCGTCGACCGAACGGCTCAAGCGACGCGGTTGCCACGCTGAATTTCAACTCTGTTTACAGGTCTTTAGCGTTGAGAGTTATTTGACGAATTGCCTGTTTAAGGTATTCTCCGGACCCGACATAAGAGTTACGGATTTCGCATAATGCATATTATATTCGTGCGGGGGTGGCTGTGAGGGTGCGCGCCGGCGAGGAGGCCGCGGGGTGAGGTCGGGTAGACCCGCTGGGGGAGGGGGCGAGAGGGACGCGAGGGAGGACCGCGTGACCGCACGTCTTTTGCACGCGACAAGCTCTCGACATTTTTTTATTATTATTGCGCTTCGATGGAATTTATTCCACCAAGGGTCGGTAATAGAATAGCGGGCACGCTCGTTTAGGCCCTAATAGCGATTTTGAATATCATTTTTAAATCACATAATGGAGTGTACTCGCCTTTTTACAGTTATTTTTAAGGGTCGAGCGCGAGGGTCGTGATCTATGAATTTTGTGGTGTCATTCCACGCGAATGTGCGAACATTTTATGGATTAGCGAATAGCAATAACTAACATAATATTCTAATTACATCAAATTATTTTATTTATATTCCCTTCGGCCGCGTTTGTAACCAGAGTTTGGTAACCAGTATCCTAAGAAGAAAATATGATCTTCATAGAATACCAATAACCAATATCCAAGTAATATGATTTTTTCCTTTCCTGGTACCTACCATATTGTTCGTAACTATGTAGTATCCAGTCAGAAATACATCATACTCGTATACACTCCTGAACACCCTATCTACATTTGCAGGCAGACTTATAAGGTAATAGATAACTCTTAGGAAAAGAATCTCTTTTCTCGCACATAATATCTCTGAATAGCCGTTTGCAATCGCTAGTAATTGAAATGATTTTATTTGCAAACGGTATCGATACGATAATACCTATGCCCCACGAGAATGATACGTAAAATAGCTATTTTTAATATTAATTTGTAAAATAATTTACTTACTTTATGTAGAACGTACATAAAAACTGAAATAAAAATACATTTCTACAGATTATGAATGACATTTTCGCTAAACCCACCATAGTAGCATAATTCATTACAACATTAATTAGAGAAAATATATACGCTAACAGTTCTGGTATTAGAAAATCGTCGCTGGTTAGGCTGTGCGAGGCATTGTCGGTGGGCGGTGGCGGCACCAAATATAATTACTATAATTAATTTCGCGCACCGCCGGCCACAGATTAAACAAACGATTAATAGTGCGCCCATAGCGATGTTAATCTTAGCCTTCACCGGCAGGTGGCGCTGGTGGCGCATTGTCCATAATCGCGAGCATTATGAGAAATATCTTGAGAGTGCAGCGGGGAGGTGTAATTATACACGGTGGGAGGTAGGGGGCGCCTCCACCCCTCGCTCCCGGCCGACCTCCCCGCTGTCATATGCACTCATATTTATGTTAATTGTAGGTGATGTATATGTGTGTGTGTGTGTGTGTGGGTAGATTTATACACGAATGAATTAATACTATTGAAGAAAAAATATCACTTCTATTTTGGTAGTTTGAAAAGCATACAAGCAAACACAGCTGTAGTTTATGCCTTTCATAATTTAATGGCAAAAATATATTCTGGTAAAAATATTGGTTAGGTTAAGTTAGGTTTTAGCCATTTTAAGTTATAAATTCGATATCAATAGCGATATATATAATATCAATAGCAGCTTAAGGTTGATACTGTAGTTTTTATTTGTAGATATTTTTAGTAAAGTATGTTTTCCTTGTTCACAGATTTCGTGGGAAAAATACAATTCCTCAGGATTCAACAATTTACACATCAGTAGCTTGCAGAACCTACAGGTACTGACTAAAAAAGAGTTTTATTTATTATTTTGTAGTGCAACGTCGTCTAAGCAGTGAAGGTAATACATATTTATTTACAGATACGCGGCATTATGACTACACGAGAGGCATCGGCCACAGCAGCTGTCAACGAAAAAAAGTGGAAATTAGACTCTTATCTAATAAATAATACAAGTACAATATTGTTCACGGGTAGTTTTCTTTTAGCCTGCCATTCCAATATCTAAGGAATAACGTGTAAGTATCATAATATTACTGACATACATTACCTTATATCTTTCACGAATAAATCACAAATACAATCTCAATTTCTGGGAACCCTCGCCATGAAGATTGTATATAGTAAAAAGCTATTCGTATAGTAAAAAGCTATTACATTTTATCAATCGATCAATTTGCTAATTGCAGTCCACGACAGCCTTTGTGGACGCGACTGCTACGCAGGAGGTGCAAATAATTTGTATGCATGAATATGGCTATTTGCACTGGTCTGGTCGTACCTCTGAGAGCACGTTAAGCCGTCGGTCCCAGTTGTCAGTCGTTACAGGTAGTTGGAGCCCTAAAAAGTTCAACAACTGGTCGTCAGGTTGTGGAGGCCAGATGGCAATTGTTGCACGGAAAATATTGAGGTTCAGACGCAATGCAGTTAGAGTGGATAAAAGTGAACTGAGGTGACAGCTTCGGTTGCGACTGAGATTAATGTACGGATGATGATGAGCCTATTGCAGTTGACTAGGGGACATAGGCCTCTCACCTAATATTTCAACTTTATCTATGTTGAAAATTAAGGTATTCTTTCCATGACCTTTTCATTTTAGAGTTTATATAGGTAGAAACTAAAAGATTTTTAGTTGATTCTTTGATTACTTAGAAGGAAAAACTTTAAGTTATCTGACACAGACGTACAGGTACGAGTTGGAAGTTTAAGGTTATAAAATTTTATTGTCTCTTTGGTACAGTAGTTTAGTAGTTTGGCTGTAAGAAATTAAAAATCTTTTCAAGTTTTAGATACGAACTTTAGCATAGTTGCATAAATGTCATCGACGAAAAATAGATATAATAGATAGAAATAGAAGAGAGAGGTTGGATCTCGTAACTGTCACAAATATTGTTTTCTTGATTTTATGAAAGTTATCAAAAATAGTTAAGTAATTATGCAATCAATTCAGTCCAGCAAAAGAAATGGTGCCATGGTGGAAACCCTGGGAAACCAAGCGACTACAATATGCGGTTCTTAAAGAAGATTAGTACAGGGTAGGGTAGAATAAGAAGATTTCTACAGGGTAGGCAACACGAGTGTAACATCCCTATTGTTGCAAGCGTCCATAGGCCACGGTGACCGCTTTTCATCAGGTGGGCCGTGTGCTTGTCTGCCACCGAAGTGGTATAAAAAACGAGAAATGGAAAATAACACTCATTTAAAAAGTAACAACGCAAAAATATTCTACACCAGGTGCCTCAGTCATAACTGAATAGGTTACTTTTAGATAAACGTATTTCATTACCATCAATCTTTTCAACGAGAGAATTATAAAAAAGCTATTATAAATAAAATATATTATACAAGTTTGTTCATTAAAAATGTTAAGACAGTATATTCATTTAAACATTTGTCTTTTGCTTAAGAATACTGATATATTATTGTATCAGTAGTTGTGTGCGGTTTTAGTAATGTTGTTCTTTATACAAGGTAAACTTTATAACGACGCCTGCCGTTGAACGGGGGGGGGGGGGGGTGGGGGGTAACAAACTGTGACAGACACTGCATGCATTGTCTGCATGAGGGGGATACCTTCCCTTGTAGGAGATTAGAAGAGCGAGTTATTGTTCAACGATTGAATATTGAATCATTTATTAGCTTTGTAATAGGAAATAAATTTTACAAGAAAACTCACGTCTTTCAATTTCGTAAGGGGTAGGCAGAGATGCATTAACACCAACAAAACACCATAATAAAAAAAATATGCATTTATGTCTCCGTCTAATAGCTGGTTACCAAATAAAAAGCAGGAACAATAGCTCATATTCAAAATGAAAAAGAATTTATTCTGTATAGACTATTCAAGGGAATAAAGTATATAATAGCATAGTTTACCAAAATAATGGACAAACGGGTCGAAAGGCGACCTGAGAAAACTCCAGCAAGTATATTTAAACTGAGGAATAGATTCAAATATTTTTTAGCATGATTAACTAATTTGTTTTTAAACAAAAAGAGATTTTGGGCGTTCCTACAATAGTTGTTGTGGTCTAAAGAATTGAACGTAGATTTTGGTTTCAAAATGCATGGATTTACAGAATATTATTTTAACATTATATCTAGTGGAGTATGAAAAGAAATGAAGCTTGTGTCCTGTAAATATTTCAGGGCATTCTCTACGGCGTAGCGGCTGGTGGGCGCTGTCCGGTACGGCTACGTGCTACGGGACCAGCTACGGTGCTACACAAACAAAGGTTCGTATTCACTTTTCAATTTATATTTTGTGTAATAAAATTGACATTGTAACATTGTAAGTATCTGTAATGATGACATTCTTTCCTGTATTCTGTATACCATCAGGCGAAGTAAAGTCATATTTATTTCACTACGACAGACATCTAAATATAAATCTACTTAAGTTTATTTCTTTGAAGTTATTTCTATCAAAGGTTTAGGGCTCAAACCAATAAGTATACGAGTGTTTTAGAAATTGATGACGAGCGCAACGCTTCTGAATGTTATTTGAATAAAAACCCTGTTCCCTCACACAACGATACATCACGTGAAGAGACGTGAGGTGGCCTTTGGGTGTAGTTATAGCGAAATAACATTTATTGTTCGCAACAAGTCAGCGGCGGCCGCCATTAGCCGTGCAGCGTCTCCTAACGTCTAGTTAAACCGTAGCTAGACGTGGCCAGTCGTACCGCGCGTCACCAAATGCGTCTATACGTCTTTTCTGCACGTACAAGTGTGTGTAATGTCGCCTCGCGTTCTCCTCCATAAAACGACCACTATAACAAGACCTCCTTCAATTCTTCTCCTACCTTCGAGTTAAAATAGTTACAATGTGCATAGGGGGGCGCGGGAGGGCTAGATACAATGGTAATGGATCGTACATATTTCTGCAATTGATTAGGCGGGGGCGGTTGCCATGGCGACGGGTGCACTCCGCCCCCCCGCGCCCTCGCTCCTTCGCCCCCGGCGCACCCCGCGACTCGACTCATTGTGCAGACCAAGTTATGTTCGCATTGACACATTACTTTAGAAGTTAGAATATAATGAAGTGCTCGCTATTTCCAATGATCGGCTGAACGGGCGAGTCTTGGTCGTATTTTAGTCAATTGGCGTAGGATAAGTGCATTTATATTACTACTCATAATATAGATTTATATTTAGGTACTGCGTAGGGAAGGTACTATTGAAGTTGCACTTTAGTAAGACTTAACAATAAATTTCGTTGCAATGTTACAATACAGTGTAAAACTGAGTTATGCTAGCCATAAACGTTCAAGTATAACTGCGCATACCTAGGCGTGTGCAAATACATGTTATTGAAATTTGTACAAGTATCTTTTATGTGTGGTTTAAATTGATCATTTATATTATATTAATATAATAAAAGACAACAGGATATTTTTAGATTTTGTAGCGCGACCGATATTTCAGCGCTGTTACAAGCGCCATAATCACGGTCGAGCTAGTTCTTATTGATGAAATCCGGGTTTTAACGCGATAATATGATAAATAAAATAATTATTACCTTTTGATTTGCTTGACGTTTCGGCCAGGTTGGACTAGCTGTACCTGTCAGAAAAGTCAAGCCAATCAAAAGTTAAATTATCATATGATCCCTTCAATACTCGGGTTTCGCTAACCATGTATTATGCTTTGTTCCATGTTTATTCATTATTAAACTTTAGCGTTTAAAAATAAATAGTTTTTATTGGCCTAACCGTATCGGTCTACCCTCTTCCTCCCCGTTCCTGTTATATACCTGTTGACTTTTATAATAGCAGATCATCTTCCAATGCACGTTACCATATATTTGTGCAAGCTTAAATTTGCGCAAGCATATTGTATGTAATGTGTGTGGCTACCATTATAGTAATACCAATATTCCCGTGAACTGAGTGAAGCCGCCACTTTCCCTTTAATAATGTCGAATTGTGCTGAATTGTCTTTGATTTGCTTTATATACATATAATAGGTATACTATCTATAGAAATAAACCAAGTTGTTGCTCTGTAATCAACAGTAATTTATTTTATTAAATGAATGACCAGCAAAACAGATTCAATTTAAACGTAATCAAAAGATCTGAAATATCTAATTAAATATGCAATCATAAAATTGCATTGAGACCTAAATATAAACTGGCGCAATATGGGTGCTAGCACCTCTGCCTACCCCTTAGGGGATATAGGCGTGATATTGTAAAAGAAATTGCATTGTCAATTTTCATGTAAAAAACCAGAGAGCATTTTTCTAAGAAAAAATCGCATCCTTAATCGTGAGTGGAATGGATGTAATCCCCACTTAAATTCTCTATCAATGAAGAGTCAAAAGAGGCTTCATTCACATACATTTGACAGGCACAACTATAGATCCTATTTGACGTTGTTGGTTTTACTGTAGTCGTGTTGTTCAGTACGATACAACAAAAGCGTTAACAAGTCTGAACTTATCTACCTTTTACATCACTGTAAACAATTAGTACAATAAAAAAAAAGAAGGTGTTTATTAACATTGGAAATCCTTAGAATTTTTATTGTTAATTAATCGATTACATCACCACGAACATTGCTCACAGCACGTGAAGGCTACCCACTCGAGTGATTTATTGACTGGCGCTGATTGAAACACCAAATAATCATGGTACGATCAGGTATTCATAGCCTTGATGCAGACTTCACTGGAATTAATTGTCGACTTGATTAATGGCGTCATTATTTACCAATGTGGAGCAAGCCACGCCATCGACCTACCTAGCTAATTATAGCTTGTGAAATGTACTTTTCTATTGGGGTTTCTTGTGACAGGATAATGCAAGGTAATTTCTACCCACGCAAAATCGCAGCGTTATCTCACTTCTTTGATAGATGCTAGATAATCTTTTGTCTGTTTAACCTAAAGCAGCCTATCAGGGAATAAATAAATGAAACAAATATTCTAGAACAATCTACACGTCGTCATGGTAAACACAGCTTATGTTACCTAGAACCCATTCTACTTAGGTTTAGTGATTGATTTGATTGGTGCTTTCTTTTTTTTTCTTTATTGATTGTTTCATAAATTATGCATAGAAAACACCAATTATATTATTAAGTGTTTAAACGTAGCGGGAACTCGACATACTGGGACTCGACCTCGTGGGAATATATCGTTATTCCACACTATGAACAGCCCATCTACCAATTTCCAGTCAAACCCAATCAGTCGCATGCGTATGATTGAGTTAATAAGTATTGAAACTTTACTTAAAAGAAAAAAAAAAACGTACTTTATGAACGCGTTTCCACCAACTAAATTCCTTAAAACTGTTAATGAAATTAGTCGTATATATTGGTCGTAGTTACCACACGAGCTGCCGTACATGAAACGCTGCAGATCCTAATTCCAAGAATGCAATAAACGAGCATGAAATATTTTCAATCAGAGTGCGACGGAACCAATCGGGTACCTGACTTTAATTGCCGCCAGTAATTGCGCCCCATATTGTCTGCGGGTCTCTAAAATAGGGCCGGAAGCCATCGGGTTTCAAGTTAATTTGCTCGCTGGAGGCTAATCTTGCGCCTAATTATTGCAACCCAGTGGGCAGGGAGGAGGAGGGGGGATACCTGCCGCCGGATCAATTGATTCGACGTTTCTTAGTTTAGGAAGTACGTGGTTAAAGTTTCTTAATGGAAGTGATGTTAAATTTATGTGAGAATTTATAATATTTATATCTTACTAGTTAACTTCAAGAAAAGAAACAATTGTGGGGCTATGTGCATTGCAACTCGTGAAACTAATTTTATTATAGGTATTTAAAGAAGATTTATTATTCATAAAGAAACAAGACATCGATCTAGTTTATTTTATGAATTCTATATATGAAACTTTTGGACTTAGTCTGTCAAAGGATTATAGATCTTAAGGTGTCCAAGAACTTTTAAAACCCACTGTAGAACCACTCTATGGTGAATGCATGGGGATTTTGCACATGAAAAAAAAGTAAATGTGGTAGGTACATACATGCCAAGGGCTCATAATAGTTTCCCATATCATCTAAGATCTCTCTGCGTTGATGTAAGTGAACGATTGAGGTCACGTCTAAGTATTGAATGTTTTAAATAACGTCAATATAAAATAACGAAACCCTGATTGCAAATGAGCCTGCCGTTTAAACTAAACACCCAATTCAATCAGTACATGAACGTTTATCGGTACCATTGAGCGGCGGAGTGCCGGAGTGCCCGAGAGGCCCTAAAGACCGGACCTACCGTAACGAGGAGGCGAGTGTCGCGAGAGGCTTAATTACGCCCCGGGCCGTGTAGGGGGGAGGGGGTGAGTTTACCCTCGCTCCACGGCAAGGGGGGGGGGGACGTTCAGGCGTAGGGGAGACTTGCGAAGGATATGTGCATAGAGGTGTTTCTTCTCAACGAGATATTTGCTTTGCACGAATGCAATTAGACAATATTTTTAGATAATAAATATACATAACAACTCGATTACTTTGAAGCAAAAAGTAAATAATGTTAGTTTATACATATCTCGATCGATTTAATAGTGAACATGTAAATGACCATGTCAATCTAACATCATACAATGTTAATTTCGTTGAGGTCAAAGGAGACGGAAATCGGTGGGCCCAAAATGGAATAAGTTGAGATATGATCTAAAAAATCA
This sequence comes from Pelosia muscerda, assembly GCA_963691645.1. NCBI lineage: Eukaryota > Metazoa > Arthropoda > Insecta > Lepidoptera > Erebidae > Pelosia > Pelosia muscerda. Next base: position 18,738,741 of record OY829106.1, read on the forward strand.
GTCATATTTTTGTGTCTTAGAATATGAAAAATCACCTCAATTCTCAGTCTGGAAGCGGAGAAATATGAGAAAATAGTTTTCGGTAGATTATCGATTAGGTAATCGATTACACATTTGCAGTAAATAATTAACTCAAAGTAATTAAATGCACTATATATACTTACATGCAATATAGTGCATATAATTACAGTCATATTATTAAACCAAATATCAATTAATTACTGAAAAACCAATATTAAAGATTATCGATTTAATATCGATTCAAATCTCTCTTATATTTTTAGGCTGTCACTGGCATGACAGTAAAAAAATAAAAATATAATAATAGCATTGACACTGACAGTTGCCGTTTTGTTTGCTCATTCGTTTCGTGTAGAGATGGGTTAGTACCGATATTCGTTGGTATTAGCTAATCTTAATATATTAGTTTCATGATATTATAATATCTTAACTAATATTTGAATATTAGTAATATTTTACCGACAACCAATCGTCAAATACCGCGGTGATCTATGATCGTATTAATATTGACATATTATTGCACTAATAAATATAGGTCAATCTTCTTGCGCTGAATAGACTGATTAGGTAGGTACCTATTATTATCGCTGAAGATATGAAAGATTGATATATTTTTAATAATGATTTTGATTTATGTATGATAGTAGGTACAGTAGGCTGCAAAAGTGCATGGACATTACAAAAACTAAATCGTTTGCGCCGGTCTTCAACCCCATCTGTTGACGAAGTAAAATGTTTCACAAATATATCTGTATATATCACAAATATATACACTAGATGGCGCCGCCCTACTTTTTAAATGTAAGAAAAACTAACTTCTTTTTCTATATTACCAATTTATACAAACACAAATTAACCATGCATTGAAATAGGATATTACTAGATTTTTTTAGTTTAACGTAATGTTTTAATCTTAGAGGATGAACTTAATTTATAATTAAATGAACTACGTGGGTAGTTCAGTTTATTTAATATCTGCTTAAACTCGGTGACTTGCTAGTTTGTTCGTTCGCTAACATCATTCCCATTTGTATTATCCTTGCTCTGAGTTAACCAAATAATTTTTGCTACTACTTACCTACTACTAATACGCATAAGCTTATTAGTAGTAAGTAGTAGCTAGTAAAACCACTGGCGCCATCTAGTTTATTTATTTATAAACTGGGGTTCGAAAGTTCATAGGATTATCGATCTTAAGCTATCCATGCACTTTTGCAGCTTACTGTACAGCATACTTTAACACATCGTGATTGAGGACTGGAATAATAATAATAACAAACATAGTTACAGTACCTACTTGAAGTCGGTGGCACATTTTTCTTATATTTTAAATACAGATATAGGAAGGTTAGGACCAGTTGTGTTTCTTTTTGTAAGTAAGTAAATTAGTTTCAAGTAGCTGTTGCCCTCGGCTTCCAATATAAGACTTGCTTGATACTTAGAATACAAGTTATGTCTGTGTATAAGAATAGTCTAACCAACATGGTTTGCGATGGCAAGTTTCAAATTATTGTTTATAAAAATGGTACCAAGTAATGAATATTTATTCTCAGTCAGCAACCAATCAGCAACGAAGTTAATACGATCCGAGCGAATACATCACACACTAATCCATTCCATAGACTAATATTCACCAATCGAAAACAGAATGATATTACACGACCATGTCAGATAGTAAACAAGATCTGAAATATTACCGATATCAGCAATATTACCATATCATAGTCGGTCGGATTACTAATACCTGAATCTTGAAAGTAATCTTTTAACTAATATTAATATATTCACTTCATCTCTAGTCTCGTATCTTCCAATGCGTTTTGATTGCTTTCCCGATTATTTGTAATTTTTTAAGATCACTGCTTTGTATTTTACGGATTCTGACCCTGCCTACCTTATACTACGTTGGACACCGAAGATCGCTCACACGTTTGACTTGATTTAATTTTGATTGTTATTTTGGATTTTACCGCCGGCTTGTGAATTGGATATTATTGAAACTATGGATTTCTGTGTGAATTGTGGGATATCCACTGCTCATTGCAATACACTGGGTAGACCACCCTTACACGATGAAACAATTCTGTCAGTGATCCGGCAATGGCTTGCACCTCAGTCTGTGAGTAAATACAACCTCATCTAACCAGCTACCATCCTGGCAGGTGTAAAATACATACATATACATTTAGAAGGCCTATGGAGATTGTTTACAGTTATGGCAAAGAATTATTTATTTATCAAACAATGTTTTATTACCCTAATACGGAACAGTTAATTATGTATTGTTTAATGTAGCTGAAGATTAATAAAACTTATTTTATTAATATTTTAGTCGACGGCTCTCGTAGAAGAAGGGAGGCTATAGTAATGCGTTACTGGTACTGAATTGTATTGTAGGGAAACGACCTATAGGCTGCTGCGCTCATATTCTAGACGACATTTTAATTATAATATAAGGCGAATAAAACACTATATTAAATGATTTTTTATTTTATTTTAGACATCCTTTCCCTATCTTTTCACCTGTTACCTACCTATAGCTTGAAGGTCATATTATGATTTTTCAAACATTTTCTAGTAAATATAATAATTATGAGTGCAAAAGAACACATTTTGCACTTCAGGAATCAGCTGTTGGTTAAAGATTGTAACATAATGTCACTTTTACATAATCTCTTATATCTCTGTTCTCAGACTGACAAAATCCGCAGAATATTCAGTAAAAGGTTGATAATATATATAAGCTATTAATTGACACCACTTTCATCTTCTTACACCCTGGGCCCAAGATTGTATGAAATCATTTCAGTCTCCTTTAATGGCAGTCGCTCTTAGAAAAGTCAAAAATATCAAATAATGGCAAAGGGGAGTAATATTCATCGCAGTACCACATTTCAGATATATACTGTCTAACCACTTGAGGGAAACAAAATAAAAAATATTTGAATATCTAATTTGATATTATAAAATCGGATAGTATACGAGTAGGTACAGGCAAGACAGCACATAGATCATCCCAATTGATACGACGCTTATTTCATAGCCAATGCATAACAAACTCATCCATTATAACCCCTTTTTTACAACACAATGTCCCACCCCTTTGTCATATGCAAAAAGGGGTTCGACCTTATATTCAAATTTTATTTAAAACAGCAAAGGGGTGACGGATTAAAAGGTAGATAAGATTTTTTACCAACCCCTTTAAAATGTACGATGTGTACCTATGTAAATAAGATTTTTATATTGACTAGCCCCTCCTATATTGTAAATACTATTTGTTATGGTAGGTTCTGCTGGTATGTAAGTAAGGCGTAGTAGAGTCTTTGTTTTGAATTAGGTTCAAGTTTGATTAAGTATTTTAGACTAACTTTTTGTTCAATATTGCATTATGAATATAGGTGAATAAATAAATAATACGACTGGCACTTTCTAAACCATTATTTTTAAATATTGCATACTAGCTGACCCGCGCAACTTCGTCTGCTCCACACCAGTTAGTTGTAGCATGATTTTATATACATATAAAGCTTCCTCTTCAATAACTCTATCTATTAAAAGAAACCACATCAGAATCCGTTGTGTAGTTTTGAAGATTTAAGCATACAAAGAGACATAAGACATAGGGATATAGGACAGCGAACGCGACTTTGTTTTATATTATGTCGTGAAGTGTCATTTAGAATGGTGTAAGGATTCTAACTCATCAGAATCAGTTTATTTAAATATTAAGATGGACTAAGTTAATTCAGATACATAATATTTAAGTAAATTCCAAAAACATTACACTCTTTTAGATACAGGATAAGTAACTATTTTGCAAATAAGAATTTTGTACGACATCTGAGCACATTTACAATAATCGTGCGTGTGTACACATCGCCAGGCTCAACCCTCGTCTCTTCTCCAAATGAATGCAATATCGATCGTCTCTCCCTACATAATGAGTCGTGCTCATCAGCTTATGCAAATACAAGCACGCGCTCCCCACACTGCACACTGCGAGTGCTATGTGAGGGCAGGGGGCACACTGCATAGTGCCATCGATCGTGGGATGCATGCATAATGTATGCAACTACCCTCTGTTTAGTGAGGACGCATAATGTTACGACTGTCGCTATACCCTATCAATCTTCATCTGTTTACAGTTTTTGTGAATGAACAACTAGCTTAACATAATTGGAATCTGTTGGTTTTTTGTTTACATATGTGCAGTCGTATCCACCGCTGCCACTACTTAGTAAGATAGATATTATAAAACAAACTAAAACTGGTATATGAACAATATGCTTTGTTTTTTTAATTGTTTCATTTGCTTACTATTTTTAATAAATTTTTAAAGAATGTTAGCAACCGAAATTACTTATATTCCATCTAACCCTTACTACTAAGCTCAGTGAATGAGAGTAAAGATAAGAGTGAGTTCATGTTGGTAATTTAATGGCCAGGATTTGAACCCAGGACCTTTCGATCGCAAGGCCTACTCCCTAACTACTAAGCTACAGATGCTTAAAAGATATTCACAGAAATAAAAAATATTTTACAACATGTGTCAACGGTCATATAAGAATGATTCGATGGATTTGATTCATCATTAGTTTCGCTCGTTAACATAAAAAATATTTTGTTTATAAATTGTATGAGTGTTCAATGACCAAAGAATTTTTCCAGTATGTAAGCTGTGAGGGCTAGTTTATTTAAGTTTATAAAGAATTTTACGCGTTCATTCAAGTGTAGTCGTGACCGCGCTCTGTGCGTATTGTCTAAGAAGTATTTAATAACATTGTGCGATGATTGCGGCGAGGAATGCGACTTATCCGAGAGTCGTTATTTACGGATTTATTAAATTAATAACTTTCGCCCAACGCCTTTATGTGAAAAGTTCTTCCCATGACTTTGAGGTCAATAAAACGATGTGAAGTATCGCCAGTTATGGTCATTAATAAGTCGCGCGGGTCTTGTAGGTGCAAGTTAAGTTTGCGCCATTTATTTGTAGCAAACTTTCAGCGGGTTTGTACTGCCAATAATGTGTGGGTGTTATATTGGTCTAAAATCCTATTGAAGAGCGGCATAAAAGGTGTTGAAAAATCACCTTGCTTAGATTTGCTATAACAGTTGTATCCTCTAGATAAGTGGCAATACGTTCATAGAATAGAATAATAACGAACTAACTTCAAGATGACTTCTGCAGCTCAGAGTAGCCGCAATTTCGTTAATGTCCAGTAAGTGGTAAATGGAATACAAAATTAATAATGGCAAGACGCCAATGTCAAGTTTTTCAAGAAAGTCACGTTAGCCACACCAGTAAATTTGTTGCCGTGTGTCCCCCTCCCACGAGATCAGGTAGTCTATCAGGACGTGTGGTTGGATTTTAGGGGGCTACAATGATAAATGTATAGGATTGAAACACGTTTACGCCTGTAATAAACGTCAAAATACATGTCATTCTCATACAATAATATTTTACAAAACGACATGTAGTTAGTACCAATTTTAGTGTGAGTAACATTAGTGGTACCCAACACATGATTAAATTGAGGATAGCCTGAGGGTAGCCTAGAGGTATGGGTAATGGACTGCTGAGACGACATCTCGGGTTCGATCCCATGGCACACACCAATTCTTTTCGATTCTTTTCGAAGTTATGTGTGTATTTATCGCAGGTTTTATAAGTGCCCGGTTAATGGCAATAGGCTCGCCACCTGTTACATTGGGACCTAAACATAAACCGGCGAAATGTGGATGCTAGCACCTCTGCCTACCCCTTCGGAGATATAGGCGTGAGTTTATGTTATGTTATGTAATTCATTGCTTGTTCTAAGACTCGCTAAGCCGCTTGCTCAGTAGTGGATTATGTCGAAACCAGCTAGCACCTCAAAACTAGAACGTTCTTGACAAACTGTCAGCAATGATCAGTTAGCCAGGTAACGTAGTGCCCTTCGCCGCAGTTCTCGGCTCGTTCAATCTTTCATAAGTCAGTACTGTAATAAATTGAAGTGCATTTTGCCGCGTCACCGGCGCGGGCGCGTAACGTCCTCGTTCCGCCTTTATTAAATGTACTTTATTAGCGTTTAACGTCGTTCCGATATTGGATCACAGTTTATAGCACATTTCCTGCGTTTTAAACATTTAATTTTTAATATTAAGTAATTAATCTTGATAAAGATCCGGTCTCTCATTAACTCTCGTCTGAAGAGACCGACTCAAAGTTGGTTTACATTCGATGTATTATACAAAACTATACTTATACTCCCTTTTTTTAATAAGAATATTAGCACTTGGAATTACTGATATTACCTCTAACCCCGCAATCTAAGCTCAATGGCTTGTGTTCGAAGTGTATTTACGTCGGTAGTGTGATAACCAGGGTTCGAACCCAGGCCCTTTCGATCATAAAGCCTCAATCACTAAGCTAGCGAATAAGCTACATATATTTTTGACTTGATTATTTAAAAACTTCTGAGAAATTATTTAAACACGCTAGTGGAAAGGAGATCCTGGATTCCCAATCCCGGAGTGCTAGTTAATACTTGTGGCTCTGTCATTAGAATTTGTCACATAAGTCAGGAGACAGGTGGTTGTAACAGTCCACCTCAACTACCTTTTTCTTTTCCTCGGTAGAGTCAGCTAATTCTATGCCACAATACAGTTTACCATTTGTCAGACAGTGAGTTTGTTTAGCACTTTAGTGGTATAAATAGGTACTACTCGAACAGTATAGAAAGATTCGGTGTGTCGTCGTCTGTGCCGATAGCGGAACAAAGGCTCTAGTTGGCGGAATCCAATTTAAAAGTAGCGTTTAGTTCACCGTGTAATCGTTAGCGGACGGTAGGCGGGCGGCACGCGGACGACTCGCCGACGACGCGAGCGAGATCAAACGTTTTAATATCGTCAGTGCTTTATTGGTACGAGGGGCTTTTGAGCGCAGTTTAGAAAAAATAGCAAAAAGGATTGTTTCACTGCGACTGAAGTTACGTTGTGCTATATGTTGTATGTATTATTGTTACGTTACAAATATATTGTATATATTGGTGTACCTTATATATAATTAATATGAGCATAAGAAATAATATGTAAATGTATATGTGTGAATTTTGTAAGTTTATAGTGTGTATGTATAATGTATGTATTATAATATAGCGTCCAATTTAGAGTAATATCACAATATTTAATATGTAGTTCATTCTCCTACTGTCATTCATGCCTGCATGCAAAACCATTCCATATCTGCTAATTCATCCACCAGATCCTCGTCCATCAATTAGCAGGTGTGCACCATCTCCAGGTGAGGTTTGTATTGACCCCATACATCCAATTATGATCAAGTATTCTAATATTCTAAATGGTTTTCTTTGCAATTATTCTGCTGATGTTGGAATAACCTATGAAAAAGAAAACTTGAGATACATCTTCTGCCAAGCGTCTGGCCAGCGTGGTAGCACTGCAATTGAAAGCAAAGGTTTTCAACCAGTGCGTCCTACCTGTTATGACTTACGGTACTGAAACCTGGACCCTGAGGGTGAAAATAGTCTTTCAAACCAGGCCGCTAGAGCAAACGAGTCCTAGAGTGGAGACCGAGAGAAGGCAAATTGAAGTTGAGATGCCTTCCAGCCAAATGGACCGAAGACATGAATAAAAAAAATAATTTAAAGAAAAACAAAAAACCCGACTGCCTAACTAACCTAACCTAACTAAAAAGAAAGAAACAAGCCCAGTAGTTAAAATTTCATACAATACTCACAGTCGGGGCCCCTTAGGAAGATGTGATTGGTAAAATTTAAATGGGCCCCGACTGTGATTATTGTATGAAATTTTAACTACTGGGCTTGTTTCTTTCTTTTTAGTTAGGTTAGGTTAGTTAGGCAGTCGGGTTTTTTGTTTTTCTTTAAATTATTTTTTTTATTTTATACTTTTTAGTTACGATTCATTTAAAATTTATTCTTTTATCAAAATATTATTTTTGTTTGTATATCGTTTATCCTTGAAGTAAGAAAATTAGCGAGAATTAATGTTTTGTTAAACAACTTTAAATCGTTATATATCCTAAACTATTAGTTAAAATGAAAAATGGTAAAAGGAACCTAAATATGATTTTAAAATACCTATTCAACGACACCCCACTTGACATAGTTCATCGAAATTTTTTTTTTTCATTTTGACAATATGGCGTCTGGTGGTCGCTGTGGTGAATTTTGATTACTGTCATGTCTTTAGTGACACTCGCAAGGTTAAGACGAATCGATTGAGGTAAGAATCATCAAAATCGGTCTATGCGTTTAGGCTCTAGAACGCCACATAGAAACAAACATACATACATACATACATACATAGACTGATAAACACAATACCCTCCTTTGCGTCGCGCAGTCGGGTAAAAAGGCGGCTTGGACCGACTGAATGCGGTGGAGGACCGGGAGTAATGATGATTGTGAGATGCCTAAGTCCAGCAATGGACTCCAATAGGCTAATTTGCAAAGTTATCTCAAAATGTTTGAAATCCTAACGAGTAAACAGAAAATATATATGTACTTAAAAGTAACCCCTGGCATATGTCCCCCGTCTAGCCAGATAAGATGCAGTAGCACCTCTGCGCGATGCCTTACCGGAGGGCGCGGGCGGGGTAAGGGATGCGGGGGAGGGGGTGCGGTCCTCCCAGCAGCTAATATTATACGGCCGTAGTTAGCGCGCACTGATATTAAGAATTCCACAGCGCACAGAGTAGGGTCCAAGGTAGTGGTTTAAAATAATTATTCGTCCATGGTTTCGAAAATTATTTATACGTTATATTATATATTCTGTAACACTTGTTTATATAAATAAATATATATTTAATTTTAATAGAGCACCCAACTCAAGCGCCTAGCTTAGTAGAACTTGTTCGCATTTATAATTTTAATATGATTAGTGAAATATATACGTTACGATTCGTTCAGAATTTTCTCCCCATGGTGACGATTTTGTTCGTTTCGTACTCGTACAGTAAAAAAATACACATTATTACTTCAATGACAATGTGCAAATGTGGAACGGAGCTTAATTAAATAAACGTGGGTTGCAAACGTCCATTGGCCACGGTGACCGCTTCCCATCAGGCGGGCCGTGTGCTTGTCTGCCACCTAAGTGGTATAAAAAAAAAACTCGTGGGTTCGTACTCATTTTGTCAACGGAATATCAAATCAAGAAACAAAGTAATTGTAGGTATTATATGTTTTATTACGTTGTGTTACAAATATAGTGTTGATAAAAATAATAACCATCGTTTAGGCAATTAGAAAGTCTTATCTAAATTAATAGCAAATCGTCCATTGTCTTTCAAACGAAGCACCCTCTAAACCTTCCACTACTCTGTAATCTGAGATTGTGGAGCGAACGGCACAAAGTTGGTAATTGAAAAATCTTTCCGGTCTCCGTTACCTCCCCCGTGCCCCCGCCCCGCCGCCGCCCCTCCCGCGGCGGGGGCACGGCGCTCGCGGAATTAAACTGAAACTGTAATTACATTGCTATGTTTAATTGGGAAGGCTAGGCTGTACGAAATGGCAGTGTGTGTGTCTAGGCCTGTTTCTTTAAAACACCAAAATATAAAAGATACGTTTATGTGGGCAGGCAGGCCGGTGTGGTGTATCTGCTTATCTCAGAGGGGAAACAGAAAAAAGTGTGAGTAATATTTGTGTATATGAAAAATGAGAACTAAATTTCATATCTCTACTCATTTATGTCACAAAATTATACTTATGAACGTGAAGATCAATGCTATCATGGTTGTATAACTTTTTCATGAGATACTAGTGCCTCTCTATAATACTTCTTGCTGTCATGACAACGGAAGTAGTTAGCGATATTACGCCAACGTATAGAAATCTACCGGATCTATTGAAATTTATGATTATTGCTCCGCTCCCTTGAATGGTAGCGTGATGATATATAACTTATGTTACTCCTAGATATTGTTGCTTTTCATAAGTGAAAGAATTATTGAAATCGCCCCAGTACTTTCGGCGCCTATTCGTTACAAAGAAACAAACAAAAAACAAAAAAAAAAACAAAAATTCTCTTTTTTATAATATTACTGATAATGACGAATTTTGCGTTTTTGTCTTAAGATATATTCAGGACTCCTGAGAGTCTTTGGCCTACTGTTGGCTCCCTGGCCAGACGGGTTGCTACAGGGTTTTATATCGAGTTTTCCTTCTCTCACATATCATTATTGTTAATTGGACACTTTATAACAAAAAAATTATTGCTTAACTAAACTAAACGAAATTTTATATATTAAACATTTTGATAATTAATACATTATTTCATCACTAGATAATATTACCCAAACTTCTATGGTACCATATCTGCATAGCCAACTTTATAATAAAAATAATTGCTCAAGTGTGTTGAAACAATAATCGTCAAAATTGAGAACCATTTTTTATGTTCAACAATAGTATATCCTGTCGATATACTATTGTTGTATAAATATAATAAAAATAATAAATAAACATTATTGGAGAATCTCAACAACGCCCCTTGGACCTTAATTAGCTTGTGTTATGGGTTCTAAAATGCGAATAAACATACTTAAATACTTTTTTGTAAAAACATAAATATTATAAATAGGAACACCCAAACCAATGCAAATGTTCATATTTGCACTGAGCGGGAATCGAACCCGCGCCTCCTGCTTTGCAATCGCGTTCACTACTGCCACGCCACAGAGGTCTTCAAAGTACAAGCTTAGCCAAGATGATTATAATGTATTGTTTCATCAGTAGGACACAACACAATCCAGGTATTTGTAAAACTCGAGCTGTCACTTGATTCGTTGTTCAGGGCGGGTGAGCTCCCCACCTGGGTGGACAGCCCCCTAAGGGGTGGTGGCCATTCGTCAGCTCTCTCAGAAATGTTTTCATTTTTATTTCATAAATAAAGAGTGGAATTCCGCCTGGGCGCGTAATGAGGGAGCCCGGAGGAGTGCAGGGGAGGGGCAACTGTACTGCGAGGGGGGAGGGGCCGTGGTGCGATTCATTCCTTTAGAATATAACGTTTAGTGCACTTTTATTCGCATTTGTGGCAATCGTATTCTGCAATATTGAGAAAATGAATATTATTTGTGAGTATAACGATCTACCTCTATTACTTATTGCATGGCATAATCGACATTTTGTTTTCATGACATTCTGCTCCAGAGGATCACTCTATATTCTGTAAAAAAGGTTTTCATTTTTTTTTTTTTTTTTTTTTTTTTTTTATCTATGGCACGTCAATTTGACTTCACCTCGCCTGATGTTAAGCTGAAGGCAAAGTCCCATGAAAGAGGGTCACCATTGCAAACACGTTCAGTGCTACAATGGTGGCGCTCAGCTTGACGGCCTCATCAGATGCTTTTTCACGCCCCGCTTAAAGGACCCGGGACTGTAGGAAGAAGGAAACACGTGCGCCGGCAAGGAATTCCAGGACTTAATGGTACGGCAGAGAAAAGACTCACCGAACCGCTTGGTTCTTGATGGAATATTCTGTACCGTATGCGAGTGACACCTAAGCCCTGCACGCGTTGTCCTGTGTAGGAAAGGGGAGGGTGGGATTAGTTGGAAGAGCTCATCAGAACATTCACCATGGTAGAGACGGTAAAATACTGCCAAGGACGCAACATCTCTACGCATCTGCAAAGGCTCGAGGGACTCTGTGACCTCAGGACTCCCAATAATGCGGACCGCACGTCGCTGCAACCTGTCGAGAGCATCTAATAAGTACTTTGCGGAGCCATCCCAGAGATGCGAGCAGTATTCCACGCAGGAGCGAATTTGTGTCTTATAAAGAAGACACCGCTGCTCCGGCGTGAAAAAACGTCTCACTCTGTTCAGGACTCCGAGTTTACGCGAAGCTGTTTTGATGATGCTCTCGATATAGTTCTTGTTGTTCAGTTTGCAGCGCACGTCCATACCGAGTATATTGAGGTTATCCTGTAATGGCAGTGGTGTGCTCTGAAGAGTGGGAGGAGGAAGGAAAGCTAGTTTCATACGCTATAGAGATTATAGGATATACAAAACTGTACTGTCTGGAACTAAAACAAGCTGAATAAATTGAAGACGTAGCCTCTGCAGATAAGCACATTAATGCGTACAAATATTTGCACTCATTTAAGCGGGTAGTAAATTCGCTATTAAATTGCATGCTTATTATGGTGGAATATGGCGAAACTATATACCTATGAATGTAACATCGTAAGTAACCCATATTTGCAATGAATGAATAAATAAAAAATTAATTTTATATATTTGAGAGCAAGCCCAAGAATAAGCTCATGAATAAATATGTGAGGATTTGATCAGTGGCTGAGGGGGTCCACACATAGTCAGGGGGTGGGGGCTGAACCTGACCCACGACCCACTGTAATTACATTATAATTTATTTATTTATCTTTATTTTTTAAACTCGAGTATTTTTGGAATCTGTTGGGAGTATTATCGCTATCGCTTCAAATGTCACATCGCTGCAATGATTTTTATCTAAATTTGGTGTAAAGGAGACGGAAATCGGTGGGCCCAAAATGGAATAAGTTGAGATATGATCTAAAAAATCAGTCATATTTTTGTGTCTTAGAATATGAAAAATCACCTCAATTCTCAGTCTGGAAGCGGAGAAATATGAGAAAATAGTTTTCGGTAGATTATCGATTAAGTAATCGATTACACATTTGCAGTAAATAATTAACTCAAAGTAATTAAATGCACTATATATACTTACATGCAATATAGTGCATATAATTACAGTCATATTATTAAACCAAATATCAATTAATTACTGAAAAACCAATATTAAAGATTATCGATTTAATATCGATTCAAATCTCTCTTATATTTTCTTTATTTAATTATGAGTGCAATAGAACACATTTTGCACTTCAGGAATCAGCTGTTGGTTAAAGATTGTAACATAACGTCACTTTTACATAATCTCTTATATCTCTGTTCTCAGACTGACAAAATCCGCAGAATATTCAGTAAAAGGTTGATAATATATATAAGCTATTAATTGACACCACTTTCATCTTCTTACACCCTGGGCCCAAGATTGTATGAAATCATTTCAGTCTCCTTTGAGTATCTGTGAGTAATCATGGTGAATTGTAGGCTTAGACAAAGCGCACATGTTTAGGAAAATAGCACATTTCTGTGAATTGTAATTTTTCGTGTTGATTCCAAAACTTCATAGAAGCCTCTCATTATCATTAACAATCATGTGCTTATTACGATGTCTATACAGTAATTTCTTCTTTAGTATATATATAGTATATATATAAAGAAGAGTTATTTATTTATCTATTCATCTATAACTCGATAGCAATTATAACTTGACTCTGGCTAAATTAGTTTGACAAGTTGCCATCTAAGAAACAAAGAAGCAGAAGGCTTCACTTTGCTACTTTCTCACATATTTTGAATTATTTTGGCTTTTACAGGAGCGACTGCCATTTGACGTTCCAACTCCTATAGGAAAATCTACGTATACGATCCGTTAAGCAGCAGGCGGTATAAGCAGACTAAGTGGGCTCGTGCCCTGAAGGTCTCCTATACGCTATAAGAAATCGATCACACAGAATAACAAAAACAAACGCAATAAATCGGACAATCGAGCAGATTACCGCGCGTCCCGAGTCCCCGGGGCGCGTCCTGTCCGCTATGAATACATCTGCTACGCGCCGCTACGCGCGCTCTACGTCGCTACACGTGCTACACGTGCTACGAGCGACTCGCCCCCGCTACATGATTGTAATAATTTTATTGCCGCGCGGGTATGACTCAATTTTGTTTTATTTTATACACTCACGCTTGTATGTCTCCAAAGGGTCCACAAGGGTGCTGTATTTTTTGGTTTTACGTAATAAGATATAAAAAAGTAGCACACATTTTTGCACAATTTGTAGCAGTTCATAAAAATCTCGCAAGACTAGCTTTTGTATGTTTTAGTAAAATTTAAATAACCCATCAGTAACGGTTACAGTGTCCTAGAATATTATGTACGACAATATGACTACTATGCATCAGTTTACCGAGTAGAGCGGAGCTTATTCTATGCAATCTGCCCTATTTTCGCATTTTATAAACAAGTGATATAATACGCCCAACTATGTATGTATAATACACAAAACATTTGTAAACCAGAATAGTAATTTACAAACACAAATATATACGAAAGAACTTTGACCACTTGTACATAAACATCCAACAAATTCAAATCCACCCGTAACATAACTAAACTACAAATATTGTCCCTTCAAAATCGTTCACTGAGAAAATATGATATTTCGATTACAACAACCCCATTGTAAGTTTTGAATGGAAAATGCAAAGTCCCCGCGGCCCTGGGGCTCCGGGGCCCTTGGGCGGCGGTGACGCGATTAGGTTGTAAACAAGTCGTGACATTCCACCAAGTGTTTAAAATCGTGCTCTCGAGCTCACCGGGAGCCGAGAGGCTCCGAGGGTAAAAGGGCAAAGTAATTGGTGTCGAGTGCGTCAGGGGCGCGGGGCCCTCCGACATATTGCAAACATATTCTCCGCTTGAAATTTATTGTAAATCGCGGCGGGAGGGGATTTGAATTCGGCCCCTCGCACTGTCAATAAACTGAATGGACTTTGGAAATTCGCTACATTCGCTTTGTGTTTGTGTTTGCTGCCTCCGCTTTTTCTGTTCTTGCGAAAAAACCTCCCGCTACCCTCCCCGCGCCCTCCTCGCCGCGCGCTTCCGATTTTATTTATCTAAGGTTTTCCATTCCGTCGTAATTGTGTGAGTTGCGAGCTCGATTGTTGCTAAAGCGAATATTTATTTGGGCTCCAGTTTGCTTTCCATTTGCGCGCCGTGTCTACGTGTGTGTGTCTGCGTGTCCGGCGGGCATCGTCGAACGGTCACTTCTAGCGGCATTGTGCCACAAATTGAATTTGCGGGGTCTCAAATCAAATGTTGTCGTAAGAAATGACTTGTCGCCGCCGACTGACATTATCAAAAAATTGATCGACCGCCGCCCGCCATGTCGCTGGCTACTAGCTACCGCTCATAATATACGTGGAAGCTACATGGCTATAGGTTTCCATTAAACACATTATACCTTCGATTGTACGGTGGTGTAAAATAAACATTGTAGGTATCGGTATGATCTGTGAAGCAAGCGGTGGCATCACGCGGGTGTCACATAAATCTAAACGGCGCACACGCCAATAACATTAGTACAATGAAGCGCGGGCGTGCAATCAGCATTAGCCGGAATATATTTCGCGTAAATCTTTCACGGCAGCTTTTATGTATATCGTAAAAAACGGGCAAGTGTCCGCCGAGTGAGCTATAAATATGCTCGTAAAGCGAGGCCCCGACGCGCGACGCCCCGCGCCCGCGCCTGCCGCACATTTGCGCTAGGCAGTGTTCTACTGAATTAAGTAATAACATTCATTTTGTACTTCATTTGAATGTCTCTCATCTGTAACCCAGTATCAATTCCACGGGTCTGCCGGGGTGTGGACAGATATGTCAGTATAATCTCACCTCCGGCAATAAAAGACTAAATGAGAGCGTGCGTTTTAGTCGGTTCGAGTTCGAAATAATCGCCTCCACCAACTTTGGTGGAGGTGGTATCCGTGGGGATTTTGCGGACAGTAAAAAAGGCAGTATCAATTTATCTTTAATGTGACCAAAAGATAAATGTTCTAGAGTATAAGATAATTATGATATCGTTACTGAGAATATGACATCAACTGTATTATCGTTAAATGATTGAATGAAATACTGAATAATGTAGTTGAATAAAAAAGTGTGACCAATATTAAGTAAGACTGAGAATAATAATAATGAGAAATTTCAAATCTAATAAGAATGCGGTTGAAAATATAAAATTAACTTAATTTTAAATTCATTATAATATTGTTTGTAAATTGTCTTATATAGTGCCATGTACTTAGGCTTACGAACGCTGTGCATATTTATAATTGGGTTATGTACTAGATATAAGTCCATAAAACCTGTTATTTAAGTTTGAAATGTAATATACATAATCTGTTGATGTGCCTAATAAATAAATAAAGACTGAAAACTTCAGCGGGGATTATGCAGGTGTATTCAGTGTTAATACGATTCATAAACAAAGGTGCGAATGTATGTAGTTATTATTCTTTTATTTAAAGGCGAACCCAATGAACAGAAGTCCTCCGTCCACAGATCTCCGTCAATCATTAGCTAATCTCGTTCATCTTATGAACCGTGATCTATTTTCATAGGTCGTTGACCTGTGACAGTTCACACTGGTGACCTGCTCACCTTGACGTACACACAGAGCCTTAGGGCAACATATTATTTATCTCGCTGGGTCATTAATAGAAATTTACTTAATAATAATATTATACAAAGTATCATGAATACTATTTTATTATGATTTTGTGAAAATCGTTTATAAGTTTTTATTAAAAACGAAAATACACGTGTACAATGGGTGTGTTTGTACCTGTAAAAACACACCAAAAAAGGCAACAATCAATAAAATTTCTCTATAACTGTACGTACTTAAGTATCTGTAACTTACATACGTAAACTATTATATGTTACAATAACATCTTTGCAAAGTAATAATGTATAAAAACCTCGCCTGTATGTCTTTACTGATCTCTAACGCCACTGAACTAATTTAGCTGAATAGTTTTACTGCCACACGGGTGCAGTCGTGGACACAGCTAGTATGACCTATAAATAAATAGGTGTGTCAGATTTCTTGTATTAACCTTTGCACCCTTTGTTATGTTGACTAAAATAATTGTTTTAAGAATAATTTACACCATAAATAATTTGGTTGTGTTTTAACTTACAGGTGCCGTGATAAGCCACATGGAGATGAAACCTGCTGTGTGGTGGAAGATTGACGAAATACTCACATTTCAACGAGCCGGAGTCCCACGTGTGAACAAAAGCAACCATATGAAGTCTGTTAGGTAAATAAACCGACAATAAATAATTTCATATAATTATCATCTTAAAGATTTCGGAATGCGGTCGGGGCTGTCAGCTGAGAGTCCAAGGTCTACTTTGCCTTTTTTGGGGGCCACTGTCGACGGACCTTCCCAACCACTGGTACTGCAACACATTCAAAACGTCCTCAAAAGTATGTTTCATAAATAATCGCGACAAGTCCCGGACCTACAGAATCCTCCCGTCCCAATTGAGCATCCGACTAGAGAAGTACCTCCACCCTACAGAATATCGGCGGTGAGTAGGTTAGGTCACTGAATAGTTTCAGTGCTGTCACTGCAAACATCATTTGGTCTACTGCGCTGGTGGTACAGAAGTTCTCTTAACCCTCTTGCCATCCATTCGCCACTACGTCTTGTTTGCCTACTAAGTGGTATAGAAAAACCGTAAGTAAAAACTAGAGACAAAAGCCTTCTCCATCTATTAGCAGGTGTACCATCGGGCAGGTGAGGTAGACTTTGCCCCGAGGGGTTTTGATGAGACATACACCCATGTCACGTAGTTAAAAACGGCATATATTAATAATCAATGGGAAGTTCCACCATGTAAATCCTAGTTACGTGTTGGTATCACAATAATGGAAGTTTTATCACATACCTAGCTATCCATAAGATTTCAAATGTAGGTGCGCCAATAAATTTGTTATATCGGTGTATAATGGAGGTCGTGTATCGCAATTGCGCAGATCAGAGGCGGTTAGCGTCGATGGCATCGGTTCAATCACAGGGAGCGAGATCTGCGGACATAACCGCGCGGCGCCGCAAGCGATATCGTATCGTTACACTAAACTTTACTCGACAACACACAATATAGCGGAGGAGCGAAGAGGGCGATGTGGCACTTTTTTTTAAATTAGTCTGTTTCATGAGCACCGCTCGCCGGACTGGTGAACTGACCTAATCTGAGGGTTGATACTCTTCCCGCCACGCCGCCCGCGCCGCCACCATGAGAAGAGTAAAGCGCTCGTGGTCAGACTATAGTACTTGTAGATCGTCGTTTAAGTTCTAACGCCTCCTTGCCCAGTCAGGATAACACGTGCAGGGCTCAGATGTCACCCGCATGCGGTGCAGAATATTTCATCAAGGACCAAGCTGTTCAGTAACTCTTTCTTTTGACGCACCAAGTCTTGAACTTCCTACAGTCCCGGGTCTATTATATCTCGGTCATCGGTCCGTCCGTTATCCGGGATATTTTTTATTAAGCTTCAAATTTATCCAACGAATAAGCTATTCGTGTAAACAGTAATATTTTCTGGGTCGATTTGAAACTTCCTATGAATATTTTATGTATTTATATGGACTATACTGCTATGCTGCAAGTTTCCATCTCCAAAGTAATCAAACAGGTTAACTTAGAAACATACATTTTGGCTCTATGAATGTTTATTGTACAGAGTAGTTGAGTCACAGAGTATTGTCAGCATTTTGACATATTGTTATACTTCAAGCAAACTTCAAAATTATAATAGTTTACAAGTATCGCATTCCTTCAGATTTATTCCACCAAAAAAAATATAAAATGTATTAAATTGAGCCATTATATCAAATAATTCAAACACAATATGAACAGCAATCAATAAAAATAAGGATAATGAAACAGGTAATCATTTTGAACTCATACAGTTCTACCCTTGAGATGGAGAACAGAGAAAGGTCGGAGAGTATACCGTATCAACGTTGTCTAAATTCCGACGTGAGTGGCGCGATTGAACGCGATTCTCTCTAAGACAAAGTGTGTTATTTCTCGCGGGATCCCTCCTGGGGGGTGTCCACCTCTGCGGGAGGAAGGGGGCGGGGATAGGGTGCTACGTACTATGTAGTAATATTTTTACGAGCGGTTTTTATTGTCGTCGCGCGCGATAAATTTGTCATCGTCGCCTCGCCCCGCGCCGCGCACTGCAAGCGCCGCGCCCCACGCGCTTCTCGGCTGGCTGCTGCTTCGATTCTGTGCAAGTTAATCCTTTGAAAATGTCGGCATTACAATATTGATTCTACCAAGGCACTGTTTATTTGTAATAATGAGAACGGTAATACATTATACCGGCGTTATGACTCCTTAATTCTGATGAATAAAGGAGTCATAATGTAGTTTGCCAGTACACCTAGTATATTTATTATAAAAACTTCAGGGCAATTTTGAAAAACCTGAATGACTATGTTATGTTTGTTGTCTCTTCTCACTGTATAGGCTTTATCTTAAATTGTTCAGGTTAGGTCAGATAAAGTGTAGGATTTTTCTAGTACGAAATATTTTGTATAGCCTCGAACCACACAGTCTATATACAATGTGTGGTTTTCTTCCAATTACAAGCGATTATAATATGGGGTTCATCAAGAAACGCATTAGAATGTTTCTGCAGTATCGAAAGCAGAGTACATCTGGTGTTTCAAACGTCCATAGGGCACGGTGACCACTTTCCATCGTGTTTGCTGTGTGCTAGTCTGCCACCTAACTGGTGTAACAAAAAAACCAGCGCCGTGGATTATAGTAATTTACTTAATGATGCATAAGAATCGTGGCAATAACATCTCTCATTGCATTTATTAGCCGATATTCTCTCACCATATATAACAACCAGGTATGTGTAACTTTGCCATCTCAGTAAAGATAATGGCGTCCATCGCATTCCATGTATGCATCCCCTATTGTAAGTCCCCAGGGATACTTCGCTATTTTGCGTTCTACGACGCTCCCTTTGGACCGGCTACATCGACACGCCAACCGTTACAAACCTAATGTCTTTTGACTTCAGAACTGATAAACTAAACAATAATTTCGTGCAGTTCTTATTATCTCACATGAATTCATCTTAAGATATTAATCAACTCCCTGTACCAAATTTCGTTCATCTCCGTTCTGATGTGATAGCGCGATTGAATGAAAAACCGGCTTGTAGATGTGGTTACATACAAACATAAACTCGCACTTGTATCCCCGAAGAGGTAGGCTAAGGTACTATCACCCAGATTTCGCCAGTTTATGTTTAGGTCCCAATGTAATAGGTGGCGAGACTATGGCCATTAACCGGACACTTATAAACCTGAGATAAATACACACATAACTTCGAAAGCATCAAAAAGTCATTGGTGTGTGCCATGGTAAAACATGGGATCGAACCCGAGATCTCGTCTCAGCAGTTCATTACTCGTACCACTAGGCTACCGCGGCTTCTAGGTTGACTGTTACTATTATATATATGTTATTAATTATTTTTATTATCTTCTGATACAGGGACCCGGGACAGAGTCAAGAGGAAGTCATTTCTCAAGACTGCGCATCGTTCGCTAGTCGACAGTCTTTAAATCTTGGTGAGCATCTTACTTGTACCCTGTCTATGATATAACTCTTCATCGTGCTCGTCCAATGGATCTCAGTCACGTTCGACGTTCACAGTTTGTAGCCCGAGGTCTGCTATTGTTTTAGATTAGTATGTTGGCTTTTCCGGTAACTATTGCTGAAGATGATGAATGTATTATTTCATTGTCATCATCATAATTTTAATCTCAGTCTCGTCCAAAATAACACTTTGAAGCCTTTTGGTCCGGTCTCCTGCTTTTCCTTTTGAAGCGACTGCTCTCTGACCCCCACTCGTCCGTTTATCAGCAGATTTACCTGCTTACAGCTAAGCTTGATTTGCATCTTCATTTACTTGTAATTAGTTTCACAATCATGGTCGTTCTCGTGGGCTAAATATAGTGTTTTGCCTAGCCCTATATTCTGTTGTCTAAAATTGTGCATACCCATGACTCAGTTGTTGCAGTTCCAGACAAAGACACCATGGGCCCTATAGATGACCTTGACATCGCTTACGACGAATGCATCCCCTGGCTCAGCCATCACAGGCATGCGTACGTCACCGATGAGAACATTGTCCTCGATATGAACGCTAGAGGGTTCCAAATTGGCTTTGTGCACAGAGAAGATGGAACTGACTTCCTCAACACAGGATATAGTAACAGCGATTCCAGAGTTGAATCTCAAGACATTCACAAAAGATACGACTCCACAGGAGATTATAGTGCCCCAGTAAAAAGTTCCGTCGCAACCGGAAAAGATGATTATGTATCGTCATCTACAACAGTTTATGATTCATCAATAAAAAGTGATGCTGCGTCCGGAGGTGGTATCTTTTCGTTCATGAGAAGTTCCAGTGCGCCAGGAAACGATGCCAATGTGCAGAGCAACGGCACTACCGGAGGTGGTTTCTTTTCATACATGAAAAGTTCCGGAGCGGCTGGAAAAGATGACAATGTGCAGGGTAATGGCACGTCCGGAGGTGGTTTGTTTTCGTTTACAAAAAAATCCGAAGCATCAGGGAAAGATGACAATGTGCAGAGCAACGGCACTACCGGAGGTGGTTTCTTTTCATCCATGAAAAGTTCCGGAGCGGCTGGAAAAGATGACAATGTGCAGGGTAATGGCACGTCCGGAGGTGGTTTGTTTTCATTTACAAAAAATTCCGATGTATCAGGGAAAGTTGACAATGTGCAGAGTAACGGCACTACTGGAGGTGGTTTGTTTTCATTTACAAAAAAATCCGAAGCATCAGGGAAAGATGACAATGTGCAAAGTAACGGCGCGTCCGGAGGTGGTTTCTTTTCATATATGAAAAGTTCTGATACGTCCGGAAAGGATGATAATATGCAGAGCAACGGCACTTCTGGAGGTGGTTTCTTTTCATACATGAAAAGTTCCGGAGCGGCTGCAAAAGATGAGAATGTGCAGAGTAACGGCACGTCTGTAGATGGTTTTTTTTCATATATGAAAAGTTCAGATGCGTCCGGAAAACATAATAATGTACATGAATCAACATCGTCTTCTTCAATCTACAGTTCGCCAACCAAAGGTCAGAAAACTACTGGCGGAGGTATCTTTTCATACATGAGCGGTTCTGGCACTTCTGAAAAAGGCGAAGTTGCCTCGGGTAGTGATAAATCTGTGACTGCTGACTCCAGGCGCGATTATGTTTTACCAGCGAAGAGTTCCGTAGCCTCCGGCAAAGATGACGATGTCGTGCCCGGAGGTGGTGTGTTTTCATACATAAGAGATACTACCACATGTGAGGAAATAGAGATTACATCGAGAAAGCTAGCACGTAAGGGTAGCCAAGACAGCTGCTACTCCGAATCTGGTGGTAGTATTTTCTGTGAATCGACAGAGGAGCAATCTGTCTGTTCTATCCCCTAATTCGTTTTTGATACCGATGCCGATACATGTTTTTATTTACCGACGGTTATGAGAAAAACATTTTCAATAATCTATTAGAATCATTCACTGTTTCTATACAAATAACGTTAGTCTAAATGTATAACTAATATAACATTGTTCCTGATGAGTTTGTTATTTTTGAGCTAGTTAAGTAATCACATGATTTTGTAATTATACGGATCCAGGTCAAAAATAGGTTTTATAGTTTATAATCTAAGGAATTATAAATGGTAACTGAGGGGTCTATTTTTTTGATAACCGAAGTTATTGAAATGTAGACCTAGTACAATTATAATACATTCATAACTCCACAGTGAGGTGAGCCAACACGGAGCCCGTGTGCGGACAGGTGGACGTGGCGTGACGCGAGCCGATAACCGATAGCGGCCGCAAATATTGACGAACGTAATATATTAATAAGTTCTACCTGCAATTTGCACCTCCTTTGTGTACTATTGATATTTTAATGGAGTGTTTGAGTATACAAATATGAAGCGGTTTTTCCCTATAATCTAATATACAGGACGCGTCCGTCCATAGCCATATACCACATTTTCCTAGGTCCACCTTGCACGTGTTTCCCGGGTGTCAGGAAATAATCAGATTAATTGGGCTTAATAGTTCTAGCTAGTGTGGTTGGAACAGGCCTTCACAATGTGCTAACTTGTGGTCACTCTTCACGAGATCATTGAATTTCACTTCATCGCCAGGGACAAGATGAAGATAATCCCACTAAAAATCGTCAAATCTTAAAATTTGCCCTGCGCCAAAAGGGTGTTTCTGTGATTGTTGCGAAGATCAGTCTGTAATACCAACTTCAACGGAAGACCAAATTGGTTCCTTCATGAGTAACGTTGCTCCAGATGGAGTTAATACACACGTTAAACTTATTACCCACCCCTTTTAAATTAAAATTGAAAAACTTGAAGTGAAGACAACTATTCCAATAACTATATTAAGGAAACGCCCCTCTACTGCGTGGAAACGCTTGAAATTATCAGCAGATAGTTAATTACTCATGTGCGATTATTGTTTAACGTATTAGTTATTAGTTTGTGGGTACTTCAATAGAATATGCACTCACCTCGCACTTCGGAGACCATCGCAATGAACGATTGCGCAGGTTGTTGCTCTTTGCACTGCCTTCAATTTTATATGAATCAATGGGATATTTGGGTGCTCACTTTTAAACTTTCGCGTTACATGATATATGGTTGACGAAACCCGGGTATTAACGCGATCAAATTATGGTAAATACAATAATATCCGAGTACATTATGATTAGCTCGACGCTTCGGCCACGTTGCACTAGCCGTGGTCACAAGCTGAGTCAGCTTGTGACTGCTGGCTGTATTTTTTTAAGCACGTCAATTTGACTTCACCCCGCCTGATGGTAAGCTCAAGGCAAAGTCTCAAGAACAAGGGTCACCATTATAAACACGTACTCAGCTTGACGGCTTCATCAGATGCTTTTTCGCGCCCCGCTTAAAGGACCCGGGATTGTAGGAAGAAGGAAACACGTGATCGCGTTAATACCAGAGTTTCTTTAACCAATTTAGTGCTATTTCAAGCGCCATGATCCCAGATGTAGAAAGTACATCCGTGATCGACGGCGTTACTGGCATTACTGTGAGACGCAGAACTCTTCGACGTCACCCTTATGGCATCTTGTAAGGAAACCGAGATAAAGAAGATACGTAATATACATAAAAGAAAAAGAAAAGTTCTCGAATTTTGCAATGCTGTGTGTGTTAGCGCCAAGGGTACTGTCCTGACCATGGTCAGAAAACAGCCGGGCGAGCGGCAATTTCTGATAAGCCAATTTATTCAAAGTGATGACCCACATTGAATCTGGAGTTACTGTCCTCCTGCGTGATAATGATTGGCACAATTCGCGGCTGTGTGCGTGAATGCGCCCGCGCCGCTTTCGAGCTGTTTGCTTACGATAACTTTCTCGATATCGTCTTATCGACCACCAGGTAAATATCGCCTATCTTCGCCATAACATAGAACGTAACTCTTATAAGACACGTATAACATTTAAAAAATTATTTAATTTTGAATATTTAACTTTATAATCATAATTCTATTATGTATTATCATTAGGGTAAATGTTTTAAACTATTTAAGTGGGATCCTGTGATAAAAACATAGTACTTTGTTTTTATGCGCAGTCGGAAAAATTCTAGCTCGCAAGACAAATCAGGTTGAATATGTAACAGTAGGCATATTGTATAACGGTATATTATGACATAAGAATATACGCGAGTATGGATCAACTCGATTTTTGGCTAGGTTCGTGGTAAGTGATGTGCGGGTAGTTAGAAATTCCCGCGCGACACGACACGAAGACGTTGTTGTCTTTTGTGTCCTTTTCAGTCCTCTCGAGACCATGGACGCAGCATCACGTCCGATACATCGGGGTAAAGATATCAACATTTACGATTAAGTCCCGTTCTGACAAAAATATGTGTGAAAATCGTGTAAATTTTAAATCTACATTAAAGCTTAGTAGATACAAATTATTTATTGAAAATGTGCCATACGATAACTTGTGCTGTATATTTCGCACGTTTAAATGATCTATGTGCGACAGTTACGTGCTATTTCGTTAATCACCGGCTCCGATGCGCTCGCGCCGCGACTCACACGCACTTAGTTTGACCGCGACCGCACCTGTGCTGTGTGACTCAACTTGTGTTTCTTCCACTGAGTGCCTCTTGTGTTTCTCCCACTGAGTGACTTTTGGTGTCTTCTTCTCTGTTCTTCTTTCAAGGAGGTCGTTCAACAGCTGCAGTGCCATGGATTTGAGTCAGGTAGGATTTATTTGTTATATGATAAGTTTTCTCACATCTCCAACTGTTTCTTGCCTTTGTTTTTGAAGAGTGAAGATGATAAATGGTGGTATTGGAAGAAAGACAAATATGTTCGTTTAAGCAGTCAGTTTTATATATATACATATTGTAATCCGGTCTTGTATTGTATTGTCCGGTATTGTAAGTCAAATAGGTACAGTAGGTGGGGCGCTTGTTTGTTTACAGGACATAGTGTATATTATATCATGACTGCGGTATAATTTCAAAGGCTTTATGTATCTATTTCTGATTTGTAATATGTACCTACCGGTACTCCAATTGATTGGTGAATGAATCAATTCAATAGTTAAAGGTCTATAAGTACATGGCTAACGGTCTGCACAGCACATAGATTTGCACGATAGCTACGTGCATCTTTATTGTCACATTCTTTTTCCCAATGACGCTGCCTCTCTCTAAGAACACCGCAGTAAATATTATGTAAGTTTGTCATTCACAAACGTTTTGTTTATGCTTTAATTAATTAAGAAATATTATTATTTCCGAATATAATCGTCTAATCTTTTAGTAATCACGTAATCACTAGGTTATTACTGTGTACATAATGTAATTTAATAAATCACTGCTTATTCTAGTATTGTTAGTTATCGTTCGAGAAATAATAACAACAACGAACAAATTAAAAAACAAAATCAATGTCTCTCTATAAATGTAATCACTTTATGGATTATTTGTTAAGTTATTTTAATGAAGTATTATCGATTTATTACCATACCGAGTGCCCCGTGCGTCTCGCAGTCGCGGCATGTCCTCTACCGATAACATTCATTATGACAGCCGTATTGTGATTGGTTTTTGAATAAGTTGAGTACGTTTGTCGACAGCTGTAGCCATAATGACCAAAAAACATGCAAATGTCAACTAGCACAACGGTTTTTTGAAGTCGAATCGTTAGTGTAAATAGTGAATTGTTCTCACGAATCATTAGTAAATGTGACTGCTTTTAGTCGTTATATGTATTTGTATTCTCATATTCTTATATACGCTGACTAAAGATATTAACAAAGTGATATTTAATATTGAAATAACTTTATGTCAATTTATAAATTGACATAAAAACGAACTTAGCAAGACTTTAATGATATTTCTGGCAACCATTTGAGGAAAATTTATAAGACGCATTATTTCTTCGGTATTATTTTATTCAATATTGTTTAACAAATATTTCTGTTGAATATCATATTTATTAATAGAATACTATTAAGTGCCATCTTTCTTTTTTAACTGAAATTGTAATCAAACTGTTAAATCGCCATATCAAAAGTCATTGTTTGTAATGGTGACCCTCTTTCCTGAGACTTTGTCTTCAGTTTACCATCAAGCGAGGTGAATTCAAATTGACGTGCTATTACTGCCCAAAAAATGCAATGAAGGTATTTTAAAAAGTTGGCGTCATTTAAAACTAAGACGTATGTGACTCACAGATAGTTATTTGACATTATGAGAAGTGCACGGGCTCCGCAGCCCGCGTGTGCCCGCGTTCTCCTTCTTCCACTTGAAACAGTGACGGTCATTTAAGTATGGTAAAGTGATCGTGTTTGTATATTGGAGAGGAGATATTTAAAAAAATGCTTAGGTTATATAATTAACGATACTGGCACGTCTAAAAATAGATATTTTTTTAAATTCTTCTTCTCTCGTTCTGGTTCATATTGCCATATCACGCAAAAGATTCTTCTCTGTTTGTCTATTCGTTCGCGATGGACGCAAAAGCTATTAAAGGGATCTTAATGCAGTTTTTTTTGTTTGAAAGGTCTTGGTTGGACTTAAAATTTTACGTTTGTTTGATTGCAATCAGTTGAGTGGAACCGTTGATATTAGCAAAACAAAACAAAAAATAAACTTGTACAAACTCGCTATCCAAACATGTAAAAAGCAGATTGCTATGGGGCAAAATAAACAAATACCTAATTTGATCGTTTCCAATCAAATGTGTTATTTGTCACAGGTCGAGTTTACTGAATCACTAGAAATCAATGAGTGCGCATGACTCCATGTTACTTCTAAATGAAGGTATCAGCATATATTAGTGATTGTGATAAGGATAAGAATCCTAAGAAATGATTGAATAAATAACGTTTATGTAAACAGATTACTTGTAACAAGAATAACAGTCATTATTGACATTCGAGATATTGTTGTGGCTTATTTGATGTACAGTCGACATCGTCTCATACAACGTTGCATGTAAATGTGGTACTGTACTATATCTTTTCTTAACTGTACATAGCACAAAATATACCTACCTATGTGTTTTCGCCATAGGAAACAAAAGTGGAAGTGTGATGTAGGTAGCCGGTGCACGCGTGTCATTGTTGTGCGTATCTACGCAACGAAGGATAATTTCGAAAATATGAACCTTTTTGCAAGAACCCGTCAAAACTTTTTCGTAAATATTCAAGCTAAATACTTTTATAATTATAGTAAAGTAATCGCTATTTTGAACGGTTGAAAAATAAGGTGGTGGCAGTATGGTTGCCACTACCTTAAAAAGGGTGAAATAGGTTGTCGTTTAGTAGTACGTATGACTCAAGCTAATATGGCATTAAAAGTGGTAGTAAATTCCACCACACAATTATTTACTAGTAATGCACGGTATTAATAACGGTTGTATGGGTGAATTTGGTGACATCAGTTCCGCTACTGAAACTATCGTGTCGCATTTCTACTAGTTTTTTCTGTTCTGTGGTTTTTGCAATCCTTCTGCTACAGAGGCTACAAGACGTGCACATAGTGCTGTGTAGTGTATGTTATAATTTTAACTTCACCCTACTACGAGAAGAGCCTTGGGCCTTATTAGGTAGGTTAGGTAATCATAGTAAGAAAGTCGAAATGTTTTCTCGAGACTTTTCTTATAGTTTTAGAATCTCTTTCAGAAAATAACGAAACATAAAAAGAGAAGAATATTCAAATATTTCTCAAGTATTCCGCTTGGCGACAACGCAGCGATTGATTATGATGAAAGTATGTTACCTTACGAAGGTTCAAAATACGAAAATTTCATTGTAATCTATTTATCTGTTTCAAGGAACATTATTGTATAAACTTTCTCAATTATTAGGCCAATAGAGGAAAGAAGATACAAAGCCGACCCCAACTAAGTTGGGAAAAGTTCAGAGAATGATGAGTAGAAAGAAGATATTGTTAAATTTTGAACAAATAATATAACTTTCGGTATTTACACTATCCAGTTCACGTGGTTATACTACTCACGGTTGGCGGTATTCATTGAAAATAACGTTCAAATCAAGCTAGTTTACCTACTCATTTAATTGAAATTGGCGTTGTTTTATACCACTTTGGTGGCAAACCCAATTAGGTGCTGCTTAGACAAACACGCGGCCCTCCTGATGGGCATCTACCAAGGGCGTCAGAAGCATATATAGTGGCGGAAGGCAGGGGCGAAATTTATGAGAGTTTTGGTCCTGTCAGTGTATAAAACAAAGAAGGGTTTCTTAGCTTTCCTACTGACAGCACAAAACTTCTTCAGTGAGTACTTAAAAATTGGAGATTACATTTCCCTTTGCTATCAACTGGACAGTTCGCCGTGCCTACTTGGGATCCTCTATAACATGAATAAATTACTGATATCTTATCTTCAGGGAGCGGAAACGATACGCAAATTACGGACACACCCAACTAGATATTAATTGTTTTGATTTGTATAATTAATATCTAAATCTTTTTATCAATGAAAAAACCATTCATTGTCAATCTATTTCATTGATTGGCTGTTAAATGTGTACAACGCATATTGTTGGAGTCGGAGACATCATCCTTCTCTGAGCCTATTCCCAACTTAGTTGGGGTCGGTTTTTTAGTCTAAGATGCGGCTGAACTTCGATATTTTCCGTAAAGACACTGCCATCGGAACTACAGATGCTAACTACAGAACTTCGATATCACCAATATAGTTGTGGAGGACAACTACATTGGCGATATCGAAGTTCTATAGTTGGGCTAGTCGGACTTCTGAGGGCTCCAATTACCCGTAACGACTGTCATAGATTGTTCGTATGGCAACTGGAACTGACGGCTTAACGTGCTCTCTGAGGCACGACCAGACCAGTGCAAATAGCCATATTCCTGCATCGAGTGGGGATCGAACTCGCGTCCTGCGTAGCCGTCGCGTTCACTACCGCCACGCAGAAGTTGTCTGTGCGAGTCAGAGACATAATAACAATATTACTATTATAGTGTTATTTTTGAAAAACAAAAGTTGAAGAAAAAAAAAGTTAAAAGGCGTCAGTCATTAAAATTATTCACGTTCCGAGGCGCACCGCGGCGAGAGCGTCGCATGCGCAGGTGTGTGTGTGACCCACATTACACATATTTTTTTCAAAGCACGCCAAGCACCTGACGTTATCGATATTTATTCAGTCGATAAGTTAATATCGTGAATATTGATGCCCCATTCGCCAACTTGTGCAAATCCTTACGAAAGTGAATCGATATTTGCTTACCGATAACGTCTCTTGCGCCGAACGTTGCGAAATATAGGTCGACTTGTTGTTGTGGACTTGTTTTTTTAAATAAATCAGGTGTGAATTATGGATATAATGTAGGTATAAGTTACGTGCTTACACTTGTAAGTCAGCAATGGGACAGCACTCTTGCGGTTTCTGTGAATTAACCTACTCTTTTCAGAGACTGAAGTTTCTCTCGAGTTCACATCTACTTCATAGTTGATTCCTATGATCCATATTATATAAAGCTGTTTATGAGAATGAATGGCATAAATTAGTCAAAGATGCTCAACTCATAGTATTAAGCAATATTAATTAATGAACATAACATAATATAAACTCACGCCTATGTCGCCAAAGGCGTAGGCAGAGGTGCTAGCACCCATATTTCGCCAGTTTGTGTTTAGGTGCCAATGTAATAGCTGGCGAGCCTATTGCCATTAACCTTCGAAAAGCATCGAAAAGTCATTGGTGTGTGTCATGGTGATATCTGGAATCGAACCCAAGACCTCGTCTCAGCAGACCATTACCCATACCACCGGGCCACCGCGACAGTGTACCTACTACATTAATAAATCAGTGCAATTTTAATGCATAACAATTTGTGTATATCGTTAATATTTTTAAGATACGTCACAAGCGATTCAGCTATTATTTTTAGCTGCCTGACTAACTAACCTAACCTTGTGTATAATAAATACCTATCAATCTTACGAGTATCGCCTGCCGCCAGTACACACCCGTCGTATAAAGAATGCACGTCGTCTGTGAGTAAATATTGACATCTGATAGCACGTACGATGTTATCAATTAAATAAGGACAAGGGACATGTTCTTTAGTGTCATTTTATTAGATTTAACAAAAGAAGTAAAATTGTGGGACGGTGCACGTTCATGCGAAGTGTTCCGTACAGGTAACGAAATAGACCTACAGTTTAATTGCAGAATAGAAAAAGTAACAATAACAAGCATCTCTAATCTTAGAGAGATATCGATTTAGTTAGTTATTTATTTCATGATCAATATTACATCATATTGAAATCACAAAACTAAAAATAAAAACAAATATCAAAATAAGAGCTTCAATTAAATATTGAACCATAAATTATAAATTATGATGTTAAGAAATTATGATATTTCATCATCATTTGCTTCTAACTCCGAGACCAATTTATATATACCAGTATTTAAATCTCTGTTCAGCATCTAACTATTGTGGATTAACAGATTTCAGCCCACTGCTGGTTGACGGACGAAAAGTGGCCTTGGTTATACCGTTTCGTTAGTTACTCTTTGAGTTCAGAATCTTAAAAGTGTTGGTTGTGTTTGCAATACTTCTTCATTTAGTCCACGCCTTTACCAATTGACAGTGGGAATACTTTCCTAAGTGTCAGACATGATACAACTTTTATTCCCATGCTGAAAAATCAACATCTAGCACTACAAAAGGTGTCTGTTTTTGTCCCAACCGGTACCGACGAATATGTACCCAATGCCGTCACACTGTATTTTTACTGTTACACGTTTGAGTAACACCTAGGATGGGAATATATTATTGGATGTACCGTGTATACTACCGACCTAACTAATATAAGGTTTAATATTCAAAAGTGAAAGAAATTTTATCAAAAAATTAAATATTGTAAGTATTATGCGTTGAATGACGTCACGATTCGTGGTAATGCAACCCGTAATTAGAATTGTTTCAGTGGTAACGTGGTTTTTATATTTGATCGGCAAGATATACCAAAATATTACTTCCTACAGTCCTGGGTCCTGTAAGCGGGGCGTGAAAAAGCATCTGAGGAGACCGTCAAGCTGAGCGCCACCATTGTAGCACTGTACGTGTTTGCAATGGTGACCCTCTTTCATGAAACTTTGCCTTCAAATTGACTGGCCATAAAAAAAGTAATAAAAAAATAATAATATGTATATTATTTCTACTTAAGGTTATTGATGCCAACTGGACATTTGTTCTAGATTGCGAATTGCTACTGAACATGTCCTAACAGATGAAACTAATAACATTATATAAGTCATTATAAGTTGCGTGCAGAACCGGGTTCCTCGTCAACTAACTTTACCTTTAAGCCACAAAGGTAATAAAATTGTTCATTATGGAATTATGTGTCAACGTATTGGCTTAAGATTGTGTACCTTAGTAACCCACTGCAAGTACTCGTATGTGCCGACGATCGTTATGTATACGATCACTAACACATCGTTCGACGAAACATCGCAATGGAACAATAGGACAAAAATAATATGCGTTCATATTTCATGTACTTGTACTTTTTGCTTCGGACCTTTCGTTTTTTGAGTCTTAAGAGCATTGCCGACATTCTTACCAAGACACCGGTACCTACGAGTATGTGAGAAAGGATCGCTGTGAGCTCGGCGATTGTTTACTAATAAAATATATTTACAGCCATGGGATACGGTTTATTACCTGAATTAATACTTCGCAATGGACTTTTAAGTATCTACGAGTTGTTTTATAGCATTGTGCTTTGCTTTTTGTTAAGTACTCTTGCTTTTTGATGTACATATTTGTAATTGATCCGTTGAATGTGATATCAGTTTAGGTATATTTCGTTAGTTTGTAACAAATACGTACTTTATTTGCACTTAAGTCAAAGTATCAAAATATATTGTTAACTTATGGTTACTATTAATTCCTAATATAGAGGTAGGTTCCATATTAGAGAGTTCCGCAAACTTGCCCTAATTAGAGGTTGTATTTAGCAAAGCTTAGACAAACAGACATAATGTACTTCTACGTGGTAACTACATTGATTTTAATGAATTTTGAATACGTTTATTAATTGACATTTGCGCGTACACCCAATGGCCGCATAACTTACTGGTTGTGTTTGTTTGACAGCCTCTGTGGCGTAGCGCGGAGGGCGACTGATACGCAGGAGGCGCGGATTTATTTTTATATTTATTTAGGACACGTCAATTTAACTTCACCCCGCCTGATGGTAAGCTCAAGGCAAAGTTTCAGGAACAAGGGTCACCATTACAAACACATAAAGTGTTACAATGGTGGCACTCAGCTTGACGGCCTCATGAGATGCTTTTTCGCGCCTCGCTTAAAGGACCCGGGACTGTAGGAAGTGCGATCCCCGCTCAGTTCAAATATTTGTATACCTACCTACATGAATATGACTATTTGCACTGGTCTGGTCGTGCCTCAGAGAGCACTGTTAGTTGGAGCCTTCAAAAATCCGACTAGCCTAACTACAGAACTTCGATATCGCCTATTTGTTTATGCAGGTCCGATGGCAATCGCTTCACGGAAAATATCGAAGTTCAGCCGCCTCGCGCGTTCGCCAATCGGTGCCTTATCTTCCCGCTTAAATATCTCCACTAGGTACATTGAGTTGTCCGTGTGTTGGCCAACACATGGGGTATGTGTAATTATATCTTTAAATAAACTGTGCTGTGTACCTAGATGTTATCGATTCGTTGACTAATTGTATACAAAGTGATTGTTGTTTATGACTACATTACGATAAGTAGGATAATGCGCAGAACTTGTATTTCCTGGAGCGATACAGTCCGAGGAGTAGGTGTATTGTTAGTCATGTTTGTGACTGATGGGTAAGAGTTTCAGAACTTAGCATCCGGTACTACTAATATTCCATCTAACCTCTCCAGCTAAGCTTAATGGTTTCTGTTAGGAGTGAGTTCACGTCGGTATTGCTCTGGCCGGGATTCGAATAGGAGACCTTTCGATCGTGAGGTCGACGCCTTAACCACTAAACTACCGACGTCTAGTTAAATGTAGGTATAAGTTATGAAAAACGCACGTCAGTAGTGCTCATACAAACGCCAGCACATTCCGATTGCATCTAAAGCTTGCACCTCGCAAGACCAGGGTTTCCATGATTTATCTGACTTGGCTTTTTTGGTCTCAGTTGTTATCTGATCACCCAGCCATGAAAGGACGGCTTGGCCTGGAGCATAAGGTACCTTTATATAGTCCACGAGACGCCACTAATACTGCCAAAAAAGTTACTCCCTCAGTTCTGTTTTCGTACTGTTTTATGCACACGTCGCCCGTATCTTGCCCCTAAAAATTTATGGACTTGTCGTATTTTACTCTGCTTCTTCTTTTAATATTTAATACTAACCTACTGTAACATTAACATAGCCTACTCAATATATTATTATATATTAAAAATCTCTTTCTTAATAGTATCTCCTAAATGGTTAAGTTTCAAACTGAGTGATGATATACTACAGTTTAAAAACATAAAGATGTCATTAGGCAGGCTGCCAGCGCCTAGTGCCGGACCACACGTCACGGGTGCGCCCATAAATTGGGGGTTATGGTGCTAGGAGGCGTTAATATCTCACCCGGGGCTAGTCTCGTGAGCTGCGCCGATATCGGGGTATAATTTGTGGGCTTGCACTGCATCAGAGACGCTTGCACGAGTATCGGATATTTAGGTATACAATTTAGGTGGCAGTCAAGCACGCGGCCCACCTGATGGAAAGTGGTTACCGTGGCCTATGGACGTTTGCAACACCAGGGGCGTCACAATCGTGCTGCCATATATAGAGAAGGGAAGAAGGGTAAGAGAGAAGATTCTCTGTGCTGTCAGTGCAGGAGACAAATTTCTCGGTGTTCCCACTGACAATACAAAATCTCTCCAGTGAGCTCTGACTGCCCTACTAACCGCTGGAAACACAACACAAGGTTATTATTATACACGGTTGATACAGCATATTATGTCTAGTGAAACAAAGTGTGCGAGTGACATACATTTCTTTACCCAAAACCTAGGCGTTGGAAAGTGACAGAATATAAATGAACTGCGAATTTTTTTTTTTATAAACCATTATCAACTATGTCATAAATAAATATTGCAATAGATGCCAATGTATCATCGCGCACTAATGAAGCCATTGTATCTCTATTTACGCTAGTAATAATAACTGTAAAAAGTTAGATAGGCATCAGATTATGTCCAAGAATAGTTGTGTTATGACAGATGTGAGCATTAGTTGAACGTTGGCAGTGTATAATCGAGGATCGAACCCGCGGCCTCTCGGTCACAAGCCCGACATCAAGCATTGATGTAGATTTTCAATACATACCTGTTTCATCAATTGATTAGAAGGTTCGTTCGGAGACAACGCAAAGGATTGTCCCATTAAATTTCAACGTAACGCTTATAAGATGAGTTGTGCGCTTGTTTACTTCCTTAGCAGTATAAAGACCTTCTTACATGAAGACGTTCAACCTGTTCATTATTTCGAATCAGATCGTGAATTATTCTGTACCTAATGAGTGTTGCTGAACAAACAGTTCATTATACTATCTAACATCAGCACGCGCCGGATTACCATACGCCGGCAGGTGGCCACCGGTGACCCACAATTAGCAGCGCGGTATCGCGCGATCGCCCCGTAGCCCCGCGATTGTACGGTGATTGATCGCGGTGCATATTTACGGCAGGTAAGGCGGGGGCCCGTGTTTTGTTCTTGCTAATTGTTTAATGCTCCCCTGTACATTAAATATGCTGATTTCGTTGTCAGATGTCGATAGACTAATTGAAATGGAAAGGTAAATTGGTGTAACATTAAGATGTTAATGTACTGTGTGTGTACTTTTCTACAATTACAAAGTAGACTCCTCTTTTTGAAATTGTTAATATTGTATTTAATGGCGTCTCAATTTAGATTGGAATTATTTAATGCTCAAGACGGCACTCGAACCTTAGGGACAGGGAGAGTGTTCTGTCCACTGAGCTACATGAACACATCTTGGGTATTTGATATTCCCGTTCGAGTCATCTACCGATACTTGATGAGCTACCGGAAACAGGGAAAGATTTCACATATCATAACATAACATAAACTCACGCTTATATCCCCGAAGGGGTAGGCAGAGGTGCTGGCACCCACATTTCGCCAGTTTATGTTTAGGTCCCAATGTAATAGGTGAGGAGCCTATTGCGATTATCCGAGTACTTATAAACCTGCAATAAATACACATATAACTTCGAAAAGCATCGAAAAGTCATTGGTGTGTGCCATGGTAACCTGGGACCGAACCCGAGACCTTGTCTCAGCAGTCCATTACCCATACCACTGGGCCACCGCGGCTTATATAAATAAATAAATCAATTATAAATAATAAATGAAAGAATTTACTGTTTATATGAGTAGACTACTGATGTAATGAATAAGACTAATAGGTTACACCTACCATCTATTTTACAACCACTACTATTTTGTAACTACCTACCTAGTAGTAACTATGTTACAACTACCATCCTTAGTCATCCTGAGACTCTGACTACTGAAAAATATATAGCGATAGAATCCCTAAAAATGGCGTTTTAATACTTTTAAATATCTATGTAGATAATGTAGCTGCGTGATTTAATACAAAGTCACGTAGGTAACCAAAGCCTTATGTACCTAAGCTACGAGCCAGCTTAACGAGTGAATGCTCAAGTGATTACCACAGTACATAGACAACACTCTACTTTCGTATGTATATCTAGTCTAGAACTAGCATGTTAAACTCGGTCTATTTGGACGGGAGGCGGTCCGCGGGCGGCGCGCACGCATTCCGCCTCGCCGCTATTGGCCCTTGCAGCATTTCTAGTTCAAAATACTCGTCTGTTATTGGTCTATAGATCATGCTAGACTTACGAGTGCACTGATAGTTGTTTTAATGTAAATTGCGCAGGAGTGCAGACTCCATTGTTGCTAGGGTAATTAGTATAATCGGCTGTTCGTCGGATGGACGCTGTTCATTGTTACGAAAGACTTGTTAATGGTAATGAGCTGATGGAAATGTTGCTTTATTGTGTTGCAAACTGGTATTGGAGATGTTTCTACTAGCGTGGTCTGTATGTGAAATGACTGCCTCGTCTCGGGAGTGGTGAGGATTAATTCTAGGGAGAACTGAAAAGAGAAAGAATGAAAGCAATATTTAATGCAACCAGGCCCAATTCGGTGATCATGTTAGAATTTGAAGTTCTAATCCCAGTTTCATATACGTTCAGCTGGGGCTTGAGGGATATTTATCTATTAATTTATTATTAGCAATGTAAGCTAACAGTCTATGCTGTAGATTACATTAAATATTAAACTAGATTACATTATAATACCCTAAAATTAAAAGTTACTAGTTACGTGCTTACATTTCGTCGAATTAAAAGGTTAATAATCATTAAATTAATAAAATAAAGTAAATGTCCAATATATACTAACTATATGATGATTATGCCATGATGAGATATGCTAGAAGCTACCTAACCCTTGACAACTCATCATTCCCTGAACCTTTTTCCCAACTCAGTTGGGGTCGGCTTTCCAGTCTAACTGTGATGCGGCTGAACTTCGATATTTTCCGTGTAGCGACTGCCATCTGACCTCCACAACCAATAGTCTAATGACCAATGGCGATATCGAAGTTCCAAGTTAGGCTGGTTGGACTTTTGAGGGCTCCAACTACCCGTAACGATTGCCATAGATGTTTGTATGGCAACCGGGACCGACGGCTTAACGTGCTCTCCGAGGCACTTATAAACCTGCGATAAACTAACCCTTGACAACTGATGGCCCAATAAGGCCGTGCAGTTTTACCTTCACTGACTTTGGCGGGGAGAATCCGTGGGGATTTCTTGTAGGTTTTATTTTATCAGGTCGATAGACAGTCACTAATTTCTGTACTAAAAAGGTTGGAAGACACTTTCTCTTCATTCAACATTCCGCGGTACAAGTCATCTATCTCTATTGCTGTAGTAGTGATCACTTCGAGTCCCGTTGTCATCAATACACTTATCTGATGCGGTTTAATTGTGCGACGCACGCGCATCCGACGGACGGTAAATTGGTAAACGATGCCCAATTGATATCGATGCGCGCTGGCCAATTGTGCCCCTCGGTGACCGGCCGGCGTGACGCGTCGCGGGCTGCGGGCGCATCTGCTCGGTGACATACTATAGTTAATCGGGCGATTGGTTTTTTAACTGGTAGGCAATGAAAGAGGTGTTGGTTTTGTAGATCATCCAGATAAGAAATGGATCTAACAACGTTTCATAACCCTGAGATGTTCTGATTAGGGTGCACCTGGAACCCTAGCGATACGGTCAGAATCGAAAGAACCTTTTCGCTTCATTGCCATTATCGCCACAGTAATAATTTTATGATGTTAACCATACACACGCCGTACACATTTGTTTAGCTCGTAGATATCAGCGTAATGGTAAATTTTGTAATGGTGTTAATAATAAACAAACGAAATTTAATATTGTTTAATGAAGACGTGACGTGAACGTGAAGTCACCTAAAGTAATACTAAAGTACGCTCGCACTCATTGTCTTTACCGCACACCTAGTATTAGTAAAATGGTACTACTTTCTTCTTATCCTTCTTCTTATTATTTTAGTCCTAGTTGGTAAGTATATTAATAGTGTAGTAGTCTTTCAAATATCTCCTCGCAAGCATAATTAGATTAGTAAACCAAAGCAATTTAGTTCAAAAATCGCCTGCCGCCCGATCCACTCATCCAACCACTTCGACATATAACGCTTTAATCCTAAACATAAAACCAGTAGCTAATCGCCCGTTCACATAAATCAATTGTAGAATTGTTGTCATTCTCTCAATTGGACAGTTTAAATAAACGCCGCTAATTGAATACATCACGACCACAAATATACAAATTAAGAGCGTTTAAGTAATCGATTCCCCCTCACTCTCACATAACACAACCCGTTGACTTAACTACCTGATGGCGATGGGAACATTATAGCTTTTTAATTGTATCAAGCGACCCCTATGGGGAAGCCGGCCGCGTGGCTGACGACACAAAACTGTCCCTCGTTTTGTGTTTTCAATTACACTGTCAATATACTGATGCTTAACTATATTTAATTTATTTATCAGATTGTAGGTTTTCGTGCACAAAAAAGTGTGTTATGACAGTTAATTGTGTGTAATTCATTGATATGTATCTTTTTAATTGAATAATGAACCTTTATACGAATGTAGTAGGTACGTATTTACTTATTTGTTATTGCGGACGCTTCGTTACTGTACTATCTTTAGGGATTATAATCATGCAAATGGTTGTGAGTTTTTCATAACTTCAAACGTTTGTGCAGACAAACAAATATATCATGATATCTACAACGTTATAGAACACTTTTATTCCAGTTAAAACATGGAGAAATTCCAAATATGTAGTCCACATAAATGAAGTCACGGGTTATAGCAAGTATTCAATAAGTTAATACAATTTTTATCGACTATTGATGCTTTTCTTGTGGCACTATTACACCGTACAGGAATATTAATGCCCATGAATGGTCACGTCGACTGTGGTATACCAACGAGCTGCGCCCGAGACATAACTCTTGTTTCGAAGTATTTCATCAATGGATGGACACCGGAGTAGCGTTTCTTGTGGCGTTGGGACGCGGTCGTGGTGCGGTTTTTGTGGGGCTCGTTGACGCAGGCCCACGTCACGTGCCACCCACCTGGCTGGCATGCCACTCTGTGGAATTATTGCAAATCAGGGAAAGCAAAAAATCTTGCTTCAGTAGTTCAATGTAAGAGTAATTTGTAAAATACATAAAGAATTATGTACCAAACCGTCGTATTTTTTTGACCCCGCAATCGATTAAACACTTAACTATTAAATGCTCCTAACTCATCCTGAATTCTGTCTTAGCTGCTTCTGACATTTATGTGGGTCAATATATTTGTTAAACAAACAAATGCTACCATCTGCTCATCTATGCTGCGCGGCTCACGGCCGCCCGGTGCACGGCGCAATACGTGCGGCGCGCGCGCAGCTATCGCATCGCTCGGTGCGGGCGCGCGGTATGGCGCCCCACTATTATCAATTATCTTATATTTTTATTGGTTCAGAGCGATTAACCGCATCTAAAAATGGATACAACGTGCTACATTTTATTCTTATTAATTGTTGGGAGGCGACGAGTATCTTTTTTGGCGGAGCCGCGAGCGTCGCCGGCGCGCGGCGATCCAAGCCCGATTATTTGTTTGTTCCTGAGACTGTTAAGGGACGTAATTAGCAGGGAATAACGATACGTTTGCAAAAACTTAATGATATTCTAATTATCGCCTTCTTAGGCTGCGGTAGAGAGCATCACTATTTATGTACAAATCAGTAAAGAGTACCAGACAAGTTGGGAAGTAATTTTTTACATATCAGAGGGCATTCTGTCCATCGCCCACTAAGATGTAAAGGAAAATTTCGAATGGTTTAAATGTAGCCTGGTAGCTCAGTTGGTCAGAGCACTTCGCCTGAAAGGGACTGTTTGCGGGACCCCTACTGAGCTAGGTGGTGATCACACCCGGTGGGTAGGGTCCGAAGCAAAAGGCTTGTTTTGGAAACTGGTATTACCAGCTTTCCAAAATAAACCTGTGGATCCTACCCCACTGTACATATATAAATTAATCAGTGTGAGAACTTTGACTGTGCGATGCAGGTTTGATAGTTCCGAAGTAGTTCTGCTCGACTTCGTTAGATGGCTCTGATTATGTATTTTATAACTATGAAGACATTTTTAAACACAGTGGATAAATTATTCGAGATTAGGTACTATATTTATAATACCTGTATTAATTATTAGGTACGTAAAGTATTCGATTAACATTTCCAAGCTTGTTATTTTTATTTAATCTTATAACAGAGATGCAGAACAAACATGGGAAATGCC
The DNA here is from genome assembly GCA_963691645.1 of Pelosia muscerda. Lineage (NCBI taxonomy): Eukaryota > Metazoa > Arthropoda > Insecta > Lepidoptera > Erebidae > Pelosia > Pelosia muscerda. The sequence goes on from OY829106.1 coordinate 18,779,026, forward strand.
AAGTGAAGTCAGCCTATCACACAGGTAATGTAGCTCGGACGGAGCCAATTATAATCCTATAATCAATGCACAAAAAGCTCCCTACGATTGAAGTGTTAAACCATGAAACGTGACTCATTATTATAATGTTTGCATGTCTATTCGTACCAAACTCATAATATACAATATCTGTACTTTAATACTACAATATTTACCGCACTTATGGCAAATAGTTGATTTGAATTTAAATGTAATTGGCAATTACACGAATCGAGGCCGCGCGTTTTAGCGAGATTTATTCGCATTAGCTTTTTAATTAATTCGCACCTAGTTTTATTTTGTATTAATCACATTTATCATTAGGACGCTCTTGAATTTACTTTTATAAATGTTAATGAAGCCGTCTATTAAGAGGTATATCATTTAATTTTTTACAGTGCTATTTTATCCAAGTATCTATACATATTTAGATACGTTTTTTTGCGAATCTGTATACAGTTCGTAGTTACATAATAATTATTTATTTGTTTAGATTGCATGCGTGTACATTTATAGGTACAATCCACCTTAATTCAGACACGCACGCACGGCGCGGTATTCGCGGTGGGTCCCGGATTCCGCGGCGTGTGCGGGATGTGCCGTGTGCTCCAAACAAGTGATGGATTCTTTCTTTTTGCCATCCCTACCCTACGATACCATTAATTGATCGGAATCACTTCACAATGTGTTTTTTCGCAGTACATGCGCCTGCGCCGCTCTGGCGGAATATTTAGACAGATTTCTAGGTAGGTATAGATAGAACAAGGATTCTTATGTAAGCGTAACCAGTTGATTAGCGACCTACTTACATAAATACCAGCTACAATAGAAATACTAAATATGATTTACTTACTATTTATAAATGTCGACCATCAGTGAAACTTATAATTATGATAATATTATTTTACAAGGAAGGTTTAATGGTAGTAGAGGAGGTCCTGAGAAGCGGATGGAGGTCTGTTTATGACTGTGCCACAAAAAAAAATGGGCGTGAGCATGTGTATGTATGTGTGTGTAGTTTCCATTTAACGCCGACGTTCAGGTGGGCCGTGTGCTTGTCTGCCACCTAAGTAGTATAAAAAAAGAGGGGAGTGAAGTGGACTTGAGGACAGCTCGCGGCCTGATAGCGATGGAGTAGTTTCGGAGGGTGTGGTGGATACTGAATACTGGAAATGTCCCTGTAAGGAAAATATCACAGGTTCGAATCTTGCCGAAGCATTAACTTCTGCCGATCTAAATTTAAATTAATGATAATCTCTCATAGGGTACTAACGATCTAATCTATACCCTGACTGAGATTAATATAATCTATGTATCATGCAAAACTTTCGAACATGTCATACTTATGAGTGGGGAATGTCGCACTATTAAAAGAAAAATAAGAAAAGAAACCCTGTGATACTCGATGCGGTAGCAATCACTTAAACTACTACACTATTGGTAGTGAAGCTAATATCGATACGTAGAGGTGTAAGTGAGCCTGCCGAGCTCTTCCCCGTGGCACCGTGCACGGAGATCAAACAATCATATTAATCACAGGTCGCGGGCGCTCGCCGCACGCCGCATGCCGCCTGCGCAACGACGAATGAACACTTACATTATTGTTCCTTGCAGAAGTAGACTAATGAGATTTGAATATTCTCTCACTAATTCTCTCCAAATAAAAATCACTTGAAAAGACAGTGTGTGGAGATGTATTGAGAACGAGTATTAATTGACGTAGGTACAGTCATCCTCGAAAATGACTCAACACTAGCTAAACAATCAACAAAAATCGGTAAATAATTTGATGTTTATGTACAGTGGACTCCAAAAATTAGAATTAGGCTACCACACAACTATTAGTCTCAGAAGTTATTGAATAATAGATCCACTTATTAATATAATCTAGACCTTAATATCTATAATCCTTTGACAGCTTAAGCCTAATTCTACCAAAAGTAACATAGGTGTCGTTAATAAAATAAAATATATAGATGTCTTGTTTCTTCATAGTGTTTATAAGTTCCGGGACTTCACGCTATATATTTATGAACCCGGAACTTATAAACACTATGAGTAAACGCCGCGATAGTTTAAAAGTCTTGTTTCTTTATAAGAAAGTAAATAAAGTCATGCATGTAGTATTCTAAACTTAATGACATTAATATGTACATCTATTATCTAGTAACTTCTTAGACTAGTAGTTCTGTAGTAACATCATTTCATATAATTTTAGTTGGCAGTTTTTCAGTAACTTTTTGTACCCACTGTACATATTTTATAATCTTAAGTGGACAAGTTTGATATACATACTTCAATGTGTTGTGTAATGTATAATCTAAGGGAATCGGTGACATCGAATGTGTTAAGTTCAATCCCGACCTGGCCTGCTGCTACGTATGTGCTTACTGAGCAGTTTAAACAGAGACAATGTACTTAACACTCCTGCAGTGAGCGCGGTGTTACCCTGATAGTCGGACGATATCCCGTCCGTTGCGTTACTAATCGGATACTACGGGTTTGAGGGCAATACTACGCTAGGCAGGTCTCACGATTTGTACACGGCGGAAGTCCTACATTGACAAATACAATAATTAGAGCGTACACCCCTCATGAACCGCCTTATTGTCTCTGGTTACTTCCACTTTACTTGGAGTGGAATGTGACTTTGCTCTAAGAAGTGCAATGTGATGAAACTTAACGAATACTTTCCCCATTGTTAAGTATATTTGGTCGAAGTTGAATTGGAATTGATGAGACCTTAATACCTACTCTCATAAATCGAACACAAATTAATATTTCAAATCCAGCGCAAAAGATGAGATAGCTCTCATTCCTATCGGATAGGTAGTTTGATATAAACACAATAGCTCTCATTACACTAGCAATACACGGGAGGCGGGTCGCGCAGGCGCATTACCGCGCGCTGCCATTACTGCGCGCGCGCCGCACTGTGGTTTATGCTTATTAAACTAAATCCAATCAACCGACGCTTTGCCAGGATTATACAAATTAGTGCACGCTCTATATCGAAGTATCCTACGCTTCCGCTCTCAACTAATGGCTATTGTAGATCACTGGCTGCGCCTGCGCAACACGTAACGAGAGGATGGCTCTGTGATTACAATAATAAGGCCACACTACACAGCACCAATAATGTGTCTTGTCATTAAAACCAAAGCAGATATGGAATTAGCTTCGATATTGTAATAAGCACAAGGCACATCCTATTGGTAGGGTTCTCAAGTGACCGGCATTGATTCGCCCGAATATGCCACTCACGGAATATCTGCCAGAAACTAAACCTCAATTGTTTTCACCAAATAGTATCTATGTATTGTGCAAAGTGATTGTTTTTTTATACCATATAGGTGGCAGACAAGCACACGGCCCACCTGATGGGATGCCGGCACCGTGGTGGTCACGTTTGCAACACCAGAGGCGTCACACACGTGCTGCCTACCCAGTAGAAACCTTCTAATGCCCTTCTTGAAGAACCCCATATTGTAGTCGCTTGGAAAAACCAGTTTAGATTTAGTGGTTAAAAAGTCAGCCTTATGATGAAAAGACCCCGGATTCGAAACCTGGTCACTAAACTGCCGATGCATTTGAATCTCAACCTATGTCTTTTGATTTATTTATTCAAGTATTCTCACTACTCATCAGAAGGAAGGTTGTCTGTCGTCACAAGTCCCCTCGCCCGTTGGCCAGTCCGACCCTGACCACGTATGTAATTCGCTCGGCATCCGCGCGCAATACTCGTTTATTTTAATAGAAATTGCATGATGACCTGTATCATGTCTTTACATATAATCAAATTACATGACATGTAATACCACGGTGTAAGTATTGTTTGTAGTTCGTAACTTCGTAACATAATTGGCCGCTTCCGTTAGAATGCTGCTCAGACGGGACACTTAATCATTACCGGTGAGAGGAACCTTTCGTTGGAAAGGTCCACCAGTTACGTCGCGCGTTGGTAGAAAGTTGATGGTTACTACGGAGTATGGACCCTTCTTGGGAAGTTCTTAGACTATTGAGACAATTACCTACCTACCTGTGAGTCATAAGTATACGACATAAGTACGAAAATCTTGGTTCTGACAGTCATAATCCCGAATTTCAAAAGTTCGATTTATATAATTCCAAAAGTCAGAAGTCGAATGCATCCGAATGTCCCAAATCATATCATAAGTCCTATTATTAAAGAATCGGAATTCCAGAATGTCTAATGATTATAATTACAAGTGTAAGAATGCCGAATTCAAAAATACCGAACCATTACAATTACGAATCTAATTATCCGAAATTTGAATCAGACTATCTAAAGTCCGTAAAACATTAAGTCGAAAGTAGATAGTAGAAACGCCTTGTGAAAGTGTGTGAGATTTGAACTAATATGTCACAGAATAAGTACAATAATATAATAAGTACTTCAAAAGTAGAATGATTTTATTTGAGAACAAAGAGTTTGAAATGTCGTATTTGCCAATTCAGTAACATAGTGGCATTGAGTTCTTTCAACAGTGATGATAGTAGGGAAGGGGCATATAAGCATGCGGCTCACCTTTGGTTTCCTTCTCCTCTTTGTGTTAATGATTGCATTTGTTTGATTGTCTGAGTGAACGCGCTAATCTCCTAGAATTACATTATTATTATCATAACCATTAGCACAAAAATATTTGCATGAAAAAATATTTTTGTGTTGAATACTCAAGAAACGATTGAGGCTATATAGCATCACGCTATTACCAAAGGGAGCGTAGCAGCAATCTTGTATGTTAGTAAATCCGTCAGTTTCTCGGAGCTATTAGAGGTAAGATAGTCAAAAGTATACCACGGGTTGTTTACCAGTGAATTGGTTCTTGGTTCTTGATGGAATATTCTGTACCGTATGCGAGTGACACCTAAGCCCTGCTACAATTAATAAGCCTATCTCAGTTCACTGCTGGACATAGATACTCCCAATATTATATGGGAAACTGTGTTTACACGATTTTCGAGATTTCCTACTATCGCAGTGATATTTTCATTAGTCGCCTCTAACGACATCCTTCGGTTATTTCTTCGTCACCACCACCCGGATACAGAACGTCATTAACAGTACGCGAACCTTGAGTACAACAGGTACTAGTTAATAATGGTCATTATACCCAATCTGATAAACATTGTACATCACTCATATCTAAAATAGAAACCAACCTTTCCTTTTTAAACTATTAAGTACACCGATAACGATATTTGTACAAGATATAGATCGCTATATCTTGTACAGTTTAATGCAGAACACTCAGCTTCGTATCATTTACATAGGTAAATATGTATTTATGTATAGGATACTATATTTGTTAACACAAAGACTCCATTACCCTACATGGCACTTACAGAGTCGTTAGGGTCATGTCCCATGTCCTGTCATCAAGTAATAAGCGGTTGTGCAGACGTGATATCAACAATAGCGTAATTTAGAGGACAGGCGCGGGCGCAGGTCGTGAATGTGTTATTACGTCGGGGCGCGCATAATGCGCGTACGCAAATCACGGCGCGCACCCGCCCCGGACGCTCCGGACGTCGGACGCCGGATCAGAATAATTGCACCCGCGACCGCTGCTATTATCTCAAACTATACACAATTGCTGACCGCTGGGGCTACGTCGATAACACCTTCGACAGTCTTGCAATGTAGCTCTTCGACTATCCAAACCATCCATCGACGCTATCAACCGTATGGCTTTATACCCGCTAGTAGGCAGCCAGCAGTGTACAACGTTGCTGGATGTGCACCGTTTCTTGGTAGTGAAGAAGTTATTCGTCGTGCTCATTACAATATTAATCAATGCTTTCACATCCAAGGCTTGGGATAAATATAACTGATGCAGAATATTCTTTAATATCGGTTGCGCAATAGTAATGCGCGGTTGGAACGAAATGATAGCTTTTATGGACGACACGACCGCGGCGCGCGCGATCGACTTCGGCCGCGTGCGATACTGCGCGCGCGCACTTTTCTTTGGTTTTGGTGCATATTATTGTAGTAGAATAAATGAGCGGTCTAACTGTTCAGGCAGGTACCTATAATGTACCCCTAATGTCGAAAGTAATTCTGTATTCTGTCCTAAAATCCCGGAAAATTGAAAAGTTTTAAGAACGGAAATTTTGAAACAATATATTTCTATATTTTCTCTTTGAATTCTATTAAAATAATGGACCACATGTGGGCTATTCTTTTTCTTTGACTTTTATTCCGGGAAAATATTTCCATGAGTTGCGGGAACGTGGTTAAAATTTCACGCCGGTAAAATTTCAAACATCAGCTAGTACAATTAACTAAATTAACAATTAATTAATGACCCGGAAATTTGTGTCACTATCTTGCAGTCTATTATGATCAAGTGATCACTTAACGTAGCTCTTTGTCATCAATTTAGAGATATTTGTCGCCAGATGTCAATCAGTAGCACTAGCATGGACTCCTATCGAATTCGTAATGTAAAGGTGTAACGCAAAATTGTTAGTGGCGTTAAAATTTGATTTCGGTAAACAATACGTTGTACCTATGACGACATCTGTAGGGTTTGGGGGGAACTTTTCATCGATCACCAATTCGGTATTGATGAATGGTTTCCCAATCTGGCAACAGATGTCGCTAGTATGTTTACCTATTTCAAATAGAATAATAATATCGTGATAGGTTAAATTGTTTGTGATATTTTATTCAATCATATAACTTAATGTCTTTAATTTAAAATTGTCATAATCTAAATTCCTACTTGCCCAAATTAATTTAGTCACGGCGAGAATGTCTTTGGTTTCGTATTATCTGTGGATCTGTGTTTTATTGTTCCGCGATTCGATCAGATGAACGAATAACTCGTGATATCGGATTCATTTTACTAGAATATTCCATGAAAAATGATATAAATACACCCCTCCCGGTGAATGCGAACACCTCTGATAATTACTCTGAAGATTAAGCACGAAACTCTGTTCGTATTTCATTGATTTTTCTGATAAGTTGGAACTCTGAATTATATGTACCTACCTACATATAAATTAAATATCTTAGACTCTGTGCATCTTTCCCGGACTTCTCTGGTAAGATTTCTTAATTTATCTCTCTGTTCTTAGTCTTTATATCTGTGTCTTTCGTTTGCGTCAATGATATACTTAGGTCTTTTTGGTATTCTTGATGCAGGGTCCCAAGGTTTAGCGGACAATATTAGTGACCTATCTACATTGTTGTGATTCCGTTGTTGGAGTCCCTGTTCGGAACAGCTGTCCCTTCGTTTGGCTCGCGGCAGTGCGGGCAGTTGCTAGCAGAAGGCAGGTGCCTACGCAAGCCGACAACCGACGCCAGGGGAACCATCCGAAGAGGAGTGCCAAAAGGTCACGTAATCTTAACTTGTACAATAACTGTAACTTCATATACCCGCTACCTTGAGTTGTAATTACGAGATCAGCTGTGTGCTACGAGGGAGGCGCATAAGCATCTTATATTGTATTTACATTTCTATATCTCTGTGCCTGTGACCATTCTACTTTATGTATAACTGTGTATCCTACTGAATATATGCATGTATAAAATCTTAGTGTTGTTTCATTAAGGGTATCTGGAGCACGCACCCACTATCTCCACTCTGAGATAAAAGGCGCCCAAGAGTCTCTTTCGAAAGCTCTTGCCTGGGTTAGCCGGTGGAGTAGCTGGGGACATTTCCCAGGTTACACAGTGGCGCGGCCAACGTACGGGCAGTTCAAGAATTCCAGTACCCACTGGATTTCTCTTGGTTCTGTGTGTGTGTGTGAAAGACGCCTTTAATGAATTCAAACCTACTATCCGTCTGATACTCTCCAAGACGTTAATTGGTTGTGCTTGTGCGGCTAAGCACGTAATTAATTTCCTTGCAATTTACACCGAATAGCAAGGAAACGGGTCAAAATTTTTTTCTAAATTATAAATAGCTGCTACATTTTCGGTAAAATTCATATTTCGGCATACCTTCGTATTTTTTTCTTTTTTTTCTTTTTTCTTTTTTTACTGGTTGCTGGTTGGGTTGGATATATATCATCTCAGTAGTTTGTCCCGAATTTTAAATAAAATTAATATACATGCATATATTTAACTTTGTGTTTTTTCTGAATTTAACTTTTAATTGTTATCGACATTTTCTATAAGTGCCGATATATGTAACTCTGTATAAGGTGGTTTCCATTCGGAATTACCATTTTTTTTCTTTTTAACCTTGGATCAGTATAGTAGCCGGTACTTATACTTGCTACCGTACATTTTGCTCTTAGCCTTTTAACTGTTTTTTAATTTTTTGTAATTTCAATTGTACCTATACGTACGGTACAATTTTTTTTGTGTATATTTTTTCAATATTTTAGTAATTATCTGCAGGGCGGTACATCTCGGGTACCTACCCGCTATTGGAGAATTATTCTCAATTGGAAATTTTTAAATAATTATATTATTAGGAATTGTCTGCAGGGCGGTACATTTTAGTTACCTACCCGCTAATGAAAATTGTTTTATGCTGAATTTTTTTATACCTAAATTATTAACATAGAAGGGTACATTTACATACTGTCCGTTCAATTGAATACCCTCTTGGATTTATATCCATTTAAACTTTCGTTAAATAACGGAATTGTTAGTTAAATTTTATTTTTATATTCTATTCACTTAAAGTTCATTTCTTATAAGATGGCAAAAATGCACCAGTATGTAAACTATTTAAGAAAAGATGAGCTGTCTAATGAGTTATCTTACATGGGCATTTCAGCGGATCCTGAGGCTACGGTTGTCAGCTTGCGTAACGAATTGAGGACGGCATATCGGCTAGTTCGCCGTGGAAGTTTGAAGCCAAACACTATGAAGTCCACTGATGCTGCATCCGAACGCACTGTCTGCGAGCCAAAAGTGAAGGAACTCGAGGATTTGCTATCGTCAGGTGACTTTGATGCCGATAAAAATAGTCGCACTAGGGCTGCTGTTAGGGCTAATTATCTTTTGACTAGGCTAGCTCGTTGTGGGTTAGATTGTTCTGAACTTGTTAGTATTCGTAACAGATTAGTTAAAATTGTGTCAGTAGCTGAATCGAATAGTGACTCAGAATCTGAGGTGTCAGATAATGATGATCGCGCTTCTCGTGTCCGAGTTGAATATACTTCACCTGCGATGAGAAATGAACGTTCGATGCGGGGTAGCTCGCAAAACATTAATTTAAGCAATGATAATTTTATTTATAGGGAACGCCCTATTAATTTAAATAGTTTTAATTTAAAATATGATGGATCTACTTGTGTGCGTGTCTTCATTGAGAGACTGGAGGAACTCCGGTGTGCTAGGGAAGTCTCCAAATCAAAGGTTCTCCTGGCTTTCTCTGACCTATTGGACGGACCAGCTTTGTCTTGGTTCCGCACCAATAAAGCCAACTTTATCTCTTATGAAAACTTATTAAATGAATTAAGAGACACCTTTGATATTCCCGATTACGATTATCGTTTGCGGAATGAGATTAGGCAACGTACCCAAGCCCGTACCGAGTCCTTGGTGAACTACATATCCACAATGCAGGCCATGTTCTCTAGACTAACTTGTAAAATGCCCAGTGAAGAACAACTGGACATTCTTATGCATAACATTAGACCTGACTACATGAAGGAACTAGCCCTTCATGAAGTCAACACTATTGATGATCTAAGAAGGTTAGGAAAGCGTTTGGAACTTGCGCGTGCTAGGGCTGAGGCGTTCCACGAGCCAGTCTTAGACAAATTTGAGATCTCCTCTGACTTACATTCTCAGAAAGCAAAGGGCACACCAAAAGCTACCAAGCAGGTCTCTGCGGTGGACAGCTCGGCAGCCTCGCACGAACGCAAATGCTTTCGTTGCGGCGGCAGCGATCACACTGCTAATAACTGCTCGCAATCAAGGGAGCTGGTGTGTTTCCGATGTGGTCTCAAAGGAGTCAAGTCACCTGACTGCCCCAAATGTACGTCGAAGTCAAAAAACGCGTAGGCCAGGGCCTTATTAAGACATTCTCAAGCTCTGTGTCTGAGTCTTCTTCTGATAAGGTCCTGTTTACTAAACGGGATAACGATGTTAGACCGTACTTAGTTGTTAGGGTTTTAAATTTAAATGTTCTTGGTCTTCTTGATTCCGGTGCCTCCTGCTCTGTGCTAGGAAAAGGTGCGCACCGTAGTTTCTTAGATTTAGGGTTTGAACTCGAAAGTGTCAACCCAAATTTTAAAATTACAACTGCAGACAGTTCACGTTTGAAATGTCTGGGTTCTATGTCCTTACCCTTAGAATACAACTCTGTTATCAGGGTACTTAAGTTTTATGTTGTACCAGAAATAACTACCTCAATGATATTTGGAGTAGACTTCTGGCAACAATTTCAATTAGGTGATAGATTAATTTCACAAAAAATTAATATGAATAATTTTAGCGATAACTGTCCTATTGAATCTTTGTCTCTTCACAGTGGTCTCGAGGATTACAACAACCTGACCGAGGATCAGAGGTGTGTAATGAACGGGATCATTGAAAAATTTGATTCAATAAATACAGATAAGGTGGGCTTAGGTCGAACTACGCTTGTGCATCACGTCATAGACACGGGTGACAGCAAGCCGATCAAGCAGCGGTATTACCCTCTCTCACCTCTCAAACAGAAGGCTCTGGAGACGGAGTTGGACCGGATGTTGGAGATGGGAGTGGTGTCACCATCACAATCCGCGTGGAACTCACCCGTGGTTATGGTGGAAAAGGCGAACGGTGATCTAAGGCTGTGCTTAGATTCACGTAAGCTTAATGCTGTTTCCAAAAGTGATGCTTATCCCTTACCGTACATCAATCAAATTTTAGACCATCTTAATAATGCTAAATATTTGTCCTCTATTGATTTAAGTGCAGCGTATTGGCAAATCCCGTTCGACTCTGCCCAGTCTGCTGAGAAGACTGCGTTCACGGTGCCGAGGCGGGGTTTGTTCCAGTATAATGTAATGTGTTTTGGTCTTGTCGGAGCTTCAAGTACGATGCAACGACTGATGGACCGCTTATTCGGCCCGGAATTCGACAACAGAGTGTTTTGCTTCCAAGACGACATAATCTGTGTGGCCAACACCTTCGAGGAGCATGTGGATCTCTTAAATAGAATCTATCAGCGACTCAAGGATGCGGGCCTAACGATTAATATGAGGAAATCACACTTTTGTCGAAGTGAATTAAAGTACCTTGGTTACTATGTGGATAGGCATGGACTACGTACTGACCCCGGTAAAGTCGAGGTCATCCTCAACTATCCCACACCTTCTAACTCGAAGGATGTCAAACGTTTCCTAGGTATGGCCGGCTGGTATTGTCGTTTCATTAATAACTTTTCTAAAATTAGTAAACCTCTTTGTAAACTCACCTCTAAAAATGTAAATTTTATTTGGACATCTGAAGCTGAGGAGGCTTTTAACCTTCTCAAGTCAGCTTTGGTCTCTGCTCCTATATTGAAAATGCCTAACTACTCTTTACCGTTCCGTATACTAAGTGACGCGTCAGCTTACTCAGTTGCTGCTGTTCTGACCCAAACACACGATGGTGTGGAACACCCCATCGCCTATTGCAGTCGTTCTCTTAATAAGAACGAGGTGAACTACAGCACAACCGAGCGAGAGCTTCTGGCCGTGATTTTTGCGCTGGAACAGTTCAGACAGTATGTGGAGGGACAGAAGTGCACTGTTGTCACTGATCATGCCTCACTACTGTGGTTTCACAAGCTCAAAAATCCTACAGGTCGTTTAGCACGTTGGAGTATGCGACTCAGTCAGTTTGACTTCGACATAGAGCACCGTAAGGGAAAAGATCATGTAGTACCTGACGCTCTATCTCGCATAAAGATTGACTCCATCGATGCGAGCTCCACCAATGACCCGTGGTATCTTCACACCATGGAGTGCGTGCGTAGGAACCCAAGGCATTACCCTAACTTTAATATTCGTGAAAATTTGTTATATCGATTTTCTAAAAATAAATATTCTTTGACTTCAGATTTTGATTGGAAGTTAGTAGTACCTCAAGAGGACAGGCTAGCACTCCTCACCAAATACCACGATGACACGCTTAGTGCCCATGGTGGTGTTTGGAAAACACATAAGAGGTTGTCTTTGAATTACTACTGGCCAAAGATGTACAATAGTGTCAAAGACTACGTGGGAAAGTGTGAGGTTTGTAAGATGTATAAACCCGTAAACACTTCGCGTCCTGGTCTAATGGGAAGTGCGAAGCGTGTATCTAAACCTTTTGAAGCTATTTCGTGTGATTTACTTGGACCTTTTCCAGTGTCAAGCAACAGAAATATTCATCTGATCGTTGTTTCGGACTACTTTAGCAAGTATGTCATGCTGTGTCCTATAAGGATTGCAACAGGCGCTGCAGTAGCGAGATTCATCGAGAAGAATGTGTTTCTGGTTCATGGAGTTTGCAAGACTATCTATATTGATAACGGTCCTCAGTATGTGAGCAAGCAATTTAAAGATATGTTAGCTAAATATAATGTTCCAAACGTATACTATAGCCCGCGTTACCACGCTCAAACTAATCAAGCTGAACGAGCGATTCGAAATGTTGTTCAAGCCATCTCATGTTATGTGAAGACTCAGCACAAAAAGTGGGATGAACATCTTGTTGAGCTGCAGTGCGCTCTAAACACTGCAGTAAACGAGGCCACTCGATTCTCTCCCTATTTCTTAGTACACGGTAGGGAATTTATAGGTGATGGAGTTCTATATAGACAGTCTGACATAACCTGTCATCCGGACTTAGTCTCCATTGATGAGCCCTCAGCCTTCGGTGCCAAACTGAAAGAAATGCAACACATTTACGATCAGGTGAGGAAACATTTGATTTCGGCTCACCAGCGTAATGAGAAGTATTATAATTTCAGGAAAAGGCATGTCGAGCTGAAAGTTGGTCAAATTGTTTACAAACGGACTCATTATTTATCTAATAAAGCTAAACATTTTACCTCTAAACTCGCTCCTAAGTTTACTAAGTGTGTAGTGTCTGCTAAACGTTCCTCTTTAGTGTATAGGTTAGCAGATTTGGATGGTAAGGACTTAGGCGAGTATCACATCAAGGACATTTTAAAATACACTGATGAGAATCAATCTGCGGTACCTTCTCTGCCTAGCGTCAGCGCTATTTCAGTTCCGTAGCACTGTCGATTTATACTTTACCGCGACTCGATGAAGTATGACCTTGTTGCTGTAGCTTGGGTGTCCTCGTATGGGACATATTATTTGTTAGGTACACCTCATCGAGTTTTCGTTTCTCATCCCCCTCTTCTCTGTAGTTGTGTTGCATATGCGACCATCTGACTATAGCAGTTAAGGAGAGTTTTCTTTCTAGTGGTTTAGGGCAATTAGACTTAAAGTAAAAGAGTCTGTGTCAATATTTGCCTCTAGTTAGTTCTTAGTAGTTCTGTTTTGTACTTTGATCTGTTTTTTTATTCGTTCTATTTTTAACTTGTTAGACTTTTGACTTGTTTTATTCTGTTGTGTATTCCTTGCGTTACTTATCTGTCCACACAAGTAATACTTTCAAGGGGGGGGATTGTGTAACGCAAAATTGTTAGTGGCGTTAAAATTTGATTTCGGTAAACAATACGTTGTACCTATGACGACATCTGTAGGGTTTGGGGGGAACTTTTCATCGATCACCAATTCGGTATTGATGAATGGTTTCCCAATCTGGCAACAGATGTCGCTAGTATGTTTACCTATTTCAAATAGAATAATAATATCGTGATAGGTTAAATTGTTTGTGATATTTTATTCAATCATATAACTTAATGTCTTTAATTTAAAATTGTCATAATCTAAATTCCTACTTGCCCAAATTAATTTAGTCACGGCGAGAATGTCTTTGGTTTCGTATTATCTGTGGATCTGTGTTTTATTGTTCCGCGATTCGATCAGATGAACGAATAACTCGTGATATCGGATTCATTTTACTAGAATATTCCATGAAAAATGATATAAATACACCCCTCCCGGTGAATGCGAACACCTCTGATAATTACTCTGAAGATTAAGCACGAAACTCTGTTCGTATTTCATTGATTTTTCTGATAAGTTGGAACTCTGAATTATATGTACCTACCTACATATAAATTAAATATCTTAGACTCTGTGCATCTTTCCCGGACTTCTCTGGTAAGATTTCTTAATTTATCTCTCTGTTCTTAGTCTTTATATCTGTGTCTTTCGTTTGCGTCAATGATATACTTAGGTCTTTTTGGTATTCTTGATGCAGGGTCCCAAGGTTTAGCGGACAATATTAGTGACCTATCTACATTGTTGTGATTCCGTTGTTGGAGTCCCTGTTCGGAACAGCTGTCCCTTCGTTTGGCTCGCGGCAGTGCGGGCAGTTGCTAGCAGAAGGCAGGTGCCTACGCAAGCCGACAACCGACGCCAGGGGAACCATCCGAAGAGGAGTGCCAAAAGGTCACGTAATCTTAACTTGTACAATAACTGTAACTTCATATACCCGCTACCTTGAGTTGTAATTACGAGATCAGCTGTGTGCTACGAGGGAGGCGCATAAGCATCTTATATTGTATTTACATTTCTATATCTCTGTGCCTGTGACCATTCTACTTTATGTATAACTGTGTATCCTACTGAATATATGCATGTATAAAATCTTAGTGTTGTTTCATTAAGGGTATCTGGAGCACGCACCCACTATCTCCACTCTGAGATAAAAGGCGCCCAAGAGTCTCTTTCGAAAGCTCTTGCCTGGGTTAGCCGGTGGAGTAGCTGGGGACATTTCCCAGGTTACAAAGGTTTCGAGAGAACGGAGCATTGTGATTGGCAGTCTGCCTCTTGTGAACCTGTGTGCGTGTGTAGCCCGCCAATCGCGATATCTCAGTTTTGTCGATACCTTTACATTACGAATTCCATAGTATTTCGTGCTAAGGCTACTGTAACCATGGTAGTTGTAGCTGACTTTTCTATTCTCCGAATGACATTTCCACGGTATCCCGTCCACGATCAGAACTCAATGAGCACCCTACTTGCTACAAATACAACCCGTGTGAGCATTTATTGTCCAAGTTTCTATTTAATATTCTTCCATCGCTCTCAAGTTATCGCTGATATCATATACGCAGTTATATCTGCGGGAACCAGTCGGAGGCTGCGCCCGCGCCGCCTGTATATGGAGCGTGGCGTTGTTACTTTATATTTATTGTGATTATATTCTACATTTGTTAGCTCGGGACAGTTTTTATACCGAGTAGATTATCATATTTATAACGGTTAGTGACAAAACATTGTAGATATACTGAGCTGGAAGCAATCAAGCTGGCCCGTGGTTCGCGATTGACATTATTTAATGAGGAGGTACTTTCTAGTTCTTTGTTGACACAATATTAAGTGGATTAAAAGATTTTGATATAGCTAATAATACGATATAATATAAGGTTGAATAAAAAAAAGTAAAAATAAAACGAAAATAAATAATCATTACAATCCTCCTTTTTTAATTCGCCAATGTTAGGTAACACCTCAACCGCTGTATATAAAGGACTAAAAAGTCCTTTTTTCCCCGTGTGTAAATCCCCACGGATACCACCCCGCTATAACCGTTTGGAGACTGTACCCCTTCTTACCATCAGGCAAGGTGCAGACAATTTAGCGACCTAATATTAAAATATCAGTCGAGAGGCTGGTCCCCAAGCACAAATACTCCCGAACGGTACGGATTGTCTAGTAGTGTACATTACCTACTGACGCAAGTCAGTATTTAGTTCAGTCAGATGACCGAACAAGAACATACTTACAAATAAATTATTTTTTAGTACACACGTAGTTATAGGCCTCCCAAATTTATTACATTTAGAACTTAATATCTAACAAGGAACCTCTTATTTTGCATATTATACTCTTACAGACATGGGTATAATTTGCATTATAAATGACCATTTTGATCCATATGATGACATTTTGTGATGTTAAAATAAAATTAGCATATATTTGGCGAGTGTGAGTCATTATTATAATGCGTGTGCGCATCGAGGGATCGGGCTGATGGGAGCGGATAATAACTGAACATTATTATAGTATGCAAAGTATTTATGTGCTAAAACAAGATTCAAGTGTGTTGAGATTATTGCAACTTAATTATTTTAAAGTTTTTTTAGATTGATTTTGTTTGAACACTTCAGCGCTTCGACGAGATTTAAAAAGTAACTAAATACAAACAAGATCTACAGTTTTAATGAAATTTTATTACAAAACGAAAACTGTAGTCTGTTATTGGCGTTGATGTGAGGAACCAATGAAGCCACAAACAGAAGCTAATAGTGTTATAAAAATGAGAAGGGGCTTATTGTAGCTGGCAAAGTGCCAGAGCAGTTTGAATACACACACCTCTACCCTAAAGGGACAATTAGATATCGTAGGAAGCGGACCGTTTCACCATGATATATTATTATTATTTTGGCATAATTCTTCATTCATAAATATAATGTTAGAATTAATTAATAGCGATTAGCTTTCTACGCATTCACATTTAGTTTGGATTCTAATGACATTTTAGCGTGAATTCAAAAGCCCGTAGCCGTGTGCACGCAAATCGCGCCATATAGGCGTAATTTTCTAGTTAGCCGATTTGTACCAATTTGGTGTCTAGTAAAAGAAAATTACACCTTTAATCGTACGTGGTTAAATATTTATTATACCTATCATTTAAATATTGATATAATATATGTATTACATTATTTATAAATCTATCAATATTAATCTAAAGCTATGTTAACTTATACACGCTACTTCACATTATTCCATTTCGAGAATGAATATCTTAATTATCAAGTTGCATGCGTTACCAGTTAGGTACTTAACGCGCATACCATTGCTGTACCTGCCTAAAAATAACTAAATATGTAATACTAAAGTAATCTTAATGGTGCTTGCTATAATTTAACAGCACGTAATTGTCATTTGATACTGGGACTGGTGAGAACCATCGTATCTTATTAGATATTAGGGTTTTCATTATTTACCGAGATCTATGAGACTATAATATTAGTTGTGATATAGTAGTAAGTATTATGACATTAGTTAAAGTTAGATAAAAACATCTTGGCAGAAATCATGTCTGGGCGCGGGAGATGCGGTTTATCAGGTGCCGAGTTATGAGGCGCGGCAGCGTGCGCGCAGCATCGCGATACCACTGACGCCTGGCCCACAGCCCTCGGCGAGGCCGCTCTTGCGGTGCAACATAGTTGGAAGAGACACTATGAAAAATTTTTGACATAACATAACATAAACTTACGTAGGCAGAGGTGCTAGCACCCACATTTCACCAGTTTATGTGTAGGTCCCAATGTAAGCGAGGTGGCGAGCCTATTGCCATTAACCGGGCACTTGTAAACCTGCGATAAATACACCATAACTTCGCAAAGCATCGAAAACCATTGGTGTGTGCCATGGTAAAACTGGGATAGAACTCGAGACCTCGTCTCAGCAGTCCATTACCTATACCACTAGGCTACCGCGGTTTTTGAATTAGTAGATATTTTATATTATTAGTCGATATTATATATTTTAGGATCAATGATTAAGGATTAAGGGATGAAAAAAAGGCTTTATTGAGAAGCTACCTAAGGTATTGCACGAGGTACCTAATTGTGGGGTTGGTTGCTACTTCTGTCGTGTAAGAGAGAAGCTAAAATTAAAGCAAACCTGCAGTAACGTGTGCACGTACCGTGACGCGGTGCACTCCGCGCCTTCCCCGATAACACAGGTTACATACATTTTAACATATTCAGTTTAGTGCTCGCCGCGGATCGGCCGCCATTTATCTTTGATTACATAGATAGAAATCGCGCACGATATGTATCGGGGCAATTGGTGCTATCTGCGCGATAGGATGGCGCCGGCTGCGGACTCGGATCAAATGCTGATCACGTATCGCGCGATAGCGCCAAATGTTATAAGTGTTATAACATTTGACTAATTACCGATGTAATATCCTGTTTCCGAAATCGGTAATCTCATCGTAAGTAATCATAGCGGGTACGCGCGCGGGCGCAGTCGACTGCTCCGCTGCACTTTGTCGAGTTTTTTTTTGCTTTGAAGTGTTGTAATGGACGGCGCGGGGCCGCGAGGATGCTGTGAGCGGCAATAAATACTTTTAACTAGATTATCAGCGAACGACCTGCGCCTGCGCGGCCGCGCTGATGTAAGACGTTGCCACCCTCGCGCCACTGACACCTCAAACTTGGTTCTTGAGTGAGTATTTTTTATTAAAATCACAATCTAAGCGTTGACTACTGATTTAATAGTTACTTCAACAATATTGTAGGTATTCATACAGCTACGCAAAATTAGCACTTTTTCGCCAATAATACTTTTTGTCTTCGGTACGTTTCGGTATAGTATTATGCAATAAGCCTGACTTAAAAGTTTAAAAACAAAAACACAATAATAGTGCCGATCCGAGATTCAAACCAGAGTTCTCAGGCCTCAAATGCCCGCGCAGTCACTACACCCCTGAATCCCCCGAGGCACTCTTAATTTTATATCATTAGCACGAGACCGCTACTTACACCAGGGCGCCTGGCCTACTATAGCAATGTTGAGACTCGAAACATATGCTTTATGGCGTTTGGGTCCATCGACAATTACAATACTTGCGTCTCTGCGCGCCCGCGCACCCGCGCCGCGTGAGAACATCCATACCTGCTCTCATCGCACCAATACTTGTGCCACCGAAACAATCAATATACGACCTTGTTGCGTAAATAACAAGGGGATGTGAGAGACCTCTCGCAGCGTGGCTGTGCTAATGCTAAAATGATCAAAGTTTACACAAATATTATTGTTTATAAATAGATCCACGATGTAGTTCGCGCGGCGCAGTGCACAGCCGCTGTTGTCCACGCCGAACTGAACAGCTTCTTGCACAATGTACGTAGCTAATAAATATTAGCTAGCGGCACAATGAAAACTTACTTTTTGCTCACAAATGCTGGGCCAGATATAATCGTCGGTAGTTTATCTTCGAAGTAATCTTGCGTTTGTATGAATGTGAATGGTTAATTTATTCAAGACAGGGACGATTCCGACGAACCCATTGATGATCCGGCGACATCAGTCACCGCTCACAAAAACTCGGGAGTTTAAATCACTCGGAGGCAAATGACAAGAGGTGATTACGGCAATTAAAACGCCGGTGATTGGAAGTACTTCGTGGAGCGAGGAAAGGTGGAAGGGAGCAAAAAGTTGCGCGCGCGCCTGTGACCACGTCAATGTATCTCTGATGTCTATCTATCTAATCAAAAGTTCAAAGATGTGAGTTTGAAGTATGTGTGTAGTGTATGTAGTATTTATGTTTGAAGAGAAGAGCTTGCGCTTCGTTATACTGAGATGTTTTTAGAGGTATTCCTGAACTTAATTTTTTAACTCGGACTCGATAAACTTTGAAGTTGAACAATTTTTATTCTGCTTTATTATACAAATGTTAAACCAACATCAGCGCCTTCTCAAATGTATCTTTAACATTTGATCGTTCTACATCTAATATAGAAGTCGTCCAACTAGAGAAATATCTGCATTCTGCATAGTCATAAAAATCCTGTTCACTTGTATTATTGCTAGTGGTTAGGAGCCAGAGCCTCTTGAGGTGGAGAGTGTGGCCTTGAGTGACACCTCTGTTACATCAAGCTCTTATAGCTGCAGGCAAGTGCGTCTTGCTTGCTCATTTGCAACGTTAGTGGTATAAAATTAGTTTAATTGAAACCGATGACTATTATGTCTCAAAGAGTAACCTGTTTAAAAGTTCATAGCTAGCCCACATCCTACTTCGGAAGCGTGCTGTTTTTTCTTCGCAAACAAGAATGATCATAAAAGTTAATGATCCAAAGTTTGCGGTCCCCACTGCCGCGGGTGGTTGTCCGCACACAATCAGTGCGGGTCCGGCGCGGTCGGCGCGGTCGGCGCGGCGCGTCGTCCGGTTCAGGTGGCATTTCCTCGATTATCATGCGTTTAGTTTTTACACGCTGCAATTACGTCGCATCAGTATGCACGCGGCAGACGCGCGAATAGTCCCGCCCGCCCCTCGCCGCCCCTCGCCACCCCTCGCCGCGCCGCGCCGAGCAGATGCCGCATGGCTGTGCGTTTAAAGTACTACAAGTCGGATTTGCCTTTAGGTTTTACTTGTATTTAAGAAAATTTCAAGGATATTTGATATTGTAGCTATGGGAACTTGTCCAAATATCCTCCAGTTCCTTACAGCGCGTTTATCAGCGTCACCCCAACCCACACCTATGTATAGAAGAGTGTCGGATATCCAGCACGTGTCACCTGGTCAGAGTATACTCTCTGTAATGACTGGTAGCGGGTTCGAGCCTCTAATATAAATTTATACCGTATTTGTGTTTAAATACCGACTTGTGTTAATAGTCTATTTTGTTACAAAGTCATAACGAGGTAGACATACCTAGTTATACGAGGGCCGTGTCCCAAGAATTCCCCCGCCGCGGTCATTCGTGCCTTAATTGCGTATTATACGTTTAAGTGGTTGTACTGTTAATTACCTATGTGCTGTGAGCGCCCGGTACAGTTTTTGCATGTCGGCTGCGTGCCCGCGGCGTGGGAGCTGCGTTCGGCGCGGGCGCAGCACTGTGATGCATTTATGATTTCAATGTTGAATTAACATTTCTTCGCGGACACTGCGACGAGCGCGAATGTCGACTGAGACTTGTATGGCGCTGACATATTCAAATGGCTCTGATTGTGCGACTTGGGTTTAGGTATGCTACTTATTTACTGTTTCATAGAACAGTGCCCGGACGATCGAGACTCGTTTGTTTTTTTAAAAGCATTCGTAGAGCTTTTACTTGGCAATAATAATCTATGAAGGTCGCATTAGGTGTTTATCTGTAAGGATAGTAGTTTAAATAAATAAATAAATTGTCACACTACCCCGCACCACGCAGCGGGGCGCGGAATAAAGCGGCCACGTTCGTGGTCACGGTACAGCAGGTCTGCCTCATCGAGCAGATTTTTCTACCACCACGCGTGGAGTTAGTGCTATGCCTCACATTTCTCCCCGCCATCGCGCGTGGGCACGCGTGTTTTCTGTTCGTAGGCGCTTGATCTGCCACAGCCTAAACTTGCATTTTTACTCGGAACAATAGGTATCTACCTAGTACCTATCTAGGCGTATAGATACACTTAATTCTATTTTTTAATCTTCATGTAACCAAAATGGTTAGCAATCTGCTCATCCCTTCGTGAAATTATTTATCGATAACGTCACATAAATAATAACATCAGCTCTTACTTTGTGTTAATTTTTGGCCTTATGATTATAGGGTTTATATTGAATATAAACCCTATGTTCATTTATCATATACATGTGAAACCAATTTTTTCTGACAACCAAAGACGACATGTTCGTCAAGAGCTTTAACAGCCTCCTTCGCAAGAGAACTCACAAGATGCATCTTCAACATTTAGATAACGTGTCGCTCTCGAAGGGCGGAGGCGACCACAGATACTATAATTAATGAACAACATTTAAGAGTTAGTGCAGCGAGCGATCACAGCATGTCTGTCTGAGTTAATTTTTTTGTCTTCAAATTTTCTGTGCATTTTGTTTTATTTTTGTTAGCTGAGTTTCACAATGAAATAGTTTTCCTTCTTACTTCCTTCTTCGTTCTTTCAATCTTCTCATTTACGTTAAACGTGACTTGATCCACTGTAGCCTTCGAAGAACTTTGTATAAAATGCTTGTGGTATACAACTCACTTCTTTAAGTGGAATTGTGCAATTTTGGAAGTGCAATCTTGTTTTTTCGCTTCTCACTTGTCTCAATTTTATCGGTCCACTGTCACCACTGAACACCCATTCATAAGCTGGCAGTTTTCTTTGTGGATTTCAACAAAAAGTCCTCGTTTCGTCTCCCATCACGATATCATAAACACTATAAACAGTGTCCAAGCGTCAGCAGTTGCACTTTAGCAACAGTTTTTGCAACAATCAACATGATGCCGTTTCTGTTTCACAGTGAGGTCGTAAAGAATGTAACGACAAGAACTTGACTTCCTTCTAAGTACACACTGATTATTATTTTCTTTAATTCATACGAATGTTCAAAATAAGTTACCAAGAATTTGGATAGGTATGGTGCTGTATTAGTTAGCTATATTGTCTTCAGTGATCATAGTAAAGGGGTATACTTTGAGGATTTGGTTTTTAAGGAAAAGACACGACAAAATTAAATATACAAACATCTCATGATATACAGATAGGATTATCTCTCAATACTAAGTACTTCGAAGACGTGCAGTGATTAAAGAATTTGTGATATGAGCATTTACATTTCGATTTAAACAACAATCTAAAGAAACAAGGAAAAGTAATTCCAAATGAAAGTAAAATGCCTACCTGAGGTGCCCGTAAATAAGAAAATCGGAATATCTTATTCTCCCGAAGATAAAGCTTGGCCATGAAATATAATTCAACCAAAAACTTCATACTTTGGTTCCCTTAGTATGAATATATGCGGTCAGATACCTTGCATACACTGAATATTTCATTTATTCAAAATGGCGAAAAAGTCCCGGGCAAATATTTGGAGCTGCGACCACTCGCCGCAAAAAGTGGCACTTTCAAAGGCATGGCCTTGTTAGGGGCAGGCAGCTCCATTCACGTACCGACACAACTTATATCCAAATGACTTCATGCGATTGGAACTCTTCATTACTTTCTCTCAAAAAATTACATCAGAAGACCCTATGCAGTACAAGTCTCCTGCCTTCATTACCCCGAGTTATTCGCTCCTCTTCTTAGATTTAGAGTAATGTGAGTGTGAACAATGCCTTACTTCTGAACAATGATCATTTGAAATTATACTTTACAATAGTAGAAATGGTTAAGTGTTTGTAATGGATATAAAATCAGTGTCATCCTGACCGTATCTGTCGAGGGATATAAGATTTAACAGGCTATCGTTTTAGGACATTACACCGTATGAAAATAACACATAACTTGCATTAGGAGATATTATGTAAATACATAAATTTTTCATGGGTTTTTGGTTGGGTCCTACCTCCAGCAAGCTCTAGCCGAAGTATAATGAGGATAATTAGTACAATTAACTTTAACGACGCGCTGCAGTAGAATTCAAATTCAAAGGAGGACAGTACATTCATGAATGCGAGCGATAGACTGGCGGTCTCGTCACAAGCAGCTGAAGCTAGTCCTGCGGCTACGGACGGTCGCGGGCGGAATGCGCGCGCGGCGTGTCAAAGAGTGCGCGCGCGCTGCCGTCGCCGGTCATTTAAATATCATCGCTACTCATATTTGGGATGCCCGCGTCGCCGCCGTCCACCGGCCGCGACTCGATTAAGCGACAAAAATTGCTCCATTTTTTGCCGCTCGCTATTAAATTTGACCTTGCACCGCACCACGCTAAGCGACTTGGGACAGTTGTTTATTTATTTATTTGTGCTCAATCTTCGGCAGTTTGTAGAACTGTGAAATGTCCGTTAATGTTGGTTGAAAAAGAAAGCTAGCAAGCTTCATAACCATTTTCTGATATACTTTTCCAAAAATAATAAGTTTTTGATCATGGAACTGAACATTTCAGTATTAGTAGTCATAGAAGTATTTCAATAACATAGAAGTGACATGTTTTTATGTGCTGACGAATAATTAGCTCATTCGTTTTATCACTCCTGCCATGCACCTAGTTACGCAATACAAAGTGATGTTTTACTTAACCCACGTTGTTCGATAATCAATCGATTCATTTATTTTTATAGGATAGGGTAAAGGGGATCTTAAAAACTAGTACAGCACTCATTCTGCTTGATAGAGCGTGCAAATTTTAATAGGTCAGTGTACAAGAATAGTATAAAATCTATAATTATATTGTAAGTATGTAAATGTAATTATGGAGGACGATGCATTTTTATTTATGTTTCTATTCTTTTACTGCGTCTTGTTGTTGAGTGCACGGCACGTGAGACATCAATAAAGTGTATTATACTAATTATTTGTGATTTATTGATGGAAAGTTTATTTATTTCTTATATTGTTATAATTATGTTGTTGCCCGCCAAGATAATTTATATTTGTTATAGATTTAGAATCAAATGGATTAAAATAATATGTAAACTCTACTGAAGTACTTATCTCTATAGTATAAGCAACATCCTACTTATTTCTCTTTTTTTTTATTTATTCAATGGTCAGCTTTCAGGTTGAAATTTATTCTCTATTTCTTTTTATGCTGAAGAGAAATGGATTCCACAGCATATAATATATAGAATATCACTTTTCTAACAAATAAAATCTTATAAAAAAGCTATGGGAAACTATCTCAAGGCGGGCTCTTTTCCCGGGCGAGGTACCGAAATCGCCGCTATATAAACACTCGCACCATCAATCATGGCGCGCTGACGTCACGCACGTTTAACATACTCCACTATTATGATAAATATATGTTTGTTTGTGTCTGTGTGTGTCTGTGTGGTGGTGCGACGATGACAAATGATCAGGCGACGATGTCCCTCGAGTTAATAGAGTCATGCTACAGGGAGTCTTCTCGAGGGCTCTGGAGGTGACTGTCGATTCTCAAATGAGGTTTCTAAGCGGTGGGCATTTTAAATTATAATCCTATTTATTTATTTAATTCTTTATTGTACACGTAAATGGTATTAATATAAGATAAATGAGATGTTATATACAAAGGCGAGCTTAACTCAAAGTTGAGTACTCTTTCAGCAAACCCGAATTCCCAAACAGAGGAATTTCAATGTAAACACAGGTAAAAGCGATGAAACTTAAAATTTTTATGTATTTTTTTTCCGTGAGGATATTCTCATGGAAATCTGAAATCAGCGAGGGTGGTTATGTCGGGCTCGAACTGACCAAACCACACGGCGGTCTATTGCCATCTTTCGCTGAGAATGAGGTAGCGTATGGCATTTACCTGACGTTCTGGCTGACCTAGGGCAATCGAAGACCCTCTCCGTTGTGGGACTACGATGTCCACGTTGCCACCGCGGTCTACTCTTGCTAGTCATTGCCTTATCTTAAAAATGGTGCTAATATTATTAATAATATAAAAATTTGTTAGGATGATTGTCGTTTTTCTGAGGATCACCAGAATGGACGGAATAGCACGAATTCAGTTCCCTAGCTGTTGGTCTAGAAATCTGAGCCACTGACTAACAATAACACATCAACATGTTATGCATCTTAAATACTCAGCGCAGCACATATTAACATACTCTCACATTCTAACTCCCATTATTGTCTAGTGTGTACAAAAACTCTTCACTAATAACATCCATCATCTTGAATTAAAACGCATGTGTATTATTAAATGTTAGACATTAGCCACACATCTAATACTATCATTTTATAATAGTGCCGCACGCACAGACTGCCAGCGAGTAGCGGCAGAGCCAGAGCTGCCCACGGCCACGGCGCGGTGCGCGCGCGCATCGATTAAGCCTAATTCGTAACAATTATCGCGGCGCATAAACACAATAGTTAAATTCGGTAACACCTTCATTAATAAAATACCATTCTCAACCTACTTAGATGAAATGATTATATGTCTTATTTGGTGAGGCATAAGTTAGATATTGTGTTGGACGAGGCTTTGGCACTGATATAAGGTTATTAAAAACACATCAGAAGGCGGTTGACGGGCGCGCACTTCATCTGGCGCTGGTCAAGCACCTGATACTATCTGACGATTATATTATTTATTGTGTTAGTCGTTGAATCATAGTTATGTATGCTCCACGGTTATCCCACTGGTCAGGTAATCTGAGATCTTCTGAGCGCAAGTCAACCTCAACAACAAGCCAGTATTTCCCTGCATTTTGGCATACGAGATTCTGACGCATGCCTTCCTTTGTAATTTATCCCATAAAGTTACTAGACTTAATAGAGAAGCCGACCTCTGCTTCTTCATCTTTCATGAGACTTTCTAATCAATAGTTTATTAGCACAATTTCTTTTTTAGTTGAAAAGTTACTAGACAGAACATTTAGTTGCTTAAATTAAACAATGAGATGTTACCATTTCTGTTGCTTACAATGTAACCCAAAGTAATATTGGTATAGCCTAGCACCCTTCATATCTGTCACTGCTTAAATCGGGATGTAAGGTACCTGCCAACAGCCAGGGAGGTCGGTCTGTAGGTCGTAATCATCACAATAATCAAATGCTACCATTTAATAAACGATTTGCATGTAGCTCCGCGCCTCAAGCAATTATCCCATTTGGAAACACACCAGTGGATGTACCCACATCTATCTAAATTACAAGTATTTAACATTCATTTTCGTTGTGTTCGACGTAGGAAGCTAAAATGATAGGCAGTGTTCATACAAGGCAATCTATGTCGTTGTAGCCATATTTTTATAACATAACATAAACAGATTCTGAATCGGCTAATACTGTCTGGTAGCGAAATAGTGGTCGCATGATTTTGCAGACATGGTCTGTCACCCTAGGAGAAGCAGGCCGCGACGGCGGCGCAAAGTGTGCCTCCTCATCATATCCCAGGATTCGATGGGGACACCATGGTTCCCACATTACGGGCAGGGGGTCATCTCAAAGAGATGTCACTGGATCTGACGGGGTGCGAGAGATATGTCTTGTATAATCTCACCTCCGGCAATCAAAGACCCGTGCGTATTAACGACATAATCATCTCCAGCGACTTTGGTTGGGGCGGTATCCATGGCAATTTTTCACACGCAAAAAATATGGTCATGTTTAGGTGCCAATGTAATAGGTGGCGAGCCTATTGCCATTAACCGGGCACTTACAAACCTGCGATGAATACACACATAACTTCGAAAAGCATTGTATTATAAAAAGCTGCAAATCTGTTTGCTAAGTGAGATTTACACCCTATGGCGAGTTTAATGAATGCAAGCGATCCAACCAAACCTAACTCCGGCCAAAGTATGCTAATCGCAGCAGAATAGCAAAAGTGGTGGAACGCTTAGTTGGCAACTCGTTATTATAGTAATTTGAATACCATCTTGATTAATGAGTCAGCTCTCCGGCCGACGATCCCACGTTAACCTAACAAGTCCAGCAATTTTGTAAATTGGGCTCAAATAATAGGCCGTCCGAATGATATGAATTGTGTAGGTTATGTTTTAGAATTACTAGGGGTTAGTAGCTAGTAATTTGAACAAAAAGTTACCTTAAATTTGCGACTATTTATACTGTTGATTGATGGCACTTGGTGGAATCCTGATGCCGTAAGGCGAAACCGGTCAGGTCTATTAAAACATAAAAAATAAAAATATTGTGGAAAAGTACCTACAAGTGAGTTCTCAATATGTGTTAAATTTGCGACATATTTAAATTCTTAAAATATATACAAGATTAGCATGTTTGCTGACAAATAGGCTGATTAGTTTTAATACAAATAAGTTCTTAAATAGATACATACTTACATACCTACATGTTCATACTCGGTTCCCTCCGAGGGACAAATAAATTCGTTGGCTTGATAATAAATTTAATAAGAGATCTATCTTTGCTACATTTGGGTATATATTACACCGCCATTAGTCATTATTAGATGTATGATTTATATTTCTTATCTGAGAAGTGTATTGTACTTTATTCCACTTCACCCAAATTTATACTCAGTGTCGTGATCATCTAGGGAAGCATTCTCTACGATCCCAGATCCTTGGAAATCAATTTTTTACCACCGTCTTGTCGGGTCGCTGAAACAATTCACAGCGACCCCAAGTCTACACTACTAAAATTTATATATACTATTAATAGTAATAGCCCTCCAATAAAAGTACAAACCCCCAGTTTTAGGGTCTGAAGCTAACTGTCGACATTCTATAAACATTAGATTGGTACAAGGGCACTGTGTCAATAAGGAAATGTGTCTGACCACGACACAATATGGTGTTTTTGGAGAAGTATTGTATAGTATAGGCACAGGTACCTATACTTAAAGTGTTATATACGCACAGTACGCATTTTTGGGCTGTTCTTTACGTATAGTAACGGTGGTGGACGACCTCAAATATACCATTAAATATCAATCTCGCTAACAGCGGAAAGATGATAATATGTATATCGTTTGTAGTCGAAAAGTGGTGTTCGTACAAAGAAATAGCAAG
The DNA here is from genome assembly GCA_963691645.1 of Pelosia muscerda. Lineage (NCBI taxonomy): Eukaryota > Metazoa > Arthropoda > Insecta > Lepidoptera > Erebidae > Pelosia > Pelosia muscerda. Next base: position 18,807,222 of record OY829106.1, read on the forward strand.
CAGTGGTAGACCTACCGCATGTCCAAAGGGCTGACCTCTTTTGTGGACATGCCACAAGCCTTTTGGGCACGTTTACAGTGGACATCGATAGGGAGCAATTTGTAGACGCTTTAATTTTCTGCACTCTCTATTCATCTATTTATGGGCACTTTATTAGTGACTGTAGATACGCTAGGAAGATGTTTAGAATACGTAATAACTATTGGTATAAGAAGATAAATCATTATGTAATGTTCTGCAATATTTATTCATTATTACAAATACAGAAAAACTGTAAGAGGAAACGCATTATAAGTCTCGACAAATGTTGCTCCTATATTTATCGGTATTGATAAAAACGCTAGGACGTGCGGCGGCGCGGGCTCTGCGGCTCGGCAGGCGCCAGGCGGCGCGAGTGCGACACCGTGATTGTGGCGGTTCCCAGAGGCGGGGACTTCCCTGAACTACGTCAATGACATACCTCATTGTATTTAATGGTACTTCTCTAAGGTAGATGCCCGGCGAGTGATGAGTGCCTCTCGGAGTCCCAACGTGTCCGATAGAGTACGATAAATAGCTGTTATTTATAATATTCCAAGCGCCAAATACACACAATTTGGCTGTAAAGTAACCGAAACATCGGACTATTTATATACACCAGATTTTATTACATTGTGTAATCCGAGTAAACTTCAAGAATAAATATAAACATTTAATGATTTTTTTTGACAAAGTGAATGTTCAGATGGAGCTTTAAACCGCAATTCTCTTACAGAGAGAATGCACTGACCACTGAGTTACCATTCCATGTCGAAACTGTACTAAATTTTCCTCTACGTTTTAGAGAACGACATTGAAATCATTTACCGACAATCCTACGGCACTATCGGTATCAATGAACGATTTTTCAATCATTTTTAAACATTATTTATAGATTAAAGGCGCATATAATATAAACATTGTAAGCGTAAGCTTGTCAATATGGATAGTTATCATGATTCATTATCGATGGAAACACACACAATGAGACACGCTATCAGCCATCAATAACGTCGACACTAGCACGCTATTGAAATACCGTGACGTCACACGTGTACCGTCGTCAGTCAAACATCAATCAGGAGCTGACCGCCTAACTAACAGCTTTGTGTACGTGTGCACTGTACATATTATCTCTTTTAGAGAATAGAATATACCATACAATACCACACTCGAGGTCAACAAATCATTTCACGTAATATTCCTTGCGCGATCGACATTATAACACATGCGGTTATAGAAACACGCTTAGCAGTGCACTTGCAGCGTGATACGAGTGATAGGATAATGTATGTTAATTGGTTTTTGGAAAATTTATAACATGGTTACAAATATTTCTGTAATTGTGGACATCTAGCAGGACCAACCATCAATCAATATTTCAACGAAATAAAGTCCACTCAAACATTGCTTAATCAATCACTAGCTTTGACTATTACTATTAGTTTAGACCTTAACTGTCTCACACATTTCGTATGGTTTCATCTCTAAATTGCTCCTTAGTGTTCACGTTGGTTTGACCTACAGGAGGGGGCGATGGGGCGGCAGCAGCTACTGTGGCCTGTGACAAAGATTGAGGTGTGCGCTAGCAGTGCAGCATAAATATTAATAGAGCGGTTAGATAATCGTATTCTGCGTGTGTCGCGGCATGCGGCGAGCCGTTTTTGCCGCGCGACAAACGATCTCATTCCTAGTCTCGGCGACATTCTCCATGTTGCGCACTACACTTGCTAATGAATAACATTTTTTCCTTGTCTGTCAATCATATCTTTTAACGGGTACTGGGAAACGGGCGGCGCCGGCTGGCACATGCTTAGACGATTCACACGGTTTGATCCGTAATAGCTGATTAACCGTCGAACGGTGGTGAAGAAATCTAACCATTAGACCACAATATGTGCTGAACTGTGGCTGGATACAAGGATGTTCGTGAGAGTGCTCAAGTCTAACATTGCTTTAATTACCTTGAATGGATATAATATAGACCACATTAATACGGACTAACTACAGAACTTCGATATCGCCAATTTGGTTGTGGAGGTCCGATGGCAGTCACTTCACGGAACATATTGAAGTTCAGTCGATCTTAGCTAGACTAGAAAACCGACCCTAACTGAGTTGAGAAAATAGGCTCAGAAAATGGATGGGGTATTCGTACAGACAGAAGTGTAACGTTCGATACGATTTCCTTATAGTTACTTAGCATTTCATGTTTCACATGTAAAAAATTTAAAATTCATGTACCGTATTTTCTAATATTGTAAGTAAAGTCCAGAGTGGGCATAGAATATGTCTAGCTGTCCGCTTCTAAAGATCTTGTTTAGAGATCCAGTGATTTATATGCCACTTAGATATAAGTTTGGTGTATATATTGACCAGTTTAGTCGGCGCGCGGTGGCTTCCTGTACTCATAGCCGAGCGCGTAACTGTTCTCTGTTTGCTCCTATTATTCTGACTCCATTAGACTATTTTGGTTCTGTATACAGCCGATTTCCGCAAGCAGTTTTATACAGTTGTTTTAGCGTGATTGAGTAATAAACCATTGACATACAAATATTTACGTTAATATTATTAGAGGTAATTATAAATAACGCTGTAATGCGGACAGGGCCCACAGTAGCCGCTTCTTGTTGATTAGTAGTTTTATATGAATACTAAACAATGCAATCAAGTTGTTAAAATTAGGAGTGCCTACCTACATGCCACCTACATGTGAAAAGATTTAAAAGTATTAAATTTAATCATGCTCCTACTAGTATTATAAATGTGAATGTTTGTGAAGATGTTTGTATGTTTGTTACTCAATCACGCTCTAAAGATTCAGTCAATCTGGCTGAAATTTGGTACAGGAATAGATTAGAGCTCGGTATAACTCAAAAGCTTTATCGCAGGAAAAGATTTCCTTAGGTCCGAGAGCAGAATCAAAATTACACACGGGTAAAGCCGCGTGTTTCAGCCAGTGGTTTAATATATATAATACTTGAATTGAATGTACGTACAGAAGTAGACTTAATTAATTTAATTTCCATTGGTGTTTTATTCATGCCTTATATCTTACACATCGAACATGTAATCGCTAATATATGGGTACTTATTCATAATTGATATTCTGCTTCGCTGGTGTGACTAATAGCCAGCTCACAGCTTAGGGCTTGTAATATTTACATATGTCCATTAATCTCCCTACCGCAACTGGCACAACTGCAACGTTCGCAGAAGTATATCAATATTAATAACGAACGTATCACAGCGCGTTGCTCACCGGCGTGAATGTTAAAAATTTGCAATTACATTTTACTAATTACATCTGACAAACAGCGAACGCCGCGCCAGTGTCGCATATACATTGATGATTAAGTCTGATCAGACGTTACTGTTTAGTAATATAACATGCAATGGACTGAAAACATGTTGTGGGACATTCAGATATGTGCATGCGGGATACAGGCGGACAGTATGTGTCGGTATGGGCTCGCGGCGGTTCCCACGACACAGATAGCCTTATGAGCGCTCACCGCTGACCACCAGATCAATGTGCATTTGTGCATACGAATGAAATCATTTTGGTCGTCAAAATCTTGAAAAGTGAATCATTTCGATATATGTGTGGTTACATTTCTATCCATATAATTCATTTAGGTAGATAGTTATCTATTAAATTTCAACCTTCTTAAGCCGGATTCCCACTAAACCACACGATTGACTGGATACCGTAAAATGCCGGCAGAGCTAAGAATTAGAAATAAAATATCGGTCTCGGCAAAACCGACCGTTTTGCCAACGAAATCCGGCAGAACAGTCGGACCGGAGTAATGTAAACGAGCTTGTGCCGGTATCTGTCTCCCACTCACCCCGCCCATCACTTTTTAGTTCACTCATGAATGTTTAAATGTTCCAAGTGAATCTTTATCGTAAAATAGGATGTACCCAAATTTACCTTTCCATTAAAATATCATCATAAAACAATAATTTTGTTGTTCATTGTGCGCACAGGCTCGAATTTAACTGAAGTAAGCACTTAACTTTCTAGTCTTTTATTGAGAGATACGATGTATTGTAAACACTGCCGGGAGCCGGTATTCAATAAACCTACCGGACCGGCGTGGTGAGCACCTAACCTTAGGAAATATCGGTCATCCACACAGATGCATTGAAGACCATCATTCGTTTGTTGGTCACTTAATTTTACGTTCCTGAGTGGATGATTACATCATTATTTAGAGGCCTATGATTACAACATACAAGGCATCAAGAGCCTTATAAGTTTATAGCCTCAGCTACAAACTCGAAACACAGGCAGTCGCTGGACTCTTCAGGCCTCGCGTTGATGAATCAGTCAGCCGGGACAAGTAATCAATTTATAAATTGTTTTGAAACACATTGCGATGGCAACTGCATTAAGATAAAACCGTCTGTGTACAGGTGTTTTCTTGAATTATATTACATCATGATAGTGCTACGCTGCGAGCGCATTCTGACATATACGAGTACGTTTATGCAAATAGCTCATGATGTATGCGTCCCTAGCGCCTGTACCTGTACTGCTAGTGGTTTCAAATAAGTTGTTGATTGAAAACTGGAAATGAATTTAAAAGCCCTAGTTACCAGTTAAATTCTATGTGAGTCTTTATAGTGTATCTACCTATCAGCTGTGTGTGCGACGAGCGCCACGTGTGTGTGTGTGTGCGTGTGTGTGTGGGCGGCGGGCTGCACTGGGCGGGCGGCGCCACCTGCCGTAATATCCTATTTATGAATAATGTTTTATTCTAACAGCGTGCGCCCCCCTCCTCGCACCACGGCCCAACCGCACCCCCCTTCCTCCGAAGCCAGGGTTGTAGCGACTGGATGCACTTCATTGTGTTATTATAACCATATACATTTGAATATTCAAACTTGTATACAGGTGTCGGCTTCGTTTGATGGGAACCATTCTCCCGGAGGGGTAGGGAGTATTGCTGGTTCGATAGCATCTTTGCCTAGGCCTTGATTGATTGATATTTGAAAAACTAGTGATATAGAAATCAGTCGTGAAAATCAGCGTCACTCGCACTTTACCAACCGCAGTACTCATGGACATTGTAGGAGCTGCAGCCATTTTGTACTGTTGAAGGGCCGGTCTCTGACTTTGTACAGTGTGGAAATGTTTAAGTGTTAGATTAAATTAGAGTATTCTATTGACACACATCTACACAAATAATATTATGAAGAGGAAAGTTTTATTTTTTGTTTGTTAGTTTGTTAAGAATAGGCTCCGAAACGACTGGACCAGTTTTAATAATTCTTACACTAATCTAAAGCTAAGATATCTAGGAGTAACATAGGCTATGTATCATTACGCTACCATCCAAGGAGGCGGAGCAATAATCATAAATCTCAATAGATCCGGTAAAGTCCGTTGCCTCGTCTTGGCGGGGGCACCACCGCGTCCTCAGATTTATAACCCTATCCCAGTCTCGCTGGTAGAAGTCCACCACCGATATGTCAAGGTAATGCTTCAAACTCGTCAACCGCCTCACCTCGACCAAGCCGTTTCTGCTCACATTACTTGCGCTGTAAACACCATCATCATAAACAAATATTCGCGCGTTCTATGGCGACGTAACCGCAGCAATTCTCATAACAATAACAAATATTAGTCCAACTGCACAAAACCATCCATTGAGCATGCACGCTGCGATGGTTCTCGGTCGTCGGACAGAACTACGGCCATTAGAGAATAGTTGGCGATTGTTACGACGTAACTCGAACCTGTAATTGTTGGTAAGAATGCGCCGTTTAGTGCTCTGTGCTAACTACACGCTATAAATCGGCATTGTTCCAGCCCTGCGCTCGTTATTGCTTGCTTTGTTTTTGTGCGGGGGTGGCGCGGGGCCCCGGGCGGCGTGTCGCGGGGCCTCCTGGCTTTAATTAATGGAATAACTCCACCGTTAGGCCCCCTCACAACGCGCACACAAATCTTTAAAAAGTATCGCTTCCAGTGAGGTGTCGGCAAGATATATGGACGCAGGCTCAGGGACCAGGTGGACTGGTGACACCACGCAATTGACCAGATCATTTTTCACTTCAAACTATTAGAACCGCACTCTTCACACTTTATCAAAATACCACTAGTGCTTCCTACAGTTGTTATTCAATGGTGTAAAGATTAACTTTAGGAACCTGAAGCGTTCTTTCTGGTCTTTAATTTGTCTCATATCAATACATTAGATATTTCAGGGCCGTAGGCGTAAACCATAAGAGAAAAATTAGTAAGGTTTTTAATTCAAATACAACTATTTGAATATAACGACACATATTCCAAAACTGCCAATGTTTTGTTACTATTTTCTAAGTATGTAAAAATACAAAAGACATTTTCTCCGTCTGTATCTCCCATTCTTCATAACTGCACTATACCGTCGGTGTAGAAGGTTTATAACGACAGTCGCTCCGCACCACACCTGTTAAATTCAACGAGCAGAATTTCCTTAGCGCGGTAGTTATGCGCCGCGGGCGGAGGCGTCGGAGGAGGCGCCCTCCTCCTCTATATCACGTAAAAATAGTCGCAACTCCTTTCAAGACCCGTATTCGCTCGGCACCTTACATTATTATGATTTAGTGGAGCACAGTTGCAGCGCTGCAGACGCCCTCCCGGCCGCCGAGTGGTGGCCCCCCCGGGCCCCGGTGGAGGCGACTCAGCGATGTTAGTAATAAAGCCAGCCATATTTCACACTTAGCGCGTAATGAGCGCGCGCCCAAATAATTGGATCACGTACATAACTCATTATTACCTCGCGCCTCACTTCGGCGTGCGAATGTATCATTACTTGACCCGCGCCTCACGTCCCCCCTGCCCCCGCGGCCTGCCCGAGCCGTCGCCCCCAGCCTCCCCGGCGACTTCGAAGAACGCAAACAATAGAAGTTTGTTAAAGGTGCAGCACGTCGCCGTCGCACAGAACCTCGTGCCGCGGCACCGAGCTTGTTTGCTCCTTGTTTGTCTCTATCATATCAGGTATAAAATTTTATTACAAAAGATATATGTACAAATGGGGACATTAAATGTACTGCACGGATGTTAAATTCACATAAATAGCGAGTCTAGGAGGTCGCATCGACGGGATATGTAACGATATTCAAACACGCACCACGTCAGGTGATTTACAATTTTTCGTGGTTTTTATGGCGGTCGTTGTTATGGATATGTAGATCACTTTCTTCACTGGCTAGGCCGGTGTTCGTCGGAGGCGCCGGCAGCCCGGGCACGGAGCGCGGTCCGTCAGGCGTCCGGCATAAATCAGTCCGGTGCACGCAACGCGCCCGCCGCGCTTCGCCCGCCCGCCGGCCGCTCGTCCCCACGCGGTGTTATTCAACTTTAACATTTAGCAACTAGCCGTTGTTAGCATATTCATGGCGAGCGAGTAATTTCACCCTTTCTTTGTAATGAATATGGAAATAGAAGAAAGTTCTCGCGACTTAAAAACTGGTTGCTACTGTAATTGGCGGTAGTTTTTGTGACGAGTCGCCTGGAGCCGGAGCGGCGGAGCCAGCCATGCGCACACGCACCCTGCTCCTCGTCATTGTTTACATGCATCGTATTGATTTCATAGCTTGTGGAGTACCACAAGCTATTTATAATACAGACAGACATAGGTACGCACGATACCGAAGGTCGCTAAGATAGCGATCAAAGTCAAAAGATTATACCTTATCACAGTTAGTTTTCTATTAGTAGAACATTGTGAATATATTTGATAATTAGAACACGAATTTTAAATACACAAGTGCCTTATCGAGTCCGCGATCGCTAACGAGTGGCGCCATATCTATAGTTTGATGTAAAACTACAAAATGTATCGTAAGTTCGCTATCGACACTATCGACATCGATTAACTCATATCGTGACATACTCACGGCCAAGGAAACAAGTGTAACATCTTTTTCATACAATCATCATCATCATCTCTCCGTGGAGACCGGAGTCCGCTTTTCTAATCTAACTACGAAGCGACTATACGTTGCTATTTTCTATGAAACGTTTGCCATCTGACCTCCTATTGGCGATATCGAATATATATAATATTCATGCATATAAATATCTGCACTGAGCGGGAGTCGAACCCGCACACCGCGCACTGAGGTCAATAATACCCTCGAACCTTTGCTGATGCGTAGAGATGTTGCGTCCCTGGCAGTATTTTACCGTCTCTACCATGGGGATGACCTCTTCCAATTAATCCCACCCTCTCCTTTCCTACACAGGACAACACATGCAGGGCTTAGGTGCATACAGTGCAGAATATTCTATTAAGAACCAAGCGGTTTGGAGAGTCCTTCCTCTGCCGCACCATTAAGTCTTGGAATTCCTTACCGGCGCACGTGTTTCCTTCTTCCTATAGGCCCGGGTCCTCTAAGCGGGGCGTGAGAAAGCATCTGTGGAGGCCGTCAAGCTGCGCGCCACCTTTGTAGCGTTGTACGTGTTTGCAATGGTCACCCTCTTTTATGAGACTTTGCCTTCAGTTTAACATCAGGCGAGGTGAAGTCAAATTGACGTGCCAAAAAAGAACACCCTGCGTAGCACTTGGGTTCACTGCCGCCAAGCCACTAAGGCTACTGTGAATTGTGGAAATCACTAGTACCTACTCGGGTATTAATAAACATATTGAAATAAATGTAAATGTTAACAATTAATAGAGTCACACTGCAAGAAATCTGTTTACGCGTCCGGAATAACTGTTTTCATTTACAACCCGAATGAAAAAAGTTAAATGTGTCACTTAATCACCCATATAAGTAGGTATGTAAGCAATTCTATATAATGACCAGCAAAATAAAGCTATGATTACTTTCACAGATATTCAAACTAATTGTGTGAGCTTCACTGAGCTTGTGACTTTCAATGGACGCGTCTATTGTTTAGAGTTGTGTTCTTTGATTGTCGCCTACTTCAGGTGGTGTGCGACCGGCGCTGGTCTACCACCCTTGTGTGGCTGGTTTTCCCTATCGCTAATACCGAATGGTAATGAATGATGGCCTAGTTATTTTTTGTGGCCCCGTCTGTTCGCGGCGGGGCGCGGCGGACACAATTTACCTCATACTGGTGCTATTATCTAATTAACGCCCGATGGCGGACACTGACGAGTGGCGAGTGGCGAGTGGCGAGTGGCGAGTGGCGAGTGGCGAGTGGCGAGTGGCGAGTGGGGTGAACGTCGCGCCGCACTCAATTAATATCAATGTTTTAATTTGTTTATTTATAGGTCCAATTTATCTGACCGGGGTTACGGCCGCTCTCGGCTACTGTGTAGTACTCTCGGTAACTCGGCTATTTCTACTAAATTAACAGAATTGACATGACAGACATTAAAATTGAATTGTAGTTCTATAATGAATTTAATTATTATTCAGTGTCGTTTCTTATACATATTTATATGCTCCATCATCTATTTTAAAATATACAGTGTTTTAAGTAACTATTGAATATTTAATCAAATCAATTATTTGCGTGCAAACTTATAACTATTTATCGAAAATACGTAGTCTTTTTTTGAAATTAAAATATTCATGAACCTGGGCTCTCCTCTCGTCTCTTCAGATTGAACAAAGTATACTGGAGGTATCTATGTAGATTAAGAAGCCTTGACTCATACTATCGGAGCACATTCAGGTAGTTCTGTCAGAATAGAACCGACAAAGTCACATTGGAGCACCATGGTTCATGATTTCACTGCGAAATGCGAGCCACATCTCGAGGCAGTCGGTTCTTCAGTTAAGTGTCTACTTGTCTCATCCGATAGCACTGACCGGCATATCACTTCTTCTGCCACCACTGCAAGCGCTAGTAGTTTTAAAATCGAGACAACAAGGGAAATAATTGTATAGGTTTAAATGTTTATTCGTTAGTGGTAATTCTTCGGTTACATTACCTGCTTACCTACTCTGTTAAATATATTTTATGAGATTAAAAAAAGTACCTAACACAAACACTAACTATTATAAATATGATAAGCATATTATCTTACTCGTAGCGTTATGATAAAACAGTTAAAAAATAAATGTGTTCATCCAACCATAGGTATGCCTGAATAATCCCTCAGGGAATTACCCATAGCTACAACAAGGCGTATAGGTTTTTTAATGATAAGCGTTCCAGTTATAGATAACGATTCATTATTATAATTCACTAAAGTGATGACTGCGATGAATATAATAAATAGCGCAGCGAGCGTGCGCCCGCGCCGGCCGCGGCCTGCCCGCGCGTGCAGCTATCGTGCAGTTTCTCATCTTATAAACAGACAACAACACGACCCGGCCACTCGCCTACTATAACACCAAAACAAAGATAATTTACAACGTGTGCTACAACTTACAATTATCACTTTTAAAAAAATACTTTTTATTTCCCTTTCTTATCAATAACTCACGAAACCAGATTATTCTGTTGCTGAACATATTTAAAGAGGGAGGCACAAAAGTTGAGAGTGGCAGGAACGAAGTACGTACTTAGGTACCTACTTGTCATAACTGACATTTCTTTTAGAACATATATTGAGAACTCATTTGTACTTTTCTTTTAGAAGTCTTCTTTATCATGTCGATGACAATAGTTTGAGGCATATAGAAATATGAATATGTTTTTCTTTATTGTATTATTACATTTAACCAAAAACTCTGCAAACTTTACCACAATACTTTTCGATCTTTCTTAAAGTCGGAAGTTTAATCTCTACTCTTACTCTCTTGCTACACTAGCCGGATACCACACTTGTAGTGATATTATCGGCATATTTTTCCATTTGTTGTCTCTTACGACCTTCAACGTAAATTAAGAGGTCGAAAGCAAATCAGAAGGTAAATTATTGTATTTACCAGAATGATCGCGTTAATACCCGGGTTTCGCTAACCACAATATTATAATTGTAAACTTTTATGCTAATTAAATATATTTTTTTTAACGTGGCAAATATTTTATGAAGTTCTATCTTTTAGTTAACAAAGCCTCATTAAAATATTTTTAATATAACATCAATGCCAGGAAACTTTATATTCTAATGGGTTTGCATTTGCCATAACAACACTTCTCATATAGCTAATTTCTGCTCTGTACTCCAAATTCAAGTTCAAGGAGAAACAATTGATGAGTGTGCAGCTGGAACAGGCACCGCTAGCTATGGAGATGAGTACGACCATCCACCGCACGACGCCAATATCTGGCATTTAGTGTGCGTAGCACCTGCGCTCGCGCACCCAATACTTGGGCACATTGCATCGCAGCATCGCGATAAGCTACTATAAATACGATAAGTATATTAATGAGCTGTAAATTATAATATATTTAGGAATAATCAAAATGTACTTAGTATTCTTTGATACCTACCTACGATCCGGATCTCAACGAGTGTGTCAATTTTATCTCAAGGAATGTTTGTTTGATATACAAACATTACTCTTGCTGTTATTATCACATCAGTGAATCGTTTTGCCAAACTAACAGATTTGTATTGTTGATCGTAACCATCAGATAAAGAATTTGTTTGATATAAAAATCATATTGGCGGTCGCCGGAGCACGCGCGTGCGCCGATGGCTAATAGTTTATTTTTAATAAATAGTTAATTTTCTTTATTGCAATTTACAAGGGAGCTCTCGGATAGATAGAACGGCCTCCCGCGCATCGGGGCTCTAATTGAAGGTGGAATCAATAAGTCAGTCGCGCTGTATCGGCAATGGGATCGCGCCCCGCCGCGCCCGGTCACGACGGCCGCGCAACACGACGATACGTAAAAATTATGAAAATATACACATATTTATCACGACACCGGAACCCGTTCGGAGCTATGAAATATTACCCAGTGTGAATGATTAAGGCTGCGCATATAACGCCGTGGGAAGTAGCTCCTGTGCGCCGGGGGCTCCGGCAGAAAAAAATATTGTAACGCCTGGCTGTCGAGCTGTGTAGGGTGGAAACGGTTCTTTGCAAGCCCTATACCTATTGAAAACTGCTTTCTTGGTCCTAAATGCTTTTACTTTTTCATAGTTCTACAAAATATACATTGTAACTGTAACTTTTTTATGGAACGGCTGCGATAGGTAGGGCACAACATTCGTTTCGTTACGCGGTAGGGAAATTGCGATTGGACTTCCTCTCGGGCTAAAAGGTTGGAATAATCCCTTGGAAGTGTAAACTAGATTGTACATCATAACCGCGTTGTTATAAAGGACACGGCATGAGAGTTACCTCATGCAATATAAGAACGATTATATTATTAATGATCTATTATTATTTTTATTTATTTACCCATGGTTCATAGAGTAAAAAGTATTACTCGTTTTATGACCGTTAGTATATTTCTTTAATCAAGAGAATAACGGAGAACAGAATATATATGATGAGGCTCGAACCGACTTGAGCCAATCATCGTTATATGAATACCTAAGTTTTAAAAAATGCCGTAGCAGTGAATGTACTTTGTACTTAATTAGATATTCAAGTAGCATCAGAAAATCCGAACACACTGGGACGTTTACGTCACGGAACACAAGTCTTTTTATCCTGATTGGATGGATATACCCACGGGACTCGAACGAAATATTATTTTTGTTTTGTAAGTATATGTTGAAACTTTGCATTGCTGTTACTTGTAAGCACCATTTTACGCATGTTGGGGGGACAAGAACTAAGTACATTAAAGTATTATGCCTTTATAAGTCTGTAAAAGGCATAGGTCCGGCCTCACATGGAGTACTGTCACCTTTTTGCCGGAGCGCCTGCATACCAGTCGAAGGAATCACCTTCGTCTCAGTGCGAAAGGTCGCTGAGGATTGTCGACAATCCCATACATCCAGGCGGTGTGGGATGGGATGGTGACTACCTTTTTATTTAAAAAAATAATCAGTTTATAACAATATAATCAACTGCTAATTATATGCTTTTGACGATTTAATTTTTTTTCGTGAATGATCATACCTTAAAAGTAGACCGTAAGTACTACTGGTAGTAAGTTGTTAAACATGAAGGGCCATATTAGCTGCCTGCAGAAGCCCTGCGAGCTTGCATCTTTCACTCACAACTCGAAACAGAAAGTTCTTGAATATTTCAAATTATCTCTTTGTATTTTAGTTAGACGCATACTGACTGTCCTCACAGCCGTGTTGTTACTCACTGCGAGATATAAATAAGGAGATCTATTACGATTAAATATTGACGAGTGGTCTCCATCGAGCAACTAAATAAACCGTATACTTCTTTGATGAGAAGCTGTGCGCCAGCGGTGGATCTGAGGCGCAAGAGCACTGCACTGAATTCATTTAGCTAATTGAATAGATCGTACGCACGATTGCGACACAAAAACGCCCCGCACGAGATGACATGTGAAATTAAACAATGCTGTACGCATTATAAATTCATATGAAGTAGCGAAGTAGGTACTGCCAACAGGTAGTGAGGTAGATAATCTGTTGAATTTTCCATGCGCGTCCGCATCGTGCACATAAAAAAGCGGTCGTCGGTGAATCCGCGCTCGTTACATAATCTGACGATCTGTTGTCGTCGCTGTCGTCGCCGCCGCTAACATGGCGCTCGCCGCCCTGCACGACCACTACTGCACCGCCTGCACACGGCACTGGTGAAGCTGGGCAGTAAGGCTTCTTGTTCACTTCCATAGAGTAACTACCTACCAATAGATTCTTTTAACTAAATGTCTTGTTAGGGTTGTTAATAGGTAAGTACAATGTAGTGAATCCAAACCTATAAGCTAATTATTCATTGAACTTTTTGTTTCTTTAAGAAGGTAGTTTCACATTACAATCAATTATGAATTGATTTGCGTTAATGTGCTACGAATTTCTGTGTTTATCTATCCGTTTCAATTATTATCTTGAGTTACATACAAACAGTTCAATGTAATTATAATACTCACTATGCATAAACTTTTAAACCTGGTTGAGTTAGCAGGGTAATTATTGTTACCAAATGTCGGATGTAAGAATTAATTATTAATGAAAGAGAGAGGTTACAATGTGTTAATTATTTTGTTTTCTATCGCACGCTTCAAGATGATGTGCATGCGTCGATGGCCATGAGACGATTGGATCAGTAATGCCAAACGGCAGTAAATGTTAATGAATGTACAGGACTACTAAACAAATGAGATAATTACCGACCGTTAGGTGTCTAACAGTAGCAGTAAAGAGTAGTGCAGCGCATCATCCGTGCGACATATTATCGTCCCGAGCGAGGCGCAAAAAAGCGCGTCCATTCATATGCACAGGGAGAAGTGCGGTCAGTTTTTGCGTGGCCGGACGTTCCCCGCGTTTTATTTGTAAATTGGGCGCGCGGCGCAGCGCGAGCGGAGCGGAGCGGCGCAGCGCAGAGCGGAGCGGTAACGAGGCCGCGTCATTCAAATGCGCGACTAGTTTTTGTAAGAGGCGCATAATTGAATACGAATGCGTACTGAGAACGATTCTAATGTGCGGGATGAGAAATAATGAGCTCTATTTATACAGGCGCGTCGCCTGCGCCGACGCAACTCGTAGCTATCTACTGCCTAGCTTTATTTGTAGTTAACTAGCTAAAACATACCTAAACAAAACTCATTAGGGGTATTAGCTAACTATTATATAGTAAATTAGGAAGAATGCGACAACCATAAATTCCCCGTAAAAGAATATTCCGCCTAGAAAGCGTTCTGGATTTTGCATTTTTTGGATATAAATCTATAGCGTCATTGTTTTTGACATTTCGCATGTCCTCAATACGGGCGAAGGGCTTAGTAAGTTTTACTGCAGACATAATAAAGCTTGTTATACATATAGCCCCTTCATCCGTTGGAATCAAAATTGGTATTGTGGAAAAAATATCACCCTACTTAATGGAATATCTTCCTACTGGACACAGGAGTTTTTTTCTAATACGATACCGAGTATCGACACAGGATTACGAGAAGGTAGGTAAGTACCTTCTATACTTCTGGGAGAAAGTTTTAGATAGCCATGAAATAAAAATAATCAGGGTCCTGTCGTGTCAAAGTCCCGCCTCCGTTAACACCTATCTGTCAAATTGGTTGGAAAGTAGACATTTTGTTTTAGTGAATTCCTTATTCAAAAAAATCAAAATTCTTTTCTTCTGTATAGACTAATAAATAGTACTTACAAAACGTCAGAATTAAAAATGTACTAGGCATTGGTATAGTTAAGTTCAGCAAATGGACCACCGCCGGTTCCAAACACGGCCCCGTCCTGAGAAGACTCCGGCAAGAAATTCAACGGGCTTTTCTTTTTTTAGGCCTATTAACAAACATTTACTAAGTCTAAATACTATAATTTGTTTGAGTAGCAAGTTGAGTGACCAGCTTATTTCCAAAATTGTTTATCATTTAAATAATGCTGAATTTTATAATTGCCTCTTTGTATAATTTTGTTTTAATTACATTATCACCGAAGGCAGCACATATTTATTTAGTTAATTTATATTATCAATTTTACGTCACCAACGTGAGTACCTAGGTATACCTACTTCATTTTACTGTGAACTCATTGATATAGGTACCTACTACAAGAGGCTGCTCAGCTGCCCAACCTACGCAAATACATACAATCACGCGGTATTGGAAATATTAAAGTTTGCTCAGTAATATTACAAGCTGCCCCCGGGACGTCACTGCTAAACTACACTCGGTAGCCATTGTGAATAAATAATACCTGCGGTAGGAATGACGCAAATAACCTCACTGCTCAAACAACAACCTCGATCAGAACTTTGTTATTTAGCTACATTGTTATTACAGTTTATTGGATATGTGATCTGAACACATTGGTTCTATCTACAGTGAAGCTTTTAACATCCTGAAGTACTGTAATTTACACGCTACAAGTACGTTTTCGGGATAAACTTAAAATAAGAGTCACAGTGGTGTGAGTAGCAAGGGTAGGTATTAAGTATGCAGGGGTTTCTAAATAGGTATGTGAGCTGGTTTTTAATTATACTTATGAAAAAGAATGTGCGTGGCAATTAAACAAGCGTGACCTCTAGTGCTAGCCATCACGTGGTCGGTACACAAATGTATGGGTAAAACAAGTACAGACGGGTAAAACCAACATTACGATTTGTTTGAGAACTAAGTGTCACCGTAGATCATGCGCGTGCGCAGTGCAGATTCGCGCAAATGGCGAGCAACGCTTGTGTCGGTTAATTTACTGCCGTATTTTAATTGAGCATCGTGGCTCGACGACGCAGCATTCAATGTAAATGTGATTTAAAAGTAATGGGCCTGCTGCCAATTGCCCATGCTCACAACCTCCTCTTTGAGCGAGCAATTTAAAGTGCAGCTCGGGAATCAGCGGCCGGGAGAGGTGTTTTTGCTAGAAGTGTGCTCTGGTGAGGACGGGCCGAGCAATGCCACGTTAACTGAATGGAGCGGGAAGTTGAGCGTGCACTCGCTCGCTCCCGCGGGAAATTGGGAGGGAAGGGCTCGCTGGGACATAAATAGCAAGCAAAAAGCCACGCGTCGTCCAGCCGTTTTTGCAGTTTCTTGTTATGCGCATACCACAGTTTTTGCGCTCGCATGTTCCCGACAAACGAGCTTGGAGCTTCACCAGTTTTTGCTCTGAAACAATGGTGGGTCTGCGATGGCAGCGGCTGTGATTGCGCCGGCGCAGGCGGCGCGCGCATTTGCATGCGGCGGCCAATAGCGAGGCGAGGCCACGCCTGCGCACGCCTCCCCGGCGCGCGCGCACGCCCCGCGCCTCTAGCGCTAGATGTCTAATGCTAATTGCCACGCACGTACCACGCACCCGCGGCACACGCACCTTAGCACTACTAATTATTAATCTGTGACCTGAGTGAGAGCACGGGGAAGGAAAATCCAAGATATCTGGTTGTACACACCTTTATTACATTGATATGGTTTCGGTCGACATAACTTGATTGACACTAGGTAATCACAGTAAAACTAGGTGAAAAGAAGAAAGTACAGGTAGGTTAGTACCAACCGCATGCCACGTATACCCAACTACTGGTACTGCAGCATACTTACAGTAGATTAGTGCTACCCTATTTCTGTGACACCTGGTACATAGTGTCCAAATGGTCGCCCCGTATCACGATCATATCGCCTTACCTAAGTATAAAGAGTACCTATATGCAAATGTCCCACCCACGTCCTTGCAGCAGTTGTCTCGTGAATATCAAATGACGTTCGCTCGCGATTGGTCGCGGGCGCGTTGCGCAAAATCCCCACGAATGCTAATGCGCGTTCATATTGCACGACAGGCTTCTTAGGACTTACCTATCTACATTTAAATGAACAAACAGTCATCAATATGCGCGGTGTGTAATCGGTGGTAGCTGATTGATCAAACACCAATTATAAATTGCCCAATGTATTAGAATTAAATGTAAATTCGTGGAAAAGTAGGTAGGTATGCTAATCGGTGTGAAGTTTTGACAGCAGATCATTATCGTATACGTCAATCGTCACGGTACATTTAACTGTTATTATAGATTGATTCCATTTACATGGTGATGCAATCGCAAGCTAAGTACCTACCTAACCTATGAACAGAATCATTTTGTATTGAAATTTTAAAGAGACCGTGTCGAATTTGGATAGAATTCCACGTTGCATGGACCCAGGCTCGTATAGTATCTGCGAGGTCGATCAATTGCCGGTTAATCCTTCAGGACGAGGCAGACGTTCGTTGTCATCTTCGCCCTCAAAAACAAAAGATCTCCTGCGGTAGGCATGGTACACTTGACTAACGGTTAAGTCTCCGGGGCATGTGTTCCTCTCAGGGTAGGGGACCCATAGGACTTGGGTGTCCAACGCGCGAGTTCTATAGCCAGATAGTATTTGTCCTACTTGAATTCTACCTCGCACATTGCCAGCGATAATGTGTACCTACCTAAGTACTAAAATAGCGATGTATGTGAGTGCACTGGTGGTTAAATAAAATTATTTTCTTTCTTTAGATATAATCTAAAACAGCAAATGTTGAAATCTAATTAGTATTCGATAATCGAGTACTTTTCTATGAATTAAAATAAATTAATTAACAATTAATTACTTAATTAGCCGTTATATACGTATATAGGTACTAGTACCTAGATAAAATAGTGGCGAAAACTACATCCGTTATGGCATCTATTATCATCTTATGTATCTTTAATCACCCTGTATATATTAATCTGATATTAAACAACACTATCCTTTAGTCACCTAGTACGACACCACAAGGAAAGAGATGGGGTGACCCAATACTATTCTGCCGGAAATCACGCTGATAGAAGGATGAATCGTGGAAGTCTTGGTATTGGCAACCAATTAGTAACCAATAGGATCCTATCTTACCGATCGTAGCTACCAGCTGCTCTTGGAATAATGAGTATACTGTTTCCACGGTAGGTACGATACCCGAGGGGTCACCAATGAAACCACAGATATAGCGTAATCTAATGCCGCGTCTACATTTACGTAACACTTTGCCGTAACCGTGTCAGAAGTGCGGGGCCGTCATGTATTCAGCTGCATGGTAGCTGAGTTTAAATGTAACCATTGATCGACTGGTGGCCGTATTGCACAACACTAGTTCGTGTTCCGATGTGCCACAAGTTATAACGTCCACACTCAATGTTTTGTCTTGATGTTACGCTGTCTGGTCCGGTGTTCATGTCACAAATCTGGACGCACCTTAACAGTCACAATATAGCCTTCCCTAACTACTTTCAACAGGACGATCATTCACTTCCTGATCAATTAAGTATTGTAGGTAGAAAAGTTCAGCCTTTATGGCAGGTGTTTATCAATAGATGCGTCATCAAGAAGGTAATGGTAACTGCGTGTGCGCACATAGAGACGTTAGCCGATAGCATCAGGCGCACGCGCCGCGCAGAGTGCCTCAGGGTCGACGGGTCGCTCCGCACGTCCAGCTATTACGATAAGCGCCCTCATCAGACCCATCGTATGAACTAACCACAAACTAGTAGACAGTGGATAAAGCCCTATCTGAGATTTCGTTTAATATTGTTTACAATTAAGTTCTTAAGACTCCTCTTCAAATTATTTAATAGTAAGTATGCAAGTCGGTGTTCTACGGTCCCACCAGGATCTTCAGGCTTATGTCAAGCAGTTGGTACTCCTTCCAACTGAGTGATGATGCTCTGGTTGAGACATTACTCTCGCGGCCGGAGTCACTCCCGCAATAGCCGGGAAAGGGCAAAATAAGAAGTAGTGCAGGGTTTAGGGATCTTTTTCAGTATTCTTCTGTCACCAGGCTTCCCTCTATAACTATTTCCAGTGCGGACGGATCCCTTCTATATGTGCCATTTCTCCCATTGTCCCTGTAACGACCTGCTGCCATAGACCTCCTATGATAACCAGGACCGAGCGCTTAACATACTCTCAGAGGCCCGACCAGACCAATGCAAACAGCTATTATCAATCATTCAAATAATTGCACTAAGCGGGGATCGAATCCGCGCCGAAACAGAGGCCGTCAGGCTCACCCCTTATCAGTATTCTACTATCACTAGTCTAAACTCTTCAAGCTTAATGACCGTCATTTTGACTTTTGTGCATAAACTTCCAATATTCGATTAATCATATTTAATTCACCCTTAAAAGTCGTCAAACAATCGATTACGACGATCAGACAGATCATTTTTCAAAGGAACAAAGTCAAAGTCGCAGCTGTCACGGTTATAATCGGCCGTCGCCGATTGTAACAGATAGTATTAGTAGCTCTGTAGTAGCTCTCGGTACATGAGGGCGAAAACAGCTTGTCATTACATGGCTAATAGCGGGTAAAAAAATAGTATTTTTTACGAAGCCAAAAGCTTAGTGGTTCTGTGAGCCCTCTTGATCGTAAGACTGACCTTACTATCAAGTGGACCAGGTACCATCCTGGCCATTGCGCTGCCGATGTAAACGCACTCCAAGTACAAGGAATTAATCTTTTCTAGAGGGTTTAGGGAGCATATATAAAAAAATTGGGTTTCGATGTACGTTTCGTCAAAGTGGCCCATTTTTAATTTGTTCGTATGTATGTCTGTGTATCAGTTCTGGTGTAGAAACCACATTTCAAAACTAATTTTCGTTGTGTGATATAAGCAGGTTTATAAGTGCCCGGTTAATGAGACCTTAACATAATCTAGCGAAATGTGGGTGTTAGCACCTCTACCTACGCCTTCGGGGATATAGGCGTGAGTTTATGTTATGTCATGTTATTATAGGTGATTCCCGAGCTGCAATAGCGTGATAAAAAGTACCCTATAGGTATATATTCCAGGTTCTAATTTATCCGTGCACCAATTTCATCAAGGTCCGATCAGCCATTGCAGCGTGATACAACAAACAAACACCCAAAAATATTCACAAACTTCCGTATTTATAATATTAGTAGGATAGGATTTCCTTGTAATGACTTTACGAGTATGGCGTCATTACGGAGTTCAACGTTTGATTGTCGGAACAATATCTCACAGATACAAAACTACAGTGCATCATGTGCAGGTAGACAACCTCTCACAGTTTTTTATTTCACAAATCAAAGTGATTATATAAGATAAATAATATTTACTCTCGGTACATTTTTTCCCTAACGAATGCTTTGCTTTAATACGAAACACTTTACAGTTATACAATGAATAAATAAAACCATCTTGATACACGAATGCACATAGAATTCTTCCAATATTTAACACAAAATGTGGTTTGTCGCCATCCGCACATATATTTACGAAGTTATTTTTATAAAATTAGCAAACGAAATTGCTAATATTCTCTCAAACTCTTCCAGCTAAGCTTAATGGCTTGTGTTAGAAGTGGGTTCACGTCGGGAGTGTAGGTAATGGCCAGGATTCAAACCTGGGACATCTTGATCGCAAATCCGACCAATAAGCTACCGATACTTCAATGTTATTTTTAGTAAATAAAATATTACCTCTAGTAAATGCTTATAAACTAAAAAGTATTCTAAGCTGTCATGAATTATTATACCTTATTGTCGAAAATCTTAGAAACAGATGTCAAATAAAACGTAGCAACCAGTCTACAAACTATCATAGATTCTGTTGGGCACGTTTGGAAACTTCGTACCCAAAATTTCTTAATAGAAACCCAAAGGATGTTTTACCTGGACCGGGAATGAACTTGATATCTCAACATCACATGCAAAAATAGCCATGGAACGAACAGACAGAATAGAAAAAAAAAACAAAACACAAGGCAGTAGTTTAACGCCGCAGCGTAGAACATTGTCTGCAGCTTACCAGCATGCGAGGTGAAATCAAACAGATAAAAAATATGAAAATTTATTGACAAAACTCGGCCTTTGTCTCAATCAAACCTAACCATGCCAGCAGAGATGTCAGGATGCTGTGTAAACTGCACCCCTCGTGATCGATCAGAACATGATCCAGTCAAATCGTCGAGTTTGCCGTGTGGTGCCATCCATCATCGCGCCCATTACTACTCGGAACATATTGCGATAAAAATAATAAAACATGAAGGCAAAGGGGAAGAAAGGGTGAGTCCTGCGCCCTCGGCCTCGGCGCCCGGTGCCGCTAG
Source organism: Pelosia muscerda (assembly GCA_963691645.1). Classification (NCBI taxonomy): domain Eukaryota; kingdom Metazoa; phylum Arthropoda; class Insecta; order Lepidoptera; family Erebidae; genus Pelosia; species Pelosia muscerda. The sequence goes on from OY829106.1 coordinate 18,828,775, forward strand.
GTGGCAAACGGCTTGGTGTGTCGCGACACGTGACAACGTTTAAACCTGTTTAGTGTGCAGCGGCCGCGGGCTCAAGGGGCTGGGGGCGTCACGTGCGTATTGTCACTTTCTCATTACTTTATTGTCATCTTTTTGACATGCTCTCATTCGATTTTCACGTACTCCTAGTAGGCCAGTCTTTGTTAGTGTGGGACGTCTAGATGGCAGTTGTTGTGTTGTATTTCTATTGATAAGACACGAAGGTGAACGGTTGTTGGACCCTTGAGTAATCTCGAGTAAGTACCTACCTACTGGTTACTCGACAGTACAAAGTACTTCCTTTGGTTTCACAGTATACCCAAAGAAAGCATTCTTTAACTGTAAAGAACTATGAATTTAAGGAAGGAATTAGGAATTCCAGTTAAAAATTCCACTACGCGTTTTAATTCCAAATTTTGGTTTTGTTTATTTGCGTATTCATTTTAAGTTCGAACCCGCGACGTCTGCGTAACAGTCAAATGTTCAACAGCTACACCACAGAGGCTGTTATTGCAAACTCATTCCCTGAACCTTTTCCCAACTCAGTTGGGGTCGGCTTTCCAGTCTAACTGTGATGCGGCTGAACTTCGATATTTTCCGTGAAGCGACTGCCATCTGACCTCCACAACCAATGGTCTAATGACCCATGGCGGTATCGAAGTTCCAAGTTAGGCTGGTTGGACTTTTGAGGGCTCCAACTACCTGTAACGGCTGCCATAGATGTTTGTATGGCAACCGGGACCGACGGCTTAACGTGCTCTCCGAGGCACTTATAAACCTGCGATAAATACACACATAACTTCGAAAAGCATCGAAAAGTCATTGGTGTGTGCCATGGTATACCTGGGATCGAACTCGAGACCTCGTCTCAGTAGTCCATTACCCATACCACTATTAGGCTACCGCGGCTTTTTGCATTTTATATATATTGCAAACTATAAACTAAATAATGAGCTGTGCCAAACATCAGGATCCTGTTTTATAAGAGTTAACAAACATCGTCGCACACACACACACACACACACACACACACACACACACACACACACACACACACACACACACACACACACACACACACACACACACACACACACACACACACAACCTATTCACCACCTTCGTTCCTTCCTATACCTTAGGTAGGTAGTAGTAGGATATTAAAAGAGTGCTTCTTTATTTTTTGAAAACTGTAACAATTAAGTTTTACTTCTTTATGTTTCAGGTAAACGTCTTACATCCGAGATTATTAAGTAAGTAAGATAAATATTAGCATATTTTACAAAAAAAAATAACTCTCTGAGCAGTACTGTGCGGCGGCGCGTAGCACCATGGATGTGCAACTATTGCTGATGGATTGTGACACGAATAGGACAGGACTATGCTGAAAACAGGTATTTCTCTCGACGACCCGATATCACTGCGAGAGAAGGAAAAACTCGCAATATACAACTTCCTCTCTTCTCTGCCAAAAAAAGAGTCAGTCAACACCTCCCAACAATGGGAGAGGTCTATGTCCAGAAGTGTACTGATTGATAGGGTCCTATGACTGACCAGACTGAGAAGAGCATTTTCGGTCTCCCGTTGTGTGTTTTGTTTCACTTGGATGAAGATGACTATGGAGACATGATATCAATTCACACCTGTCGGAGTGTCATGATGTTTTAATATAATTTTGTGGAGGAATTCAATGAGTTATTGTTGTAATGTACTATGTTGTGTGTATGTGAACAATCATTAAACTTGATCACAGGGCCTCTATCCCAGCATTCGTCCATACTTTTATAAGTACTGCGGTTGTTCTCGAATATATTTTTCTATACATCGCCCGCTACAATAAGGGAAACTGATTGAAGCTAATTCTCAACAGTCCCACACGGTAGGTAAGTCGGCTAGTGTCTAAACGTGACCACTTACAGAAACACATCAATAAAAATGTGCTTGTCATACGTCGATGGGAACCTAAAACTATGGAGGCTCTAATTACCGTCTCAACCAGTAGCAATTTGTAGGAAAGCCTCGCGGAGGCTGCGCGTGATTACACAGCGCACGGCGACCGGCGGGCGGCGTGTGAACGCGGCGTTTGTGTGTCACGCGCGCTCCCACGGTCGGCGGCCACTCCACGTAAAAATTAAATAAAACTCGCGCGCGCCGTAATAAAGTGTAAATGCGGTATAATGCGCTCGCAGATATCTGCATTAGTTCCGCGCACCGCATTCGTCGTGCGCCGTGTGCGAGCGCCGCTCCTCTCCGCTCAGCTCGTAATACACGGTACTTACACATTAGCGCGAGGCGGTTTACGAGCCGTCACGGCGTGCCTGTTTATCGATTGAGATTGAGTCTCAATTCCTAGATGCCATTAATGAACAATTTATATACACGTTGTCTTGTTATGTTTGCACTCAGATCAAATTTAATTCCCCGAAGTATAGAATGCTTGCTCGGATTCCATTCTCATAAGACCGATGATACCTACTCATAAAATGTCGAAAGCCAATTGGAAGACGTTTCATTAAGTGAGATCTTTTGCGTTCATTTCTTCTGATCGGAATCTATTGACCCTCTTTGCCTTCCATAGGTACGTTCCTACCAGACAATATTGCTATGTTAGTTAAGACTTACCTTGATGTTAATTTTCAATTCGTTTCAATTTTCCACCGATCTGAATGGTGCCACCGGCGTCGTCGTAGGTGCGCGTGCGTCGGCAGCGGGTACGGTGAGACGGCCGCGCATGCGCTCTCGTGTCCAATCGCAAATGAGCCGCCACGCGCCCGCGCAGCGCGGCCTCACTATTATAAACACATTAGCGAGTAGCCACATGCCGCGACAATTGTTTACGGACCATTTTTGCATTTGAATAATTTAGATGGATTACTGCGCACGACGAGAATCACTTGGAGTCCATCTGGCGGCGGAATGGAATTATCTGCACGCACGCGTTTATTAACACTCATTTCCTTATAACGCACTATTAAAGTAGACGGAAGAAACGCAAGTTTGCCGAGCTCTCCCCTCACGACCAACTTGGTCGGAAGCTGTCTCAGATGGTAGTTAAAACTATAGTTCGGTAGAAATCAATATTAATTATTGCAGGAGGCGTAGGGGAGCCGCAAATGATAAAGTTAGTATTTTTGTAACGCGATTACGAGCGGAAGTTTCGTTAATCGTATCTCGCGTGTTTTCATAACTCGCGGGTGACGTCAACTCGCCGCCCGCTCGCCCGGCACTCGCCCGGCCGCTCGCTACTCGACCTCAACTCGCATCTGTTACTCACTATCGACGTCTACTAGTTGCGCTTGTGGGTGATGAATATTTAAAGGAGAAATCAAATAGTTATTTATTGTATATTTTATATTCCGGTTTGTGTGTTCGGATTTCTATTTATGATAGATTTTTGTTAGAATAAGAAAAGCAGTGTTAAAGCGAGACAACAAAAGACCAAACAAATACAAGCTTCGAGGTGTGAGCTCCTACCTCAAGCTAGTCATCGTACCTAATGTACCTATGTAATGTATCTACAACTAGCTTGATCACGCGGCAATTACGTTGTTTACAAAGTAATACATGCGCCCAATTGTTGCGACTTTAAACTAAACAATGTGTACTTAATTCAGTTGGTGTGTTTGGTATATTCTCATAGCGTCGAGTTCTCACTAAACAAGAAGTTTACCGCGAATTATATATGATTAGTATTCACTTCACAGTTTGTTTAATAGCTCAGAAAATGAGCTGTTTAAACTAAATAGGTTACCTACGTAAGTACGTAAGTGGTATAAAAAAAAAAAAAAAAAACCTACACATGTTTTCGAATACAATGTAAAATTGAATTAAAATATAAAATTGTTTATTCTAAATATTTTTTACGCGAGGCTATAGAAATTCTTTTGTGCAGTGGCTATTAGGTACCTTTACCTGTAACTATGTAGGCAGGAATTATAAACCGATCGGATTTAACTAAGCTGTAGGTAATTGTCATAGCGATTTGAAGTTGCGCTGCGCTACCTAGAACTATGCACTCACTTTTGAAAAACTTTCGCGTTGCAAGATACCTAGGTATATGGTTAGTGAAACCCGGGCATTAACGCGATCATCATGGTAAATACAATCATTTACCTAAGAGTCAGCTTGTGACCACGGACACCACGGCTAGTGCAACATGGCTGAAACGTCAAGCAAATCAAAATGTAGGTAAATTATTGTATTTGCCATATGATCGCGTTAACACCCCGGTTTCGCTAACCATAGAACTGTGTAGTTGACGACCTCTATGGCGTATCTGTAAACGTCGACTGCTACGGTGGCGAAGGTCACAGGTTTGATTCCCGCTCAGTTTACCAGTTAGTGGCTCCCGATTTGACATCGCTTGATGGCATTTTTTGTCGACTTTTCAATTTGTTTTATGTAACACAAGCTAGTTATAGGTAATGCTTATTTTGGTAGTAGATAGCGTCGTGTAAAAAACCTAGCTAGAATAAATAAGCATTTATAAAAAAAAACTGTATATACCTAGCTATATTTTCTATTCATTCCTGTCCAGCATTATCCGTAAGCAGTAAATTGAATAAGATACGGATGGTAGAGGGTCAACGACCACAACAATAATTGCATTGTAACCTGGATCTTTAAAATTTGTATTACTAATCTAACTGTAAATACGTGGAGCCTCTATCGACGATCTCATCAGAATATCGGCCGCGCGCGCCATTAGATCATGACCGTGATCAGTTTATCGCGGGACGATGCACTACCTCGTGGTTACGTCGACGTGACGGGGCTCCCCGGTGCTGTACTTATGAATTTTCCAATTAACTAAATGGTAACTGCGCTCCTATTGGAATAACAATATCTAAGGAATATCGTGGGTTAAGCCTGAGCGGGCGCATCTCGGCGCTGGAGATGCGCCAGTAATTCCAGCAAAATTTATTAGAAAGGCGATCGCGCCCTTCTCCGCACGCCAATTTACTAATCGTAACTCATCTGCGATAAGCTCGGCATCGCTGCGCGAGCGCCGGTCTACGCGCCCCTCTGCCCCTCTCGCGGTGCATTATCGATAGTGGATCGTAGTAATAAGGGGCTAGATTGAAGCGTTTTAAATAATATCGGTAACGGCGATGACGGCCGTTCGGCGAGCCGCCTCCCGTAGGCACCGCACGGCGCACCGCTACACGATGTGCACTGGCTATCGAGAGGCTACTGCTGACTAGTGCGGATAAGACACGAGAACGAACAGTTCAAGGTTCGTCATGCTGCAGGCTACAGGATCAGAATACAGAACAAAAAAACTTTTAAAAACAATCTGCTGCTGTACTAATAGAATTTACCGACTTGTTTTCGATGCAACAAGGAATAATGCTTGGACAAGTAATGTGAACTGAATATTTTTGCACCTTGCAATGGCAATAATAGGATATTGAAATGTTGGGAGGTGTGAATGCCAATGTAGTGTTTGGAAGAACAGCAGTGTGGAGACGTTCTCAGGACTACACATTCTCACGGCCGGCGCCGCGCCACCACCAATTGATCGCCAAGCAATTAAACAATTTGTTGGTGCACTTGTGCAGCGGGCACCACCACCGCATCCCTCGCCGGGGCTGGCATGGGAAGTGCGGCTAATTGCTGTGGGTTTTTGTCGCCGGCCGCGCCGCGCCGCCTGCCCACTTGGCGCGTCGAACATCGCTCATGAGCTGCATCACTCCCACAATAGCTATTATCTTAATCGCTGATCAAAACGTCAATTTAGCAGTTTCTTGCAATTATATTGTAATTGAATGAGATAGGGTAACATCCTAGTCACCGACTTTCTTGATGCTAATATTATATGGAGGCGTATTTCAAGGAATAAAAACGTCATTTTCACACCTAGGTATTCAAAGATGCATTTCTGTAAGAAGTTCATACATAGGTGAAAACCTAGCAACAATTTCTATACCAATTAAGAAGCAAGCACCATGATAGCACAGTGTGTACAGTGAGTATACCGTGTTCATGGTGCTGCAACAAACATGGTAAGTATACCGTTGACTTTTATAATAGAAATATAAAATGATTATGTCAATTTCAAAAAGCAAATGAGTAGGTAGGACCCATCTGATGGCGAGCCAATCACACGAACAGTGAGGGGGTTATGGGAAAGGCAAAAGAAGAGAAGGAATCGTTATCCGAACTCAACCTGCAGAGCTTATGCCTTCGTGATAGGGGCGAGTGCCAACTTATTGTAACCTTGCCTGGGTTGCTACTAAAACTATCTCACAGACACACTTTCATAATTTGTAAATCTAATTCGGGCAGCCCTCAATAGGTTGCAGCGAAGTGAGTACGGAATTCCTTACCAGCGCACGTGTTTCCTTCTTCCTACAGTCCCGGGTCCTATAGCGGGGTGTGAAAAAGTATCTGATGAAACCGTCAAGCTGAGCGCCACCATTGTAACATGTACGTTTGTGATAGTGACCCTCTTTCCTGAGACTTTGCGTTCAGCTTACCATCAGGCGAGATGAAGTTAAATTTAGATGTCCTAGAAAAAAAGAGCTATGATCTTTACTATTGACTTTCATCTTAATTAATAAGATAGGCACACATTGTTTTTAACAGTCCGTAATAATTGATGGCCTCCTCCAAAGAGATTGTTTTTGATACTGAAAAATTATACCTAAGATATTATCCTATTTTCTCAGTACTGTTTTTTGAGGGTGAATCCATTACCGTCAATTAGCAAACTACCGAACGAACGTGCTGCTCCTGATGTTTACAAAACTAGCAATATTTGATACCACTCGGGAGAATCTGCAACACACGATTTCTGGCAAACCGGCCGCGGGACTTAACATGCAGTAATTAATCCAATATTTAATTTCTGGAGAATGTGCCCTTTACGATCTTTTAATAAATCGTAATAGAAATTGCTGTGATGGAGATGAAGGGGATCTGCGCAGTGCATACTTATGGCCAATTTTGTTCTAATCCCTGCAATAAATCATAGCGGCCAGCGACGTCGGCGCCACAGTGCGCTGGACCAAATTGTGGGTTCCGTGTATCCGTGGTATTGTTGTGAGACTCTGGAGTGATTAACAAACGGCGACTAGAGCCACAAATCACAATGAGAGCGCGCGGCGCCTGTGAGGCGAGCGCAAGTGTGTGTGCGTGAATATGCGCGTGCGCATACGCGGTGAGCGTGTGCGCGTGGGCTCGTACGCAAATTATTTAATTGCCGCCGCCGCTCTATGGTTATACGCTATAAATCTAGCGAGCTCATCCGCGAATTATTCAAAGGAGCCGCCGAGCTGCAGCGCGCGCTAACTAGCCGCGCCTCGCCGCGCCGCCCGCGCGCCCAGGTCGAGTGGCGATATCGCACCCCATTGTTACGCAATTCGAGAACAAAGCTCTAGTTATTTGCGCGGCGCTGTCGCGCTTGATTCATAGCGTTCGTTTGTCCTTCCTGTTGTGTCAGGTGATAGCGCTATCGACGCGCGCGCACACAATCGCGCTCTATCGTGCCATCTGCGTGAAATATTCCACCGCCGCCACAATGCTCTCCCCGGAGACCAACTTTACCTGTGACATCACAGGCGCCTCTATTGTCAGCCGCGTAGGGATTGTTTAGAGTCGCTCGGCCGAATGGGAGCCGCGGTAGTGCAATAACGACCTGTGGTCGCGTAATTCACGCCACCGCGTTCATCATGCAAAGTGGCCACACGTATTTCTACAAATAAAAATGAACTCTATGTTTTCACTCTACGGTTGAGATTGAATTTGTTCCGATGAGATTTATGTCGCGGGGAAGTTTAGCGGAATTTGAATTTTGCTTGGTGTGGTCGCTGTAGAGCGGTGCGCATGCGCGGGCGGTGCCGCGCGGCGACAGATACGCATCGTCTTGTTAGTGCTATCTGATGGCCGCGGCTGTAATTGGCACCGAGTTGCGCGTGCGCACACTTATACAAAATGAATTTTAAAAGCGTTTATCAATATTTATTCACTAAAAGCATCATAATGGGCGCTTGTAGCGCGACGTAGCGATAACTGCGAGACTGGCGGACGCCACAGACTTTGTTCTAGGCGTGTATTTGATCGCGCACAACCCGCCAGTTACTTTATTGAAGCTGTTGGGTATCACACCATTTGACATTTGTCCGCGTACAGTTAGTACCATTTGTACAGAACTGCGCGACAGTAAGACAATGTTATCGGCGCGGTGTACAGTGTACACCCCAGGTGTCGCCATATTTACATATAATGCGTAGGCGCTCATTTTGTCGCAGTTCACGGGCTGCTATCACATAGAGATATCACGAGCACTCTTTGATTCTACTCTATTACTTACATTATTTTGATACAAGAGGGCCCATAACTTCTCTAGGCAAGGTTCTACTTTTTAACTGCGAGGAAGAGTAACCCCTCGTTTTCACCAAGGTTTAGTAGGTACATGTGGATATTTGAAAAGTTGTAATGTGAATGTCGACTGGACCAAAACGGGGAAGTTTGAGAAATGGGGCAGGTCAGGAGAACCCTAAATTGACGAGCATGTATGAAGAAGGTAATCAGAATGAATGAAGCGAGAGTACTATGTCGGTATATGTTCCGACAGTAATTCTTCTACAAGTTTCATTGAATACTGATATTCAATTATGTATTTTTTTATATTGTATTTAATTAATTATGTATTATTCTATTATCGCGTTCTTAATTTTTTCTAATTTTTGTGAGATTATTCTAATAAATCGCCCCGATGATCTGTAATCTATACGTATTTTATAAACAACTACCACTTTTTGTATCCATCACGAACAAACAGAGAAACCGATAAGAAATATTTTCGTGTTCGGTACTGCTAATAATATAAGTTTTTTTTATATATCTCCGCGGACACCAGCACTTATTTAATAATATGTAGAGAAGATAGATGAAATGTTATAGTGTAATACGATGACGATTCATTTATCTTCTTAACTTATTGAGACATAAATAGTATCATAGGCAAAAATAACTAGCTACTAAAGACCAGCTGTGACACGCAGAACAAAGACTTTCTACTACAAATGAATTACTAATCGGAACTGAAAGCTAACATCTATTCATATGCCCTTTTTGCTTCCTTTCATTTGCTCTATTTCTCTATTAACTCTTCAAGTTCTAAATGGCGACATTTGTCGATGTGCGCCTGCGCAATACCACCTGGACACGGCCTGGCCATGCATTAACAATGAACTCCGATCTGTCAATTACGGTGTAAATATTGACAACAGTCGTTTGCATCGTAGGCAGCATATTGTCGAAGCATCGTGACATGTTGAATCATTATCATTACAGGTATAAAGAAAACCACCAAATACTTGCTCTACTGTTTTATTCTCTACTGTCGTTACACTTGATATAGGTACTGGGTATAGTACCATAAGAACTGCCCGTTCGACTACGTAGCGAGTTTTATCACTACCACGCCCTCCTCCCTTATCACATCTCGTAATGAGTTTTATAAAACTTTAGTAAATTAAATTCAATAATAAAATACAAAAATAGAAATCATGGCACCGCAAATTAGATCAAATTGTGCGTGCATTTCTAAAAACAATTTTTTTTCTGTGCGCTAAATCCCCACGGATACCACCACCACCAAAGTCGCCGGAAGTGGTTATGTCGGACTCGAACCGACTTGCACCTCGGCATAGGTACCCGGAGAGCATGTCTAGTAACCTGGCTACATTAGACCGGGTCTACATTTACGCGATCGTATCATAAGCGCGTGTCGGTCCGTTGCGAGTGTAACAAATGTAAACCCAACTATAGAAACCGAATATAATTTAAGTTCTTTCCCAAAAGTTGCTAATACCCCCAGAGAAATGACACGAGGTGTACCTTTGGCGCATGCCAAAGATAATTATAATAAGCTGATATAGGGGAGTAGAGACTTGTGCTATTTTGTAGGGCGATAGGTTTAATGTAAATATTTACGGTTACGTAACCTTGACATTAAGACCTCATAGCACATAACGGTCTGGCGAATGACATTTGGCGCAGGCCGGCTCGCTCACGGTAGCGAGCTCGCCGACACGACAGGTGCGAATGCGCTCACTTCACAACACTATTAAGTGTTTGGATCATGATAACATATTAATATTAGGCTTTGTATTATCTGCACAATAATCCATACACCAAGATATTTAAACTATCATCGTCACTCACATTGCTATTAGAAATATCGGGATATTTACCATACTTAGCAAAAATAACCAGAAACAAGCCAAACCCAAAGTAAGCATCGTGTGTTGTGAACGTGATCGAAATCGAGTTCGAGTTTGTAGTGAGGCTAGTGTCTGTGGTAGTGTTGTTATTCGTAGCAAGAAACTTCGAAGGAGGGTACATCGATAGATTTCCTCTTAAAAGTTTTTCATCGTTTACCGCCAGCATAGGTACTTAAGTTCCTTCGTTATCATGATGCTTGCAGCAGCGCCGAAATATCGGTAACTCCAAACAATACATGATAAATATCCTCATATCTCTAATAATACCTAACATCGATTTACATTTTCGGGTTGCTTTTTTCCCTGAAATAACATTATCTCTCTTAAAGAATATACCTATTCAATTGATATTGTAAAATATATAATATATAATGTAGACAGTGATCAAACACGGTGTAAATTGACAATCATGCGCATATTATTGTCATGCAGATATCAGATGACGTCACAGTGTGGCACTACCACTCCGACTAACACACGCTAATCTGAATTAATTCGGTCGAATAAAAGAAGCGCGCGGTGTCGGTCATTGATGCGCAGGAGCACACAATTGTGAAAGATGCCGACAATTGGCGCCGACGTCGCGGCCGAGTGTTGGCCAAGATGTGGGTAATTAGAACACCATGTCACGATACATGGAACTATTATTTTTCTTTGTGAGGAAGGCAGGAAATGAAGATGGATGTAATACGTTGATAGGTTGGACTGGACTTAGGGTGCTGGTACACTGGGTGGGAACTACGTATGTAAGCAGGTATATGTCCGTGGCTTTACCCACACTAAATATACCGTAAAGTTTGCCTGTTCACGTTGTGATAGCTTGATGAACTTGAATGACATTTGAAATTAAGAAATCTTACGCCGTTAAAGTTCAAAAAGTTTCGGAGCTGTGTTTACCTAATTCTTGAGTTTGAGTGAGCAAATAACTGAATCACTAGCTGAGTATGTATTTCAACTTTCATGTTCTCAGTTAAAATTTGAATGCTTTTTTCTGGTGAGTAAGATCACCACGGCGTGTGTTTTAGTCGGTTGGAGTCCGATATAACCACCTGCACTGACTCTGGCGGAGGTGGTATCCATGGGTTCACATGATTCAAAAGTTCAGTGGCAAAAGCAGATTACGTTTCCGCGACCCAGAGTAAACTATTCTCGGAATAAAAACTGATGAGAATCTGTATGATCTAAGACGAATGAAAACTAAATACACAATAACAAAAAACTAAACTAAAACTAATAAGATTATTTATCTCTTTAGAAATTTAACATTGGATCTTTTGGTACGACCGACCGTAGCTTTTGATACAGCCTCTTGAATATTTTGGAGGACGAATTTAAAAGCTCGATGGCAGTCTTGTACCAAATTAACGAGCATAATTAAAGTTGTTCAGTTGATCTGCATCGTGTCGGACGCGGCTATTGCGTATCGGTGGGTTGTCTCATTTGCATTTTTCTGCTTGATCACACAAGACCATGAACCATGGGAATTGGTGAAAAGTTAGCCCTTATCAAATAACTTTTTTAATATTTTGAAGAGAAACTTAACCTTCTTCTGCTTCTGATGCGCGCACTTCGCACACTCAACGTCATTGCTAGGGAGTCGGACCTTCTCTATTGTGCTCTGAGTGAATTAACAAGGATACCTTTATTTGTAATTTGTTATAGGTAAATATTGGTGTATTGTCATAAATTGTGTTGTGTTGTCTTGCAATGGCTTACATTTGTCTGTTGGGTTTGGTATTTGGTATCGGTAAAGATGTAACTATCGCATTGGGGTTATCCTGTTAAGGTAGATGTAACTGGAAAATGAGATATTATGATATTGATTTAGGCGTTACATGGCGATATCCATTACTTTCCTACATCTACATATTCTATGGGTAATTGCGTGAGAAGACGACGTTGAGATAATCTGACAATTAAACTCAAAACATTACTGCAGTGTCGCATAGAGTGCAGCAAGTACGGAGCCAAGCCGCCATGTGCAAATTCATAATTGCTGTTCATAAGTAGGTTTTATTATGAAATCACTTTCACAGGGTGATGTGTTGCAAACAACATTAAATACATAGTAGGCATGTGTAGTCATTACGAACGACTGAATTTACACATTTACAAAGTAGCCTGTGTGTTGCTATAAATTATCAATGTCTATTTCTGTGCCAAATCCATTCGGTAGTTTTTACTTGAAAGTGTAAAAATATGCATTCTTCTATTCATCCATTGAAACCAACTTTTACGTTTATAATACCAGTATGATTTGCTCTGAACGGGAACCGAATCCCCGATATCTTATTATGCTTAGCAGTTACCACGATACATAAGTACCTAATTGAAAGCATACATAAGTGTTCCTGAATTTTACATAACATAAATGTTGTTTTTTTTAATTATAAGGCGAGAAGCAAATGACATAATGCGCATGCGCAATAAATGAAATAAATAAATTAAATAACGTAAATAGTGAATTCCAAAGTTTCCTTCATTATGAGTAGTGCCCGCGACCGACCAGTGGCAGTCAGTGGCCGGAGACACTCGCATTCGCTGTAACATCCGTGCGTGCGTGCTCCGGTGACAGATGCGCGTGAAATCGCCACTAATGGCGGGCTCACCTCCGCGCGCCGCCACATCTGCCGCCCGACGCCATTAACGGCCGGCTAATCTGCTCGCTATTGGCGACTTTATCATTCAATTAACTTTATGTTGATGATAACAGTTCATTTATCATTTTTGATAAGAAAATTTAGCATATTAATTGCTATTTTTCTTTTATATCACTTAAGTGGCAGACAAGCATACAGCCCATCTGATGAACTGTTGGATCTGATCTGATGGATTAGCACCAAAGTTGTTACAGTCGTGCTGCTAACATAGTAAAACCCTTCGATTGCTTCTTGAAGAACCCTATATTGTATTCACTTAGGAAAACCACAGTGGACATTTCATTCCACAGCTTGCGTACCGCACTGTGCGCTCCGTTTCTAGTATAAAAAATAAAAATAAAATCCCACGGTCTTCATCTCTCACAATTATAATAAAGTGTTAACATCAATAGAAACCAATAAAACCTACGAAACTATTCAATAGGAGCATAGTATCCTTTTGCCCCCAACTGGTAACTGCACTTAAAGTAGTCAATTCATCTATCAGTCTATTGCCGTCTACTCCTGAACATAAGCATCTCTCAATGTTGGTAGGCTCTGGTCTACTGCTTCCACACTCGCCAGACGGGTTGGTTTAAGATTTTATTTTAAGAGTTGGTTCCTTCTTCCGCAGCCGCGCAGTAATGACCAACGACACCATCATCGCTTGCGTATTTTTCCATACGTCGGCGTCGCCTCTTACGGTACTCGTAATTCAGATGAGACGGTATGGTGATATTCTTACAATAAACCTCGCTTGACCGGGATTCAGGTACAGTTGTAGTACTAGCGTTAGTACATTGAGTCTACGGTGATTCTTAAAAATCTTGTAGGTACTAGTTTCAGTCCTGTTGTATCTAAGTAGAATCAACAATTATTTCACAACGATCGTTTTATTGTACCTAGAGAGGTTAGAGCACTTGTGTCGTGAATGACAGACACCGCCACTTGCCGCAATGAAGCGATGCCATTGATATCGGAGAGTCGCGCAGGTTAAACGATCTAATAGCTCTGTTACTCCAACCAATGCCCTTGACTTCAGACACATCCGGTTTATCGGAGTGAAACACAGCTCGAGTGAGTGTTTAAATACCAATAAAATAAGTGTTAATCGTTTTAATTCCTATATAATTGGTGAAGGCCTTCAAAGATCTTTATACAATTAAAATCTATATTTCTAAGAACAATATGTTGACATATTACACTTCAATGGGTGGTGTCACGCTTTAGGAACTCTCGCATCCGAGGCAGCTTCCATGCCCGTGACATTGCAGACAAAATGTAGGAGAATCACCTTCGCTGGTGTGTCCATGTATTGCTGCGACCACTTGGCTACGTGAGTAATAATTACGTACGTACATTCGTCATTGATAGCCGATAACGACTATAATATTAATTTCCAATTAAAAACTGTGGGCGCGGGCCCGCGTGCGCTCATTAATTTATATTTAGTGTGCACATTTGTGTTTGTGACTGAACGAACAGGCCATCGGCGTGACCTTTACCTAAAGCATCACCAGCATTATTGTGAAAGGGCAAGCGCGCACCGGTACCTACCGGCCACCCTCCTGATAACATAGTCAGTTTATTTTATTCAAATCTAAGTAATATTCACCATGTAGACGATTCATTATTTGTATAATTATTGCAGACGATAACTTTTATGCTATGCGTATTTTGCATAATGTATAACATAAATATTAAGATACTTAAGCCATTATCTTTGCATTATACATAAAAGTTAACGTTTTCAATGCTCTAACGTGCGCTGCTGCTAATTAGCGTGAACAAACAGAGCGAAATCTGTTCTCAATATGATTTCTGATAGTGATTATTATGATGATAATTATGCGTTACTCATTACCATTGCGCATAAATTCGCGTTCGCTGCATAATCCGTCCGCTGAATGCCAGTGAGTGTGACGCGTGCGCAAGTGTGCGTGCGCGCACAATATCGCGCCAGATTTGGATACTGCGTGGTCAGCACTCTGCGGACGGCGGCGGCGGCGCGGGGAGCGGGTAATTGGCACCCTCGCGCAGGTGATTTCACATTGGTCATTATTTTTTATGAACGGAAATTAACTAATTTGAAATTTGATACTAAATTACTGTAGTCATTGTTTACATAACCAGGAATGGTTAACGAAGCTATAGTAGAAAAAAAAGTTTTTAATGTTCAGATAGATGTCGTTAGAACCTCAGGAAATAGACTGCAAGAATTATGACACTTACTGTATATGAAGATCCTTAAAAGGTTTCATCTCAATCTGCAAGGAATTGTCCCAAAAGGGAACACAACGCTGAAAAACCAATGAAAAAAAATGTGCAAAAAACAGAGTTCATAACATACATAAACTCACACCTATATCCCCGAAGGGGTAGGCAGAGGTGCTAGCAGCCACATTTCGCCAGTTTATGTTCAGATCCCAATGTAATAGGTAGCGAGCTTATTGCCACTATCAAGGTACTTATAAACCTGCGATAAATACACACATAACTTCGAAAAGTATCGAAAAGTCATTGATGTGTGCCATGGCAAAAGCTGGGCTCGAACCCGAGACCTCGTCCCAGCAGTCCATTTCCCATACCACTAGGCTACCGCGGCTTTTCTTCAAAAACATAGTTCGTTCCAATTAGAAAATGACTAGATTAATGTCTATTGCAAACAGAATAATTTTAGGCAGAATAATATAACAGGATATTAGTCGTATTCGAAAGGACATCTTATCAAAACAAGCATCTCTAGATCGGGTGATGACAAAAAATTGTGCCTCATGTCGCAAGCAGGCGCATATTCACGTCAGCACGAATACCTTCGTTTTCACACGATCACATTTTTAATTGGGAAGAGATGCGGTGTTAAGATTTTTTATCTAATTACTCCAAACCTCATCAGCGTTGCTGTCAGACCATTTAGAACAGTGTGAACACTTTTTGGCAACGTGACAAAGCCTTGTAGGAGTGGAGCTGTACGACCTGTTCCTTTGTAGTAGGTACCTAACGCATAATCATTCGCACATTTTTAAAATAAAAAAGTAATTGTAGAGTCCTTTACAAGTATTATTGTCCTTTCAATTCAACTCATTTACAATAATAACGTGAAAAATGTACACAAGCTACAATCAGAATACCAAACATTTCGCCGACGGACACTGAATGTTCAAAGCCCTTTAAATCTTCATAACGATAAATTGATATACCTAGGATAGGTAACTTTATTCGTCTGTACCTATAAGAACTGATTACTTGAAGTGGGGAACTTCTAGTATTTAGTTGATAGATGTGGTTTCTCCAGGCGACTACAATATGGGCTTCTTTAGGAAGGGCCTTTGGTTTTTCTACAGGGTAGGCAGCACGAGTGTAAAGCCCCTGGTGTTGCAATGGCAATAGGCCACAGTGAGCACTTTCAATCAGGTGGGCAGTGATTTTGTCTGCCACCTAAGTGGCATAAATGCATAAGTACTTACTCTATCCAGTTCGAATGGTCTCGCTCGGTTGGAGAAGTACTCGAAGGTTGAAGCAGGGAGTGGAGTCATTTAATATACATTCCAAGTTCTTTTTAAGCCTTTTCCACACTTCATGTAATGCTCCGTAGGGGTGCATCTTGCCACCTATAACGCTATATACACTTTTTTATTCAGTGATGTATACGATATAATGTTTTAATCAGAACTGTTGTCAACTTTAATGGAAACTATTAACCTTCAAAAATATTGAGCTTAGAAAGCTGCGACACGTTCAACGTATTTTATGTAAGTGTTACGATCACGTAAACTAAGAGCCACCGGGAACTGGGTTATCACCTTATCACCACATGAATATTCATTCTCACGGCTCCGTGCGGCACTGCACGGCGCGCGGCGGTGTACGCGCGTACAACGCGACGTCTCGCGATGCAGATGATGTGCGCATCGCGTGGGAAGGTCGCTATCGCGCGATTATCGCGACCATCGCGCTACCACACCGACAGTCGGCAGACATTGTGTCATGCGAGCGATCTTGACGCGATTGCACATGGCACGCACGTCTACTCTCGGTAGTGACATACTGAACTATCTGTATGTTTGTGTGTGAAGTAGGTACACAGTAGGTACCTACAATCATAATTCAACTTCGTATTTGTAGAAAAGTTCTATGTGTAACATTTTTTGGACAGATACTAAGTAATGAACTAATGAAATATCGAATATAATGAAATAACAAAAGATCAAACTGTAATTAGAACTGCAACTTCACAAAAACATAACCACAGAGTTATATAACGCCTACTGTTTTAGTGTAATTGAGACTCAATTCTCGCTGCCACGCTTCTTTTCGATATATTTTTTACATAATGAATGAGTATGTGTGTCAAGATTATGAATCCATTATTGAGTTTATTGAAATGGAGGACGTCTTGTGTGACGCAAATAAAGGTGCGCGGGTCACACGTCAGGTACCTACACAACTCTATTGCGTACACAATAATATTAAATTTGAAATTCCTTCAAATATTGCTAAATCAGGTAAAATTAAGAACCCTAATTAGTGAGTAGGGTTCTTAATTTTTTTAGCAGCTAAATATGTAGTTAATTTATATTTATATTTACTTTCTAACTACGTATTTAGCTGCTAAATATGCTTTATTAATTATAATTACTAAAGCATGCTATTATATTTTAATTTGGTAGCGTGCACAGCACAGGTTATTTATTGTGTGAGGTAACTCATTTGATAACATTATCTAGCGCATGACTCACTTTTGGGAGTGCACTAAATTATGAACGGCGCGTGATTTATCTACGCGCTCCGCGATACCGCCCGCGCGGCCATCGCGCCACCGCGCCTCGCAACCAGAAGATCCACTTACAATATTCAAAATTATTGACATGGATAGTACCGGTAGGTATTCTTAATTTGATAAAAGTACATAAATCTGTTTTATAAGTGTTAATCCCAGCTGCATACGAAGTTTCCCGTCGGATCCCGAGGTTCGCATTTTCAATGTTGTGTTTGAATGAACACCATTTTGTCTATCGAACTATCGTTTAGTTCGATTCATTCTATTGTGGTATAGCTTGTGTATTGAGGTGGCAGTGTGCCATAATGTTGTGGAGATGTAAGAGAATGATTGAACTAGATTTTCTATTAATGCATTCACTTTCAAAATAGTGTTAGAAACTATTATGTCACTATTTTAAAGCGATCTAGAAAGTGTTATTTTCGCGGCATCCCGTTTGCTCACTAACCAGATTATAGCGCATTTCATCTTTCACCACTCTTTAAAACACCCTTTTTCTCTCCCACTCAGTCCTGTAGATAGTACTGACATATTTGATGTTTTAAACATTTATAACCAAAGGTCGTCGCCCTTTGGATGGCGTCCACCAGTTTGCTTTAAATATGAAAATACTCGCGTGAGACGAGTACTATGGTACTACTGGTGTGTCTGCTCTGCGGCCAGGTTGTATATGGAGATCTTGAGGTCTCGATATGATATAATTAAAACGCTCGGCGGAGCACGAGCGCGCGAAATATTACCATACACCCGCTGTATCGGCGCGGGCGCATCGACCGTCGCGTCGCCTCGCGCACCGAGAGCGTTCAATATTTCCAAAATTACTTGCAATATTAATAATCTTTACTTTAAAAAGAGTTTTATTTTTAATAAAGTCACGTTTATTTCCAGGCTTGCGCAGTAAGCTAGCTACACGAGCTACACAAATGTTCTTGTAGGTTCTATCAACCGCGACGATATTACATATAGCTAGATTTTTTTTTATTTTTCTTTTTTTATAATATCACGCCTATATCCCCGAAGGGGTAGGTAGAGGTGCTAGCACCCACATTTCGCCAGTTTATGTTTAGGTACCAATGTAATAGGTGGCGAGCCTATTGCCATTAACCGGGCACCTTATAAACCTACGACAAAATAAATACACACATAGCTTCGAAAAACATCGAGTCATTGGTGTGTGCCATGGTAAAACCTGGGATCGAATCCGAGAACTCGTCTCAGCAGTCCTTTACCCATACTACTAAGCTACCGCGGTATATATATTTTTTTCGCGGTTTTTAGTTTTCTACCACTATTAAATAATAAGTAATGGGAGCAGCTGGTGTCGATAAAATCGCGGCGGTGGCTGATGAAATTTACACGGTTTTGGTCGAAGCGCGGCCTTTATTTGTGACTTGATAGTCGAGGGCTTGATTGCCAATGATTAAGTTGGCGGAGCGCCAAGCGGCGGGGACGAGCAACCGCGGAGTACCTTAACTTCATTAGTTATTACTTAGAGGGTTCAAATTCCTTTGATATTTTAAATCAGTAACGCGGCAATGAGGAGACTGTTGTTCTATTACGCTAGTAAAAATAACTTCATGCTCTGTACTGACGCGTCATTAACGGCTGCGCATTGCGTACTGTCGTGATATTCGTCAGTTTGACGGTTGGTCCATATATAAGAATAAACTTTAGGAAGCCGCAATAGGCCCGCCCCCTATTACGTGAGTCCAAAAACCTACGGGGATTCCGGGCGTAAGCATATGTACCTATGTATGTTTAGGAACCTACCAGTGGGTTGCTACTTTCCATAGCCAGGGCTCCACACTATAATTAATATCCTGTATGTAGTCATTGTTTCAGCTATAGGATAGGTTGGACGCGGCTGCCTGTAGTAGGTACATACAGTCTAGAACATGAATATAGTACTAACTGTTTGATACGAACTGATGTAGTCTCTCGCTCAGACAGATACAGTGAGTATCTGTTCATAAGGATAGACACAAGCATTATTGGACATTTTATATAAGAGAGTGTGTCCAATCTTTTCAAGCAGCGGCAGTATCTTTGTAGCTAAAATGTCGCATCAACTCGAGAGGTCACGGGTTCGAACCCTGTATCTTCATAGAGCACATAATTGTACGTGTATAACTTCTTACATGAGCAATTTAGTTTAACTGGAGCGGTATTCTTAACACCTACATACGACAGCCACATTTCGCCAGCAGTACCCGGGTACTTTGTTGTTATTCTGTTTACCAAGATCATTGTCAGACCCCGGGCAGATACGAACCGAATAAAACAATAACACTGCTCGTCAGGGGCTCGACGTTAGATATATAGTCTCACGGGCGCACGCGCACCGAGCCGTGGGGCAACAAAGTAATGCACTTGCAACTTGGTTAGTTATTTGGACAAGAATTCCGTCCAGTGACGGCCCAGCCCAGGCATTTTTCGCTAAAAACTGGCAACCTTGCACTGTATCGACGCTATTATAAATTGTAAGTAGACTTCAAATGAAATCATTTGTAAGAACAATCGTGAGATCGTTCCATATTCATGTCTCGCGTTTGCATTTAATCTGCGCCCACGACGATCGGCAGCACTCGACACCTGACCATACGAAAATGTTCTATGTTAACTTGCTGCTCAACGATATCACGGCGAGCACTAACTAACGCTGCGTTAGGAGCTTGTATTATGACACTTAATTTTGAGCGTTTAAGGTTGAAATTCATGTGTGATGAGTGGTATTGGTGCGAGTACTGTGCAGGCAGAGTTCGCTTGTGTATGCGGCGCGCGCGCGGCCCAGGTGCGCGCTCCGTGAGGCGCATGCGCGCCGAGCTCGCCAGCGGCTGGCCAGCGCGCCACATCCATCACCGCTGATTCACTAAACACAGCAGTCATTAAAATATCCGTAATGATAAATACGATAATATGTCAGGAAGTGGACCAAACTCTTTATTGCTTACCTCCGTACACAATCTCTGATGCACTTTGATTTATGGACTGGTGGATATTAATAATGATTCGATAAGATACCGAATATAAAGAGTATCGATTTAATAGTAGACTGTTTGCCACAGGCTGAAGACTGGGTACTCTATATCGACATACGTGACAGGTATACCGTATCGTTGTACGACGACTCCCATCGTCGTACAACGATACGGTATACCTGGATCTTGACAAGGATTGTGCAAAATCATCTTTTCACTATCACTTGTCTCTTGTCGTGTGTTTGTTTGCATCTTTAGTAACAAGTTCTTCTTCTGTCGAATCGACGGAATTTTTGAGCTGCCATCGTAGTGTAGTAATTTATTTCACGGCAACGCCGCTACTCACGGAGTAACACGTGTTAAGAGAGTAGTGAGAAAGATGAACCAGTCGGTAAATTAGCCAAAAAATCTCACTTGGCCTCAGAATACCTACCTTCTTTTGTATTCTGTCTGAGCACCTAAGCAGCACTATCAGCATAAGAGGACGTTTACTGTTTCGGTACATTATTCTATTTTTTTTAAACTACGTCAAAGATATTCCACATCTGTGGAGAAACACAAATACAAGCTCGTCGGTAGGCTCTCGTCATAATACATAAACGTACAAGTACGGACAGGAGACTGCCAATCAGCGCCGACGCGCAGTTCGCCAAGGTACCTGTGTGCCAGAGTTCGCAATTATTCAAATATATGTAATTACTGTGGTTGAGCCAATGAGCGCCGCCCGCGAGCATCACACGCACACATCCTGTGAGTGTGAGCTAGGTAACCAATGCGATGCTCTTAGAATACACATCACGCGGGTTGTATCTATACATCATACACGTAGGTAACAACATGTCTTGTCGATAAAGTTGGCATGTCTTTAAAAAACCAACAGTACATATATACTAAATCAAGGATTTTACTTAAGAGCACTTTAGGATAAGAGATGTACATGCTCGATCATATGAGCGCCCACAATACCCAAAGGTGCATCTCCGCAATGGTGTATTAAAAACCCACATTTCGCCAACTATGATTTTCGGTCCCACGTACTAATAGGGGGCGAGCCTATTGCCACCAATAGGGCCCTTTGTAGATGTACATGCCTTAGATGTAATCTAGGCTTAGAACATGAACAAGGGCAGTTTAGTACAAAAGTGAACCATCAGCTTTTTCTGCCCGTTCGAAAGGACTCTCCGGTAGAGTCCTCTACTCAAAAAGCACAAGAATCGTTCGTCATTTATTAATGGTAATTCAGACCTTAACACCTCAATGATACTGACAGTGTGGAGTGTCAGATTTTAAGACATTGCTATATCTGTATGAAGTGTAGCTGATACACTTTCATTTGGATAAATAGTGTCATAGTGGACAGTCTTTTTCAATAATGTTTGTAAGCCAGCTAAACATATTATTATAACTTAGTATTCAGTTGATCGATCACGGCGACCGTAATATACAAAAATCAAGACGTGAGTCAGGTAATAACTATGTATAGTTATCACTAATACTATGTGTGTGTACCTATGTGATATGGTGATGAGCGCCGCTACAGCGAATTGTGCGTGATGTATGCAGATTGCGCAGGTGGCGCGCATGCGTAAGGCACAGGTGGCCGCGCGCGGTTCCGAGAGGTGCTTCCTTCCCCGAAGCCGCGACGACTCCATTGTAATAGACTCACGCGGCGTACATACATAGTGGCCACTCCAAGTGTCCACGGACCTTGTGCCGAAGGTCAGAAACTACAAACTAAAACAAACCACAAGCCAATTATCACAGTTTTAAAGTAACATCTAACGGAATGTTACTTGTTTCTTAATTTTACCAATAATTTGACCCAGTGTAAACACTCCATTCTGTCTACGCACGCATCCTGTGGGTGCATTGTGTCTGCGCCGGCGCACGCAGCGATGTTATCGCCACTAAATGCGCCGTATCACACACACGTATCACTGCCGGACACCCGGATAGTATTCGATGCAAGGAAAGTGACAACGAAGCCATCTATTAGTATGTGTCGGACGACGCTCCTTAGTGTGGGAGCCACTGTTGATACCCATCAAACTTTTAATGAATGATCCAAGACGGATTTAACAGGTGTCGGGTGTTTTATGTGAGCGTTGTCGGTATTTGTCATATCCGATGCGCCGAGCGGCGGGGCTTGCCGGTGATGCATTGTATTGTAACCATTGCATCGTTCAGTGGTAGGGAGACACGACACAAATAACAATTGCTCTATTGAGACAACTGCAACTATTTGGCAGATAGAGTAGATATTTACTTTTACTACACTTCTCTTCTGACACGTTAGGTGATGCAATGCAAAACGCCAATTTCATCTCTTATACATTTTAAAAGAAAATCTTGGTTCAAGACTAGTATGCTGATGGCTGAGTGGATTCAAAAATTAAAGAAATAATTTTAATATTATTTGTATCTTGATACATGAGAAATGTTAGTTCCACTAATGGGCAATATCCTCTAAAACTTAAAAAATAAATTCGGAAATAAATAAATAATTCAAACGTTGTCGTGTCGGGAGTGCAATTAAAGGTCCCCCGACACGACAACAACACGTTATTTCCTGTTTTTTTCAAAGTTTATTTTTGTGTAGGGGGTTTTATAAATTTTTAATTTTTTTATGTACTCTGGTGACCTTGTCGAACCTGCCTTTTCTGCAGAAATTTCTACAAATATGAGCATAACTGCCACTACTTACGTTTTGTATTGAGGTCAGGGACACTACACCTTTGTCTAATCACGGCATACTACACGGTGTGACGTAGTTCGCCAATAAAAATTGATCAAGTTGTGTTGTGGTTATTTGACCGCGGTGCTGTTAACGAGCGCGGTTTATGGCGGCGAGCGGCGCGGGCTCAGCTCGGCTGGCCGGGGCGGCGCGGGCGCAATTAAACACGATTAGTGCAATGCCGTACCGTGTCGTACCACGCAAAGGGAGCGGCTTGATTACCGTGCAGATACCTGCGATAAAACGAAATATGTTACTGCATTATAAGGCGATTAAACATTAAAAGGAAAACAATTGGATATACCCGGTGTGAACTGAGTCTTAATGACTTAAAAAGAAATTGATCGTTGACCGCGTCACGCACCAGTCTGTCACATCGGCACCAGCATCCACCGGCGATGTCGTTAGTGCCAGTCCTGCGCAAGAGCAAGACAGCTCGTCTCACTATTTTATATAAATGTAATTTATGTGTACATAAAGAATAAAGAAAGAAAGAAGCATCGATAGAATCGTAACTGCCTATCGCTTGTGGAAGTGACTGATACTAAATCAAATGTAAACACAATACTAATGGAGCCCGCTCTACGTTAGAACAATTACATCATTCCTCGTCACTGAATGGGTTCAAAACTTAAAAAAAATACTTTTACGGGTGAGTTTAGCCTATAAGTGAAGCTTCATTCTCTCAACCCAAAAAGCTTGCTACCAGTATGGGGTATGGTAAGGTTATGTCTCCAAAGTACGGTTGTGTTCTCTACTCCATACTTTGGTTCTTAAGAGTGCTACTTTCTCATTCTTGTCCAACATCCCCCCGTTGATAAGCCACGTGATATTTCTTTACAAGTAAGAAAAATATGATACTATGTCGGCGAATGTTGTAAGCTGTAATATAAATGGGCAGGTGAACTTCGCCACACATTCACTAAATTATCCTGCCATCGTTACAGTCTGTTCAAATATCGTCAGTCAGTAGTGAGTCCTCTGTACTCAACAAGTAGTTTTCGGACTGTCACCTCGGAACATGTAAGGCGTGTGTTCCCACGGCCGGTGCTCCTCGCCGAACAAAAACCTGTGCACTTAGGTCGGCGGGCGCGTCGTGTACGGCGCTGATATTTCGGCCCAAACATTGTTGTTATTGGTTTGTATTTTAATTAGGTACTCTTTAAATATATTGTCAGTGAGAGTCGAACACTTTTCATTATTAATTTATGACAGATAGAGGTTTATTGAAAATAATAAAATATTGATAATCACTACATAGTATAAAATAAAGTCGCGTTTTCTGTCCCTATTTTTCTTGTCCCTTTGTATGCTTAAATCTTTAGAACTACGCAACGGATTTTGATGCGGTTTTAATATATAGAATGGTTAAAGAGGAAGGTTGATATGTATATAACATCATGCTACGACTAACAGGTGCGGAGCAGGAATGAAAAATGTTGCAAAAACGGGGTGACGCAGACGAAGTCGCGCGGGTCAGCTAGTTGTGTATAAAAGAGTCGTTAGTGTTATACGTAACGGTCACTGTCGTGTCGTGTGAATGAGGCAGGGGTGGGTGCGGGGCGGGTGGCCGGGGGCAGCGGGTCCCGTTACGTCGCGTGACCTTTACTGCGGACGGAGCGCTGCGCCCGCGCCGCTGTCCTTGACCCCTGCACTTGCGCACCGCGACCGTTGCACACAATTATGAACACACTTTAATAGCCCCTAATTGAGACACCTCGGCTGATATCTACATCAAGTACCATAAAGTGTCCACTGTTCTGTTCTATTCCAGTCTAATGATATTCGCATTTTATTTTGTCATAGGTGCAATATTTTATTGCGTGTTGAGAGAGCTAATCATTAATCTGTCGCCGAGTAACAGCCGCGATTATATTAATGAATAGATGACCTTCACAATGTAGGTATTTACACATAATATATTATCAGAGGGAATTGTTATTATGATGAAATCAGGCCTGCAGTCCATCTGACCGGCAATGGATGAACATCGGTCGTTAAATACGTGTTATCAATATGCACCACTCCATCAAAATAAAAATCGATAACATACAGAAGTAAAAGATTTATCACGTCACATAAAATAATACATTTGTATCTGTGGTATAAAGCACTACTTCATTAGCGAACTCTAGAGTTTAACCCTTAATTTACCCGTTAGGTCCATTGGACTCCGCACAAAGTTTCAATCAAGCTTAAAAACTTAATTACCGCGAATTATACTTTGTGCTCCCGTGTACCTTCAATCAGAAGCGCACCGGTTAAGGAGTGAGGAGGACGTCCTCCTGCGCAGCGTGTAGGGGTAAGTAGCCACTTGTCAGGAGTCCATTGGACTCAAACAGGGTATTTGTGTAACAAAATTAGTAAAGTCATTATATTGTTATTTGTTGTGTTTTTATGTAATTAATTTTATTTTAGGTCACCAATATGGCGTCAAATAGGAGATCAGTTAATATAATGCAACAGGGTGGTGAATCGATAATAAACTACTGGCTCCAGGAAGATAATGAGGATTCCGATGATGAATTACAACAATTTAGTCGACAATCCAAAACTGCACGACATCAAATATTGTCATATGAAGAAGAAGACGAGCGCATTCCATTTGAACATGGCTCGGAGTCGGAGTGGTCTCTTCATACAAGTAACGAGGAGGCACAGGAGTCAGGTCTGAGGCCAGCATGCTTAGGATGCACTAAAAAGCTTTGCGTGCGATGTATAGATAAAGCCAAAGATTAGGCGTTGCAGGATTTTTATTTTATTATGAACATGAACCATTTTTATTTTTGTTAACGATTGTTTAAGATATTATTGTGTTAATTTAGTGGAAAAAAAACTATTTTTTGTTTGGATTTTGTTTTAGTTCGAAGTTAGAAGTTGGCAAGTACTGTTTTATAGATATTTTCTAGTGATTAAGTATGTACAAGAAAAATATAAGATAGATACATTACTGATTAAAATGTAATACGTAAAATAATAAGAAATATGTTTTTAAACACATTAAATTACTTTGTTATACAAATTTATCTTTTATTTTGAGTAAAATCGATGATTTGTATGGAGGAGTCCAGTGGACTCAATGAGGTTAATTGAGGTATATAATTTCACCAGGTAAACTGAGGGTTAATAATGCCACAAACACGTAGGACTAACTCACTGAGTCGAACCACTGTTGAGCAGACATTGTAACCCTTGTCGGTAACGGAATTAAACAGGTGGTTGCTGACTGGCCAAGCTGAAGCATTTACTTACAAATAAATACAGTTAAATAACAATGACAGCATTGACATTTGTACGTACTTATAATAAATTTATTAGTGAGTGTACAGTCGGCGTCACTAACCGCGGTGTTCCCACGAGAACGGTGAAGTATAACCGTCCGAATTGATTCATACACTTTGTGCTTATTAATTACAAACTTAATTATGTAAGTTATTGATCGCAGGTGCGCCTGCTCAATCATAAAAATAAATAAAACAATAGTGCGCGGCTTCCGGTTGGGTTTTAATCGTTCATACCTCATCCTGATTGACATTGGGACCGTCGTGTGACGCTAATTGTGCCCTATTCGATACGGAACTGGTCAAATCCATATCTAGCGACTTGTATCGTTCAGCGAAATGATACCTGGACGGAATGCAAAATATTATGAGATGGTTTGTTTGTTTTGACTGGGATTTTCCGCACTTAGCCTCTTAATTGGGCCTTTGTGCGTGTGTATATTATGAGATTATAATGTTTTAAGAATATGGTATTTCAAAGGAGCATCTGTTATAAACACAGTTACTTCAACTTTAAAGAAAGTAGATATTTTTTGTTATAATAACCAACTTATTTATTTCTCTTAACTACCATTACAGGGTACTCGCCTAACGCGATAGCGTGACTAACTTAATCCTATTAAAATATAATATAATATATGTACTTACAACAAAACCGAACATCACAAACACCTACTTATTAGGTAAAGTAGGTGTTTGTGATGTTCGGTGCACAGTAGAAAAAATAAATAAAAAAAAAGTAAAAAATATAGATTGCTGTTGAAAAGACCGAAATACGTTGATAGCAGGCGGAACCCATTACCTTTCATTCAGTGTTATGATTTGCAAGAACATTACCTACCTTTCTTCGGTAGTCAGGTTATATACTTAACATAAATTTAGACGATTATACGACATGACACACGTACGGGTAGAATGGATATAGGTACCCTGAATTGCTTAAAGTACAGGTGATGTGTGCATTTATTTTGGACACACTCTAACATCACGCTGTGCTTCTCTCCTGCGGTGATCATATCGCTGCACTATGTTCTAGGTGACGACGAACTAGTGTGTGTGTACAAAACCCATATGCCTTCCTTATACGCCTTCTTATATTTCTGATTAATATGTATTTTCGTTCAACTAATCTGAGAGATAAGCAACAGAAAGCAACTAAAGAGGCCACCCAAGAGGAAGATCATCATAGTAGAGTCGCTGATGATCATCTTCATACGTTGTTACCAAAGCTGTTACCTCGGAGTCCAGGGTTTGCATTTTTCCAGTCTGCGTTGCAGCTTAACCTCGATATTTTTCGCGAAGCGATTGCCATCTGGCCTCCGCAACCTACAGGTATAGGCGATATCAAAGAATTGCACCCAGACCAGTTATTGAACTTTTAGGCCTCCAACTACCCGTAACGACTGCCATAGATGTTTGTATGATAGCCGGGACTGACGGCTTTACGTGCTCTCCGAGGTACGACCAGACTAGCGCAAATAGCTATATTCATGCATACAAATATTTGCTCTGTGCGGAGATCGAACCCACGCGTTTACTACTGCCACGCCACAGAGGTTGTCCATTGTAGAGTCGCAGGTATTTATTGTTATTATTTATGTATCGTTATCGCAAATGATTAAGTCAATGTGAATACATTATCCTAATGTCAACCAGAGAAGACTATACATGAAAAAATAGACGTATTACTGAAAAGTGAGTGAAAATTAATAGTAGCGTGTTGGTACGTAAGCGTGTCGCTTGGCGGGGGTGCGCGGGTCGGCGCTACGAGCGCCAGTTTCACGCGCGATTAGGTACCTGCTGCTTACACTGCCTACGGGTAAACGTTTACACCGTACACGGTTTGCGTGTTTTGGTGTTAGGTAAGATGTAACAAACAAGCCAACTAACTGTTCATAAAACTAGTTTTTTTTTCTGTCGAATCGACGGCATTTTTAAGTTGCCATCGTGGTGTAGTAATTTATTTCACGGCACCAGCGCTACTCACGGAGAGGGCTCGAACATAGGTTTCGCTCTACGGGAAAGTTAAATACGTTCCCCGTAAATAAAGATTTAAGCTAGTATTGATACTAGCGAGTATGAAGCTTTTCATGAACGCCATCAAGGCAATCAGATCTATTTAGATTGGAAAAAGTTAATCTCGGACGGGAGTCAAACCCGCAACCAGTAAAAACTCAAGGGCTCTGATCTCAACCCTACTGAGCTACGTCATTAGCAATCGAAACTCTCCTATAAGTCTTAGGCGCCCCGCTAGAGTGCCTATCGATACTCTAACGGGTTCGAGTCCCGCCTGAGCGTTCATTTATTACAAATCAAATAGATTCGAATAATTAGCATGAGTACTAAATGCGTTAAAGTTAGATTGTAACTAATAAGAATTCTACATCGCGAACATACCTAGGTACTTATTTTGTGTACAAACATAAAGTCACCCTTCTCTCCCACTGGGGAAGCAGGCAGAGCCAACATGTTTCCACTGGCTATGATCTTGTCAAACCTTCGATTCTTGCACTTTCATATTTGCTCGCCGGATGCGGGTACTGTTGAGCTGTGCTTTCTCAAAAATGCCCTCTATCTGATGCACATAGGTAGGTAGATTCGCCTAGGTCGACCCTTACAAAGCTGCACATTAACCATCACTTTATAAATTAGTTTCTTTTTACTTGTCCAAAGTCGGAACCATCAAAGCATCTCTTCCTCTACCAGTCACTACATAAGTCTTACTTCGAAACACCAAGACCAAAGGAAATATAAATGCATTGAACGGGGACCCACTGAAATGACTACATAGCATTTGATGATTCTCCAGCTACGCTACCACGACACTGACGCCATTCTCCAATCGATCTGCTACATTCTCATACGTGAACTTATGCTCTAGTTAGATAACGTGCTCTAAGTATCTATCAAAACTATCCAAATCATATTGTTATAGGTACGGCGCGCAGCAAACAAAATGTCCTGTTAAATAACATCTCAAAACATACAGGGTGGCGGGAGGCTGCTCGCCGCTCGGCGTGACGCGGGAGGGGGTGCCGCGGGACCAGTGGGAGGGGGAGGGGTGGAAGAATGCTTCAAGTCGAACTGGAGCTGGTCTTTGTTTAATGTCATACCAACAAATGCCGACGTTTTTATATTTTGCCTGCGTCGTAGTTAACTTTTATCGTGTTTGAAATGTTATGTTCAATGTGTGGATAATTTGCCACAGTTTAATATTTAATATTTACGAAAGTAACGATCATCATTTCTCAACTAACTATAAAACTTGAGTATCTCCACTATATGCCAGATTTACCTGAGCTATTGACTCGAAGAAGAAGAATAATAACTAACGTAAATATGTGAGCTTGCCCCTAAAATGTGTGAGTGAATACTTTCTCCACACCTGAGTCTGTGCTTATTTTATTGATATGTATGAATGAATTGTTCCTTATTTTAATATATCGATCTACATATAATAAACTGTAATATTTATTAAATAAAATATTAAATGAAATAAAATAATTACATATTAAAGAAGAAAAAATAATGCCCCTCTTGGTTTTCATCAAGTAGTAAATACAGAATTACCGGTTGGGAATAAAGTAGTCATCAGGTAACAGTGTGTCGCGATAGGATTTCTTCCTAACGGATAACTCTTTAATTCACTAGGGTGCTACTGAATCGGCATAATCTCATTTTTTTATTGTTGTTAGAGGAACAGCCTTCAGAGGTACTATATAATTATATATCGAGGACTGTCCTGACGGCACTCACTGTGTCCCGTGCCCGTTGTTCGTGGTCCCCTCAACGTCTGGACGGAGCCTTTATTTCATAAAGTACCTACTCGATTCAATGAATCACTTATGTTACAGTTAAATAAAACATCTATCGTATTATTTTCTTCAGTTGTTTTTTTATCATATTATATATCATGGGACAGTGTATAGCGAGAAGTCTGTGTGTACTTGTGACGAATAAAGTTTCTTCAGTGATCATCTTAATCTGTGAATTGTACAGATAATATTATTTATTCTACAGTTATACACAAACGACGCCATTCGTTTTGAACGTTTACGTGTGCATTTATGGGAACGTTTTCGTAAACCATTTATCTTAGTTCGCAATATGGTGGCAACAAAGCGTGTAGTGTATTTAGATAAGGTGAGTTTATGACGCTTACAGCACGACGCGCGGGCCGGGGCCGGCCGGCCGGGGCGGCCGAGTGTGGCGAGTGTCGGCCAGAGATTGCGTATCGTCGGGGCGCAGGCCACTGCCGGCCACGGCCACTTTACTAATAGCGTGTGCACCCTGAATTCATTCAATCCATTTTTCATAATTTTCCATATTTGTAAGTACCTATGTGAGAGAGAGAGATGGTCGTGGTCGAGGAGAAGGATGATTTGATGTTGGAAATTCATAAAAGTGATCTCACCAGTGACGGCTTCTTGCTCTGCATTGTCGACGGTGGCTGCCGCGCCGCGAAAGACTCGGAGGAGCCATATCGAGCCGTTCACGGGACCGCCCCCCTCTCCCCCGTGGCTCTCCGCCACCCCCCGCCAGCATTTCCCCGCGCGAATTTACAATGTAGCGAGTCCTCAACTCCTCACTCCGCAAGACGCCCGCCTCCCCCCGCACACACGCGCAATCTTATAAGCTATTGAGTATTCTATGCAACGCCTTGTAGAGTCGAATGTCCCCTGCACAGCTGGATGCTCGCGGTGTGCGTGAGATTTTCTCGCCTGGAAATTCTAATGCGCCGCGCGACTGCGATAAAAAATGAGCGGCCGGGAAACGTGCATACATTAGTGAGCGAGACGGAGCGCTGCCCGCCCCGCGCCGCGACGCCTCGCGCCTCCTACGCTATGTATTTTACACCGCTTTATATTTTGATTCCGTCTGAAAAAGGGACGGAGGCTCGCGTTATGTACGGTTCGCTTTAAGCTGTTAAATTATGTATCTAGGTGAGGCCGGGCCGACCCTCCCCGCCGCCCGCGCTCCTTCGCTCCACTATAAATCCTCTTTAAGTCAAAAAGGGTTACTCTCGACAGATAGTTATGGAGCGAGGCGCCGGCGGGGGCCGCGGCTCTGCTGCGGAGCGAAGGAGCGTGGGAATCTAACAGCTAATTAGTTCCGGCAGAAGGGTCGGCGTTAGATAGCAACCTGTAATTGCCGCTCATCATAAAAAACGCGCAATAGATGCGCGGCGACAAAGGGTTGAGACGTTTTTTGTATCGGCACGCGCGGCCTTGCGTTTTTCTAAGGGTTTTTGCTCGTGTTTCTAACGCCGAGCGCACACCTGTGCCTGAGCGGAAGGGTTGGTCGAGCGCGCCGCCACATCGCACTCGTAGGTAGTATTTCGACAGGTCGCGCGCGTGTAATCTGTGACACGTTTTGTGCCGAGGAACAGATTTATGAGTCCACACCCTTTTAACTAATAGCTACCTTGTATTACCCGACATCATTTTTGGCAGCGACCCATTCACCCATTCGTTTTCAGTGTTGCACGGGAACACTGTGCTTTTGAATCATGATTGTTATGTAGGCATTTAGATAGGTATGCATAATTTTAGTTACTCGTTCCAATCCAATTGCTAAAACTAGGTATAATGATAATAAATACTTTCTGCTATCATTCTTAGTTCTGGTGCTATTTTAGAATAATCCGACTAGCAAAAGTTCTTGTATACTTAATATTTTATTTTTCCTAATATGAGCACGTCACGAGAGAAGATTTAGAAGGATTTTCTATAGGGTCGGCAGCATGAGTGTGACGCCCCTGGTGTTGCAGACATCCATAGGTCACGGCAACCACCTTACACCTGCCACCTAGGTGGTGTTTAAGAAAAACAGTCGGTGCAAAATTTGTCATTAAAATATAATTTGGCTACATACTCAATGTTTTCGTTTACGCCTAAAAGAAAGGAAAGAAAGAAAGAAAGAAAGAATATGGTCATAACAGGTATCAAATTTAAGAAGGAAAGTTCTTTAATAGTCTCGACGGTCAGGATTTTAGTACCCATTGATGTCAGTGAGAGGTGGTACACAAGCCGGACTAGACTGGGGCTGCAGCTGTTGTATCAGACACACAGTCAGCGTCTAGCGTCTAGCACCTCGGCCTACCCCTTCGGGGATCTAGGCTCGAGTTTATGTTATGTTATATTATAACGAACCCAACTGACGTGCCCCCCCCCCCCCCCCCACAGAGGCGGCGCGAGCCGACGTCGTGGCTGGTGTACCCGGCGTCGCGCCTCCAGCGCCTGCTGCAGTCGGCCTGCCCGCCGCGCGAGCGCCACGATGCGCACCGGAGACCCTCCGTCATCACAGGTAACTGCTTAACCTTACTTTGATTTTATAAACTCTTAGCCGCACCTCATACAATTCAGAATAGGAAGAAGAGAGGAGGTTGAACCCTCATATGTAACCGGGATACCAATGCCAAGTTGTGACTAACATGTCGTGAAATATGCTTCCACGTGTATTAACGTTGCACGAATATGGTCGGTGTGGTGTGGCCTAGCGCCTACAGTGTAGGTACCTACATACGTATTCCACGGAGCATTATGCTTTACATAACAAGTACTGCGAAACGGGGTGCTCCAATACAAAAACTGTGCATGTCGCCATTAAAATAAAGCATTCAACGTTCTTTACGACTGTTTGTTAATATAAATTATTATTTCTCGGGCTACTTAAAGACTTATATCTATTACTAAATGCACGATAAGTATCGATGTAAAATTGTATGGAGTCGCAACTGGGAGAGGTGCCATAAATAATGTGCTCTAGTTGATATTACTTATGTATGAAGCAATTTAACATAGGCGCTAATGCCAGGTGTGGCAGCCGCGGTCAGGTGGACAGGCTACCAATTACCTGTGCCGCTTTTTACTTCAATCTGTATCTAGGTTTACGATATACCCATGTACCCACGGTAAAAATTTACCGCTATTTAGATTTAATTCTTCAAGGGTTACGTTATAAATAAGGAAATGTTTTTGACTAACGAACACGTCTAACCTAGCGAATGCTCACATTATCAGCTCTTTGCCTACTCTAATAAGATATAAACCAATAAGAAAATCTGTGTTTCTGTTTCGAATAAAGGAGGAAAAAGATGTTTTAGACATGACATAAGCGCGTATTATTTTAACAGTAGTGGTACTTACAGATAGAGATATTCCCTCGCCAGCACGCAACAACCATGCATCTTTTACTTAGTTACCTACTTATTGACATGTACCAATAATCGTAACAATTACATCGAACAATATAATTACAATATTATGGCTAGTAGGATGGCAATTGTAGAGCTATTATCATTATTCACTGTTTCTATTTACCCACGCTCCTTGCACTGTACAAAGTGTACACGTGTACAGATTTAGTACTCTACTCTAATTAGAATATACTTCATTCTTTCCAAAATATCATATCAACAAGAATCATTTTTCCTTTAACCCTTCTAGCAAACAACTTGTATCCAGAAGTGGCTCGCTTGGAGCGGCGCCAGCTTCGTCACTTCACCCTTATTTTATATGTGTCAGATGCGAATTCAAACTTGATCGTGAACATTTTCCACCCCCTATAGCGAAGATAAGTGCCCGGTAAAGCACCAGCTTCTC
The DNA here is from genome assembly GCA_963691645.1 of Pelosia muscerda. Classification (NCBI taxonomy): domain Eukaryota; kingdom Metazoa; phylum Arthropoda; class Insecta; order Lepidoptera; family Erebidae; genus Pelosia; species Pelosia muscerda. Next base: position 18,863,041 of record OY829106.1, read on the forward strand.
GGGAACTTTTTCTACTCCTTCTTCTTCTTCTTATCTTAATTTTTTGGACTGCGTGCTCTATAGTTTTCGCTGACACTTCGACGTTGTTGAATCGTTTGTGTCAAACCCAAACTGACCCCTACGTTTGTGGAGGAGCCTTCTCAATTAGGGTGGCTATTTTTCTTAATTATAGGTGCATGTACTTAATCCACTACCTTCCTAGGGCGTGACATACCTTTGCTCACTCCCTCTAGGCACAGTCTAGCTCCTTATTCGTAGCTCAAGCCTTTGTCTTCCAATGTTTATAAAGTGACTGGGCAGGATTACTGTCGATTTGCACAAGCTATAACATCAAATCAAAACATTTTAGAGCTAAAAAGAAAATTTCCTTTTGTAGCCTAAAATTTTGTTTATATTTGTAAAAAGGTAGCCTTCATTATAAAATCTTTATTACAAGGCTTGTCCCCTGGTTGTGATATAACTAAATAATTATTCTATCGGTGAGCGCACAATTGATTTCATTACCCCGACCCGTCACTCATATAATAGGGCTCGGCCTTCTCAAGTGTAAACATCACTTACTCCAGGGATTGGGTCTTCACAACAATAACCAATCTGTTTCCTGTACTTCTCAGGTACTAAGGGTAGAAATTATAAAACCTTTATGTCTAACCTATTATCCAAAAAATAATATTTTTATTTGGTATTGAGTGTCAGGGGTGATGACATGGTCGTCCAATTCCACCTCACGTTGTTGCTATAAAAATATGCATTTTAAAATAAACGATTCTCTAACTACACTGAAACGATAAATTTCATAATTTTTAATTACCAAAGTATGTCAAAATACAATCAATCAAATTGATTTCAAATTAATAACTTTTAGATTGCGCATTAAATTTTAAATGACTTTTATTATAGAAAATGTATGAAACGCACGTAAATATAGCCCAAGCCGATATAAATGCGATGAGCGATTACCTGCAACTCGAGAAATTAAAATTACAAAATCAAATACAATCAGCAGACCACGGCTAGTGCAACCTGGCAGAAACTAACAAATCAACAAAATCAGATATCTATCTAAACAAAGTTTTTGTTTTAAAAATATATAACTTCGGCAGTTCATTATATGGGTATAAACTGGTTATCTTTTGAGAATTAAAAGAAGTCCCTATGGATTGTAATCCGCCTAAGAGTGAGCTAATGTGAGGTTCAAAGCCACCGATCTAAATTATATCCCAGATGTTATTTAATTTAAAATTAAAGTGTAGCAGAAACTCCTTGCATAAAGTTTTATTTTACAGGATTAGTAAATAGTGGGTATTGGATTTTTTCCTGTGTACAAAGAATGCAGTTAAATAAACTTCACTTCCCAGGACATTAGCACTGTGTTACCTAGGTTTGTAGTTTATTACGACTGTCTATGTGCCGGTTAACTTTTAATGTCAACTTTGGATTTTTCTTTCATATTTTACAACTTATCAACACTGGCCTGTTTTTTTTAACTTTTCCTCCTACATTACTATAATTAAAAACTTGCTGATGGACACTGGACAGTCAACATACAAAAGGTGCCTTTACATAGTTATAGGTATATTTGATGTGATAATAGGCCAGCACACCGACTCTGCCCTCTGCGAATAATGCGATGAGGGCGGAAGGGGACGTTATCAGCGCCAGGATCTAGAGGGATATCTGCAGGACGACACGACGGAGATCGGTACTGATGGCCTGAGATTATCTCTTGATCATGATAATTTACAGTCTTCAAACAGCTCTGGGTTACCTTTTGTGTGTTTTTTTATGTGCGACCACCCTTCTGGGCTTCACTCGCTAATGGCGCAAGTATAATATGTTTGTTGGAAAATATACAAAATAATCGCATGTATCCACAGTTCACGGTGCTACTAAACTAACTAAGACATACTCGTATAAGGCTCACCTAAAAACCCCCCTAAGTAAATTTGGAAATCGATCCCATTTTAGAAAACGAAAAACAAGATAAAGGTAAGGTTTCCAGTAAACTCACAATCGTGTGAAAAACAGCGTCCTACCACTGCCAATACTAAGAGACTTCCCCGGTCCAGCCAGTCTCTTGGTGCTGAAGTAAGTATGGTTCTTCCACCTGGGTGACGTCTAGCTTGCAGAACAAGTTTGTGTACTTCAGTGAACTTACAATGTTATGAGGACTCAGCAGTACACGAACCTTCGTCACTATTACTCATGGCTCACGGCACATTTGGCATGCGGTCCGAGTGCCTGGTGTCCGTCCATTGAGCAGGTTCGCTTCCTGTGCAATGACACACTATACACAACATAGGGTAGCTACCAACAATAACAACATATACTCGCGATGCATGTGATATATCTTCAGTTTTTTTCGTCAATTGCTTCGCCTGCACTAACCGAATTAACTGTCACTATACCCATAATTGCGTCTTTTTTATTATACCACTTAGGTGGCAGACAAGCACACAGCCCACCTGATGAATAGTGGTGACCGTGGCCTGTGGACATTTGTGAAATCAGAAGTGTAAACGTCGATGTCAATGTTACTGTAACAATATTCAGTTATACTGTTTTACTACTAGGCAATCGTTTTTAATGTGAGCCTATTTAAGGTGGAACCACACTAGCACAACTCGAACTGACGCGTTTATTCTTTGACTATGATAACGCGTCGTAGGTTCATGGTGTGATTCTACCCTTTAGAAAAAAATACAATTTAATTCGACTCGACACACATCGGGTCGCGTCGCGGTCTAATAATGTTTTCGCATCTGTACATAGGTTGTAGTTAATAACTCGACTGGTTTCATTATGACATGAGTCGCATGCCTGTCCCTTGTCGCTCAGTTTAATCGTTTAAAGGTACATTCACGAACACAACACAGCCGCTCGTCGCGGACTCCTCTGAGGTCACCTGCACTGCACCGACTAGACGCAGAAACCTTTTTGCGAACATTGTCTCACGCACAAAATACTGTTCTATTGTCTTAATAAAATGGAACCTTTCTACTTATCTTTTGACATGCAATTATTTAGATAAAGTGTGAAAAAGATTTATTTCCACTTTTTTGAGAATTTTAATGTTTCCAGCTCTGCACATCGGTATCCTTTCCTTGGTTTCTGTATCAATCTTAAGGCATCGCTTAATCTATACTATTATATAATTGTAAAGCGGTCGTGTCTGTACATTGGAGATATTTGAAAAAAAATACTTGGGATATGTTAAGTGAACGATACTGAACACGAAAATATTTTTTTTTCATTTCCTGTCTGTTTGTCTGTTTGTCTGTTTGTCTGTTTGTCCGCTATGGACACAAAAACTACTGAACGGATTTTGATGCGGTTTTTTTTGTTAGAAGGGGCTTGGTCAGACTTAAAATCTTACGTTTGTTTCATCGCAATCGGTTCAATAGAACCGGAGTTGTGAGCATTAATGATGTTAAACGAAATATGAGTAAAGATATAGGGGGCGCTGTTTTATTCTAACAGATGATATTTATGTCTTATTACATCCAGTCAAGTATGTGAATAAAAAAACTTCATTTTTACGTACATATTTGTAAAAAAAAATACGTAATTAATTATGAAATTAAAATTTGTTTTTCAATTATTTAGTACATGGCGCAACAATAGATGGCGTGGATCGATTTAAATTCAAGGTATGGTTTCGTTAGATACGGGACTATATAAAACCTGTCAATTTTTTTTTTTAAAACATCTTTTAATTTGTCAAATGTAAAATAGATGTCGGTACTGTTTGTGACATCTTTGTTCAACTGAACTGCCTACATTGTTTACAGAATTTACAAGAAAAACGTTCAGGCGTAAAAAAAGGCGCACGTAATATATTATCATACGTAGGTACTTTAAGTGCTCTTAACATGACCTACTTGATTTCGTATAACTTTTTATACCACTTAGATGGAATAAAGCGCATGGCCCACCTGATAGAAAGAAGTTACCGCGGCCTATTCTATGGATGTTTTTATTTATTTACGGTACGTCAATTTGACTTCAACTCGCCTCGCCTGATGGTAAGTTGAAGGCAAAGTCTCCGGAAAGAGGGTCACCATTACAAACACGTAGTATTACAATAGTGGCGCTCACCTTGACAGCCCCATCAGATGCCTTTTTAAGCCCCGCTTAAAGGACCCGGGACTGTAGAAAGAAGGAAACACGTGCGCTGGTAAGGAATTCCAAGACTTAATGGTGCGGCAGAGGGAGCACTCACCGAACCGCTTGGTTCGTGGTTCACCGCACCGTATACGGGTGACATCTAAGCCCTGCACGTGTTGTTCTGTGTAGGAAAGATGAAGGTAGGATCAACGCGGCGATCTCATCAGAACATTCACCGTGGTAGAGACGGTAAAACGTTTGAAACACCAGAGGTATCACACACATGCTGCCGACCATGTGGAAAGGAAAGGGAGGGTGAAGGTTAAGATAGAAAAACCATGTGGAGACATGGTTCTTTCGCTCGCTGCATTACTCATGGCTATGGTACTATGCGCCGTCTCCTGCTACGAGCAAATAATGCTTGAGAAGGAGGCATCGGCTCGGCTTCGGAGAAGACTCCGGACACGCACAGTCTGCGAATGACTTCCGTCCCCTATGAGCCAGCGGGTAGAGCCACCTGTCACTCTAGCAGAAGCAAGATACGGTAGTGGCGTAAAGTACACCATCCAATACCCGGAGGCTAGACAAGGACACCGCAAACTCTACACCAGAAAATCGTCATCTCAAACGTCGACAAAACGCCTTTGCGTTCATTACAATGCTAAAACTGCCATTTCAAAAGGGATAACTAGGGTCAAAAAGGGTAGGTACTGTATTCAACAGAGCAACCGAGTACGCGGTCGTGTTATATTACGCGTTATACATTAGGTACTCACAGTACTTACCCACAGTACTTGCAACTTGCACACTTCTTCTGTGAAGTCGACGGCAAATCGCACGCTGTCATAACACAGATAACATGTTCATTTTTGGTGGCGGTCACCTACATCCACGGTGGTGGAGCCGCGGGCAACACCTATACTATAATAGTGTATACTGTTGATGAAAGGAACTCCGTGGTGTGGTGGTAGTGGACGCGACTGCTACGCACGGGGCACGAGTTCGATCCCCGCTCAGTGCAAAAAGTTGTATACATGAATATGGCTGTTTGCACTGGTCTGGTCGAACCTCGGAGAGCACGTTAAGCCGTCGGTCCCGGTTGCCATACAAACGTTTTTCCTCGCCGGAGCAGCGGTGTCTTCTTTAAAAGACGCAAATTCGCTCCTGCGTGTAATACTGCTCGCATCTCTGGGATGGCTTCGCAAAGTACTTATTAGATGCTCTCGACAGGTTGCAGCGACGCGCGATCCGCATTATTGGGAGTCCAGTCCGAACCTTTGTAGATGCGTAGAGATATTGGTTCCTGGCAGTATTTTACCGTCTCTACCATGGTTAATGTTCTGATGAGCTCTTGCAACTAATCCCGTCCTCTCCTTTCCTACACAGGACAACACGTGCAGGGCTTAGATGTCACCCGCATATGCTGTAGAACACTCCATCAAGAACCAAGCGGTTCAGTGATTCTTTTCAGGGTAATTGTATACGCTTTTTTAATAAGCTCCCCTATGAAATAAGAGATTTGCCCATCAATAAGTTTAAAAATTTAGTAAAAAATAAGTTATGTCAAAAAGCTTATTATAAAATCTAGGATTATTTGGATGATAAACAAGCCTGGAAATGAGCTGTTCACTCCACTTGCTACTCAGCTAAATTTTGTATCTAGACTAAGTAAACTATTGTAAATAGACCAAAAAAAAAAAGAAAAGCCCGCTGAGTTTCTTGCCGGAGTCTTCTCAGGTCGGGGCCGCGTTTCGAACCGGTGGTCCATTTGCATTTGATAAAATATTGTTTATATTGACGTTTTGTAAGTGCTGTTTACTGGTCTATGCAGAATAAATGATTTTTGATTTGATTTGATTTGATTCTACTCCGGCACACGTGTTTCCTTCATCCTACAGCCCCGGGTCTTCTGAAGCAAAGCATCTGATGAGGCCGTCAAGGTGAGCGCCACTATTATAGCACTGTATGTACGTGTTTGCAATGGTGATCCTCTTTCATGAGACTTTGCCTTCAGCTTAACATCAGTCGAGGTGAAGTCAAATAGACGTACCTAACATAAATAAAAATAATAATAAACATCTATGACAGTCGTTACTGGTAGTTGGAGCCCTCAAAAGTCCAACCACTTTGACACTTTAACTTGGAGCTTCGATATCGCTATTGGTCATTGGACCATTGGTTGTGGAGGTCACATGGCAGACGCTTCACGGAAAATATCGAAGTTCAGCCGCATTACAGTTAGACTGGAAAACCGACCACAACAGAGTTGGGAAAAGGTTCAGAGAATGATGACTGTTGATGTGTGGTGGGAATGGGTAGACTAGACCTTGGGAAAGGACATAAATATGGCATGTTTGGTCGCGATAACAAACATCCACGCGAACGAAGCCGCGGGCAACAGCTAGTAAATAATATAATAATATATTGAACATGCTAGGATTATCAATGAGTATAAAAAGTTGACAAAGTGGACAGTACGCCCAATATGGCGGCGCCTGCAGCGCGTTTTTGTTAGAGAGGTAATTGAACGCACCTTGGCGATGAAGCCATCAGCGCCGGCCGGCCCCGGCAGCGGAGGCGCGGAGCCGGCCCTGTAGGGGGTGCCACCACACACATTAATAATACATTTTTTCTAATTAAGTTAGAAAACCAGTAGAATATGACTAGGATGCATTAAGAGTTACAAGCTGTGATTGGTGAAAATATATATATTTATACGTGTGTTTCAAAAGCTATTGAAAAATTTTGTGATAAAATGCATAATAATAATATGCAAAAGCTATATCTTCCAAGCTACCCAAATAGAGGATTTCTAAAAAGTTGTGTTGTCTAAAAAAATACGAGAAAGGAACTGTAATATGCTTATACAAATAACTTTTTAAATGAAAAGAAAGAGACATTTTGATAAGTATTGTAAAGTTTTGAATGTTTGTTGAATAAAGCAAGGCAGAGCGACGGAACAAAAAACGGTTGCGTCTGTTTTGACAAAAATGTTTTTATGGCGGGCAATCATTGTGCAACAAACAACTTCAGCCGGAGGTACCGTAACGGGAAGCTTTGTGTCTCGATGGTAAAAAATACTACCATCACTTTTGTATTGCGTATTTTTTACTAAATACCATTTGGCAGTTTCGTTCATTATTTCACCCATTTGTAGACAATTTCTCCGCCCAGAGAAAGTCCTAATAACCGCTAGTACCGTTGTTAAAATCTCTACGTCTGTGTAATAGGAAGACCGTTTGCACCATAAATCTGCGTACGCGGGGGCGAGGGGCGAGGGGCGTGGGGGACACGCCACGGTCCAGGTGCGGGGGCGGCAGATGTCCCGTGACGTCAGCGTGCTTTTGACCCACATTCGAGTGTTGTGACAACAGACGGTGCTTTATCCCCTACAAGGGGTGGCCCGCGTAAGTTCACATTGAGCATGGACCAGGGGTCAAATGGCACTGAACAAGGTAGAGCAGAATATAACTCATGTGATTGCCGATACACACAGTCCTATGTCTATTATGACCGCAACTACATATTACTAAGTATCGCGACTCTGTCTGCTTCTGTCATATTGGTGCTTCAACAACTCTGAAACATAATAGTATCTCTTTGTTACCAACCTCTGTGACGTAGCGGTAGTGATAGTGGACGCGACTTCTACGTAGGAGCCGCGGGTTCATTTCCCGCTTAATGCAAATATTTGTACTTATGCATAAATGTGGCTATTTGCACTGGTCTGGTTGTGTCTCGAAGAGCACGTTACGCTATCGGTTCCGATTGTCATATGAATATAATAATATAAATCTATAGCAGTCGTTAGTCGTTTGATTAGTTACTAACTCATCCATCCACTTCAGCCATCCTCACACATATTTATACACTAATTTCTAAACTAGCATATGGCCACCACATACTATGAATGCTTGTTATCGACTCTATTGATTTTTTATGATATTGTTTTACACACCCCATAATGCACTTACCACCACGCCGGTCCTTTCTCCGTAAGATTTTAATGTCTGTAGTAAAAAGTCTGTTCCGAACTTATTGAGTTGTTCAAAGATAGATATTATTAACATAATCTGAAAAAGGATACCTTTTTTAATGCCGGGCAATGAATGTTTACACTTTACAACCTTCAGAGACAGCGCTGTAACAAGAAAAATAGCAGCATTACTCTCCGTTTGTTTGTGGAGGTGAAATAACTAAAGTAGCTAATGTAAATGTTGAATGAGTAACGGTTCGCGAGAAGCCGCGAGTGGTGCCGACGATGTCATTTGAATTTGTAGCCATTGAGGGTCTCAATGCTTCTCCAGACCATACTGAATGGTACTCGTCTGTGACATAGCACAGTGGTTTGCTCCTACCTTCGTGCACGTATACTACTAAGTATTATTGAATTTGTGCCCTCGGGTTTCTTCGTACGACAGGGATTCTAAGATTTGACGACCTTTATGACGTAGCGGTACGTTGGAGGTGGTAGGTTCGATTCCCGCTTAGTTACATTGCATCTGCATTGATCTGCACTCCTACCTACTAATCTCGAGAATACGATATTATTACAGTAATACGACAGTGATTCTAAGATTTGATGACCTCTATGACGTAGCGGTACGTTGGAGGTCGCGGGTTCGATTCCCGCTCAGAACATTGCATCTGCATTGGTCTGCGTATTCCCATTTATTGAAAGAGAATGTATTTACAGAAAAACGTGTATCTAAATATGTAAAACTGTATAGACAGAAACCAAAACACAAGCTAGCTGCCTTAGACTATTGTTTTTTTTTATAATTCCTACATATTTCATTTGATGGGTTGGTACTCATATCACCTTAACCTGTAGGTGCCCATCACATGCCTTAAGACGGCGTCACTAGTAAGAGAGATTCACTAATGTATTTCCCACGGTTCATATCAACCTGACCTATGGCGCAGTGAGTAACTAACGGTATCGTGCAATTAAATTTTCAACCAATGTAACAATAAGTCATGTTTTAAAAACCTAAAAAAGTTACGCTTCGATAAATTAAATATAACTTTAATTATGGCAAAAACGCGCGGAGTGCCTACTGCTTACGCGCCTCTGCTTCTGCTATTAAAAACCTCACGGTTTATTTTTTTAATTCACAAATCCGTTCTTTTAACCACTTCGGACTGTCTTTTATTAGCTAGAGAGAATGAAAGTCACTAATACTACGGTTATTATGTTTTATTGCACCTACGTTATTTCATTTTATGTACAGCGGGCGCATAGATTTTGCTGAAAAATGTGACTAAGTATACCTACTGTGCGGTGTGCCTATCACAATTCTTATCACATTGAGCAGATATTACAAGGAATCTTCCTTGTAAGTAAACCATGAGCAAAAAACCAAAACAATACAACTACTCAAGTTTCTGGTTTAGTTTATTTACAGTTTAAAAGTATCAATTATAAAGCCGGCTAGATAGGGTAGATGTCAAGGAAGCAAAAACAAACAAGATACTTAAGTACCATCACATTCATTACTAGCATTCGCGATACTCTTCAACTGAACTAAATTACTAGTACACTCCGTTAATGTAACAGACGGGACTCAACCCGCAACCTCAACTCCGAATCCATTACAATCGCCACCACAGTTACTATTGTGTTCACGTCGCAAGTGACAAATACAATTAGGGAGGGTTACAATTAGTTGTCACCATCAGAGCACAGTGCTCGGTAGGTACCTGTGTTTGGACGTGCGGCACGCGTCACACTCACGAAGATTCCACCTGTCCCAACTAGGCACAGTTTTGGGGTCGCAGCCGGGGGGAGATGCATTGTGTACGCGCCGTCTTGAATCACCGGTGATTACAATCCATACTTTACATTTCGCCTCATTGGTGAAGGTAGATTTTTGATTTGATAGTTGACAATTTTAAAAATCCCAATGAGATAGTAAATAATCTGGCTCAGTATGGCCTATCTGATTATAATAGAAGGGCTACGGTAGCCTAGTGATAGGGGTAATGGGCTGCTGAAACGAGGTCTCGGATTCGATCCCATGTTTTACCATAGCACACACCAATGACATTTCGATACTATTCAAAATTATGTGTGTATTAATCCGGTTAATGGCAATAGGCCTATTACATTAGGACCTAAACATAAACTGGCGAAATGTTGGTGCTAGCACCTCTGCCTACCCCTTCGGGGATATAAGCGTGAGTTTATGTTATGTTACGGTCTTTCTTCTTTAGTTAAAAATGAAGGGAGAAGGTTACAACCGTGAGGGCTGAGACAAGGAACTAACAGTGCACGCACTATCCCCATCCCGCGAGTAGGGTATACGACACAACCGCCTACATGTGCCACTCAAGTTAGTTAAAGGACTTAACAAGAAGATAAGCAACGTGTTACACTATTGCTCTTTTATACAAAAATAGATTTACCAATGAAGTGCCTAGTCATCAGCTATAGGTGATTAGTTTCATAAACAACGAGATAAGTTACATGTTATCTTATTGATATGCAAAATATTGACGAAATGTTTGGGATTTAATTAATGACATAAGTAACGGAATATAAGTGCCAGTATAGACACAGTGGACACTCCTCATTGATAACGTTCTTCACCGTTTAGGTTTATATATTTTATATTGCTACGTAGTACGTGACGTGAACGTTGCTGCAATACTGTCACGTGTTCCCTCAACTCACCCTAGTTATTGTCATGCACTCGCCTATCCATTTAGTACTAAGTATTGGTCAACATCGGTAAAAGTGTCCATTATTTGGTTCTCGTTGCACAATACCAGTTAACCAGTCACAAAAGGTGATTAGGAGACAGGATTGTATTCTATGCAACAGTAAATAGTCTATAATACTCTTTTTTGATCATAAAAGTAGACAAAAAACTTGTGGAACAATTTTCTTTACAAATGTGTACTTGTCTGCAACTTTGTGACCAGTTTGTGGGGATTTTAAATTTTATAGTCCTTTGGCTCGCAGCCTATTTAGTGTCCACTTCATATACCGTTAAGTATAGTCATTGGGCGAATGCTGATGATGGTCATAGCTCTGATCTGAGTAGGATTTTTCGTACGTTTTCGATTTCATTGTTTTCTTTTCGTTTAATTTATGAAGTTTGTTCGAGAGTTCATCCTTATAATTGACCCTAACGATCGATGTAATAAAAGTACAGTGTGCAACTTTTACAGATTTTAGTCGATTCGATTACCGGGTGCGGCAAGCAAATTTTCAAAAATCCTTGAATGCAGTTTGGTTTCTTATAAAAAATAAAGGAATGTTTCCTTTGAGTAAAATTTTCTATCTACAGTATTAAGAGTACTTCCCTTTCAGGTGGCATTACAAAATTCCATCCTGTATAATCTCAAAAGTTAAATATTTTGTTACGGTTTTTATGTGGGTTACTAAATTGTGGAACCTGGACCTCTTATGTCTGGAATGTTTCTGAATTCTGCGTTCGAATATGTAGGGATCGCCATGGGGTAGGTACCTATATCTACCGATGTTTGCTCTGCAGCGCCAGGGAGGGAGAACCGCGAGGATTCAGTTCATTGCAACATGTGACATGATAATTTGAGCGATCTCGTTACAGGTTCAAGTTCAGACAGTCGTCTATGGGCCGCGGTCACTGACCCTTCGCCTCTGACGTAACACCCCAACTACTCATTACTCGAACGCCCGTCACAGGTCGCAGTCCCCGTGCCGGGACCGGCTCGACACGGCTACGACAGGTGACGACTGCGTCCTCATACGTCACCTCTAATTTAAATCATTAAACGTGGAGAACTGCCCAAACTCTGCTACAGCAAAAACTGGGCCTGCGAAGAATGAATGAAGCCACTGACGAGTTTTTGCGGGCAGAGAGGCTCGGCTTCGGCGACATTGTTGGCGCGGGAACGCTGCTCGCTCCGCCGCGCGTATGTAAAGCGGCCGCGAAGGAAAATCCATAACGGCACGCGGAAAACCCTTTTAATATACGGCACGTAAATAAGAGTGGAGACGGCGGGCGGGGGCGGGGGCCGCGGGCCGGCGGGCGGCGGGCCGCCATTGGCCGCGGACCGCGCCCCGCCCCCGCTTAAAAAAACCGTCGGAAAAAAGCCGCGCTCGCACGGCAGTGTCTCACGGACGCGCTCGGGGGGCGGACGCTCGCTCTCGACACGGCGCGACCCACGACCGGCGGCCGCGGCCGCGCCATGCCCGCGCTGGCTCTGCGCGACCAGCCGCTCGACTGCTCCATGCGCCTGCGCGACCTGCCCGCCTGGCCACCTCCGCCCGGCGACCAGCCCCGCCGCCACGGTCAGTACCGACCATCGATCCGCCGCCGCGCTGCAGGTGCCGGCGACGGTAAACAAACAGTGCAGCCAACTCCTCGACCTGCAGGTGGACTAGTCCCGCGACCACACTACCGTTTCGACCGCCGAAATCGAGCGAGCCGCGACTCTTTTGAAATTGATCGTATTACGTTTGTTTTGCGCCTAACAATATCATAGGCACATTTGGAATGCGCGTGCGCAAGTTGCTTGTGCGTTTTTCATCATTTTATAATTTCGTAAAAAATCGCTAGTGTTGATTCACGGATCTGTTGTTTGTCGACATCGACACGTACCTACGTATGAGTCAGTCGATTCGCTAAAGTACGAGTAAAAACCGCGACTTCGCCCATATCGTGTGAGCCAGTGTTGATAAATTGCAAGCGTAAGTTATGAACGGAAAATAACAACAAGTTCCGAGTGATGGGTAAGCTGTCTGATTCATTTTCATATCTTGTAACAAGTTTGCACGTCCAACAACAGTCCTCCGGGCTCGGCTAGTTGTTGTTTACGTCGACATCGTTCAGTGGTGCTGTCAAACTTTCCCACAAATCCATACTTTCAAAAACTTACACCTGCCTACTGCAACCATCAAGTCTTACAATTTCTGTAAACATAATATGGGAGAGTCGGTTATGTCGCGCCACTTTTGTCTTAGACTCGGATATTTATTTTATAAAAGAACCAAGGATGAAAGGAGGAAAAGACATGTAAAATACAGTTTAATGTCTTGATTATCACACGACAAAAGAACACTGTCCTGCATCTGCGTCAGGTTAGCTAACATGTAGCTTTTGCTGAGGCCTGCTCTCAATGCTATTTAGGAAAAGAGTCATTTAAATTGTGCTATTAAATAAGTATTACTTAGAAAAACAAGGAAAACTTGAAATGAATTATTTGTATTTTGAAATAATACAAGTACTAACTAACTATACTTATTTGTAATTAAATGTAAACAGAAATGAATTGTGAAACTGAACATTTATCTGAAATTAAACAAACTGTGGATGATACGATTTTATGAAGCGGGTAAATTTTAAATCATACAAATTCTATACGATTACCTTAAAACCCAGCACACCACGTAAATACATAGGTAAAAATCTAGTTTAAATTTGTAGTTATATACCTACTTAGACTGTGCAGTTTTAGCTTACCTTTATCGCGTGTATATATAACCTTACAAATCACTATGAAAATTAACATCCAAATCCATCGAAATGTTTCGTCCCCATCCACAAATCTTGTGAGACATCAACTTGAAATAGTAGGTAGTTGAGTGCAACACTACCGCATAGTTTGGTGTTGTCTGTGTAGAAAAAGATGTTATTTAATGGGTATTCTAGAAAGATACATCTTAAACGGTGGTACGATGTAGGGGTGGTGGTTCGACTTTCGCTGTGTTATCTACATTATAATTCCAAGGGTTGGAATATTTTACATTTCTAATATGATAATGTAATATAATAATCGTCCTTCAGTTGCTATAAACTATGTCCCGACTGTTTTCCCACTAGTACTTAGTGTCCACTGGCTCTGAAGCGAGGGCTGACTAGCCTGCCTCATATCAGGTGTAAATGTAGGTATATCAATTCCATCTTCTTTTTCTTCGAGTCAATGGCTGTTTTATTAAACGTTGTTGGCTGAATTGATGTTGTGGGCCAACAACATCAATTCCATACATTAACCATTGTCATCATCAGCACTGGGGGAGGGGGCTCGGTGCTGCGATGAAGTTGAAGGAGAAGCTCAGTCGTTGTGCTTCCCACTGTACAACGAGTGTCCATTGTCTTAATTACAATAATTTACTTAATTACAAATAATAACGAATCTATAAATGAAATGAATGAATAATAAATGCATTTAATTATTTTGTAATGAGGTTATTCCAACTGCTTCACAAGGTAGGGAAGCATAATAAATATCTCAGATAATATCTTTGAATGTTCATATTTTTTCATTGATATTTAAATGAACTTGTAGAACTCCTAACATTAAATTCGTTACTTGGCCAATTATTGTAAGCAAGTGATATAAGTCAAAGTAAAACACGAACGGTTTATTATTTTTTATTCTTTGTTAATTTCATACCTAAGTACTTCTTCCGAACTCTGTCCGTTGCGATGAGGACCAGGTTCTCGCCCTGGATACTGTAGTAGTGTAGTATATTTGAGGGTGAATTAAAATGTCCAAAACCGAGTCGTGTGATATAGCGTCCCAATGCGCGTTGCCCACCGGTGGTCCGGCCGGCGCCGGGGAGAGAGCGATGCGTGCAAGTCGCAGTTCGCATAAATAACTGTGCGCAAGTAATTCGACGATAATCCCTTATCAAGAGTTATGTAGGGTCAGGTGGCGTATTGTGATTGAGCGCGGGTCGCGGGCGCGGGTCAGCGGGCAAGGGTTGGCTCCCCTGGGCACCCGAGCGCCTCGCCAGCCGCCACCCTCCGCAAATAATATTAACTCTCTATATGCGCGCCTTTTGTCACCTGTCGCCACACCGAGCGCCAAGCGCCGGGCCTGCCTACACCGCACACAGATTTGTTCTCTATCGCCCGACTCGCGTCAACACCTTCGAGGGGTCGGCTTACTGACGATGACTCCACATAATGCCTTTAATATGAACCCTTCCCGGTGTTGACACGTCGACGTTTATATCAGCGGAGCATCTCATTGTGTCGGAGTGGCTGCGATCAGATCGGCAGAGCTTCGCGTCTCGCGTCGATGTAATCATATTTAAAGAATTTCTCGCGATTAAGAGAGAGCGGTGATCGCGAGAGATCGACGACGCGATCATCGCGCGCCGCTACACGTCCATAGACAATACACTAATGGTGTTTTTATTCCCCACGAATTATATTAAAATTACCTTCACAACGGCATCAAATCACCGTCGGCGAGTAATCGATGCGAGGTGCGCGCCGAGGTGTAATTCGGTTGTAATAATGTCATCTAACTAAGTGAATTAGCGGGTGATAGAGTCACGCATAGTTTACGAGCCTAATAACATGTGTCGGTGGTAACTGGCACCTCCGCTCGCCTGCCGGCCGGCGCGGCGCGGCGCGGGCGCATGGGAGCGCGCTGAACTTTGGCACGGCGCGCACCTGTCGCACCCGGGCGGCGCTCGCCTCGACGATCGCTCCCTGATGCCTTGTGTTGTCTCTCGGTTTCATTGCCTCACCAAACCCTCGTCGGCGAAGCACTAATTAGATGTGAGAATCAAACTCTTATTTGATTTGACAAACAGTCGGATTAGAAGTAGATAAATAGATAAGTATAGTCTCATTGGAACTAGCTGGGCACTAGTTGTACATAGATTACGAAACTTCAGTCGCTGTCAGTCATAATTATTTGCTAGGACCTGAGCTGGCACTGGTAGGTACCTAACTATTATAATTTTAGTTTAATGATCGTAAAAACCAAGTAGAATAGCGCCAATTTGCGGCGGGTGCAATATAATTAGGTTTCAAATGAAAACACTTAGCTTAATAATATCACTTAATTTAAATACTTAATACATTTATTGTGATGAGTTATTCCGAATATTCACCTACAATAAAATAATTACTGCCGACCATTCGTGTTCACTTGATCCTGCCACTTAATTAGTATAATATAAAATGTCATGAATTAATTATTAAATTTATCAATCCCAGCCACCTTCTGCAAGTGGTGGGGTCACCTGGTCGGGCTAGGGGCGGCGGGATTGCGTTCACGATAAGCGATCTTAATTCATTATAATATTATAGTTAATTAGTGAGTATGTCAATCTCTCCGGCCCCATAGTTGTTAAAATATGGAAAGAACATACAAATAAATCACAAGATGCTAACACATCACTAGATACAAGTCGTTCTCGCGTATGATGGTGATGAGACATTGATTTTCCTTTCTTTTACCACATAGTTATATATCTGCCGGAATTGGCTACCACGTGTAGCGCAATTATTTCTGTTTTCAATTACGACTTATTTAATAAACCAGCTGTTCATGTGCTACTAACCAAGATGTGTTTGAGCCATTTTAATGATGTGTAAGGTGATAGCAATAATAATAATTGCTATTTTTATATTATTGAAGATATTTTTACTACCAAAAACAATCAAGCACAAAATAATACTAAATTTAAATACTACTACTGCAATAAACTACAATTTTAAAATAGAATATTGACTATATAATCCACCATCAGCGGCCGGAAACGTTCCCTGAAGGCTGGTTGCATTGTCACGGTGACCACTCTCCATCAGGTGGGCTGTGTGGTTGTCTGCCACCTAAGTGGTATAAAAACAGCCTTGTGGTCAGGCGTCGCATCGATCAGTTGCTTTGCTAAATCTTTGTATACAAAGCGGGCACTTGGACCCCATGTCGTGTAGCTACATTTCGTTAAACGTTATTAAGCTGAAAATGTACCTAAAGCAAACTAATTGAAATAAATCAACATGTCATTACATAAAGATTAAGTTTACTATATTAATCTAGAGGTACTAATTATCCCTTAATTGAGTGAAATCTAATCATAATACTACGAGCACCTATCTTGACAGATCATCAAAAAAGTTTAAATAAATAAAATAGGTACTTGGTGGTTTCTGTCTCAAAGTGCTGATTTGGTTGCAACGTTAGCTTTCAGTTTCCTACTAATTAGCTGCACTCGTTAGGTTCGACCCTAACGAGTGACGGGAATTAGTTCGATTTTAGTAAATTTCTTTAGTACTCGCAGGTGTTATTTGCTAATTGTTATCGAAATTGGTTACTTTTTTTTAACTTATTCTCACACATACTCTAAGTAACTTAAACAAACATATTCATACACGAATAACATATCCTACCAAATATTTGATTACTTGCTTGGGAATAGAAAATAAAAATATAATAAATGTGAACCCCGGGATTGGTTTTAAGGGATCACCCCGGAATAACGCGCATGTCCCCTCCGGGTCAGGCACAGACAAAAGCCCGCTGTTTGCTCTAATTTTCATGGACTGACCCTACTATCTATAGGCCACCCATCTTGACCCGTAGCAGTGCCTGATTTTCATTTTAGTTAGTCACAGGTTACACACACAGTTAAGTCACTCCCGACTTACATTATTTTGAATTTTATGATCCGTTGTCTGATTGCTAGGATATTTAATTGTTGAATTAGAGAAAAGACAGAATAGCTTGTCAGCATCTGCGTGGTAATATGTACGTATTTTATGTATAAATATGTTGGTGGCAGCTTGTTCAATCAATCAGAGTGTTCCAGCCCTCTGCTGGGCACTTCCCTGTCCCGATACGTGCTACAGTATCCTGCCTTCCGCCTTTCACTTCTGTTCACCTTTCACTAATAATATTGTTTAATATTGAATCTATAATAGGTTCATTAAATAACTCAAAGTAGGTTAACATAACGTTAAGTTTTATTTCTGGAAAATGAAAACTAATGTAAGGGGCAGAGCGCACAAGTGTTCATTTGCATAAGAGGACTACCCTAAGTGGCCACTGCTGTGCTACATTTTTCTTAATTTATGAAGGACGTAATCAATACAAAAGGACAGAATGCCGATATCTATTCCTGCAACCTTCGCCTTTTTAGCCCAAGTAATAACGTTTCGCCCAAAAAGCTACTCTGGCTTCACTATTCACAATAATAACAATATTTTAGGACACGGGTAGACACACACACCTATTGTTTATTTACTTGTGCAGACCTACGCAGACAGGCATACTCATGCATACAAATATTTGTAACTACTGAGCTCCAGATATTCAATTCAATCCTACGGCGGCGGTGCGTACCCTCCTTTGCTAACTGTCGGTACGTACAAGCTTAAGTAAAGAATCGAACCTGTGACTCCTGAAGTTAGGTCGCCGTGCCATATAGTTTGTCAAACAAAATATTATTACGTATAGCGTTATGTATTGCCCCGAGTGCATCAATGGGCACATTAAAGCGACGCGCTATAAATCGTAAATAACTTCACCGAGGTGCACATAGTATAATCTAATGTTTCACTGCGCGTTGCTACGAACTAATATTGCAATCGATTTATGACAGGTATTATTATAACCACACCTCATTTTTGTTGATAACACGCATAATTGATTCTGATTGATTCTATTACCCGACTTCGGCAAAACCATACGGAGGGTTCTTATTTTGACAGACTATGTAGATTCATCTATTCCTTCGTAGCTCGTCAACTACTAATTAGAAGTGAACAAAAAGGTACGTTGAAACGTCTTGTTCGTTCCCTGGTTGTAGGCTATATGACATGTCACTAAGTCTATCGTAGCGCCCTCTAGCGGTCATAAAGTACTGCATTGAAAAATACATTTTCTGATAAATATACCGTATGTTTTGATAAAATGAAAAAACTTAATTAGCATATTTCAAATATGTATATTAGTTATTAGCTGTTGCTTGTCCCAAGTTAATGTTAAACTAAAACCCGACTACATCACAGAAATATAACGCTCTAAAAACTATCTATTTAATTATTAAATCTAATTAAAAATAATAATAATAATATTACAATTTAATTTTCTAGTTTTAAATCGATTTGATAAAAGTAAGCATTAATACCACTCACTTTTTTAATTATACCGTAAAATTTCGAGGATGATCTTCTACTAACTTTAATAAAACAATATATTTTAGACAAGAATAGCTTACGATCACGGCTATGCGTGATACTTTCTTGTTTAATGCCTTTTAGAGCGCCTTGTTTTCAGTACTCGCGTAATTAAATTTTAGTTTAGTTAGTAGGTAAAAAGGAACGACAATGTTTTTCACAAATCTGTGCGCCTAGGGTGCCGTTTTTATATTCGAATTTCAGAAGTTGAACGGTTCAAACTGGCGCAATACCTATTTCATCAATTATTTATGATTCATAATAACAAATAAGTGAATAATTTTATGCAAAATTATACTCTGGTTTGTCGCCTCTTAATTATTTTATCCAAAGCTCGCATTTTGACTAAGATCCACTCTCCTATTTCCTTGTTTCACGGTTTGGTTAACTTTGGTTGTTACGGGAAAGACTACCGTCGGTCTCCTAACGGGCTGCACATGCTAATTGTATGGACATACGTATATTGCATTAACTAAATAATTACATCGATCACGTGAAATTTATCAGGAGGCTGTTTACATTCCTGCCTAACTCAAGCACGTCTATAAGTGCAGCAGTAGACTCCGTGGGCCGCGATTACCATTTCAGTTGATTCCCTTCAGCTCTCTACACTACGTATACACACCATTATCATTATATTTTCTGACTGATTCTTCGCACATATGCTAGACAGGTACTCCACTCTATTTTACAGCTGACCGTACGTACATTAAACCTTTACGGCCTATTCAGGCCTATTTCGAGTGCATCTAGTCACAGTCGGACCCTCCAGCATCACCACCAGTTATTCTTTCGTCAGAATTACAATAGTAATATAAATAAAATATATTCATGCAGACAAATACTTGCACGGAGCAGGAATCGAACCCGCGACCTCTGACATAGTAATCGTCACATATTACCGTACATTCAGATTACCTAACACCGGAGTCTGAATTTTTGTTACTAAATAAACACATAACACAACGTACATGTTATTGTGTCAGAGGTCGCGGTAGCGTGGTGGCGCAGGCGCAGCCCCGCGAGGCGCACAAAGCGCCCGAGACAAACTCACTTAATTAGTAGTTAACAAGCGTCCGAGGCGAGCGCGATAACGCTTCACAGGAGACAGGTTCGATGCCCAGCCACGGCCACGCCGTCATTATTTATGTACATACCTAGCTGGTTAATCAACGCGTTAATAGAAATGTTGTGAAGTCCGCTCACCACGCCTTGTTGTACAACAAGTGGCGAGGGCAAGAACTATACTTACAACATCAGTAATCTCGGTATTTTGTTCAAAGTATAAAATATTATTGAAGGGTTTGAGAATAGGTATATTCGCAATATATATTTTACTGCCTCACAGTAATACACCCTGTTATATATAGTGTACCTATTAGATTTTCCTTACAATAATGCACCTCCACCACCAGAATATCTCTCCGTATCGCCTTTGATAGATTAGTAGAGAATGCCTACGGCAAAAGTCCAATAAATAAATATAAATAATAAATAGGTCTTAAGACTCTTAAAATATTTTCACCCTCTCAACCCCATCCCCATTAATTAATCACGTCTTTAATATGTATTGTAGTACAAACAAATTGCAAACGAGATACATCACATTGACATTTCAAGTAACCCTGTGTCGGGGCAGCCTGTTCAGCCTCAACAAACTTCGCATATCCATCACGTCGTTGATGTAGGCTGCACTAGTTATCACAATTTATTTATGAAGGTCAAACTGAAACCCTACAAAGCATGCACCCTTCGCGCACAACAACAACCCTTTGAGTCGAGTCCTTTTCTACTCCATCTGGATCGAATTGAACCCCAAATATTGGGGTACACTTCAATTAGAGAATATTCTGTTGTGCACTTTACACTCTGCAAAGTTAAATGAAAAAGTTTCGCCCTAAAGGGAATTCCCTCGGGAGCTTGTAGTCGTGTAGTGGCTACATGGGTGACTGACTGGCGAACAATTAATTGGCTACATGACAGAGCCACGGTTCGAACGGTCACACACGCACCGTGTGATGGGCACACAGCAACTGAACCAATACATACCAACGTTTGGAATTAATTATTAATAATATGAAATATATTAAAATTAAAAGGAAATGATGTGTCTACATATGTGACAGGTGGACTTACTGATATTTACTTTTAGTCCTGTTTAAATATTATAGCCAATTACTGGCCCATTTTATGTGATGTGTTTAGTCTGAAATATGTTAGAATTTGGAGACATAAGTGCCCACATAAACGGGGTTTAAGGGTTGCATTCTTCTGTTAGTCATTGTTCGCCTTCATGTGCTTGGTGTGTACCTGACATTGCAGAAGTGCATACACTTGCGAACTTAGCTAGAACGACACCAAGTTGTATCACTCGCGATGATATCGCTCTGCTTACGTTGAGCGCCACATTTCACCATCTATCTTGACGATATCAAAGTTTTAGGGTAACATATCATAATAACCTCTGTCAGTTTTATACCAGAGACAAACGCTATGAGCCGGGCATAATTAACATACAAGCGAGCTACCACAAAGGTGCCAAGAATAAGTGTGCAACCCTTCTCATCCTTGGTTCATTACTTAATAATATATTGTGTTGTGATGGAGTCCCTATCCAACCACTCTAATCCGAATGTTTATTATTTGTCCACGGCGCGACTGCCCGTGCGTTATACCTCACAATAATATGCCATAATTATTAGATATTGAGTCAGACGTTTATTTGTCCATCGAATAAATGAAATATATCATAATTATTATAACTAAGCGTATATTTGGGGCGAATGCAAATGGTTTTATAAAAATATAAAATAAAATAGTATAATTATGTCAATGGGAGCTTAGATATGTTTTTACAAAACAATGGGCAGACACTGGACGTACTGTTAGTGTAGTTTTCTTACAGCTAGACTCGACGGAAAAGTAAATATGTAGAAAGAAAGAAAAAAATACTTTTTCTAAGATATTTTTACTTAATTGCTCAGAAACTGCTCAACAAATAAAATAAACCATTGATTGCCAAATCGAGGATAATAACGTATTGAACTTCAATGTTAGAGTGCGCGTTTAATTACATCGTCAACCATTTTGTCTAATGACAACTAATTTAGAATTTTAAAGATAATGTTAGAGTCCATTTACTAAACAGCGAGCGCTACGTCTGTACAAGTCGTTGGTCTAGACTCCGCGTGGAGTGTATTATTAACTTGATACAGATGGGTGTTGCAGATATCAAAAATTCAACACTTTTAAGCGGTATTGACCTACTTTATAAGGGATTTCTCCATATGTACTACGGCGCAGTATTTCGTTCGTTCCTAAGTTGACCGTTTACCATGTGGCCAAGTTCACCGTTGCCGTCTAAGGGCACAAAAAACTGTGGTGATTGTTGTAATGTTTCTACTAACAGATAACGTGTCCGCGGTGCGTTACTGTTACCTACAAATTAATTTACACGTTATTTCGTGTTCTGCCGCCTGCCTCACCTACCGGGCTGTTAGGCGAACATCCATTATTTTCACACATACACATTTGACTCTTATGATTGTTGTAAATAACAGATTTAGACAGCTGAATTAGTTTTATGAATTATACAGAACGCCGACACTTCGGCAGTACATAGTGTAGACAGTACACAGTGGGTACGCACGCATATTGTTCTATGTCGAGACGCCGAAATTTCACATTGAAAGTACACACTGCTCTTAAGCGCACAACCTTCCCATGCAAATGTGTAATACGCTTTATTGCATCACCACATTATTATTGTACTGAATCATGGATACATATTATTTTAATGAGTTATCGTTTTTTATGCGCGCTCACAAACACAAGTGAAATAAATCCGTGTCCCGGTTTGCTGACGCGCACGGTTCATTTGGTCTGAGATCACTACGACTATAATTTATTTTCGAATTGTAATAGAGCTACTAGGCCTCGGTTATATCGTGTGACTTGGCGGTCGAGCCTCCGATAGTATTATACTCGTAATACAGTCGATTGCAACGTTTGGGGTCGCAGGTTCGTTTCCAGTATAGTGTCTACTTAGATATCTTGGTCTAGTGTATAACTTAATGAACGATGGACAATTGAAATATTTAGGCAACGCATATGTAATAAATATAGGTAGATTGGGTCAGACCCCAATTTTACATTCATTTGCGATAATTCTCATTAATATTTTTAAAACGTAGCACAACTTCTCCATCTTGAGGACTTGGGGATTATTGAACAACTGGATATAAATAGTGATCAGCAGTCCACCTGAGATCATAATAAACCGCGAGCTGGTACCGTTGCTGGCGCCAGTTTTGGATACGTATGTTGGGTATTAGATGCACTTCTGGTCATAGTCCACTCACAATGTTGCGGGGCCCTGGACTACTGTTTCCACGATGGCCAGACGGGTTGGTGTAGGGTTTTATTTCGAGTTTTCCCTCTATGGCAGTCGACATCTTCCTGTTTCACCTAGCATCAAATGCTTACTCAAAAATTGGTGCCAGCTCTCAGACTATAATTTAAAATTGCATATTTCAGATGTTATTGACATGAACCATCCATCTGTTGAACTGGCAGTTTTTCACGTGAAGCCTGTAGGTATCCATATTGTTACCTAATAGTTGGTGTCAGATAAACAGAAAGACAAACACTGCTTAAAAGTTGATGTTAATATTAGTATGAGTGTTCCAACAAAACCAATTACGTTACATAAATGTTATATAAGGACGTGACCATCTCAAAACCTCACGTTTCCGTCTCCTCGCGAAGGCAGCGGTGGCTCTTACACAACTGTAGCGACCGCAGCGGTTGACTCACGGATCTTATAATGCTGGGTACACACCGACCAGCTGTAGGTGAACATGTAATAATGTCTATAATATATAGTCGAGACAATAATACAATAACTGCAGTACTAAGTACATACGTATACGGGTCTGAGCTGTAAAGTCTTACACAGAAGCAGCGTGCGCTCCTTCTTAGATGAATACCGGTAATTATCTTCTTGAATAACCTAATTCAATTACCATATAATCTAATGAAAAACGAAACAATCTATCACTATTGCCGTATTTTACATATATTGCGGCATCCCGTTGAACCCTTGTTTGCTTATGTCGTGTCTCAATTACAAACAGGCTCAGATTTACCTTGATACGTGCATCTGTTGGTTATGCATTGATATACTTTCCTTAATCTGTAAAGTCATAAAAAAATAAACGACTTTTGGTTTGCAATTGCTTTTCGCATACCTACATTATTGGTTACAATAAAGTGAAGGCGCTATTTACAGGAATACAGGTTAAACGTCTAGTTAAGTGGCAGATGCGAATACCAGACGCATATTATTGAAGTACATACATACCATATGCTCACGTCCGTAATCCCCGAAGGGGTAGAGGTGTATTGATGTATTTCGCCAACTATGATTTTCGGTCCAACGTAAAAGGGAACGAGCCCATTGCCACCAATCGGGCACTTTATAAAAAAGGGGTATGCCTAAAAGAAATTAACCTATAAAATATGAACCACACCTATGTATATCATGTCAATTAAAAACTGTTTTCAATTATCAATTTATATAAATGAATTATACTCCAATAGTTGTAAATAAAGTTCACCAAAATAAATATTTACCAAATGTGAACTAAACAGAATACACAAATTTACTCGTAATTCAATAAAGTATAAACCCTTATTAAGGAATAAAAACTAAACTACACTGTGTATTAGAAACCAAATAGTTCAAAAAAGGTTAATAATTAATGTAGGTAAGTCAAAACAACAACAACAACAAATGAATGATTTTTTTTAAATATCTTATGTAATTTTACACATTGAGCGATACTGATTTCTTATCGGTTCAAAGTTTAACAATTTCTTAAAAAAATAGTTACTATCGAAACGTAATAATCGTCTTCCACCAGTAGCTACACAATACATACGCGACTGTATATGTATAATGTATATCATGACTTCAGTTCGCTATCAAGAATCCTGCGCTCGTATATTGTTATATCTCATTACTAGAAGCGAGCACTTCTTGCATATATTATGCATAATTATTTTTTGTGTAGGTACCTAGCTATGTAGATATCTCGGCAACAACTCTAGCGATTTGAATACATTATTGTATAACTAAGATAAGATTAGATAAATTTATTTGTGCAAACATGTGTACGGAAGATAGTACAATATAAAAATACAAATTATGAAAATTAAATTTATAAACTTCACTTAACTGATATTTTATATTGGTCATGGGTCATTCGCTACACTTCAGTAGAGCGCATACCGCGTTGATGTCGCTTATCGCAAATTCTATTCCAAAATTAAATACAAAAAAGTGTAACAAACTGACAGATAAACCTACTTACTTTCACATTCATAATATTAGTATGGATTAAAATTAAAACTATGCAAAGAATAATCAAACCATATCGGTATAATCATGTCGTGTTCGAGTACCGTCACCATCTCAATCGCGATGGCAGGACGTTGCCACTGCAGCAGCGTGGCGCCGCGCGGTGCCTCCGTGCTCAGGCCGCGTGACGTGTCACCGTGCGTGCGTGACACCCGGACATTCGAGACGACTCTCGCGTCACGTGGTCTAGTGTCTAGTTGTGACGGCGGGTCAGGTGTCTTAGTGATATCTTTGGGATCTCGACCGGTCTGAGGAAATGGCGACACCTATATCAAATATTTTTTATTTGGTTTCAAGTGATAAAGGCAACAACTGGACACTGGTTGTCCCTAAGAAACATTAAGCCCAGGACCTCTCTCATGTTATGACGTAGCGAGACGAATTGATTTATTACGGAACATGTACAGAATGAGCCAAGCAAACTTATAGGAGTAAAAAAATGAAATATAATATGAAATTTATACTATAATTGTTCCTAATCTGTGTTACTGTTCAAGTTTTTCTGTAAGAATGAAATAAATAAATGAATGGCATTTTGTTATCGGTTTCGTAACGGCTACTGCACTTGGCGACGCTCAAGGTCACTTGGCACACATGGTGCAGTAGCGTACTGCTCACCTGCCCACCGCTTGTTTTTTTATGATCCATTATAACCGTAGTTATAAACATTATGGTTCAGTCAACATTCGGACGAGTCCACTTATTTGAATACTTTCATTATCGTTCCCTCGCTTCGGAGTGCATTCGGTGCAATATTTTACTTGTTGATATAGTTTGAAGATAAAATCATTGTACCTAATTTCTGGTGATTAGATTATGATGTATTTGCGTGCAGACTTTCTGACACTTATTGCCTTGGTGAATGTTTCTCGTTTCTTTAGTCAGATCCGAAATTATTGATCCTACTTTTTTGTACTACTAAGTGATGAGACGTGGTGCTTTGGTCTCGCAGCGACTCCACCCCACATCCTGCACACTCGACCAGACTTTAATACACAATTGAATATTCTCAGTGTCTAACTAGGTACTTATTATTTAACAATAATATTTGTAAATGTTTGCATTGAACTAAACTCTCACTCGCACAATTGATATAATTCGTAAATTGTTTACACGGGTTCATTCATAACGATGATGAAAAGACAGCATCAAACAATTTTAGTATTGAATGTACCTACTATATGCTACGAATACTCGCGAGTAAGTGTAGAGCGTAGGGCCAACTACGGCATTCATTCTAGTAACTCTCGCTACAGCAGCTCGTACTACGGTGCATATATGTATTATTTCAGTACATAAAGGCTCCTTGTGAACTGGCTCCAATCCATCATTTAGTACAGGTCACACAGTTAGAACCGTTTAGGCACCGTGGTCCGCCGGCTAGGAGAGGAGGGCGCGCCGTCGCGTAGTATCGTGGTGTTAACAGTCAAGGCGACTTGCAGTTATCCTGTCCCACAGCTGAGCGCGGAGTGCGGAGCGGCGGAGCCTCCACAACACGTGTGTGAACTTGTGCCACCAACTACCGATCGATGCCAAATGTCGGCCGAATGTTGGCGCCCAATCTGGGACAAATGTTGGCTGCGACGTCACCCCGAGGGAGGTGCGCCGCCGGCGAGGGCGGGTGGGGGACGTAAGCAATTAACCACGGCCGGTCATCGACCCCGCAGTACTCGCCCGTCCTGTGCGTACCGATACAGATGCGTGTTATTGTTGACAGATCGATGCGTGACGTCACACGCAGCCTCCATTCATGAACACTTCGCTAATACGGTGATCTTCGATTTTATTAACCAACTAAATAACTGATGTGCCTTAACTTTGAGTTCTTGAGGCTGGTCTACTTGACTACCTTTCGGTAGTCCAAGCACCACCTCATGAGTAGACTCGCCTTTCTAAATAAACTTTGACTACGGATAACATACTCATACCCTGTTCAAAAATGTTTACTCTTGCTCTAAAATGCACTATAATGTAAGTAAACGCTTGACCGTCCCAGTTCGGCGTCGTAATCGGGTGTGATATAAGGTGCTGAGACGGAAAATTGCCTCTCAGCAACCCTCTACGAGGCGGTGGCACTCGCGTCGTGGAATCTAAACTCATTTGAGACGCCTCGAGTGTCAGTCTAAACGAAATACGCGAGGTGTAGTCAACAGACTGACTGCAGTGCACTGAGCCAGTGGTCAGCGTGCCCTAGCACGGCCCTGGTGTGTCTTGTAAATAGCACAGTCACAAATTACCTTGGCATACCCGTACACCATAAAACCCAGGTAATCTGTACGTACCTAGTGATAATATTAATATAATCATTCTGTCTATAATTGAATGATAAATTCGTAAAAAGATATATTATTTATTAGTGATTTATTATCTAACAATAAATCTCAATAAATCAATAAAATAAAAAAATAACAATAAACCTCGGAGAGCACGTTAAGCCGTCGTCGGTCCCGGTTGCCATACAAACATCTATGGCAGTCGTTACGGGTAGTTGGAGCCCTCAAAAGTCCAACTAGCCTAACTTGGAACTTCGATATCGCCATTAGTCATTAGACCATTGGTTGTGGAGGTCAGATGGCAGTCGCTTCACGGAAAATATCGAAGTTCAGCCGCATCACAGTTAAACTGGAAAGCCGACCCCAACTGAGTTGGGAAAAAGGTTCAGGAAATGATGATATTATCTAACAAGACGCCTGCTAGGAATATTTCTTACATCTTAAACTAATTAAGGTTACCTGGGTATTTGGTATATTTAGTTACGGCGAATGTTGATTAAGTGGCTACTAATATTATATATTTCGCGCACTTCTAACAGTCAAATAAACCAAATTTTAAGAATGCGCATGTCATTCTTAGTTCTGCACATTATTTAAAACAGTTGTGTGATCCCCCAAGTAGTGATCGCAGAATGAATGCCTCCCTTAGCAATACAAATGATATGATGACGTCTCTGAGGCTGGTTTCCACATGACACCTATAACACGATATCATCATATTGTACAATTACAAGAGATCAGACGAAAAAAAACAAAAATTGACTGCATTATCAACATCTAACTCATGTATACGGGATGATCTTCGTTCTTCGATCTGAGATCTAGAGTTTTCTTTTTCTATTCTGTGATCGTTCGTGTTAGGATTATGTAAATTTTCTTAAGACAAAGACTTACACCGGGATGTGTTGCGTTTCTAGCTGTACAACGTTTGAACTTCGGTTAATTTCTTACTCCTTACACCTGGAGCCAAGCCTATTATTGTCTACTGAGTACGAACCAGACGACGTGCCGTAAAAAAATTCATACCAAGAAAGGTCGCGTTCTTTACTCGATTGTGAAGTCGAACCCAGATCCTTACCGTACAACCACACCTCAAATTCAGTTATGTACTAACATTCCTTAAAAATTGTATATCATTATCTACTATCACGTTAAGATATTTTTCTTTAAATAACTAAAGGTGCGAATAGAAGAATAAATTGGTTAATTGTAAATTACTTTTCGAATCGCGTGTCACTCGCCAGCGTGTGAATATTATGCATAATGACGTTTATTTTGAATAACGTATTATATAAAAAATAATTAATCAAAGGCGGTAGGTGTTGAAGAGCTCTCACGCGCAACAGTACTGTGCTCTTCGCTTGACACACGCGTCAAACAGTACTAATAAACTTAGTAGAGTCGCTTTTAACACATAAAAATCCTCCATGCCTTCTTAAAATTAAAAGTAATCTTCATTGTGTCACAAAATAATTTCATTACGGCAAAACTATTACATTGAGCACATTGTTATGTTATTGAGATTAAGGTTTTGGCCGAGGCACCACGCCCCATCCACATGATCTGAGTGGTGCAAACGAATACGAGTAGTTGCCACTCAACAATCTCATGTACTTACCTATAGTACTGACCTCTGAGAGTGACAGGTTGGTTCTAATAACGTGTATAGAAGGCCAACCCATCTTTGATATACCTAGTCTAGTGACTATATCAAAGATTCACAATGATTCAGGTGTTATAATTATTTCCTAATCGTTAAAATAAACAATAAAGCCCAATATTAGACGACCAAGTTTCAAATGATTTCTTTGTTTGGCCAGTCCATTGGCTTTTGACGTGACAACGAGTGCCCGGCGTGTGGAACTAGACTTCCATTTAAATGTAAATATGATTTTCTAATAAAAAGTTGTGATTTCTAATAAAACGTTGTGCGCATATTCATGCTTTTCTAGTCGTCATGCTCGTTGACAGTTAACATGAGATGTCACACTGCTGCTTGTGTGCAGTGCTAAACATGCACCTACACTGGCATGACGGCGACGCGCGATAGGAATCGATCACACACAAGGGAGACTATTCGGTTATTAATTAATTGTTGCACTTGTGCGTGGGTCCTTCGCACTCGCTCGCCGGCGAGTGTTGCCGTCGCCACTTCTCATTAGCACCTTTGCGTTTATAATTGCGTACCTCATTCTGGGAACACATTTTTGATGGCGACAATTACATATTTATTGCGTTCATGTGCTATTTTCGTAATGTTATTGCTCATTGTGTCTGAGCCCGCGGTGGCCACTCAACGTTCCTGTACAATCTAAACATTCTAATATAACTAGGTGATATAACAGTGACGTTAGTAAGCTGTAAGAAGATAGTTAGCCACGTAGACGAAGAATGTGCATTGCAAGCACAATCTACGCGTACTATCACATTGCCTTTCATTCAATCAATCATCAATTAGTTCACTGCTGGACTTACACCTCACCCAATATGCACTATTGCTTCCGATCCTCAGCCTTCCGCATTTTCATCTTCCGCAGTTATTCATTATAATAATTTTATGACCTAATAGATCGTAAGTTGAGCGGTATACCAACTTGCTAAAACATGACCACTTTCAACAAGTTACTGACGTCAGGAGGATCCGGCGCTAAATTGTTTTTTAACGATATCGTAACCGGAGCCTTCAGGCTTCCCCCAACACTTGAGCCAAGTTATTTCTTTGAATATCTCGCTTGTGGTATATTAACAGACCGTTAGATTACAATAATATTGAAAGGTTGGGGTGTGGAGTTCGAGGCCGCCCTCGTTCCTTTCAAATTGGATTTAAACATTGTGAATTACCTTTCTTTGATTCGCGGGTTAGCCAAATGGGGACGATTTATGGAGTAGCGGGGTCCGGTCCCGGGGGAGGCTCGGCAGTGGCGCGGCGCGGGCCCGGCGCGGTAATTCACGCGCGCGATTTACTGCGCGTCCCGTGAGCGATGCCGACCCCCGCTTTAAATAGAAGCCGGAGTCATTTAGTCCGTGCGCCCGGCTTCGCCCGCCGTGGGTCGCGGCGGAGCGCGTTAATGCGATCCTATCTTTTAAATCTTTCGGAGAAATAAACGGCAGGTTTCATGTCGGAGAACAAAAACCCACGAATTTGTGCGGACCGTGGGCGATATCGATCGTACGTAATGTGATGGAGCCGCTCGCTACTTTCGAAACAATTTGAGGTTACAGTAGTTTAGAGCAACGGTTCATTTGATTAACTTTACAGTTAGTGTTCAGCGCCCGCCGCCGAGTCCTTCCGCCGCGCGGGTGGCGCACGACTGCGCCCCCTCTCCTACTAAACCTTTGTTCTGCTAATATTTTGTACAAATAACATGTTAGTATGGCGTCCGCGTTCGTCTTCGATTCGTTGCACTTCAATTTACTAGTTATCTTCTGAATATCATGAGCAACAGGCCAGATCTAAACGGAACTGTAAGTAGGTATAAGTTGCTCTGCTGGTCATAAAAGACTGAATGCATAATTAAAAATAATTTTATAAAGTACCTATTATCTGAGTTTTAACTCGAGGCAGTATTTACAGTTTGTCGCGCGTATCATTGCCGATGCGCCCGCGCACCGATCGCTATCGCCGCTTCCCTCCTCCCCGGCCCCGGTGGCGCACACGCAACGCAATTACCACGTAATTATGTCTC
Source organism: Pelosia muscerda (assembly GCA_963691645.1). Taxonomy (NCBI): domain Eukaryota; kingdom Metazoa; phylum Arthropoda; class Insecta; order Lepidoptera; family Erebidae; genus Pelosia; species Pelosia muscerda. Next base: position 18,894,440 of record OY829106.1, read on the forward strand.
GAAGATGAGCCCGCTAGCGCACTGTGTACACACTGGCCACATTATTTATTACCTCACATGCACGATGTTTAATGGCTGCTTGTCTCATACCAATTCTATCGCACCCTGTATGCTAATACCTACATTCCTTGATCATGATACGAACAGATCGATTTAGCAAAATATTGATTGTAACAATGGCTATGTGCACCATTAATATTGCGAGTCATCGTTATCACGCGTTAGTCCTGATTGCATCCTAAGCTTGTACCTACCTTGGAGATCGGCGATCGCTCAACTACAGCACTCTCTATCGTGGTTTGGCTTATGCTGACCGCGACTGCCGTCTGATCCCCTAAGTCCTACGCGGCAAGCCTGCACCAGAGCCTCGGCCGTCCATCGTCTGGTCCGAAAATATTGCTAGTTTTTGTTTTATTACTTGTAATATCAAACAGAGTTGTATGAAAATGTCCTCTATATAAATGACTTTCCACAAGCTTATTATGCGGTCCGTGGCCGCGTGGGCGGGTCCTAGTCTGAATAAATTCACCTGAATGTAATTTGCAACTGGTTTGTATCAAAAATGGCGGGCACAATTAGTAGTAGGTGTTAATGGGCCAGTTTCGCATATTTACTCAATAGACTGTGGGGTAATTTATATTACGAATAAATTAATGCAATAAATACTTAACGAATGTACGTTACTTCAAAAGCAACAGTGCGCCAATGGTTCTGTTGGTGTGTGCGCACGAGAGGATCATTTCATACAAGTTTTCCACTCACGGTCTCTAAAACGTCATCGGTCTGAAAAACATACAAAGGTTTCTTTATACCATGAAAATTGGTTACCGTGCCCTGCACCAGGGGCGTCACACTCGTGATGAACCCTGTAAGAACCTTTCGATGCCCTCCTTGAAGAACCTCATATTTCAGTAGAGAGTTCATTTCACCAGTTCACCTAGGTCGACCAAAATGGTACATTGATTATAAGTCCGTTTCGTTCATTTGCTCAATGTGCACGAACCAAATGTTCAACATAGAGATCTTCCACCACAAGATTCCCTTATCACGCTGTGAGCGTAAATCTATATAAAAATAATACTAAGGTGTATATGACGAGAGCCGTGACATAAACAGAGCTGGTCGGCTCATAGATCAGCTGTCGCTGGCGGTCCCGCGGGGCTCGTAACACCGGCCTAAGGATGGCCCGCGAGGGTACGCCACTCGCCGGCCACGCGCCCGCCAGCGGCACGTCACTAGATCAAAACTTTACTAGGTACTCGTTAAACACCATACAGGCAAAGCTACTACGTTAGTATTTCAGCCGTGTTAGATTAACGTCTAGACATGTTCGCATATATGAGGCAAAGGCAAGGGCCATAAGATGCTCAGGTAATCGCAGGTATGGTAGGTTAACGAAGATGCAGTCATAAGACTCCTAGCTTGAGAACCAAGATCTTCAAAACCCAAGTCAATGTCACCTGTTTAGGGATGAAGCTCCGGCGCAGGATTTTTTCCAAACGGCAGTCGCCTCTGTACAAGACAAAATACAGAAATATGGCAATAAGGATTACGAAAACATACATCGGTGTTTGACACGTTAGGCTGGATGCGAACGAACCAGACGTGAGAAATCAATAAAATTATTCTGAATGTAACTTTATACGCATTGTGTTTATTTGGTACCGAGCCCCTCTCATCGAACTCCGACGTTTATCTTTCAAATAAGTCGAACTTCACAAACGCACCTACGCGAGGGTGGAATGAGGATCGTTTTTCAAATAAACAGAGCCTCTGGACCGTCTATTAATGCCGAGCTCTATCTGTGGGTACGTAATTGTGGAGCTTTTATGAAAGTTGCCGTCGCGCGGGGCGACGTCCCCAGACTCCGTCGGCCGCGCCGCGCAGTAGATCGATTCGTGTGTAGTGACTAGTGAGTCTAGATGTTGCACACTATGTTGTGCTTGTATGTGCACTATGTGCGGCTCACCCACTGAAGTAACCATGCCGCCGCTCATGGCGGGTGGCGACGCGTCCACTGCGGACTGCGGCCCGTCTGCTCTTGAATGTAATTATTACAAATTGTAGCTTTATTATTAATTGCACCACGTTGGTTACTTGCGAACCTCCTGGAGTTTAATAATAATCTCAGGTTGAAAAGAAATTAATAGGAGGATAGAATACATAATAAATAATTAGAAAGATTGTAAACAACATTCTACAGGACATGTCCAATTCACATATGTACGTCTTATTTACGATGAATATAGCTATCGGTGTCGGTGCCAGCCGTAACCGCTTTGAATCTATTGTATATATAACAAATAGGGTAAACAAAAGTCATCGGACTTTCCTTATAAATATGTCGCAACTAAGCCCCAACATATAAATTAATATGTCTAGTTCAATATTATTTCGTGAGCCGATGTGAAGTAGGTAGAGGTACTACTACGCAACAAATGCAAGCAAAAATCACGGTTTGGGGTCAGCAATCGATTATTACTGTAATAGCACAGGTAATAGTCGGCCGGTAGTCGTCGTGTTGACCCCACAATTTCGAATTCATATTAGGAGAATAATTCGGCGGTCGATTGGAGTCTATTATCTATGGGCATTAGGCACGTGTACCTGAGCCTGCTACCGCGGGTCCGCCCACGCGCGCTGACCGTAATCATTGTAATGGCGATGATTTCGCAACGGTCAGCGCACAATGCGCCACAATAGGGCAGCTGCGCACCGCGCGCATTGTCACTCGTAGGACAAGGGACACGGGACGAGGCGGCCGTTGGCGTAGGAGGCTGCGCGAGGCACGAGGGCCGCCCTCGTCAGTCCTAAGGTCAAGTGACGGACGGACCCACAACACCGTCTATCTGATATTCTCTTTCCAAAGTAGAAGGTTCAAGCCCAAGCTGAGACAAAATGATCTTACAAGTCTACTGTTGTATTCAAAGCATAATGATGAATAGTCTTGAGTGCTCTGATTCACTAAACTTACCCTGTGATGAATGGTGGCGGGTGTGTGTAACTGTAGTGTGTACTATAACAGTGTGATGCATCACCTCGCTCGCAGTAGGTCAGCTTCACTCACGACTAATGGTGACGTTTGTTGCAGTGTCGGGGCGTGGTGACGTCAGCAGCTACTTCAACACACAGATGGTGCTCGACCTGAACGGTAAGTACCTGCCCACCTTCTCTAAGCTTACTACCGGCCGGGTTCATTAGAATGTTAATACGAGGCTGGGAACCTACACGGACTATATACTTAATAACGTTGTTATGTGCCGGCGACTCCCAAACCAAATGCGTGATTTACCGCTTACTGCGGCGGCTCTCGTCGCCACCGCACCGCGCTGCGGGCGGCAGGCGCGGGCGCAGGCCGGCCGTCACGGTGCGAGACAAAAGGAGGACATAATTAAATTATTTTAGATTCACAGCTGAGAAGGTTTTTGTGCGGCGCGCTGCTGCCGCGCGTTGACACCGGAACATTTCTAATTTTCAAGTGGAATCGTTTTTTATTCGCGTTAATTACGAGATGAATGGCCGTCGGCGCGGCGCGGGGCGTGCTTCACGGCACTCAGCGCGGTATTGTCGCCCAGGCCCCCGCGCCCCGCCCGCCTGCCCCCGCACCCCGCGCTATTATTCAAATCGGACGCGATAAAAAAGACGATAACATCGAGATTTTCCATCTGTCACACTCTGTGCTCGTAACGTTCGGTTTTTGTGAGTCGCCCGCACCCGCGCGCCGGCCGCCAGCGGTCGCGTGGTACTCTCCCTCCGGGGATGCCGCCAACTGGCTGCTACCGAGAAGGCAAGGTTTCCTGAAATTAATGGTATTAGTTTGAAAAAATAAGAACGATGATATATACACTTTACAAAAAGTTTCATAGTATGTAGGAGGATTACCCGCAGAACATCTAGTACATCACATAGGCAATACATATTAGGTATCTTGTCTACAATACAAAATAATTAAATATCTTTACTTGTACACCACTTTGTATTGACAAAAAGTTTTAGCTTAAAAATAGTGAGGTAGTACAATCGGCGACATAATTAGACGAGCTATAATAGTACAGTCCTGCCACAATTGGTGACTGTGTTCCCTTAACATCTTGTACTTCATTCATCGGTGAAAAAACGCGGCGTGGCACTCCGGCCGGCGCGTGAGTCAGCAGCTTCCACGCCGGCCGCCGACTGCTCGCCAGCGCCCGCGTCCCACTGATAGATGTTACCGAATTATTTTCAAATTACACCCGAGTTTGTACCTCGAAATTAGCCGCCGCTACCGAATTACGTGCGCGTACATGTTGTGTGTATGTGTGTGACATGCGCACCTCCACACTCACGGGTCCACGTTTATTTGCTGGGTGGAGGAATTTCAACGCACTACCTGCACAATTTAAACAAACGATTAAGTACCATTTATTCAATATTGCGTCCTAGCGCTGACTAAATACTTTATACGTTTTTCCCAATGCATTTTCATGAGTTTCATAAAGTAGGTAAGTACTAAATGTAATGTATGGCCGCGTTATCCTTATAGCTTAGATTGCTCTTGCATTAAACGATGCCATTTCGTGATCGGAATGAACAAAATGTAATTAATCTTCTACTACGAGCGTGTAATGTTGTCGAAATGGTGGATAGAAATTGTTTCTTTTTGGACGTCTATACCTACTACCTACCTGTAGACTGTAACTGTATCTAACTGTCCAATAGGATAATATTGTTCATGTCGGCACTAGGTAGATAGTACGGTAGTTGAACGAGGTCAAACTCTGCACTATATGAAACATTGACTTCTGGGACTGGCTACGAAAATATACAAACAGAAGGAAAACTAACTCTAAACAAGGAGAGATGTTATCCTGTAATATTTTGGTATTCCCCAGTCGCCGTCGCGTAGGTTACGTACATCGAATAATTGGAACGGAAAATGATGAGGGGCGCGGTCTTACCTCTTTCGGAAATGGAAAAGTCAGAAATTTAACATACAGAGTGGCCGAACCGACATAGTTCTGTATAATTTCCTATGTGAATGCAATCACTTGAAAGTGTCAATACGTCCATAGCGCGCGGTCGCCTGTGGCCCGGGAGCCGGTAGCTACTCTCGCGTTTAGTTAGCTTAGTTTCTTCCATAACATGATTCAGTAACGTTAGTCACAAACTATTTAGGAGGTTGTTCCATTCAGAATTCAAGCAACATTCAATCCGCCCAGGGCGTGGTGCACGCGGCGTTGATGATATTAGGTTTACTCGATTAGCTTCCTCGTGAAGCTCTAGTACTGGCCTCACAGGCCTCATAGGCATACAGGCCTCACAGACCTCACAAGTACACAATTACCTTGAGAGCACAATCACATCAGACAGATCCCATACGCACTACTCGCTCCCAAATGTTTGTAGCTTCTTAGAGTTTGTTGTGTAATGGAAGTTTACAGAGTTATAAATAACAAGTTCCATTTTGCGTTGTGATGTATGACGCGTGACGAGGCGCAGGCACAGGCACACGCACTCCGCTCCTCCCAAACGTCGTACAGTTACCTTCTTACCTTGTAAAGTAGCTAAACCTAAACACCGGCCACGTTTAGAATTTTCCAACATAATTTAAATTTGTAATTATTTCAGATAAGTTTAACGTATCATCTACATATCAAAATTAATTACGTTTTGCATATTATACGTACCTATTACTCATAACATCATTATTTTAATTATAAGTATAATGCGAGTACGCGAAGCAATTATATTTTGACACGAGATTACCTACAGTTTATGACGTTTGGCGTATAATTCATTTTAATTAGTTATCCTCATATCAGACATTTAGTAATAATATAAAGACTAGCTCTTGCAGACCGATGCTATCTGCGCGCGCTGTGTCCCACATGCCTACTGTATGTTCTACTGTGTTCTGATGCTAAATGTTGGTGTACTTGTGGCTTTTCCTTAGCAGCGCACGTGTTTCCTTCTTCCTACAGTCCCGGGTCCTTTAAGTGGGGCGTGCAAAAGCATCAGATGAGGCCGTCAAGTTGAGCGCCACCATTGTAATACTGTTCGTGTTTGTAATCAGGCGAGGTGAAGTCAAATTGACGTGCCATAAATCAAAAAAGAAAAAAAGAGACTTCGTTTGCTTAATGTTCTTTAGACTTCTGGTAATTTAGCCGGATATAAACTAGTATTGTAAAAAGTATGAATAAATTTGAATGAAATAATGTTTGCATACATACATACGTACATAAATACAACTGTGTGGTGAGCAACAAATTAGCTTTAGATAACATTTACTAACTACGTGGTATTCGTTCTTTGAGTTATTATATCTGTACGGTTCGTACTTCTACTAACTTCAACAATACTATTGAGGGAAGAAACCTTCTACAGAAATTGTAAGAATTTTATTTTACGCACACATAATATATTTTTATGGCTCAAGCTATAACGGAACAGCCGCAATGCACTCCTGCTGCGTTTAACTTAATCATATTGTATAATTTAATTAAGTCTTGTGCCTCACTCGTCGCTATTATAATAATATGTGACAGTCCCAAGGCGCCGCATGGAGAAGTGTGAATTTGCAATAATACTCTACTCTTGTTCTTGGTTGTATCTCAAAATGATCAAATTTTCGTCGCTGTGTCCAGATGCACAGAGCGCGCTTCATTGTGACTAAGCTAGAGCCGTGCTCTTGTGGGTTGCGGGTGGAATACTCGCCGTTGTACTCTTCACTCTGTCAATCCTTTGATCTCCCAACAAGACCAGACTTATTTATATCTAACACAAATATATAAATCTTACTCAGCAACAATTGTACAAAATGAACCTTGTACAAAATGAAATTAATTTATCTATTTAAATTAAATTCTACGTATACAAGAATGGTGAAGTTTTAAACACGACACATGTGGAATATTAAAGTTTAAATTGTGAGTTCCATAGCAATGGACTTGGAAATAGACATTTTATAATTTGTAATCAAAATTCTATAAATTCTGAGAGTTATCTAACCGGTATGGCACTATCAACTTGGATTCCAATACGTTATATTCATCGACGTGCAAGGGCGCGAGGGCACGTGGTGCTGCCTGCTTCAATGAATCTGTTTGAAGGCCAGGTTAACGCGCTGCTTAATTACTTCACATTAATATTTGTAATTAGCATATTACAACCATTGCCAGCGCGCCGCTACCGACGCCGACTAGCGCTCTGGCCAGCCCCTCATCTATTCTTGAACGTCGAATGTAACTTGCGCAATGGATAGTGGATATCATATTCAAATGTTTGCCGCTTTGTGTGGACTGCCCAGAAATATCAATAAAATCGTTTCAAGCTCAGAAGTCGCTGTTATCAGTTACAAACGCGACTCTGGTCGACGACTCTGACACGCGCTAAGTGAGCGCTAAATATTCATGTGAAAGCAGTTGGGGATTACTTGTCCCAGATCTAATTCGCAAAATGCTGATGGAAAAGAAATTGTATACTGAATTTCAAATACGAAACACGGCACACAACGTGTTCGCATTTTAAGTTGTTGTTTTAACATCGTGTTACTTAAACAACTTATCTCGACCGTTAAAAAAAAACGCTTGTACTCATCAACATATTCTATTATTTCTTGACTCTCATTCAAATCTCCCTAATTATAATTACGCTGTTATGAATTAGCATTGTGTCCGTTACTCATTTAAATTGTTAAAATGTTCTCAGAATACACTTTGTTCATTAACTTCATTATTTGAAGGTTTTCAATAGCAAAAGGCGCACTCGGACTTGTTCTACAACATACTTACTCATGCTAATTTTTGACCGCAATAACATGCGCATCTACATTGTTGGGTCACTAACAGTACCTACACCGCGAGGTCAGGGTTGGCACACGCCTTCCGTCCTTATCTAAGAGTCAGCCCTTTGCTATCAGGAGTGCTTACCCACGTTACGAGCGTCTTCTATCATTAAACTGTTCATACAAGTCCACCAGCCTTGATCGCTTCTACCAAATTATTTATTCATCAAACATAAACATATATGTTCTGTGTATGATTTACGAACCACGACCCTCAACCCTACTTAAATAGATCTTCATTGTATCAGAGCGTGTTCGTGCCACGTACTGACATTATATATCTAACAAACCACACCTGTCGCATATTTGTATTATTTTTCGATCAATTTAAGATCAGCTTCATGATCAATTATGGAGTCAAAAATTTCTGGCGTTCGTCGGCACTCGCAGCACAGAGCTGCCGCATGGCCTGGCATTTGACCGTTGGCTTGCTAGGTCGGGAGTAGCAGGCCCGTCCTGAACGATTACAGTAGTGCAGTTGCATGTTACGTATTGTGTTTGCTGCACAACGCGCGGTTTGCATACTAACGTTGTTAACACGATCTCTCGCGCCTGCTCAGTAACAAGTGTAGAGTCTCACAACCAACATTATCTATGTTATCTTATACTAACGGCCACCTTGAGTGTGCCAAAATTGATAATTATTCAACAAAAGTCACAATTTTGACTTAGCTATGGCTAGGAAACACTTTTGAGTTGTAAAATAGCTTACACAACCGTACCAAGTACACCACGCTTGGCGATAGAGGAACAAAATAAAGATGCTTTAACTTATGCTGTACAACATGTGGCGCCACGAGACTATCGCAGTAAAACGCAATAGGTATAGACATGTCATGTGGCAAGATATTGTCAAAATCAGTTCAAAAGTATTACAGTTATTTTGTGACGAAACAAACGGAAGACCTACCCTATCGTCATGGTGTAGGTGTACTTAGATGAATGTGCGATGGACACTTGAACTAGACAATAACGTAGATGTGGTACATAAACGTATGTGACCAGTTCACGTTAGCGTGTGCGGCTGGCTGAGGCGGGACATGCAGATGTAAGTTAGTGACATTCCACTGACAGCTGGCGCCCGCGCCGTGCGAACCGATTGTTCTCCACTGTTGCAGCGACGCCGGCACCACTTTCTCCGCCACTCCGTACCGTACTTCTAGCCAGCAAGTTCTAGGGAAAGCCTTGATTGGGATTCTAAATTGAGAAATATTGTTTAAACGAGTAGGTCGTGTGTACCGTACGCGGGGCGCATGCGCGGGCCGCCTCATTACGCGCCATCCACGCATCTCATTAACCGCCGCTGTCACCTGTCGGACCACAAAAACCGCAGCGTATCTCTAGTTATGGGCGCGCCGTGTATTTGCTCGCAACGACATGGACTCGTCGCGGATCCGACTTTGCATTATTTGCATGTACTTTTGGGGCAATAACTGTCCGTACCTTACGAAGCGGTACCCACATCCCTCCGTGTGTGTATTTGCATGCGTTCGTCTACCTGCGCATGCGCATCTGCCTGCATTTTTTTTCCGTCGGGCGCGCTAACAACGGCTCTCGCATATTTCTTTCTATTTCCATTAGTTTTTGCCCAGGTAAGACGTGAATAACATTTTTTTTCTGTGAGATTTATTGCAAAACGTGCGTCAGTTTCTCGTAGAGATTACAATAGCGCCATGCTAATGGTGCGAGGGCGACGAGCGACGCGCGAGCCCGCCATCAACCGTCGACGGCCGCAGCAGTGCTGTGTACCAATATTGTTGTAGGTATGTCGAGCACACGACAATCGCTCGAAACCCGGTAAATCGATTAGATTACTTTATACTAATCATATATTCAGATACAAATATCTGTGCTCAACTGTAATCACACCCACGACTTCGTATGTTGCAGTAGAACCACTTGCATTACACTACGCTACGTGTGGGGCGACTTTTAAACTTTGACTAGTTCCATAGCAGTCGTTTCCATAGAAAATAAGTGTAAAACAGGCATAAGACTGTACCCTACCCCACACCAAGAAATCTGGAGAACATTGACAAAGGCAAACTCGGGAGCTACAAAGAATTTTATTGGGTCTCTAATTATTGTAGGTCGCTGTAGGTGTCTATTAGTCGATGGCCTTCTTACCTTACGGCACAACATGCTAGATCTCTTGGAGAACAGTGAGATTGTGTACTCACGGAGGTACAGCGGCACATGACTATGGAGACACGCGGAGGTGCGACAAGGGGCCATGAGTACGCATACATTTATCATTGTACTTATTGTTGTAAAGATCTATTTGGTTTGGTCTCTTTCACTTCCATCAGATAATGAGAAAGTTAAAATTACGTGATTGAATTAAAAATAACAAAGATCATATCGGACCGTTCGTTCAACACTTGTAGAAAGGAACTTTGTGAAATGTTCGAAAAAGCCTTTGTGTTACTCTTGTTCTCAATTCGTTGATTCTACATTTCTAATGTCACTGTCGCTATTAATGCTCCGATGCCGACCACCGGTGTCCTCTATCTCTGCGCTCCTAGAAACCCTGTTTAACATCAGTAACTGGAGGAAGGACAAATTAAGGCACTCTTTTGACTCCACGCGCTGAGCTTAGCATACAACTTGAGTTGCAGAACTATTTACCTACAACAATTGAGCATTGTATGAAATTAACTTGGTTCTTGATAAGACCTTCATAAAAAGAGGAATTAGCGACTCACACTTTAATCCGATTAAAATTTAGTGCATCTTGCCTTGCTCTAATTTGGACATAGCCCTGAGTGCCAATGCCCAATGTTCGTGTTCACTTCACACTCACCTCACAGGTCCATATTGACTTGCATAATTTTTTAGTACTAAACTCTGTGGTCCTAACGGTTTGTTGTCTTAATCATCACTTGTCATATATATTTTAATTTCTAATATATTTTCTGAATTTTCTATTCCTACTGTCGGAACTAACAATGATTTCAACTATTTTTCTCATAATATAATTAGGTCATCAATTCCTCCGCTCCTCCGCTCATCCCCTTCTAACCTAAGAATCCAAGTCGGGTTGCGCTGCTTTTCTTAATGAACCAGAATCTTAATAAACGGTCTGTCCTGTTTCTGGGTGGTTTTAAAAAAATCACGAAGGGTAAAATGAGGAAACCCAGCTTCGGTCTTCCATTGTTTACGACAATAAAATTATTACAAAAGATATTTATGACTAATAATCCGATGATTAGGAGTTTCAAACGTTAGGAATAAAAAAATGATGACAAATAATTATTATGAATCAAAATATTATGATAAACATTTTCGTGCTTTTGAAATTACGACTGCGAAAAATGCACACCCCAGGTCGAGACATAACTGACCTGCTACTCCACGGCAGCGGTCGCCTTGCCCCGGTCAACCATACTAGTTATAGTTAATTTCAACAACGAACCTCCAATTAAAAAAAAACTTTTTATGTTTCTTCATTTTATTGAATTTGTAATGTTACGTGACTGCATTTACGGAATTACCTGTCAATCAACGTTTTATTTCGTGAGATGCGTGTGACGAGGACCGCAAGCTACAAAAAATACACAAAAAAGTAGAGCAACTTTTTTACATATCCATAGAACTTTACCTCTGGGTTAATGGCAACTAAATCACGACGTGCACCGTACATTATATTATTATTATTATTATTATTTATATTACTGCAGTGGTAAACTAGTGTACGGCGTACGGCCGTCGTGAAGCTCGTGCCGCCAGCGACGAAAGCGTCACCGGATCTCCTGACTGTACGTTTACGTATCGCTGCAGAGTAAATGCACTAAAATTTGGTCCGTGAAGATGTGAAGATATCAAGAACGCCGGCCCCTCAGATATGATCGTCGTAATGCATTCTTTGACTACCTATTCGGCGCTCGCATCATCGCCTATACCCGACAGGTAGTCGTGAAGGCCCTATTGTACGAGTGCCCCTGCGCAGTGATTGATACTACGTATTCAGGCGCGGAACAAAAAGCTTCCTGGCAAAAAACTACATGCGAACTGTTCGAACGTATGCAAATCTTTTGTAAGGCGGGCACCGGACTTTCAGCTTTGTGTCTATGTAGATAAAGTTTAGTTTTGATATCGATCATTTGGCAGATCCCACATGCGGTTGGCACCGAGAGCCGGCGTCACCCACATCCTAGGAGCGCTCGTAAATTAGAAGACCGCGATGATCAGTGCGCGGGTAGCGCCGAGCTGTTGTGTTGCCAGTTCCCGGAACACTAAACAACATCACGTGATCGATGAACACTCAAAAAAGTGTTGCCGGAACGGTACGCGCGGGGAATGCCTCGCGCCGTGTATTTGCATGAGGATCGTTAAAATGTGACGTAATTACCATCAGGGAGCCATTAAAGCATGCTCGTTAGTTTCGTAATAAATTCTATTTGAAATATATAGTCTCTTTTTGTGGAGATTCGAACACTGGCGAACGCACGCAATCCGACTTAAATATCGAAATGGTGCGCGCGCTTGAATTGAATACTCGTATAAGCGCAGCGGAGTCGTGCGGCTATAGTAACAAAGTAGGACGGTGGCAGCTACGGGGCATGTGGCACTCCGCAACCTGTAGTGTGTGCAGAGACAGTCCACCGAGCGCTGTGTCAGGGACCATGACATTGCGAAACCTCGCTACATAGGGGCAAGCTTCACCAAGCTTGTACTGTCCGTTAATGGCATCTACTGGCTAATTAACCAATTTGCGTATTATTAACTTTCAACATAATGTGGTAACCAAGTGTATGTGAGTTTCACTGCGGGCGTGTCGGTGTCGTCTCCTACTTCTACGGCTTTGTTACGGTGGAGGTACTAAATACTAGGCGTAAAATCGAACGGAAAATTCCAGTATAGTTCGCTTCTCATAACGTTTTATTAAATTTGATAATAATGTTTGAAACAGTATTCACTGTTGATAACAACACGCAAATTATGCTACAAAATATAAGTAAGACCGATCCCATTGTGTCAAAAATTACTAACAACCATCTCGATGGTAGTGGGCCACGCTGCGAGTGTCTTCGAGCATTAGCACATGTATCTTGTGACTCGTGACATTGCGCGTACGCACACGAGCGCAGGAGTGTGCACCAAAGGCGGCGCCACCCTCGCGCATGAGCACCGTTAAGTTTCCGCTGACCTTCTCATCGTCACCGAGCCTCACGAAAGAGGGCAAACAGCTGACATTTGAGTTTTTGCGCTCATTGTAGGGTGAATAATATAATACAGCTAGCCGGGTCTATGCCTGGGCCGGGGGTGGGACGAGTTAGCGATAGGCTGCGCGCGGGCACCATTCGTCGGGGCACCATCGCGTTGGCAATGATGTCCGGTGAGTCCACCAAGTTTCATTTTATACTGTTTAAAGCAATAGCCATGGTTCCGGTAGCTATCTAGTAGAATTTCGATTTCCAATGTTCTGAATTTTAAAATTTTTAATTCTATAATTCCCTAAAAAAACAAATTTCTGAATATACAATAACACGATATTTTTATCCAATTTATTTGCACAAAAGTCGGAATTGTTTTTTTTTTATTTTCATTAGTAGGAATAATTTAATCCAAAAATAATTAAAATCTTTAGTACGCCGAATTTTAAATTTCAGAAAATTCATTGTTATAATTTATAATTTGTATGAAAAGAATTAATGTTGATTCTACACGCCATGCATTCAAAGTTTTTTAGGCAGGCAATCAATGATTTTTATTTACATAATTACATACGATTCTTTTAATATAAAAAATATACTGAAACCCAACCCGTCATGGTCCTGCTGGCGTGGCCTGCCCTCTGCCCTCTGCTACAGGGTGGGCCATGAATTTGTTAACCTTTAAAAAACAGTTTGACTTAGGTCGGTGGTCGTTTATTCAACGCGAAATAAGCGTCTCACAGTAATGAGCAAATTGTTGTTGTTGTAGTAACATTGCCTATAAGCTCACGGTGACCCGGTGAAGCGATATAATTACCAAAAGACGAGCAAGGAAAAAGCCCTTTAAACGCCTTGAGCATATTTTATTCAGCGTAGGCTTTCTGATAATCGTAATAAGAAACATTAGGTTAGGAGTCTTAAAATTGACGATTGCGGAATTAAGATGTTCGTGATTATGTAGTGTACCCCCACTACCCCCAGCTTCCATCAATTCATCTCACGAGTATGTGCTCTGTAGATCTCCAGTACATACGATACACACCCCCAGCGCCATAACTGTATGAGTTGGAACATTTTATTGCGACTTCGGGCGGCGACAGAGACGAGCGCAACACTTTTTTTCTTTTTTCTTTGTCTAGGCGTTTCTTTATAATTAGGGAAATTTAAAAGCAATTATAGATGGCTTTGTGTTGGAGAAAGCGACCGTTGTAAAAATCGTTCTGTTTGTGCTAAAAGAAACATGGTCACAACTTTCTAATTTATTGGTTGAATGAAGGAAGCGTTAAAAAACAGAAAAACAATCGAAAAGCAAAAATCGCAGAGACGCCTGCCGTTAGCCGAGCGGCGCGAGCACAAGGGCCAGCTCTAATAGTCCCTCATTATACAATCTGCGACAAAAACGAGGGACGGACCAAAGCGCGTCAAGCCGACAGCTTCCACGCGAATCTTTTAGATTGTGTGTTACGAACATCAGCCAGCCGCGCGTCCTTAACCTCATAGGCTCCAAGTCCCAAGTGCAATGACAGCGCGCGATGGGAGTCCAGACCGGCCCTCTACCGGTCTACTAGGTCGAGGGTAGGGTCGCGTCGTCGAGTGACTGCTCCACACGCAATGAAATGTGGGGTGTGGGGCAGGCGGCGCGTGACCTTTGCGAGGTCCCGTTACAGGCACCTGCAGGACGTTAAGGTCCCGCTACTCCCGCGACCCGCTCCTGTCGCGCGCCCGGCGGACACGGGCCGCTACCCCACTGGGCCCACCGCGAACTAGGACAGATCGACCATTGGGCGTACGTTCTAGTTGCAACTCGTGTTCACCTAATTATTATGACATTTACTTACTTTGCATTTAACATTATAAAAACTTAATTTACTTCGACGACAATTCCGTTTTTTGCGGTTACGTTTGCGTTTCCTCACAATTGGCGACGTAACAACGACGTAAATTGTATTTATAGGTGAGCGCAGAGTTCGCCTCGGATCAATTGCCAGATTATATCAACCGTTACTCGGTGATAAATGAACGGGTCCGGCACTACACAAACGTCATAATGGGCGCCCGGCTGTTGCACAGGGCTCGTTGGTTGTTGGGCACGGCTCGGTGCGAGAGCGGCGCGGCGCGGTAACGCAACGGTATCACAATGTGATTATGAGCGAGATGATCGGTAAGTGTCGGTTGCGAACCAATCAGTTTCGTGCGGGAATCAATCGCGCGGTAATGTGCTCCCATCAGAATAACTTCTTACATTCAAATGACGCCGACACCCGCCCGGCCCCGCTCGCCGCTCGCCGCGTGTTCCGACTCGTCTCCAACACATTGCTTCGTGTCACTTTTAGTGCTATTCAAGTGCAACAGGAGCGAAGCTAAACAGTCACGTTCATGTTATTCTTGGTATATTCACATCGATTAGTTTTTAAAAGTTATTTGAGGTCATTTTCATAATAACAATGATGTAATGAAACGCGAGCCAGGCTGTAACTTGTACCTGGAGGACAAGAGGCAAGTAACGGGGTTCGATATCGCGAGGGTGAGTGACATGTGTTGATATTTTAGAGCGCACCGCCGCCGTGCGCGTGCGCAGTGCGCCCACCTGCCGACCGCCCCCTCTCGGGTCAAGGTCGCGCGCGATACGATCCAGTTTCACATTGTTGCATTTAATAAATGGGTACAACGATGAGCTACGTGTTTTTGTTAAGGTATGTCTCACAGATACCTCTCCGTAAAGTGAACTCGCACCGGCGCCTGCGCACGCGCGTGTGGCGAACTGTTTAACGAGAGGCTCGACGTGATCTGATTACAGCGCGCTCTACATACGTATGTACAGCAATAAAAACGGCGCATATCCATACTACTTATGATTCACGAATAAGAACGAGATCGCTCCTGCTGAGGAACGAGAGAGTAAATTGATTTACGAACTGTGGGAATTCCCAGAGACGGCGGCATACATGGTGCCGCCGTCGAAGTGACGTTCGAATTTACAAGAGTGGTAGTAACAGGCGCTAGTAATCCACGGGTGCAACTTTGTGTTCGTTTTACTCCATGGTGGACGAGGTAAACGGACGTGTGATCATGACATCCAGTGGCATGGGATCCACTTTCTGATCCAGTGGCGAGTCGAGGGTAAACTTCGAAAGAAAAGGTTGATTTGCTTTCGAATGTAGTCTGTAGTCACAGGTCGTAGCCGGCGCCGCCCCCGCACTGCTCGTGGAAGCCCGTCGGGGCCGAGACTGGAATTGAAACTAACCGGCAAGTATTAAGTGACTTGCCGGTTCGTAGTATAGTTGATAATTTTATTGTGTTCATGTGTATCTTCCTTGCTGTCTTTGCGTTTTGTCTTTTAATCGTTGGACGGACATGCAGTATTCGTTCACACGTCGTCGGGAAGTATTCTGTGTTCAGTTTAAACCCGTTGAAGAGCTTGCGTTGCTTTTGCAAATCAAAGAAAAAAATTAAAATTCATTGTATTTTGACTCTGTCCTCAACTTTATATGCAGCATGTACTATTATTAAATCTCCGACTGCTTATGTTTACTTTTTATGGCTCCGGGCGTCAGCGTAGCGAAACCAAATATATTATTATAGTTCCCAAGTCTCATCACATTAGCTCTTAACATAAAAAGGGCACCAGAATTAGTCCCCAATTGTTTATATTATGATGGTTTAACAAACAAACAATCGCTGTATCATTTTAGTGAGGATTAGTATCTGATAGAAATACAGGGTTCTCAGAATGCAGCAACTAGGTATACCTCACTAGGTAGACCGCAGATTCTATTCGTTCGCAACACATATCGACGTATTCTTAGTACTATCGTAGTTGCTGCACTCACATGACCTGTGAGAATCGATCCCGCGACCCAGTCCCGGTCCCACCGGAGCACCCGACAGTCTCAAACTCGTAAATATGTTCAACTCTTAACGCGCCTCCGGGGAGTCCCCGCGCTGCCTCGTACACATACGTTACGTTCAACTCGTCGTGCTTGTAATTCACGACACTTGGCAGACGAGACGGGCACAGCAGAGCTCTCCCAGACTGGCCGTAGCTATATCTTAATCTATATACACGCAAATTTACAATTCTAACATCCTCAAAAAACATCTCAAAAGTTTCGTCTCTGGGAACTATTTAACAGCTCATTTTCAGTTATGTCCCATAATCCTTAACATAGTGAATGCACATCAAATGGCTATGGTAGTAGCCAGAGTTCAGCGCTAAACTTTCGATTGCTAGGCTTTCAAATCAGTTATTTAGCGTTAGGCAACTCGGTTGTATTGTAATGTTTCCTACGCCTAATTATTTTATTGAAATTAGAAGGCATGGAGTCACCACGGATACAACGTTAGGAGCTGTGTATCGCGATAAGGCAGGCTAATTAGAGTGGCTGTCAGTCACAGCTTGGCTTCGCTCCGCTCATTAATGCCGCAACGTTTACGAGGCTGCACTAATAATATATGCTAATGAACAAGTTAGAATAGAGCTCGTTGCACCGACTACCGAATGGCAGTTACGAGTACGGGACGCCAGCTATCTGTCAAACGCGTCTTTAGATTAATATCATCATTCATTAATTATTTACACGTATGTCTGTATATTCTTTCCAAGACCGATCGTCGTCCTGTTATTTGTTTCAATGGAAGAATATTAATGCATCGTTATCGTGTAAAACAACTCATAACACAACATGTTGATAAGATTGTTAGTGTAAATTTAGAAGCGCCCGTAAACTCGCGCCGAACTGGTGAGTAGTGCGATATGCAAATGCACGAAACCATTCATGTTTTATGGTAATTTGTTAAACGCTCCCATCCTTGCTCGTTAAATGGTCCGTGGGTCCGTGACGTCTCATCGGACAATTGGTTGGAAGGCGTCTCGCTTCTGGCGGCGCGCAGCATCTCGCCGACGTGGCGCGGCGGCGGGCGGCGGCCGGCGCGCAATTAGTGCACCCGTAACGTGTACTACACTAGGAATTAATAATAACTACGGATAATTGTCTAAATATTATAATGAGCTCGCCATTTTCAATTATCCGGCGTGCGGTAATGAGCTCGCGCACTTAACACCGGTTCCGCTCCGAATGTCCCGCCGCCGCCAGGAGGGAGCGGGGCGCGGGGACACTCGGCAAACGTTAATCGTATGCTCATTAATATAGGTGTAAATCTGTGGGTCACGCTGCGTGACGTCGTCCGCATATCCGCGACTGTACAGCCTGCGCACGCGCAGCGCGCTGCGCTCTCGCGCTCATAGGTATCGTTGTCACAATTAGTTATTTTATTGTTTCGGACAATTGCGTCTTAGTGTAAAACGTGTTTGAAATATCGATTTGGAGCGTTTTAGACCCATGTTTGACGCTAATTTCTATCGAGGCAATTAACATGAATCGTGTTTCTGTTTTCACAGGACCCTAGAAGGTATAGTCTATTTTATGAATGTGCTTTTTATTTAGCGCAATTTGCTATATTACTTGATATCCAGACGTTTAAAAATTTTAAAAATTACTGCAACCTGGCCTTAAATAAATAAGGAATATATTAAGAGCATCTCAGTGAGGCAGATTATCATAGTCATGAATATTTTAATACACGCCCCGTGTATAATTGCAGCAGTTAAGTTGTGCGCCGCTCACACGCTCTAGCGGAACACTAACAAGCTACTTGGAAGCATTTTTTAAGGCAGCTCCCGAGCCAGCGCACTGTCCCTGGCTAGCAGGGACTGCGCACGCTCTCGTCAGTGAACGCTGGTCGGAGTACTCGATGCACATTGCACACGCACAGCGACGGCCCTGCGAGGAGTTTCGCGAGGCGAGTTATAGGTACATTCGCACTGCCTCGACGTCCGTGGTTGGTCACAGGCAACGTGACAGTGGCGGTAAGGTAGAGCCCTTCGCGGCCGCGGCCTCTGCGATATTTGAGAGCAACTGTTCCTTTACACATCCTATTTGTGCTCACGTGTAGGATATTATTATAATTTTAAAGGTACGATTTCGTAGTCAACAAAACAGACCGCAACAGCAGACGCAGCACGTACCGTGAAATAGACCTGTATATGATAATGTTGTTCATGGTTTTAAATCATTGCGGGGTTTGCCCGCTAATAAATATAAAAATATAAAATATAACAAGGAACAATAATATTACATTGAGGTCTGCGGTGCGCTACGAAATCCTACTATGTTTGTTTACGTAGCTCACAGGCGTGAATTACTTATACGCTATGGTATCGCTGGCTTTAAGGCGAGGTTGCAGTGAGACAAGTAGGTATTTTACGTCGCCTCAGTACCTCAGTCCCCGCAGCCGAATCGAGTGTATAGACGCTACGAGCGGGCAGCGCGGGCGGCGCGCAGGCGCGCGCAATCCCATAGTAAGTATAACCCGGTACGCGAAAACTTGAGACTCGCGTTTGTTACAAAAACTAAGTATAGCCGTATCGTAATCGTTTAGTATCGTAATCGTATAGACAAGTGTATATGGTTTATATATGTGTATATAGACAATACCTAAGACCTGAACATATAGGTCATAGGCCACCGTGACCCGATTCGCATCAGTAGGGCCGTGTGCTTGTCTGCCACATAAGTGATATAAAAAAAAATGTTGTTCTGGATAAAGGGAGGGTAGGATTGATTGTAAGAGTTCATCGGAATACTCACCATAGGCTTTGTGTGCCTTTTCCACTTATATGTGTATATACTGTGTAGCAACACTGTTTTAAATTATAAAAAAAACATACATGAAATTGCGTGCGGGAGATTGTAGTGCTATTTTAGAGTAGGTACTCGTCATAGAAACATGTCTGTGATGTCACCAAGCTAGGGTGTTACTACGCCACGGTACGTATATCGTAAAAGCAGTAAGTTAGATTCGGGCACATAATGTTATAGTTTTTCATTGTATAGGTAGAGAAAAAAAATCACTTAAATTTAACATACATATTTTTGTATTTTCATTTCATTGGACCATATGAACATACAGAAAAAATATAAGCGTCTTCAAAAAACAAAACCTATTGAAAAGTGAAACATAAATATACACATTCCCACTTCTTTGCGTCGCGCAGTCGGGTAAAAAAGACATTTATTATTTTGGACAGTTGGATTCTATTATTTTCTAATGATTTTTCTAAATCATTTTTTGACGCAATCAAAGAGCACTTGACTTCGACAACTTTGTCATTTCCAACAAGACCATCTGGAGTGGCTTCAATAAAAAGGTATTTGCGGTCAATAAAAAGTCCACACTGATCTATTTTTATGTTTTCATGTTGTTCCATTTGCTGTATGGCTTGTTTCTCGTTTTCGATGCCGTGAGCTACTGAAACCACTTGGTTTAGATTTTTTTATACAGGATTATTTTTTACTAATGGTGTTATATCTGTTTTTTTTCTTAGTTCGAGCCATTCATTTCAATCTCTTTGTAAAATCGTTGATCGTTCAATACGATTCCTGTCTGCTGTAAGTTTCATCAGGTTTATGAGATAATTTTCTTGTGCAAGTTTTATAACATTCAAATATGTCACAGATTTTAGTAAAAGTACTTATAGTTACGTGGCAATTTGCAAACTAGAATTAGAAACGTCTTCGGGGTCTCTAACATAAACTATGTATAATTATACTCAGCTGCGGTAGCCTAGTGACTAAGGCAATCTATTCTTCTTCTTCTTTTCCTTAGCCTTCTTCCCATTATCTGGGGTCGGCTCTCCTTGTCTGCCTTCTCCATCTCTCTCTATCCTTCGCTGTTTCAGCGTGCATGTCGGATTCCTCCAGGTCCCCCTGCACTGTCGTCAACCAAGTGGCGGGAGGCCTTCCACGGCGTCGCTTCGTCGTCGGTAGGTTTAGGGCTACTCGTACCATATGGTCCTACGTACGGCGGAGCACATGTCCATACCATCGTAGGCGCCGTTCTTTGACCTTGTCTGTAATCGGGGCAATTTTATAGCTTCCTCTGATGTGGGCATTGCGTACTTTGTCCAGCAGTGTGACACCCGCTGACCAGCGTAACATGCGCATTTCTGTAGTGTGAAGCTTTGACAGGTGTTGTTTGGTAGATGCCCAACATTCTGTACCGTAGAGTATGGCAGGTCTTATGGCCGTTTTGTACAGTTTGCCTTTAAGCTTAAGGGGCATCTTCTTGTCACACATTACGCCTGTGAGTTGTCTCCACTTCATCCATCCCGTTGCTGTTCTGTGGATTACATTTTGCCGTCGTTGCTGATTATTGATCCCAAATATTTGAAATGGTCAACTGTTGGTATAGGTGCTCCGTCTCCGTCAACGTCGAGAAAGGAGGCAATATGGCAATCTATTCAATAAAAAATAATAACTCAGACCAACTACTGACGTGAACACCCTTGTAATTTAGCTAAGAGTTATGGGCTAAGAAGATTAGAGCAGTGATCAATAAAAGCCTACCAAAAATTTTAGAGCCATAGATATAGACTAGTTATTGTACACCAAATTCAAATTTTTATATACCTACTGTACATTTTTTGTACAGTGGCACAAAAGAAAAAAAATTGACATAAATAAAAAATAAATTAAATTAAATTGACAGCACAATTGTGCGAGCGAGAAAAAATGATAAGGTCCGCCATTTTAGAATTCTTCCTTTAATGAACCGAGTTATACCCATTTTTTCAGCGAAACCGATTGTACGTAATGACGTGCGGGGGGGGGGGAAGCTCGCAGAAACAAACAGCACACGTCCTACCTTGAACACGCCTCGGCGGGTACTGACTCAACTGACTGACCGCTGCGAGCGCTCAAATGCAAAGATTTTGAGGATTTATAAGTTTTTGAAAAGAAAAATAATTGCTTGATAAAATATAATTTTACCAGTCGCTAGATATTTTTATGCTCTTTATAATGATATTAATCTCGGCATTATTTGATGATGGCGTCTTAGTGTAAAACGTGTTTGAAATATCGATTTGGAGCGTTTTAGACCCATGTTTGACGCCAATTTCTATCGAGACAATTATCATGAATCGTGTTTCTGTTTTCACAGGACCCTAGAAGGTATAGTCTATTTTATGAATATGCTTTTTATTTAGCGCTATTTGCTATATTACTTGTTATCCAGACGTTTAAAAATTATAAAATCTACTGCAACCTGGCCTTAAAAAAAATCAATGTCACGTTAAAAATTGCAATAAAAATATTTGCTTCTCTGCTATAAAGTCTCGCTGTGCCTAAATAGACACTTCAAATTAGTGCTGCCCTTGTGCTAAAATTTTATTTTACATTATGTGTTAGCTTTTTCAGGCAGTATGAAATTAAACATATCAAAATATGTTTTGTGTAGGCCCATACCTGTATATCCAATTATGTCAAAAGCATACATTAACCGCGTCATGCCTTCTCCGCCTAAACTGAGATAAATGGAGAACAATTGCTTTACGTTTCATTTTAATTTATGTGACTAAGTATAGCTAGAACTCTGCTAATTTTCAGTAAATGTATAATTCTGAATACTTACGGTTAAAGTCTATTATTTTTAATTACATCAACATTAGTATCTAATTATAAAATTTGACATTGTATATAATATTATTTGATTAGTAGGTGGCTATCCTTATAATTAGTAATTCTAAACTAAAATTAGTAATAACAATAGGTACAGTAACAGGTAATTTAGTTTGCGCTGGCAATAAGAGAACTAATCATTGACACTTGCACGCATTATTAATTATTTTTTTCCTAAACATTCCAACTGCCATGACAGTTGTTAGTTTTGGTCACTCGTACTGCCAGCGCCCTCTGTGTAGATGTTCGTGAACTCAGTGTCTTATTAGAATGAGTCTGTGTCAGTTCTCATAAAGGAAATAACCGCAAACACCGAGGTTATAGTATGTAGTTAAATATTGTTAGTTCCCGACTCCTGGTGTAGCAGTACCGCTTGACCTTTGATGAGAGGTTCTCCCGTCAATAAAGAAACAATCTTAGATAATGTTTGCATCGTTTGAGTTTTTTGAGTTATATTTAGAAATATATTTTTAATATGTTAATGAAATAAAGACAATAACATGATACTTGTATTGCACTAAGTTTAAAAAAGTGATGCCTGCAATATCGACGTGATTCAAATCCATCATTACGTACTGATCCGCGCTCGTGCCGGGTATTGGTCGTTAGCGGGAACGAGATATCTTCAAGTGCTAAATCGTCATCCACTGTGAAATAATATTTTTTATATTGTCTTTGTCTAAAGTAAGTGTTTAATCTGTTTAAAAATCCTGATTAGAATTTTTATTCTAATTGGATTTTCAAACTGTTTGAACACTCATTCTTATCAGATTTTTCTAATAAAACCAGACTTTTCTAGACCAGATTCTTCTAATAAGAATGTCTTCTAATATAAAATCCAATAAGAATAATGATGTGAGATAGATGCTGTTGATAAATAATGCACAAAAATCTCACAACAATATACTTGTTTGAAATTATTATGTTATTAGCAGCACCACTCGTTTCATGTCATGCGTGTTTTCACGACATCCGAGTCCATTACGTCTTTGACCCTATAAGAAGTATTATTCCAATTAATGCAGCGACACATTTCGGTGAGTGCACAGTTAGAATTTCAAAGTTGTATCGAAGTCGGCTATATCCGCGCTCGATTCGGCACTCAATACTCCCGCGCTAACCGCTAACCGCCGCCCGGTGGTGCGGCGGCGGGCGGCGGCAGCGAGCCGCACATTCCGGGGCCGAGTGTTTATTCCGCTTATCTGAATTTTAAATTCGCCAGCTCGTCCCTCGCCGGATTCCTAGCGGTCTCGCCGTCCACCCGTAAAAACCCAATCAAGCGGCTATTTTGTGATGCGTCGCCGTTTGACACACGATTTCGCTTTCGCCCCGCGTGCCCCGGGTCGGGACACACTAGCGCTGGCAGCGTGCCGCGAGACAGGGCACACTAGCGCATGACTTGACTCGTCAGTAGCGGGTTAACAACACACTTTTTGCAGAGTTCGGTCACCTACGGCGCCCTGCCGTTTTCGCATCCTTGAGCAATAGACAGCGAAGTGTGTACATTGTGCACAGTAGTGGTAGTTTCCCGCAGCAAGGGTGCGAGGGTGCAGAGTGCAGGTGTCGGCGGGCGAGCAGGGCAGAGATAATACCGCCGGGCCGTTGGTCAGTCATCAGTGGCCGCCGGAGCGCCGGGCCGAGGTGGCCGAGGAGGTGACGTGAGTCGGCTCGGTCGGTTCCCAGAACGCGACCAATTTGTCGGTCATTTGATTTAATGTCGAGCGCCGCCGCCGCCGCCGCGTCGTGGGAACCTCCCGGGAACCGTACCGGCTACCGGTCGCTTATTATCTTCGCTTGCACTCACGAGACGCCTCTGATTAAGCCTCTTCCATTTAATCGGGTCTACGTCGCGCTTTATCTCAAACTGTAGCGTAATTACATTAAAGTTACACGTTGTTTAGATTAATTAGGAGTCGTCATTAGCATCACAAAGTAATTATACTAATAATACATAGAATTAGAGATAAGTAAATACGTACATTTATTCATTTCGTACAAAGAGTTAGAGGTGCGGTGTGGTGCGGGGGGAGGGGCGGGAGGTTTCTGTCCGTAGTGGCCCCGCCAGTCCGCGGCCCGCTGCGGCCCTGACCCGTCCCGTTGTTTACCAAAGTTCGCCGCGTGCTCTTGTTGCATGAACAGCACCACACCAAACCGACCGCTCAATAGATTATACAAAATTATGGTTCAGTATAATTTGATACAATTTAAATATAAGTAATGTAGCGTGCGAGGCGAGAGGTCGCTCTGTCCCGCGCTCGCAACTGCGAGCGACATGTGACCACAGCTACACTTTCGGAATAATACGTTTGTAGAATAATAATTGGATATTTAACATTTTAACATTATGCCTCATATATTCCTAGTTCGAAAGCTCATTACGTGTAGCACTCGAACCAATATGTAGAGTTTAGTACTATGAAGTACCGACTTCTTATAACTGTAATTGAAACTGTAAACTGTGTCTTATAATTGGATATGTTATCCCTATTACTTAATGATTAATACTATTTATGTTTCCCTGTCACAAACACTTAGTTGGTGAAATTTGGATAACATTCGGTATACAGGATGTGCTTTTGAGACTCACACGTAAGGGCAGGCACCTTAACCATTACAGTTACACCAATGGTAAGGTAGGAGATAATTCGTTCATAGATTTTGGAAAGATCGTACAGTTCGCAATACTATGCTAAATCAAAAAAAAAACCTGGCCTTTAGATTATAGTATGGGAAAACCAGCCAAGTCAGCCCTTAGACTACATATTTGGATTTTGCATAGAACTTGGCACTCAATCTCAGATCTCCATTCTTTTTGCCGCGAAGCCCACAGCAGAGAATAATTTTTGTATTGAACTTGGCTCTCCTTTTTAAAAATAAGTAAGTAAAATAGTTTGACGATGTTATTGGCGTTGTTGGCTATTTATGCATCATTTATAAATGCCACATAAACATTATTATTAAAAATAAAATATATAGAATAATTACTTAAGGATTATATTTATCAATATAGGTACTCGTATTCACGCGAAACTAAACTTAGTGAGCCTCGGAATTTGAAAGTAATTCGTTATTAAGTATTATATAATATTAAGAGATGTTAAGGATTTGACTATTAAGAAGATTAGGAAGTAAATGTTCAATAGTAACCGTTGGAGAGCTTTTTGTAAAACGATGAAGATGAAATTTCTTATAATCTTTGCATCATTGTTTAGTAATTTTTCTAATTGCCTAATTTAAAAAGGGTAGGTATATGTACTATGACATTGATATTCTTTTTCCTACCGGTAAATGACGCTAAACTGATCCTATAATAATACCTTTTATATCAATGAATGTTTAATAGTAAATCACATAACATACCACAATCAAGCAATATAAAAAAACAGTATTTTAAATCTCAACAGTCACTAGTGGGATTTCACGCTCTGACTACTGCGACACATCTAACCATAACTTCCAAAGTAATAAAAGGTAGCAGCTTTTCTTAAATGTTTTATAGATAACTAAGTCCGTATAAACTAGCATATATACCACACTACCATATAAACTGGCATTAAATTTAGAAGATGGGGAGACTTGGGTAACGGTCAAAGGTCTCGATGAACTTGAAAAAACTTAACTTTTAATTTTAATTTAAGGTCAATTTTAATTTTATATTCGTCTCAATTTTAATATGAAAGTAAAAGTGTATATACATTTTATATCTTTCAGTAAAAACTCAGCATTGAAATCACTTACAACGACGTGAGGTAAACGCGCACGATATTAAACAAAAACAAAGATGTTTAAGGCTGTGGAATTAAAATATTTTCTATTATTTATGAAAAATGCAACATCGTAATTTATATTTATACAATAAAAATAAACTCAAAAAAGAATATCAATTCTGATATTGTCTATCTGATGTATCTACCATTGTTCTGCAAAAAATCATAGTGCGCCGGCGCTGACAAAATCGACGTGATAATTTCACTGCTGTAATGATTACTGTAATTATGCACATTGCTACCTACACTAAGAGGGGCCAGTCATTAAAACCAACTGTCCTGCGCACTATTTGCATGAGAGTCCCGCCGCAACCCGCGTCGTGTCGGTGCTGAATCGCGCTAATGTACGCCGTTGTGGCACGTCCCGCCGCGCCGCCTCCAAGTAATATAAGTATATATGTTATCTGTAGGTGCTTGTGTTTAGTAGGGCCCCGAATAAACCATTTGGCACCATGAGATCTTCTCTATTTAGTACCATATTTTATCTTTTGCGCTCCCTTACTTCGCACTTCTCTGAGGAAGGTGAAAAGTGACTTATGAAGTGATATCGAACCCATCTAGTGGAAACAAGCGCTTACTAGTCTACTTGAAGAAGCAGGATATATCGTAAGTCACACGACACTCACTTCAACTGCAAAGTGAAGGGAAAATAATAGAAGAAATACAAAGAAGAGAGGTGACTTCTTGGCACTCACACGTCCGATTGTTTAAATGATTTGTTGATGACGACGCTCGGCGTACGACAGATAGCGACCGCGCGTGTTCGTTATACTCGTAGTGCTCGTTAACACTTAAAGGTTGTTAATGAGTGATTGTTTATTGATTTATGACATTTACATCGCCGTTAGTAACAATCGTGCGATCGCTAACGATAGGGCAGTGGCGCATGGCGGGCCTGATATATTTTGACACGTGTCAATTAAAACGATGCGAGCTAATTACTCTCGCGCAATTCGCATTCAAATCGCTCTGAGAGCTGTAATCCGCGCCATTGTTTCACATAAACAATCACTTTCTAAGCCCCACCAGACAGTGCACCTTACGCGGATGGCATAAAGTTACATTTAGATCGCTGTTTTATACGGACCTACAAACTTATTTTTTTCCTACTGCAGTGTGCGCGCGGCCAGTGCTATGATCAGAGTACTGTGAAGCAGACCTCTTATTAAATGTAATGACGGTGTGATAAACAAACAAACAACACTTTGTGGCGCTGCTCCCGCGCTCGGCCGACACATGCGAGTGGATCTCCGATTTACGCGTTCCTGATTCTAATTTGAATGGCTGAGGTACACGTGTCCGCGTATAGCTTCTAATTAAGTAGCCTTTCGGTGGCACAACACCGAGGCGCTTTGTGTTCGGCGGCGGCCGCCCGCTGCTGTACGGGGCGGTCACTGATATGCGCCAGGCTGCTCAACTACGAGAGCGCGGGCACCGACTTTAGTCACATTTTAATAACTCATTACTGCGTATGGCAAGTTCTGTTGCTAGCTCCTAACGAGTCATAAGAAAGACGTTGTGTCTCTTTAAAAGGCGAATAAACTCATTTAGAATTTTAATTTACGCAACATTCAAGGGACCACCGCTGGTCACCTACATCTAGTGACAAGGCAATTCAAAGCTAATGTGATGTTCAGAGGCAAATCGCTTCATGCTCGGCACTCGACGGCATCCCCCGCGCGATGGCAATAGCTCTCGCGACGAGGTCGAGGCTGAAACAGATAATGTAAATGTATGTAAAATGTCTCAGTTATATATTACAAGAATCATCGATTTATTATTTCTATAACACTTAGGTAATAATATAGAAACTTTACTCACAGTAATTAGTTATTCACTTAACTGTCTAGTTGAATACATTAAACACAGTTGATAAATCTTATTTTAGTTCCTCTTTATACTTTATGTTCTGGAATTATACGTATAGTGACCGAGAAAGAATATCACCACCCCATCTCATGCGAAGGGTGTCGTAAGAGGCGATCGACGGAAAAATATGCTAACGGTATCACTGCAAAAGAAGTAGAACTCGAAATAAAATCCGGTACCAACCAGTCTGGCCAACGTGGCAACAAGAGGCCAACGCCTCCCGACATTGGGAGAGTCTTATGACCAGCCGTGTGGACTGCGTTTGGCTGATTGATTGATCTGGAAATTTCATTAAAGTAGTCAAAATAGTTCAATCTTCTTATTACTTGGCAATACCTAAAAACGCAAATTACTCGTAGTTTCGTATACATTGTAGTACAAGTTTCGTCTCGCGGTAATCGCGGTAGTCGCGCGTGCGGTTGTCGCGCCCGTCGGGCTGACCTCACATCGTCACTGCTAAACAGCGCAAAACCACCTCAGACTATCAGCGGCAATTACAATTACACTCAAAATGTTCGACATCGACACAACGCGCCTCACAAACCTGCACATGGCTGTGTCTTGAAACACAACGGCGATGACGTCTCAGCGCACGAGAGGACACGGTTGAAAATGAAAATATACTTTATTTTGCCTTTCACAGCACAAATAACTACATGAAAATTAAAAATAATAAAAAAAAAAACAAAATATAAATAAAACATACAAAAGACGTCGTGCACATCTGTGCTGCAAAAGGAAAAAAGGAGCCAGTTCAGCGTAACGCCAGGCACAAGTACCTGGCGCGGGTTTTCAACTGGCTCCTCGGTTACTGCTCTAATGATAAGTGCACCTACACAGTTACACATATAGTATAGTATATACACAGTTATGATGTCAGGGTTCTGTATTTCATGTTGTCATTTTCGTGACTTCCCCCAATGCATATTAGTGAGGTCCGCCAACTCCGCCCCGCGTGGCTCGGCAGGAACATAATTTCAATTTGCTGCCACGTGCCGCTGCCGATATTCATCTGAATAACAAAAGAAATCGCTTTCACGGTGCAGCTATTTCGAAAATTCCATATCAAATGTGTTTGCTTTGGAATTGTACGTAACTTATAAAACTGGCACTACATCTATATACCTAATTGATCAAGTACTTCAAATAGTTACTCAAATACATAAATCATAAATCACATTAAAAAGGGTAAGTTCGGACAAAATACTTTTTGAAATAACTACTTATAAAAACCATATCACATAGGCGTGTGATGTGTACCTCGGAATACACAGTCATATTGCGCGATGTTGGTGCTGTCGGTCTTAGAGAGTGCGCTCACGCATCTTGCTGCAAACGACATCAACGCGCCCACGCTACGAAACGCTACGAGGCACTCAACCCTTTCGGAATTGTACAACACAACTTTTGTTTCACGTATGCCATACACTCGGTGGCTGCGGTGGCCGCTTCCTAGCTAGCAGTCGGTTACTAGTTTACCACTTGAGTGCGAAAATATAAACACGAGGCCGCCCGTCGGCGCCGGTGCCATCAAAACGTTTCTTGTAGGACAATGTTTAATCTTATCTAATTCGATTAATAATATAATGTTTATTGGTACAATCGTAACAAAAGCACCTACAAAGCTGGCATTGTTGTCTCGACTGTACCAATAAGAGACTGGTATTTCATTGTCACCGATACACGCAGTACCAAATCTTATTGGAGCGTCCATTATGATTTCCAATAAGATATGGACATCGGCGAGCGGAGCCTGCGCGGCTTCAGCTCGGAGATAATTAAGATGAAGTATCATTTGTAGGGAACCGCACGCTCACGTCGCGCCGCGCACTGAGGTGCGAGGTGGTTAGGTGTTTGTTTTGCTGTCGTAGTGGTGTAAAAATAAACTTTTATAGACATCAAGATAACGATCCTGCGCTCACTGCTCACGTCCCCTGCAGACACAAGTGAGCGCTTGCGCAAGTCCGCCCAGGCGCAGTCACAGGGCGCACTTGTGTCGACTATTTACTTTTAACTTGTATAATTTATGCACATCGCTCATGACTACGACACCCTACCTCCCTGAAACCAATGTATCTAAATATAAATGCGTGCACGCAGCTTTTTAATGGGCATACCATTACACGCAGTGACATCATCAAGACACTATCAGGGGCCGATGCTCCCGCACTGATTAATAAATTAAGATAACAAATTAAAGTGAACCGCGCACAATACACCGCTTTGTCTAGCGCCAGCTCCCCGCACCGCCCTCGCCGGCCGGCGGTGTGCAGAGCGGAGCGGCCCGAGACATTCCGCTGAGCACCGAACGTGCTCTACTTAGCTTGTGTTACTGGCAGGGACCTGCACCATGGCTGATGTCGAACTCTACGCTAGGTGCTAACCGAGGTTTATCGAACCTCGACGAGAGGGAAGGTTGATAAATTTAGCTGAAACTTCCGAATCCTATTGTCACTATCGATCGATAGTTAAACTAAACACAAAAATACACCCATTGTGCCGGACGAGCGCCCATCGGCTGCGAGCCGGCCCGCGGCCGATCGGTATCGGTCGATCTTTACATTAGCCTTTGTATAAAAATTCCTTCGTCATCAGCCAGGCTCGAGCAAACACAATACTATTCAGTGCTAATGATGTTGTAATTCGTCACAATGCATCCATTACGTGTGGAGTGGGCGCTGAGGAGCGGTGGCGGCGGCCGTGCGTCGCCACGTCGGCACCAGCGGTGGCGGAGTCCGGTCCGCCGTGCGTCGTCGCGGCGCGCCGTGCGCCGACAGTAATTGATTGACGCGGGCCGGCGCGGCGCGCACAAAGCGGATAATATCTTCATAAATCGATATTTCCACCGCTAATAAAGCGATATTAATTATCTAGTATTCAAATCTCGGATGTTGGACATTCGTGCGCCGCTCGTGACCGCGGCCCCGCCCGCGCACCCCGCACCCCCCGCGCGAGCTTCTCGATTAATAATCGCGGTCGACGGCCGCGGCCCGATTACTTGAGCTCGTGCGATTAACGATTATGATTCGATTACTGCTCGCCAGCGCGCATCGCCATCGCCTGTGCTCCTTCTCCCTGCTGCGCCCTATGCTCTTCATACGAAGGCTCATGTCAAATTAACTTTAGTGCCGAGAACGGTTTCGAGTCAATTGCACAACCAAAGTTAGTATGCTGAAAATTTTCTTAAGCAATTAGTAGTATGCTGACGCCTACCACTGACCCGACACCGCTTGTCATTTGGATGGGTGACCGGTTAGTAGTATTTCATCTGAGCGTATCCGTATAGGCAAACTGGACACTAATTAGTAAAGCCTACACATTGTAATCTAAACATCGTACTTTACAAGGAACAAGTTACAAGGCTACAAGTTTCTGTCCAATAAAGAGTAAGTTTACCTACAATTGTACAACTGGTAGTACAATTTTATAAACATATTTCTGTTCAATAAACAAAGCCAATTCACGAGTGACGTTACGTTGACGTGAAGTTCGCAACGTATCGGACAGGTGTCACAACTTTGATTTCATTCTAACAATAATTTGAACTTTTAGTTAAAAATATTAAATTTTACAAATGCATTCTTTTTATATCTGTCCAACGACGGGGTGTCATATATCTAACTAACAATGCTTTGATATCAATAAGTAGTTGTGGAAGTCAGATGGCAGTCGCTTCACGGAAAACATCTATGTTCGCCAAGCATGCAGTTAGACCGGTAAAAGCGGACCCCAAACTCAGAGGTGAAAGCTTCGGATGCGACTGGGATTAGTGCTAGGGTGAGGAAGGAGAAGAACTTTGTAGGTTTCCTGTCATAGTAAAATGGGCCTTGTATTCCTTATTAAATAGAAAATCGTAGACTTCCAACGTGTAAGTACAATTTAGTCCAAAAGTCCTTTTTACTTAAATGATATTGTGTCATAATATCATTGTATAATTGTGGGTACAGTTAAGTGAAACGTATTTGCTTGACTACGGGCACATCCGCTCGCGCCTGGTTGCCGCCGCGCGCCGTGTCGCCGCGACCATCCTGTGTGACGATCTGCAGACGACATCGCGTCGCGTGCAGCGCTCGCCCCGGACCCACCGATAAAGGTCCCTGCACATATGATGCGCTGCCTGCGCTCGAGGCTCCTCTCCTATTCTCTTGCCTCGCTTGAGTCTGTTATTGGCAACTTATACAATTCTTTTGCTAAAATAACGTTGATTCTCTTGAGATTGAGATTGGAAAAAGTCAACATCTAAGACGGGACTTAAACCCGCCACCAAACTCCTACAAATTCATCTGGCAAACACATTCATTACTACCCGATATTCTTGTGAACTATCGGAATCATTTTTAGAAGCTTTTCATTGACTTGCCCTGTATTTATATATGTAATTTGTTAGTTGTTAGTAGTATGAAAACCTTGTAACTGAAACACATATCCGCAACCGATTTACAGCATTCATATGGTACCATGGAGCTGATCTGATGATGAAGTAGAAAGGTGGTCATAGAAACTCCTAAATCGAATTAGATATAGAGTTTAGGCTTTGTTTTATCGAACTCTCTTTCATTACATGGTATTCAGGGTCAGAAAGTGGCCATAGTGACTTTTGAACAAAATATAGACTTTCACACATACTTATGATATTCAAGACCAGGACGTAACGTCACCTCCGAAACGTACATACCAACGAAACCACATATCTGGTGCTACATATATGATATTACTATAACCAAAAGGTCGAAAATAAAATTCTCGAAAATCTTTTGATCTTTTCTTTAAAAAATATGTTGCAGCATGATTTTCCGCAATGGTTTTCAAAAGTTTGTAAATAGAAAAAAGCAGACAAAACTAGCGCGATTGATTTTAACCCACATTCATGAATATTTTTATAGAAGATTGTTTTTCATTAACTCCGCTCAACGTCGACCGCACTTTTCTCATATGCTGAATAGTGAACATTAATCCTATTGGAAAGATAGATTTTAAAAGCTAATTATGAGCAGGTCTTAAAGAGTGCCGCATTGCAGTCATGAATCTCAAAACACTCATATACTAGTTAACTAGCTTGGTTTTAAAATAACGATGGCCACAAAAATAAAGTGGCTAGTGTGCGCTGGCCGTTAGCACTTAGTGTCGCTTGCACTTTGCATGCAGCAATTATATGTCACAATAAGTAAATAACAATGTACAGTGGTTTAATTACCAACATCACTACAGTGGTGCGGCGGGGCGTGCGGCGCGCGGCGGGGGCGGGGTGGCGGCACCGTTAGCGCTAGTAATACGATATGCATAGCGTTTTCAATAATTTGTATGATGGATAATAAAGCGCGGAATTATTGAGCAGCGCCGCGGCTCCGCCCGCAGGTGCGCGCTTTGTCTCGCGCGATGAGCCGCGGCCCACAATGAGCTGCTGCACTCGGCTGCACATGCGCACTACGCCTGAGAAGCCTTAAACTTGTATTTTGTCTTCTCAATCCCTTACGATCTAACGGCAAACAGCAGTACACCCTTCGCCTCTATTTTGAACATTAATACGTACATACATATTTATTATATGATATTATTGACATAATTTTATTCTCTTCCGCTTGAAAGGATTGCTTACAATAGTTTTTTCTTTGTTTTTTTATCTATGGCACGTCAATTTGACTACACGTCGCCTGATATTAAGCCGAAGGCAAAGTCTCATGAAAGAGGGTCACCATTTCAAGCACGTTAATGTCAAGTGAATGTCACCTAGGACTAAGGGACCCTGAAAAACAAACTAGCTCCAGTGCTCCTCCACCCCCGCCGATATCGGAAAGCTTGCAGGGCACTCTAGATCTTACCTACAATAGGATACCGCTTTACGTTTAGATTTTGCAAGATCACTCTCGTTGTGAAGTAACCCAAGGCACCCTAGGACAAGTGCATGTAGAACAACGGTATGACAATTGTGTTCACTTAAATTTCCTCGCGGATAGGTAACGATGATTTATCACGCTCATATTTTCTTTATGGTTGTGTGCAGCTAATGAAGATATTCATTGGAACATAACAGCCCTGTATACCTACTGAAAAACTCAAATCTAAAGCTAATGGTAGCCACTACGAACCTAAGACGGCCCAAGGGCTAGTCAATCTTCTAATTACTCAACACTGTCAATATTTGAGGGCAACTGCGGCGTAAGGCCAGGTTCAAATGTTTGGAACTCATCGAAGTGTTAGGATGTAAGGGTACATGCTGAAGTGAAAGTAGAGCCTCCATCTTATAGAACAAAACAAACAATCGAAGACCCGAACACGGCGTTCTTTTTAGTCGGTTTGAGTCCGACATAGATGGGGACACCATGGTTCCTACATTAGAGGAAGGGTCATCTCGAAGATATGTCGTCGAGTCTGCCGGGGTGCAAGTGAAATATCTTGTATAATCTCAACTCCGGCAATGAGAGACCCATACCTAGACCGTAGGCGTTTTAGTCGGTTCGAGTCCGACATAATTTCCTCTACCGACTTTGATGGGGATGGTATCCGTGTGAATGTTGCACATAAAAAAATAAAACAATAAATTTAGGTATTTTAGTTGCCTCTCAGGTACTGCAGCAGGTATAGTCCGATCACTGCACTAATGTTAATTAGTGTATCAATCATTCGATTGGTACTCTAATTAATATTAAGAACCCAGGGAAGGAAAGGAAAGTATTCCGCGCGAACTTTCCTGATATAAACAATATAGTATGAGACTACAAGTTTTACCAAAAACTGCTTTTAACAAAATCTATCGCTACTTTTAAACAGAAATAGTCGCGGGGAGTACCCACAAACGTAAAATTTTAAGAGTAACCAAGACCGACCAAACCGAAACACTTCATCAAAATCCATTCGGTTGTTACGAGTTCATCGCGACATATCGCAACAGACATGAATTCCAAAAAAGTTTTTTCAAATAACCTATTTTACAACAACTATACAATAACAGATTAATTGGTGTTGAATATCGTTGATTGATACGTTCGAGAATGGAGTTGTACACCTAGATACATTGTCTTTTAACTCACGCACCCGAGCGACGTGCCCATCGCATGCTCTAGCGCCATGCCACAAGGCTTTTACCTAAAGACTGAGAATCTTTTAACAAGAGCACTTGAATGGAAAACCTTTCTTTACTTTCAAACTTTTTGCAGCAATTTTCTATCCTTTAAGTGTGTGTCAACTGTAAAGGGATGCCACACGGCCGGACACTACACAGGTGCTCGCACTTCGCACAATATTGCGCGCCCGGCCGCCGGACGGATAGAGGGGCGACTCGCAAACCTCGTTAGCTGAATATGCACTCCAATCTCCGGCGGAATCGAATTTGCGCCCTCGTCCAGCCCGAGTGGCCTTTTAAAGGACCTTGCGACGAGATGTTGATGGATTATTTGTGAAGTGGCCGGCCGCCTTTGAAATCTTTCGCGCGTTAAAACGGAGGTAATCTCAGCCCTCGCTCTCGGCCCTCCCGCCCGCCGCCCTCCGCCCGCGCGCCTGCACAGTCCGGTCTACAGCCCGCAGCCTCCGTTTTGTTTACCTAATCATTTTATTGCCCCTACGCCCCTCCTCCCCCGGCCCCGCGAGGCTGGGCGGCCCTGAGGCGACGTTGAAATTTATTTGAAATGTTGTAATCGGTGTCGCGACAGACGTCCCGCCGCGCCAACCCTTCGCCGCTCGCGCCCGGTGTACCGGTGTACTACAAGCCGCTGTTACATTTATCGCGAAATAAAAAATCACCTCCTCCTGAGAAAACTCGATCGCAAGCTGCGTCGTAATTTTTACATTTTTTACCCTAAAAATGTGTGTCAGAGGGGTGCAGCGGGAGCGGCGGGGCGCGACGGGAGGCGACAGGTCCCCGCTCAGATGCGAAATCTCTTTTTTAGCGCAAAAACGAGGAGCGGAACAATGCCTGACCCATTTCCCGGCCGTGGGAAGGAATAACGTCTCCGCCGATACGACGTTTTTATAATAAAAAATGCATTACCCCACATTTTAAAAAATCGACGATTATAAAAAACGCGATGCTAACGCTGTCATTGTTCGACTGGATATTGAAATTACAAACTCGGAAGGGTGAGATTTACGAGTAAAATAACGGTTTTTAGGGAAAAAACTTTACATTCAGCTGCACTTCTAATACTAAACACAAAAAGCTCGTTAGGTGGTCGCACACTGACACACTGCGCCTGCGCCGACCGTGGGGACCGCGGCTGCGGGAAACTGGTGCTCGCTCCTACTGGAACACATCCACATTGTGGAGGACTCGAGTCTGCCTCTCACTAAACAATAAAGTACCATGAAATGACGTTGAGTCACTACTTAGTTGTAACTTAATTCATCCGATTTATAAATGTGAAACTGCTCTGTATTTGGGCAGTCAGAACCAATAATAATTTGTTTAATAAAAAGTCTAACGACTCCTAAATTATTAAATCAGGGAATAAGAATCAGAAGAAATAGTCACAAATTAGAGGCAAAGCGATAATTTTCGTATCGGCCGTTAAATAATAAGGACTATTATCATATTTAAAAAAGTAAAGTTGTTTTCAGCTTTAGCGGCTAAGTAAACAAGATATAAATGGGTGCCAAGTTCTGTAGATTATTCTGGTTCAATGATAATGTCTTGTGACATGTTGTACTCGTAGTTGTTACTTATTTGACTTGGCTGTCTCACATTACACACATCACTATAAGGTCTAGACTTCTACTAGGTGACAATTTATTCAAGGAACGCAAAAGATTTCCGAAACTTCTACAAACAATCCACAAAAAAACAAAGAATTGATAACTGACTTCACAGTTCGGCAGTTGTTGAGTGTGGCGAGTAGGAGGAAACATATATTACTTCATGACTTTCTTGACGCACCATAACTATAATTTCTGATCCCGTTCTTGCTGCAACTTGACAATAAAAAGCACACAAAAAAGAATTATGCCATTTGCCGTCTATAGGTGACTGGCTTGATGACTTGACATGTTAAAATATATCGTACGAGTGTAGGTATAAAAGTTAACATGTTAGGTATATTTACGTTGTGTATAGATGTTGCATAGTAGTGTTGGGGATGAAATAAATCAAGTGTTCGCACCTTTTAGTGCCTGATTATTGATTAGCACACTATTTTAACTTCATTTGTAACCTTTTTAATGTACGACCAGTATATTAAGTCTTGAATATCAAACCTTCAAATACAAATTGGATTGCAAGGTAATTTTAATGCATTGATTTTAGAACATTCTATTCAAACGTAGGTATGCCTACAACGGACTATACATACAATAGCTTTTTGAAATACTCGCAAAAGTTGGGCTCGGCTGAGACCTTTATGGTGACGACATGACTAGATCATTTAGGAATCAACACTTTGCTTTACACGAACTATAAAATTATTTTTAGTGCGTTGCGGCCGCACGTGCGCATTAATGTGCGCGCTATATGGACTTAGTTATAATTAAGAACTGAGAGCGGCTCAGAGCTGTAGAGATCAGGAGTTTCGTTAAAAACTGCGATGAACAAGAGAAACTGTATGTACATGTAGTGTGTCCATTGGAAGTTCATTATTTTACATTATTTCGTATATCGCGATCTCTCGTTTGACACGACAGTTGATTGGAACATATAACACCTATAAGGGTATCTTTAGCATTCACTCTTTCGAAACACGCCATTAAATATGTATTAAATACAGCAAAAAAAAGTAGATACTTATTGGAAGTTCATAAATAATCGCAGCGTTTAAATCCCAGTCGCATTCGAAGTTTTCACAAAGGAGTTGCATTTTCTAGTCGTAACTGCCTGTTTAGCCGAACTTCTATATTTTCAGATATAATTGTACGACTTAACCAGAATATCGTTCTCAAATAATTCTTCTTTCTTCTTAAAATGGTTTATGAAGCGGCCTCGCCGCATTTTGCCAGTCTCCAGTAAATGTAATATACAATGAATGGCGATACGTTAATATCAAGTTATTCAACATGTACAATTGAGTCACAGAGTCTTCAACCTTTAATATACACAAACATGGCACGTAGTAGAGATCATGTTCATAAATATTTTTATATGAATAATGTCAAAGGCGAGCTTAACTCAATATGAGCTCTCTTAGCAAACCATTCAGTAGCAGTGGAGTAGGTATGGTAATGGACTGGTGTGAAGTGAACATTAAAACATTTCAGACATAGTCTGACCGCTCCCACGGGGGCGCGGTGCGGGGGTTCATCCACTTTCACAACTAGTATATATATATATTTATATTTTAGGAAAATCTACACAACACCAATCTAAACTAACGATTGATAAGTATAGATTTTACGTATATAGATTTTTTTCCTGCCTTGATGCCAGTTACTAATGACATAATTATGATTTTCAAATCTCTGGCATGTTAAAAAGGTTCTATTTTATTAAATAACCATCGCCGCGCCCACGCCACGTGTTATGATTATTACCTATACTTAAGTAGTTTACAACACAACGGGCCGCACTCCTGTTCACAATGGTGGGATATTTTGATATCACTTGGGTGGTGTTTAACAATGAAGTAGTGAAGTCCAGCCGCAGTTGTCCAAACCACTACTTTGCTTGTTAGATAATGAACCAAGTGTTTACACCTTTCGCCATCTTCATGACACACACTATCATCTAGACATAAGCACATCGCTATTAACGTTGCATGTCACGCATATGGGCAGATTAAGCGTTTTAGTGATGTACTCCAGTTTCAAACACAGGCAAACTTGTCTTTGATATAAAATATTAAATATAGGGGAGTTCATTCTTCTTATTAGAGTACGTTCCTATATTTTACTTATTACTCGTGCTGCAACGACAGATCTGAGCGCGAGATTGAAAATGATAGTGTTAATTTTCTTAATCGGCAGGAATCACAAACTCAAGTCCCGGATTCAGGGACCCGAGTCCCGGATTTCGATTTAATTCACAAGATATGAGGGATGACATTGCTTGAGAATTCCTTTAGATCTTGGGAACGAGATCCCTATTCCATATTGGTGGATTCAAGCAATACACATGCAAAACATAACGTAGGAATTACAGAACTACAGTTTTTACGGAATTACAGTTACAGTATATCTCAGCGGCTTTCAGCCAACGATATCGGCAGCGGCATCAAGTACTTACACGTTTCTTTGTTATCAACTTATTGATTCGGTAACCACAGCTACTGCATATCCAAGCATTTAAGTACATGCACATAAACGTTGGCATTTGTTTATTTAGCTTAGCAGCTTGACACATACAGTGTGCATAGACATATATTGCGTCGGCGGGCGGTGGCAGTGCGGACTGTGCGGAGGTCGGCGGTGCCGGGCCGAGGCGCGCCGTATGCAAACGAGCCGGGGCAGGAGGCGGGCCGCGCTAAAAAACGCCCCGCGTCGCGCTGCACCCCTCGCCCTCACCCCTCGCCCGCCGTACCTGCGCAACGGAAATTATTAAAAAACTGCCGCAATCTGTTCCGCGCGACATGAAAAGTGAAACGATGAAGGGTGATCCGCGACACAATGCAACCCTTCGTGTATTGTGCGCGCGCAACAACCCCCCCTCGCCCCGCACCTTCCACGCGCAACCCTTGTGTTGGAACACGTGCGCGCGCGCGTATGTAGCTACTAGTAAGTACATTACGCTTTGATTGAAAGGATAACTTTTCACTTTTAACGAGCGCCGCTTTGTGACGAAGTTAATAATAATGTATGATTTGATCGTCACCCGGCACAGACACAAACACAAACAATGTGTAGCCCGACGCTAAGTGCTGTAACACTGCACACATATGTGGTGTACAAACAATTAGATACATTGCCTAGGTAGTAACCTAGACGGCACACTCTTTCCGTTACGCTCCATGTCCAAATCGTCACACAAGAGTTTAAAATAATTTAGGTGTCCCCCCGCATACCTACTGCACATAATTCAGCATGCATGCGGTGCATACTTAGCTAAACTTTATGTAATTTTGTATTCCATTTTACAGTCTTGCTAAATTTAAGTAGGGGCAAGCGCACTGATACCCATAGTACAGGTTTCGGTCTAGTTTAGGATCAGGATGTCTAACCTTCCGAGTTTTATGACATCAATGTTCAACTGCAAATATTGTAAAATATCTTGTGTGTCTCAGTTTTTGAAATTTGAATAAAATATATTATTATAAATTACATGCTCGAGTTTTCACCCACATTTTAAAATCTGCTTGAAAATGTTCATCGAATTTGATTTATTTCGTGTTCACCCAACGAATGTTCTAGAACCAAAATACTTCGTTGTCCGTACGTCGGTCTGTCTGACTGTGAAGTTCTTTTTCTCGGAAATTGTACGTGTGTATACTCTTTTACGGTGCAATGAAGCTGTGATAAAAATCAGACTTCTAGAATTAATACCATCAAAAGATACAACCGTTAATGTAGCATATTTACACAAGGGAATCAAATCTCATCGGGTATTTCCGTTTGGTTAGAATGTTGAATTTTGGCATGACGCAAGGTCTTATTCCACGAGTAAATGAATACTGTAGATTTGTAGCTACACAGCACAAACTGTTTGTATTGCGCGGAGGTATCATGTTGGAACTAACGCGGACGTCCTCTGTTGTAAGTCGTCGCTGACAGCAGCCGCTCGGAGCGCATGGCCGTAGACACTGGTGTCCCAACAAGGCCCTGTGCTGTCTATGACAATATTT
Organism: Pelosia muscerda; assembly: GCA_963691645.1. NCBI lineage: Eukaryota > Metazoa > Arthropoda > Insecta > Lepidoptera > Erebidae > Pelosia > Pelosia muscerda. The sequence continues at coordinate 18,935,264 of OY829106.1, forward strand.
CTGCGGTATATCAGTTACATGCTATCTGATGACTTTATTCATTGTTATGCGGAAATCCCTTTATCCGTCGTCAATCAGTCACAAATAACTTGTATCTGAAATCCATTCTGCCTGGAGTGTCGGATTGAAAACAACCAAATGTAGTCCATTCAACCCCACTAAGACACAAGTAGATGCGTTCATCGCCTCATTAAGAAAACCCCATTTATTGTAACGCCGTAATTCCTAAACAGCGCGGTTACCATCCCTCCGAGTATCGAAATACTTAGTGTCGATAGCTGCAGATTCGGCCGCACATAGATTACTGCTGTCACCTTTTATCCCAACCTCGGGTCTAAAAGGTGACAGAGACTTTGGTTTACTGGATAGGTATATAATGGTTTGTGACCAAATGTATTGTTTGACAAAATTGCTGTAGCTACATTCTATCACCGCTGATCTCACACATTACGACCAAAAACGGAGCACAATATGCGGTATAAAAGATACTCCACACACGCTCGAACTGTTAAATTAACTCACTGCTGATGTTCCCCGTCCTGAAGAGCCCCATATTGTAGTTGCTTGTTTCCCAAGCATTAGAAGGTTTCCTCAGGGTTTGCAGCACGGTTATAACGCTACTGACGTTGCACACATCCATGAGCTATACAACCACTTTCCACGATGTGGGCTATGTGCTTGTCTGCCACATATTAGCTATGCAAATAGCACGGCAAAGCGACCATACGCAACTGCACGATCTGTGGTATGCGGGGTACCACGGGTATGCGATATTACATTTCAATACCCAGTATAGTACATGGGTAGGTATATAAAGTACCCTGGCACAAACCACCTGTGCGCTTGTAGGAGATCTCAGGTAGATGTATACGTCTACGGCGAAGTCATGTGTACCTATAAATATTCTTCAATTGTACAGATAATATCTCATTATAAGTTATCTGTAGTGATTTCGTTAGGGAGCTTGTTGTAGAGGCACATTCCAGATTTTACAATCAAATACGTTCGTTCGTATTAATGCGACTGTTTGCAGTGCCCGTTGGTGCGCTCAAAGGAGGAGTTTCCACCCGCTGTATTGCGCGGAATGCGAACGACTCACTGAACACAAACAATTGTTAATGTCAAAGTCGAGGGCCACCCGCGTACTCAGTAAACTGCGCCAGTATCACGTGCCCTGTGTCCAGCGCCCGGAGCCCTGAGCAGCGAGCCCCTCCGGTGAGGTGCGCGGCTGCTCTTTGATGTGCGCATCCCTTCAGCCTGTCACTCGCACGTTTGCGAACGTACTGCTCTCTGCACTCACTCTGTGTTCATATGTACTGCCCTTAACTATGTCAGATGTTACGCTATACAACTCTCTTACTGATCGGCACTAGACAAATGATGCTCATAACACTCGTAGTCATACAAGTACTCAGACTACAATATACTGTGTGTTATGTATTAGTGTTGGTATATTCATGACAACGTTGAAATCACTTGGCCTGGATATGACCACAAACCTCCCCAAAGATGTCAATATCTAAATTCCATCTTATTATATTTAAGAACATGATGCCACGCCGTGGGCACACAGCTCCCGCGTCGTCCATCCTTGTAATTAATAGAATGCAATTAAGAAATAGACATTCGCACACTGCAACACTGCGCTTAACGTGATCGTTGCCGCGCACGCGCACACGGCGCGCCGCTGGTTACCATCACCATTGATGTAACGTGTGGATCGAAGCGACCATTAAATGTGATTAGAGCAATTTATAATATTTATTCGGCCATGATATTAATGATTAAAGCGCAAGTAAGTCACCCCGCGCCGCCCGCATCGGCCTGCACTTGCGACAGATACTGGCGGCACGCGACCCCTGAAATCCTTTTCCCCCCGTTCCCCTCCCCGCCGCGCCCGCTGGTTGTTGTATTAAATAGAGTTAACTGCCGCTAAAGGGTTGCGGCGCGTGGCGGCTCTCCCCCGCAGATTGCGCGCGCGCAGCCTGCCGCGGGGGCGAGGGGGGTCGACACGCGCCTGCTGTAACGATTTCGATTTCAATAACTATTGTGTGATTCGCTTTCAAACTATTCCTTTCTTTAAACTGTTGTGAATAAATCTAGCGATGTTCAAGGAAAGGTGACTGGCTTTTTACTGTCAAGCGATAAGTCCTGCTTAAAGTTCCATTTGAGCCATTATTTAGTTTCGTATGCACCGAATAAAGACAACGGTCAAGTTATATTTAACCAACTATGGTTTTTATTCACCGCTACACAGGCACAACATTGACACCGTGTATCCGCTGAGAGTGAGTCGTTCCTCTTTCACACCACGAAATATCCCTCTGCAAAAACTCGAGCGAATGCACTCGCCGGCGTGCACGGTCATTGCCGCGACTGCCGGTCTTCGCTACCTAAACCTCCACGATAATGAGTGAGCTAATGAGTGGTGCCGCGAAGATTCTCTAACCCTATCACTAAGACAACATAATATGTTGTGACGCCGCGAATAATGACCTAATGTGAGTGTATAATATGGATTATACACTCACATTAGGTCATTATTACCTAATGTGAGTGTATATTATGGTTCGCCGCGTTGGTTCCTGGTGGAGTTGAACAGGGCGACTGGCCCTGTTCAACTCTTCTCATGAGCATCGTGGAAGGTGACTAATTAGCGCACAGACACGAGCACTTTACAACTACGTATATAATAGTAGAAATTTGTAATTAATAAAACAATGTCGACACAATTATTTCATACATAAACTTTGGTTAAGGATTTAGTAAAAGTAACAAGTGTGCTATCAATATCAATCAAGTATACTAAATCCTTAACCTAAGTTTGTCCTGCTAATTTACACTACAATACCTTTGTATAGTGTAGTGTAGTTCCTTCCTTTGTGTAGTGTAGGTTAGGAGTAACCTTGCGATCGAAAAGCCCCGGGTTCGAACTCCATTAAGAAATACCGTATGTACCTACTCAAAGCTTAATAAGTATTAGGTGCATCTAATATTTCAATACATAGTACCTATGTAGGAGTAATTGTTAGAAACGCGTGGCTCGGCTTGGCACGGGGTGGCGGGTCATATATCACGGCGGTTTAAATTAAAGCCGTCACGTTGTCGCGCCGCGAATCATTTGCAGAAGGTCGTGGGTCGCGCACGCGGCGCAACCCTTTCGCCCCCCGCGCCCCCGCGCCCCCCGCTCGCCCGTCGTACACAAATCAGTTCATTTTTTAGCGTCGCTGTATCTCCATACGGCGCGGGGAGGCGCGCGGGCCAATCGCGGCGCCACGCGCGGTCGTATGTAAATGACACCGCCCCGCGCCCCGCGCTGTATGTACTTTTATATCCATTTGCATATGTTTTGATCATCGTTGGAATCGTAAACTGTTGACTGCCAAACCAGTATAACACTCGCCGAGATATTTATCATGTTTTATAAGTGTTTCTTTTTTTTTAATCAAAACAGATGTTTTGAATATCTGATATACGTGCACTGTTACAAGGCCATGATCACGGATATGCCTACTAAAGAACCACCGAGTTAGTTGTTACCGGGCAGACCGTATCGGCATATCCTCTTCCGCACTCGTTTTCGTTAGTTTGTGTTATAGTGGTTACGTAAATGACCGAATGGCTTTGACTAACTTTGGAAATATATTAACTAGTCAGACTAGCCTGACGCTCTGAACGTCAGGCGTCAGGCGCTACAGGAGACCACTGCAGCTTGTCACTAGTAATATGACGCCTCTCACACATTCACGCCATGAACATCATGTGTGCACAAACTTATAGTTAATGAATAATTGCTTGTGTGCGTTGAGAGAGATGGCGGCGCGCCACGTGGGCTCAGACAAGCAGTACTTGCGTATGACCTGGCACTTTGTACATGTCTGTAACGATGGCATAGCCTTCGTCAGACAAGGTGAAGTCAAATTGACGTGCTCTACATAAAGACCGCCAGCATATTCACCATGTTTTACGAGTAAGTATCCAACCATCCGTGATCACGGCGCTTGTAACAGGGTCGAAATATGTGATACCCAAAACATTTCCTAACATATCCCGGCGAGTGTTATACTACTTAAGGATCAAACGTAATGTACAACTTGTATAAATATTTTATTCGCTTCACATATCGCCTATGGCTGGCACGAAAATTATTCAATATATGTTCGTGCAGATCAGTACCCGCCTGTGCGCTGAATTTTAGTGAAAACACCTGAGCGTTTGAACGAAGCAAGCGCGTTTTGCTTGGAAAATAATAATTAAGTAGTACAAAGAGTGCCGCACCGAACCACGGGTTGTTGTAGTCGGGGGCGTAATAGCATTAGCGTGTAAAGCGGCGGGCGCCCTTTGACCCTCGCCGGCGCAATTGTAAATGCAAATAGTGCGCTAATCCAACATGGCGGCCGCCCCTGCGCCTTGTTTCCATACATATTGATTAGCAGCCCGGGAGCAGCGGCTTTAGACGAGGCACTGCGCGTACAACCGTAGTCCAACCGCGTGGGCAAGCCACTCGGTGTGGACGGAGAGGTACCTGCCTGTCCAGTATGATGAGGCTGGTACTTCCTGATCGAGTGACTTACGGTGCAGTATGCATTGCGTCGTATAGTGTAGGTACACATCATTCGGTATGTTGCTTGTTTATTAATACATTTGTATGTATTTTATTTATTTGACTTGTGTCAAATAAATAAAATAAATATATGGAAGGCAAATGAAACTATGAACAAACATAAACATAAGCGTCGTGACTGCGAAGACTCGTCGTGACGTCACACGTGGAGGGCCACTCGGCGCTTTGTGCGGAGCATGTTTAGCTAAATAAACATGTTGTCCGCCGAGCCCGCGGAGGGGCCGAGCGAGTGACCCGCGGAGGGGCTCTCACGCAACCCTTCAGCCTCCGCCAAATCTTTAATTAAATATCAGTGAGGTAGCGAGGGTCGCGGGCCACGGCACCTAATAAAACTGCACAAATATAGAAATCACAGGTCGTAAAGAGCCCATAACACAAGCGGACACGCGAAGGGTCGCCGCTACGGCCGCTACGGGTGCGCTACGCCGCGTAGCACCGCTACACCTACCTACGGTTCGTATAATAGTTAAAGCCATATGTGACGTGTCACAGTATACTTATGTACACAGTCAATATCGTCTACTGTACTTGTGAAGCAGCCACTCGTTCAGATACTTCTTCACAATGCAAATTTGTTGTTTTTGCTAAATATCTCCATCGCGCACAAGATTCCAACCAAAATGATGAACTGTTAAGGTGAGTTGTACCTACTTCAGGCGTACACACGAGAGTCCACACATGTTTTAAATTCTCTATGTCTGGAGCTTCTGGAATCTTACATTAAATACATGTTCGCGGTTGAAACGAATTCTTGTTAATAGTTTTGGTTGCAAACAGTGAAGTTCCTTTTTACTTCATTAAAAGATAAATAAAGTAGGTGGTCACCTCGCGCCTCCTTGGCTCGCTCTTAGCTCTGTGGACTACACAAACAAACGCTCCCGAGACAACACGGCCGCGTCCTTACCGTTAGAGTAAACACATTTATTCAGTTTAAAGAAGTGCTCCACAAAGGAGGCGAATTTCTTATTCAAAGTAGCAATATATCGGCGCCTAAACAAACAGCGACCGCATTACGTAAATGCATTCCGCGATGGAGATGCACGAGAGGGACCCCGGCTCCCGGCGCCGGCCTACTGACGAGAGGCGAGGTGTTTGTGCACATTAGCATCACAAAGAGCCTCACTCGCCGGCGGCTCTGTAGCACTGGACCAAGGTGAAGTACGGCGGGGTGGAGGCGATGACTCGCTAATTGCACTGAAATAACGAATTTCAGTAACAATCAATTTTGGACCCGGAGGTGTTGTTAATGTAAGTGACCTCTCGGTACAAGTCAGCTCACTGGGTGTAGCGGGCGGCGCGTGTGCGCGTGTGTAGCTCTGTGGCGGCGGTCACTCGCCTCACTTGCGATTCTATCAGATTCACATCAAACAGGAAGCAGCCCTTTCATCTGCTATCAATTGTATGCGGGCCCCGCGCCGCCGCCCGAGGGTCTTTGTGTACCTTTTAATATTCTAAGTTGTAATATATTCCTGCAAACACTATCTAGTCGTGGAGACCCACAACTCAGGCGTCGACGGACCATCTCGCCGGCGGAGGTTGCGGGGCTGCGAGAAGAAGCAGACTCGGATCGCGGCGCTGCTATTATTTATTCGATAATAAGTCAGTAACGACTCGCGGCACACGCTCGCTCCGCGCGGAGCCTGATTTTTTTCAATCAAACCCGATATCGGAATTCGCGCATCGGTTAGCCGAACCCGTCGCTCCCCTTTCCTAAAAAAATTAAACAGCTTTTAAACGCGCATCGCGCTCGATCCGTTCGGCGAAAGCGCAAAAAAAATCATCTCAGGTAATCGAAATAATGGCGAGGTCGCGCGAAAAAAATTCACTAAGGGCGGAAAAGAAACGGATTCGTACAAAAAAGTTCAAAATTTTAATTCGACGGTTGAGGGTTGAGCGCGGCGCGGGGCGGGGGCTGGCCCGGCGCCTCGCGCGGCCCCGCCAGTGTCTCGCCGCGCGCCGAGCCGCGCCGACATCCCGCGCCGCGCTCGCCGCACACACCACGCACTCCGCTCGCTACACGCACGCACGCTCCACGCAGCATGGTCCTGTCGGCGTGCGTCCGCGCAGACCCGCGCGCCTACTGCTCGGCCGCCTACCGTGAGTACTCCGTCGCCGTCGCGGACTCTTGTTTACCTCACGCTATTTACTTTACAGTTTACGTTTTTCCAACTCTATTATATTCGTTGTGCGTTGGTTCACGAAATATTTTATAGTATATATTGTTTCATTTATTGTTTATCAATGTATTAGAATTGCGTCTATAATTTATTACTAATAAAACATAGCTGTAAATAGTACATAAACATATTAAAAAAAAACAATTTGCGTAAATATTTATATTAAATATGACATCAATCATTGGATTATTAGTTCATTTTCTGACTATAACACTGGTGCACAACTTTCCTTATCAACCAGTATAATGTTAATAACAAATTGCATTGAATTCAAAAGGAGTGTGTTGTCACTCGCACTACGTTAACCCTGTATCACGAGTGCCATTCAGTAATGCAATAAATTACAAGTAGATAAATTAAAATATTAAATAAATAACCATTTAGATCTTATGTTATATAAGGTGGTCGTGTCGCTAGAGATTTTCCTAATTGGAAAGATCTTGAAAAGAATTAAAATTTAATACACACATATGTTTCAAAACCAGAGATATAAGCAAAACTCGCGATATCAACCAGCCACCAGTAGTATTATGAAAATGGCTTGAGTGTCATTCTTGATCGAATCTCGTTACTTGGGTGTGTACTTACCTGCGTAAGAGAGCACATAACACATTAGCCCCGTGTGTTTGCCCATCTCGATGATAACTAGGTATATTCTATGGAATTATTTTCTTTTCACAACTTGTAACATTATTTGTTCGTTCAAACTGTGTGAGGTCAGTTGGCCCAATGGCCCAATAATTAAACCATTATCATAAATTACCATTAAATTCACTGATAGTGTGAATTAACTGATAGTGTGCAATGTGCATACATTAACACTTAAGTTATTCGGAAACCATTTAGTAATTATATGTGAATGACAGCATAATTAATTTGCACGGTGTAGATACGAGCACTACGGTGTAACACGGTAAACCACTGTTCATTGGTTTGTTAGTTAGTTAGTAGTAAACTCATCTGAATAGCCACATTAAGGTATTGTTATATAATTTATCATAAGATTGTCTGTCCACTTGTCACTGTTCATGTCGAAACAGAGGTGACACGAACTTGTACATTTGTACACTTATATACTAATGTACAGGTGTACATGGATCGGTAACAATCTTACTGTTATACGTTATTGATAACACACTTGCACCTCTCCACTGTGCTTATTATTGTACCTAGCCGGTTCCGCCTTACGGCGGCGGCGGTCTCAAAGGTTCGCGCTGACAGTTATTATGATAGTCTTAGTGTTAAAGTGGTTGTTGTTTCGAGTGTCGCTCGCTCACCCCAAAAACTCGTCGACTATTACCACTGATGTCTCACCATTTTGATACAAATCCTACTACCTAACTATAATAATTATAATCATGTGACAGCTTGTGAAGATGTTTAGATGTTTGTTACTCCATCACGCTCTAACAACTGAACTATGGAATAACAGATCGTGAATGGTTTTCCACAATATTGAAATTGATATACTTTTTGGTTTTATTTTATAGTAAAACAATCCAACTAAATTATAATATGGTGATTTTTTAAAATAATGAAAAATCTTTATAATGGATGGCTATGTCACAATAGTAGTGTCACGGGGATGTCATGGTCCGAGTGCGAGAACCCACTAGCTACTGTTGAGATTTGTCTTTTATATTGCTAGTTTGCGGTATGGTATATTATTTACTATTAAACATTCCATGATATGCAGGTATTCATCAGTTTGGCATCCATTACTGGTAAAAAAAAAAGAATATCATTATTATGAACCCAGTATCAATTAAGTCTAGGAAGCTACCTATACAAAGAATTGATTTTTGTTTGTTAACAAAGGAACTTATTCATAAAACAGACGTCAAATATTTTGGTTTTTGTAATTCTTTCAAATGTCTACTTTCTAGTATTCCAAGAGTGAAATAATAATTTAGAACATGGTCAGCCACAACTGAACAAATGAAACGACAATAACAAGAGACGTACATGTTCAAATCGTTTTCTAGACCATCGCATCAAACATGTGTGGTAAACATGATATAGAATATTACACACAATTCAAGTTCACAATTCTAGTATAGATTTTAGCGCGTTTTAGTTCACAGAGACATGTATCATGTATCATGAATCATCTCGCAATAGCCCTTCAAGCGTCAGGTTTCAGAGGATGCAGTAAAATTGCTAAACAATGATGCAACGATTATTAGAAATTTCATCTTCATCGTTCTGCAAAACGCTCCCCAACGGCTACTATTGAACATTTATTTCCTAATCTTCTTTATTAGTTCGCCTTAGAAAATTATATAAACATCTCAAATTACTTTCAGACTCCGAATATATCAATAAATATAATCCTTAGTAATTGTTCTATTTGTTATTGTTATTTTGAAAGTATTACATTATGTTTTCAAAAACTTATTTTGTGATTTTTTATATGGTGCAGTTTATTATCAACTGTAAATTAATTTAAATATGGCCGTTTATCAGTAAAAAATTAAAAGTTTCATTTATTTTACGTTTTATTAAAAATATTTGGTTGGAGGCTCTATCCATTACTCCCTAATTGCTGTATAGTGCATACACTTATACCAAGTCGTTGTAGTTTGGTGAGCTTTACACTTAAACAAATAAATTATTACAAGATAAAGATTGCCTATTAGTTATATCTCTCTCCTTGGTAGGTAGCTGCCGTTGGAAGCTAAACCCGCACTGGCTCGTAATGCCACGTTATTAGTTTTATTAATTGTGTAAATGTCGCGTGCCCGGTGTAAAACGCGGTGTCCGCAAATTCGTATGTACAGTCCGTGGTGAGACTGAACAATTGCAAAAACATTCAACGTGGTTTCGTGGGAATTAAAAAAGTTTCTGATTTTTACTCCGAAACAGACCTATGTTCTCCATAGTGCGGTGCTCGAATCTTACTGAAATTTGGCAGAGGGATAGACTAGTGTCTGCAAGAGCACTTAATTAGTTCTATCCCGGGAAAATGTTCCTATAGGTTGAGAGATTCGGATAAAAATTCCTCGCGGGCGAAACCGCGGGCATCAACTAATATAAAAAAATTTGTTCAGACAATTCCGAACCTATTATTGAACGTTAATGTGCAAAAAACTCACAACTGCTACTTTTTATAAATCAGGAATATTTCAATCCGATACTCGTACACCTCCGCGTCTCGTTTCTGCGATTGCACCCTTTTCACCTTTGGGATACAAAAAACGGCCGATGACGTCTCAATGCAGTCGTCTAGTTTTTTACTTAAATAATTTTTTATTGCGCGTCGGGTACATCTTTATAATTCGCGTTTATTTCAGTACACGAACATTGTGTCGACGCAAATCCTTTCTGATCCGCGAGCGGATTATCCGCCCGCGGCGGCAGGTAGCCCGCGCCGCTCCCACGCGCGCACACATCCTCGGACATGGAGGTATTATGTGTATACAAAGTCTCTGTATTATGATCAGAGATTTTGAAACCTTCAATTCACTCGTAGCATACGCGTAGAGCATGCTACGGTCCCTTTTATGAAGCCGGTTTATGAATATAATTGTCCCGCTTGACGACTACAGCAGGAGCGCGAGGGCGCGGGGCCTAATGCGCCTAACTTGTAATGTGACGATCACTGTCGTAGGCTTCGCTATAAAGCCACGGCTTATTGTCGACGGCGGTTATCCGATTAATTAGTATTAACGCGGCCGCCGCTAATGAGATGATCCCTGCACAGCGCGCGTCGGTGGCGGTGGTGGATTAACCGAGCGAGGGGGGGCTCCGTCAGAGACTCCATATGATACTACTCATCTAGCTTTTAAACACTGTGATGTCTTCCAAACCACAAAGCTGTTTGCGAGAGGATTACAACCACGTCTAAGTTTTTGAAATCAAATTTTAGTTTGCTTAAGTGAAAATGTTTGGAAAATGTTAATCGACCACGTTCCAACGACCGAGCGGATCTGGTTTAAATTAGAAACAGGGGTAGATTATAGTATGGAACAACTCATAGGCTTTTTATCCCGGCAATAGGTTCATGCATTCAATTCGGCCGGTCGGTCGAACTTTGCAAGCACAAGTTGCGCACCTGTGCGGCGCGTGCGATGATACTGCTGACACATAACTCATTTACCAACTTCAGACATGTGCGTTTACAGCAAAGATGTCCTCCTTCCTTTCCCTTCCCACTCTGCAGAGCACGCTACTGCCACTACAGGACTACCTCTAAATTCTCGGTATGGCTGTCCGCTGCAAATTAAATAACAAGTAATCGGCGTTCTGGTCAGAGTGCGGCGTTTTCCACGCTGAAGCAGTGGTGTCTCCTTTACAAGACACAAATACGCTCCTGCCTGGAATTCTTGCTTGCATCTCTGGGATGACTCCGCGAAGTACCTAAAGGGTATCATGAGGTCACGAATACCCTCAAGCAACAGATGCTTAGAGATGTTGCGTCCTTGTTAGTACTTTACCGTCTCTACCATGTACGTGAATGTTCTGACGAGCTCTTCTAATTAATCCCGCCCTCTCCATTCCTACACGGACAACGCGTGTAGGGCTCAAATATCATCCGCATACAGTGCAGATTATTCCATCAAGAACCAAGCGGTTCGGTGAGTCTTTCCTCTGCCGCATCATTAAATCTTGGAACGCCTTACCAGCTCACCTGTTTTGTAATGGTGACCCTCATTCGTGAGATTTTGCCTACAGCTTACCATTAGGCGACGTGAAGTCAAATAGACGTGTCCGAGAAAAAATAATAAAAATTATTAGTTTTTGTAGTGTAACTAGCCCAGACATACCTACCCAAGGTATGTCTGTGAAATGGGCTAGTTTTGTTAAATCAGCATTTTGGGTACATTATTATAATTTAGTTATAAACGTTTTTATCAATGAGCATCTCAGATGTAATTCATGATGTTTGTAATTAAATGCTAATGATGTTAATTACGATTATCTATCATCTGGTCACAGTCTACTGCTGCATGTGGATGCGGTCCGCGCAGACCTGTGGCTTGCTACTGGTGTGACGAGGGCGACGCCGGCGGGCGCCATGTGTTGCGAATATAATTTATGAGCAGGATGATTTGTAAACAAGATCGCTTCTCTGCGATAGTGTCAGAACTTTCATCCCTCAGTGAAAGATGCCTAAATCCGTATCGTAAATCATTGTCGCTAATGTAGTTTGTTTGTGTTGTTACAGAAGAGTCCGGCGAGCTCATCAAGTCGCCGTCACCGCCGCCCAGCCACGGTCAGTATTAAACAAATCTATTATTCACGTGAAACCCATTTTATTGCACGGAACGCTCCGCAGAGACGTGGCACTCGAATGTGGGCGAAATGTTAGCTACCAGCAGCAACTCAGTCTCCCCCCATAAGTAGAGAGCTTAACTAAGTTCATCATATGACTTATAGCAAAGCACCTCCAATAAAGTTTCAATAGACAATTAATCTTTCGGTTCGTTATGTTTAATCTATAGCTAAAAATAATGAGTTTTGAACAACTTTAGTGGAACATACTAAGGTCCAGTAAACGTCTATGAGCGACCCCCGGCGGCGCGCGCCGTCTGTATCGCTATCGTGTTTCTATGTACTTTTAAATTGTGTGTTTATTTTTACAAAAGTAATAATATATCTTAATATTGTATGATATACACCCTTGTCTACTCAGGGTTCACATAGAGCTGGAATTTGTTAAGTGTACTTTTATGACATTAAAAGAATTAGGTACGCGTACATTATGTGATTGGGTCCAGAGGGTTCTCCCTCCGTTGAGAGTGTTCCACTTATATTTCTAAAATGTAATCGGTCCGCTTTACTCCTCTTTGTGTCGATAAAAACACAGCTTATATCTTTGTGTTATTATAAACATCCAGAAATAAGAGGTCCGCGAAACGAGACCCACTAGAGTGATGTTGTTTGGTGCTTCAGTTATTAGATATAATTGGCGCTTCATTCTAATTAACTTGATACTTAATTTTTGTTGCGTGTGAAGAATAATTTGGTGTGCATTTAAATATTAGACGGGCATTTCACTCAGTAGTTCTACTTGACTCATTCATTATTTGAATTAAAATTTGAACACTTTTTACAACGGCAACCTGGATACGAGACTCAGGCTTAATCGCATGTAACTGCGGTGTTTTGCTGATTTTCACCGTTACAGGCCAATATGTCTTGTGTGCTCAAACTCAGCACTTCAATGTTATGGTGACACTACACAGTGAGACACGGGCAAAGTGACGGTTCGAAGGTAGAAAAGTGGTGGCAAGCATTCCTAGTAAAGTTGCCCGGATTGCACTGGAGTAACCACATTACTTAAATGAAAAATATAGACAATGGTTCATGACACGCTTGCTTTACACATTCGTCATCTTCACCTTTCCGTCCTTGTCCCTTGTTGATTTAGTGTCGACGTAACAACGCGTATACTTGTCCATTAATGTGTTCACAGACTAATTAGGTACCTAGGTATTGTAAAATTGTTGAACATTGTTAAACTGTATGTCAGCCATTATTGCTGTACATGTAATGTTGAAATAACTGAGTTCCCTGTGGCAGCACCGCACTCGGCGCTCGGTAAATCTTTGCAACTAGACATCTTGATTACGAATTAACACCCAAGTAAATGGGCTAGACTCTTATCAAAAACGATTATTATTTGCCTTAAATGCTACCTCGCTCTTGGGCCTGCCGCGTTCGATGTACTCGCTCGCATGTAACGATCCAAGTTCACTGCGACGCGCACCGCTGATGTTATCTCGACATGTACTTAATTAGTTTATTATGATTGTCTCATTAGCATATCTACAACGTGCCTTACCGAGTACTTACACAGGTGGAGCCCGCCATGCCCACAAACCACTCCGTTCTCGTATATGCATTAATTATACATAGCTTGTAATCTATCAAAAAACCAATACATAGATCATGCATGGCTTAAAGATGTTTGTATACGGCGCTCTAAAGTGTTCACTGTTTAGTGGCACCCCAAATACCACCTGTCTCGCCGTTCGCTGTGAGAAAAGGATTGATGTTCGCCTCGTGCGACACACGCGCACCGCACAAGGAAGGCGCGCACCTTCGCTGCACCCTTCATCAAAGAAGCTGCGCTCGCGCACGCGCCGGGCACACGCCCGCATTCACCCCTTTCTCGACCCCTCGTCTAAGATGAGTGTTAGTACATTGTGTTCTGTATATGCGACCCACCTTAGCTCCTTACCTGCTCCTGCACCGGTGTCTCCACCAACGGTGCCAACATAAGCCTGCCAATGTTTGCAATGTACCCAAAATAGTGATTCCAGTAGAAGGAAGTTTCTTAAGCTTGCATTCTCGAACCTTTGCAGTTTTGTAGAGATGTTACGTAGAGTATTTACCGGCTCTGTCCTGGTGAATGTTCTGATGAGCTCTTCCAATTAGCTCCGCCCTCACTTTTCCTACCCAGAACAACACGTGCAGGGCTTAGATTTGACCCGCATATGATGTAGAATCACCTTCCACGCTACCCTTCATTTTGCCAGCATAGTCATTTATATTTAAATCTCAATACATTACCTGCTAAAATGTTGAATCAATTTTCTAGCGCGCTGACATGTCATGAGAAGATTCAATATGAATGAAAATGGGGTACTTTTGTTATTATTGAATGGTGCCATAATTTAAAAGGCTTAATTCTGAGAGATTAATGCGCCAGAATTAAAATAGAATGCATATGAATTGTGCGACGGCGTCCTCTGATGGCGCACGGGAGCAAAGCAAAGGCGGCGAGCTGTCGCACGATGACGTATGGCGGTGTGGTGGCGACTAACGCATTTACATGTAATATCCGCTCCACCCCCGCGCGCACTCCTCTGACCGTAGTGTGATGCCGGGCCGGGGGACAACTGGCTTACCTAGAATATTTTATACAAAGCAGTCAGACTGATAGATAAAAAAGAAAAGACATTTCACTTGCGTGCAATATAAACATACATCCTGCTGTGGTAGGTGATTATTAATAATAATGAATGTGCCTATTTAATTTCATCTCATTTGGCACATTTATGTATGGTGCACCAAGAATCCAGTTCAGCATAATAATAATAATAATAATAATAATCATTTATTTCAGGCAACATGAGAAAAGTTACAGTATTTATAAACTTATTCTACGGCCCATAGATATATACCTTAAAACTAAGAATACATAGAAATATATTACAAAACTTCCTACACACTAAGTCTTTGTGCGTTCCTGTGGCACTGGTCCGCGGAAGCGACGGAACACCACCCCCTGTGGCCAAAAGTTCTCGTTCATAACGAGGTCCAAGTAACAATTGGGTACTCGCACCACGAACGATAAAAAGTTAACGTTGCGGCGCGACTCCAACAGCTGCACTCTCGGCGTGTAATTGAGCTTTTGGCGCACGTACTCCACGATGCTCTTTGCCGTCGTCGTGTAGTGTAGACGGGAGATATACACCGGGGTATTCGGCTTAGCGGCCTGCAGCGAAAGGTTGGGCATCGCAGGTGCAGTGCCGCATCTGTTCTGATTGGTTTTCTGCTGGCGTTTCTTTCTTTGAACCTGCATATAACCATCTGGAGCCCTCTGCCTGTCTGGTTCTAACAGTGGCTTCGGGGGTACGGTCGGCGCGCTTTGGGCGACGTTAGCGAAACTTCGACGAGGTGGTGGTTGAAGTTTCACCTGGGTTGTTGTCCCAGACTTCGGTACGGGACGTGGACTTCGCGCTGCTTCACTAGTAGCAGTCGCGGGTGCGGGAGCAGAGCAGAGGGGCGCATGTGTGGCACATTCTTCAGGCTCAGCTGTTGGCGACAGCGATAATGCTGACGCGTAACTTGAGCCGAGGCCAGCACCCCGGCGCGTGTTGACGTTTGCAGTTGACGGTGACCTACATATCGCCGCATTATTGCGTAAAGTCACTATTTCATGACGCAATTCCACGACGATACTTTCAGTATTCGCCAGCTTGGTTTGGACGTCAACTAAACCTAGGAATAATACCTGGAGCATATAATACCTGGCTGCTTTGTTTTGCGTGTTCAAAATATTTAGTAGGTATGTGTACTATATCATTAGTATTCTCTTAGATACCTACTCACTTCAACATCATTCTTGATGTCACTGTGTTTGGCTACAAACTTTTCCGAAACGGCTCGACCAATTATTATGATATTTGCAGAGCATATTTTATAGTTCAAAGAATTGGTTGTAAACTATTTTTTAAACCAGGCAGATGAACCGGCGAGCACTAACTAGTATAGCTAGGTATATATTTTGGCATCTAATGGTATATAGCTGTTGCCATTCTCTACCTTTCTGTCGGCACCCGAAGGACACTAAGGGTCGCATATGTATGTCCGAGTACAAGCACCGTACCGCCCGATCACCTTAAATTCACGCTCTTTCTTATTGCAGATGGGTCGGCCAGCGGCGAGGGCGAGATCAGCGGCGACGAGCGGCCTCCCTCTCCGCCCCGCGCACCCTCCGCGCCTCTGCCCCACCCCGCACACCCCTCACACCCCTCGCACCCCGCAGCCAGTGCTGCCGCCGCCACCGCAGCTGTCTTCGTAAGTAGATCAGTTTATCGAGCCAACGTTCAAAAAGAACGCTCTTCCTAGTCCCCCAGGAGAACGAGTAGTAATACTTACACACGGGATCCATATAACCATGGGCCCATGGGCCATACATCACCGGGAGCGTAATGTTGTTCATAGTCAGTGGGTCTCATATACTCACGAGGCCCATGTACATACCTATGAATCTTTCATACTCATGGATCATTTTTTCATAGTTTTCATTTTGACTCCAGAGCTAATCCCTACCGTTGTACATTCCAGAACGCAGCGGGCGCCGGCAACGCGCTCGCGCAGCTGCAGCACCTGCTGCTCACCCAGCACGGCGCGCACTCGCTCCTGCTGCACACCCAGGTACGCGCGCCCCCGCTCGCCCCCCACTCGCTGCACTCGTCGAACCCGAGAGGTCAATGCCGTCCCTCCCGTTTCAGGTGCAGCAGGCCGTGGCGCAGGCGGCGGCGCAGCAGCTGCAACAGTTGCAGGCGCGCGCCGTCGCTCCGCCCACGACGGGCGCGGCGGGGCGCTCGCCGTCGCCGCGCCGCACGCCGCCGGGCGCGGGCGCGTTCCTGACGCCGATGACGCCGGGCTCGGGGCGCGCGCGCTCGCCGCTGCACGCGCACGCGCACACGCCGCTGCACGCGCACGCGCACAAGCCGCGCGCGCTCGAGCCCACCGCCGACGACACCGCGGACCTCGAGGAGCTGGAGCACTTCGCCAAGACGTTCAAGCAGCGGCGCATCAAGCTCGGTGAGCGTCGCGGTCCTCCGACGGGGTGCGCGCTCCGAGCGACTCGTCGTCTCATTCTCTGGTTTCTATTCGCAGGCTTCACCCAGGGCGACGTCGGTCTCGCGATGGGCAAGCTGTACGGGAACGACTTCTCGCAGACGACGATATCGCGGTTCGAGGCGCTCAACCTGAGCTTCAAGAACATGTGCAAGCTGAAGCCGCTGCTGCAGAAGTGGCTCGAGGACGCGGACTCGTCGCTGGCGGGCGGCGGCGGCGGGCCGGGCGGCGGCGCCCCGCTCGGCGCCGGGCTCGCCGAGGCGGTCGGGCGCCGCCGCAAGAAGCGCACGTCCATCGAGTCGGGCGTTCGCGTCGCGCTCGAGAAGGCCTTCCTGCATAACCCCAAGCCGACGAGCGAGGAGATCGCTGCCCTCGCCGACGCGCTCTGTATGGAGAAGGAAGTGGTGCGCGTCTGGTTTTGCAACCGCCGCCAGAAGGTAGGTCCTGCGACTACGGAATGCCTTCTTGAAGAGAACTGTACCCACTTAGAGATACATCAGAGATCTATAAGAAATTAGTGATTAATTGACAAAATATGCCAATCGAATGAAAGGCTTGTTCAGTTCATATCGCACGCCAATATTATTTAGAAAGTAGCTCCTAAATAAGCAACAATTTTTTCCCTCACATAGGTATATAGCGGTTGATTTTATAGTCGTTTCGGAAAAAAAGATTTTGGCCACAATTTCGATAGTAAAATCGTAAGGAAGTCCTAATTTGGCGAAAAAAAAATGTTTTATTTTACACGTCCCATAATTTTTTCCATTCACCTACATTATTGCCCTACATATAGTAATTATATATAAGGCCACGCTGACGCTCGGCTCTGTTGCAGGAGAAGCGGATCAACCCGCCGGCGGGCGAGGGCGCGCCGGGCGGCGTGCACCTGGGCGCGCACCCGCTGGCGCCGCACGCGCACGCGCTGCACGCCGCAGCGCTGCAGCCGCTGCAGCCCCTGCAGCCGCTGCAGTCGCTGCAGCCGCTGCAGCCGCTGGCGCTGCTGGCGCGCGCGCCGCCTCGCGACTGACGCGGGGCGCGCGCGCCCCCGCCGCTCACACATATCCTCTCGTTGTAAATAGTGACGGTACTGTACAGACTAGTCGGTTAGCGTGTATATAGACGAGTGCGCGCGCCGCGCCGTCTTAGTGTAAGTTTATATATTACTATGTGAATTTTATTTATGTCCGGTGAGCGAGGCCCCGCGCCTGCGCTGTTCAGAGCTCATATCAGTTAGCGCACCACGCGACGCGTATGTAAGGTGGATGTGTAGAAAACTATCTATATGTTACAATAAAACATGATAGACATTACATTAGACTGTGTTTTATTTATACTTCACTAGCTGACCTGGTAAACTTCGTTGCCGCAAAGGAGACTGAAATGATTTCATACAATCTTGGGCCCAGGGTGTAAGAAGATGAAAGTGGTGTCAATTAATAGCTTATATATATTATCAACCTTTTACTGAATATTCTGCGGATTTTGTCAGTCTGAGAACAGAGATATAAGAGATTATGTAAAAGTGACATTATGTTACAATCTTTAACCAACAGCCGATTCCTGAAGTGCAAAATGTGTTCTTTTGCACTCATAATTATTATATTTACTAGAAAATGTTTGAAAAATCATATGAACTTCAAGAAAGGATGTCTAAAATAAAATAAAAAATCATTTAATATAGTGTTTTATTCGCCTTATATTATAATTAAAATGTCGTCTAGAATATGAGCCCAGCAGCCTATAGGTCGTTTCCCTACAATACAATTCAGTACCAGTAACGCATTACTATAGCCTCCCTTCTTCTACGAGAGCCGTCGACTAAAATATTAATAAAATAAGTTTTATTAATCTTCAGCTACATTAAACAATACATAATTAACTGTTCCGTATTAGGGTAATTAAACATTGTTTGATAAATAAATAATTCTTTGCCATAACTGTAAACAATCTCCATAGGCCTTCTAAATATATATGTATGTATTTTACACCTGCCAGGATGGTAGCTGGTTAGATGAGGTTATATTTACTCACAGACTGAGGTGCAAGCCATTGCCGGATCACTGACAGAATTGTTTCATCGTGTAAGGGTGGTCTACCCAGTGTATTGCAATGAGCAGTGGATATCCCACAATTCACACAGAAATCCATAGTTTCAATAATATCCAATTCACAAGCCGGCGGTAAAATCCAAAATAACAATCAAAATTAAATCAAGTCACACGTCTGAGCGATCTTCGGTGTCCAACGTAGTATAAGGTAGGCAGGGTCAGAATCCGTAAAATACAAAGCAGTGGTCGTAAAAAATTACAAATAATCGGGAAAGCAATCAAAACGCATTGGAAAATACGAAACTAGAGATGAAGTGAATATATTAATATTAGTTAAAAGATTACTTTCAAGATTCAGGTATTAGTAATCCGACCGACTATGATATGGTAATATTGCTGATGTCAGTAATATTTCAGATCTTGTTTACTATCTGACATGGTCGTGTAATATCATTCTGTTTTCGATTGGTGAATATTAGTCTATGGAATGGATTAGTGTGTGATGTATTCGCTCGGATCGTATTAACTTCGTTGCTGATTGGTTGCTGACTGAGAATAAATATTCATTACTTGGTACCATTTTTATAAACAATAATTTGAAACTTGCCATCGCAAAAGACTATTCTTATACACAGACATAACTTGTATTCTAAGTATCAAGCAAGTCTTATATTGGAAGCCGAGGGCAACAGCTACTAGAAACTAATTTACTTACTTACAAAAAGAAACACAACTGGTCCTAACCTACCTATATCTGTATTTAAAATATAAGAAAAATGTGCCACCGACTTCAATTAGGTACTGTAACTATGTTTGTTATTATTATTATTCCAGTCCTCAATCACGATGTGTTAAAGTATGCTGTACCTACTATCATACATAAATCAAAATCATTATTAAAAATATATCAATCTTTCATATCTTCAGCGATAATAATAGGTACCTACCTAATCAGTCTATTCAGCGCAAGAAGATTGACCTATATTTATTAGTGCAATAATATGTCAATATTAATACGATCATAGATCACCGCGGTATTTGACGATTGGTTGTCGGTAAAATATTACTAATATTCAAATATTAGTTAAGATATTATAATATCATGAAACTAATATATTAAGATTAGCTAATACCAACGAATATCGGTACTAACCCATCTCTACACAACGAATGAGCAAACAAAACGGCAACTGTCAGTGTCAATGCTATTATTATATTTTTATTTTTTTACTGTCATGCCAGTGACAGCCTAAAAATATAAGAGAGATTTGAATCGATATTAAATCGATAATCTTTAATATTGGTTTTTCAGTAATTAATTGATATTTGGTTTAATAATATGACTGTAATTATATGCACTATATTGCATGTAAGTATATATAGTGCATTTAATTACTTTGAGTTAATTATTTACTGCAAATGTGTAATCGATTACTTAACTGCAAATTATTTACTGCAAATGTGTAATCGATTACTAACTTGACGATAATCTACCGAAAACTATTTTCTCATATTTCTCCGCTTCCAGACTGAGAATTGAGGTGATTTTTCATATTCTAAGACACAAAAATATGACTGATTTTTTAGATCATATCTCAACTTATTCCATTTTGGGCCCACCGATTTCCGTCTCCTTTGATCTTAATTTAAACATGTAAGTGTAATTTTATTAATTATTTTGAGAACGGAAAGCATCAGGTACGGAACGTACTCATTTCAAGTGTTGGACATTACTATTAGAGCTATTGGTATGTTTAATTTACTATAAATTACTAGAAGTTGCCGATATTTCGGCGCTGTTGCAAATTTATCCGTGATCGTGTTGCTTCCAACTTGCAACAACGCCGGAATATTGGAAAATAGAATGAGTATGATAGCTCAAATAGGTACCTGTAGTCCTAATTACTCCATGGGTTGCAATTGGCAAATTTTGGCTCCGTTTATATAAGGCTGCCATTTACCCACGGGGTCCTTCTACTTACACACGGGATCCATATAACCATGGGCCCATACACCCATGGTCCATACATCACCGGGAGCGTTATGTTGTTCATGGTCAACGGGTCTCACATACTCACGAGGCCCATGTACATACCTATGAATCCTTCATACTCATGGATAATTTTTTCATAGTTTTCATTTTGATTCATTCAACATCGCTATTCTTACTGGCTAACCTGATACGCTAGTGTACTCCTAAAATATTGTGCCATGTGCACGATATGTATCGTGCAATTTTGGTGAGGTCACCAATGGATAAAATGGGTACACTCTATATAGCCTTCTTTACAAGAACCTTGTAAATCTGTTTTGAATGCGCTTCATCATGAGACTATATTTAGCTTCACGTGGAGCCCAGATGACGGCATTACTTTCTAGCTGTTTCCGACATAGTCACCTCCACCAAAACCGATGGAGGTGACTATGTCGGACTCGAATCGACCAAAACGCACGCCGTCCATGGGTCCTCGATTGCCGGAGGTGAGATTATACAAGACATATCTCTCGGACCCCTCTCTCTCTCGACATCTCTGTTGAGATGACCCTCTTATCCAAATGTGGGAACCATGGTGTCCCCATCTAGCCCCTGGGTATGGTGTGGCATTATGTGCCATCGCCGTGGCCTGCTTCTGCTAGGGTGACAGGCGGCTCCAACTACTTCATAGTCTGTGTCTGTGTGTGTGTGTGTAGTCACAATGTAGCCTCTATGCGAAAACAGATTTGACAGATATTGGACGAAGTGGTACTCAACCCATTAAAACAATATATTGTGAATTAGGCAGGTATGAAGTACTTAATAGGGGTATTTAGTTAAACAGACATTCTATATGAGTTCACGTTCACATTTTTGAAACTTAGCTGTGAAATACATTTAATTATTAGTTATCAAATTACCGCACTAGTGTAAATCCGTGCGTAGGTTTTGTGGTGCACTTTAACGTTCTTAAGAATATCCTATCCTTCTGCATCTTTCTCTGTTTCTTATAGTTCGTATGAGTATCAGTAGATGGCTTTACCGTCGCCACAAAGACTTCTAGGAGAATTTCGAATATTCTCAATACTCAACCTCGCGTCACAAGGGATTCGGGAAAGCGGAGCCACACGAGTGGTGAGCCTTGCAGCTTAGTCGCCGTTTACTTTTTGTAGGTAGGTACACGAGGTAGTCTACTTTTTTTTTAATTAAGTAGGTACTTAGTTATCAAATAAAATGGAACTTTAAAAAACATATATTATAGGTACTATTTGCAGGGGGTTCACAAAACCTTTTTCGTCTACGTTCTCAAGTTAGTTTTGACTATCATATTATCAATTTATTATTATTTCATCATCTGACAAATCTTCAAATTGCCCCTAACACCTGCACAAAAATGTCTGACCGCTATCTGACTAACATCACCTATAAATTGAATTGCCATGCGCAATGTGTTTTCAGAGTGTTCAACTATACGTGTTCACCACACGAAAAGAGCTCTGTGAGTAAAATAATAAAATGAGCAAGATGCAGTAGGCGACACACAACGCCACCTATCTGTCGTGTTATGTAACTAGCACACAGTCGACGCGATGCACCTCACGGACTATGACCACCTCACTGTGACCGTTTCACTTCACAGTTTGCGTTCTACTTAGTGTGTCTACTGGCTCACAGATGGTGCTACCATCGCCTGATAAAATATTCCATCACCGCCCCGCATCACGTGCCGGGATTTTGGAGAATGACGCCAGGTGGTTGCCTCACCGCGTGCAGATCTGCATCATCGTGCAGGTTTGTCCACAATCACGCGCATGGTTGCGGTTTAGTAATTTGTTTGTGTTGAGATTTGAGTTTGAGATCTTACTATCTAATATTACCTTACTATTCTTCTAATATTAGACTTGTACTTCTAATACTTATTACAATATTACACTTGGCGCTGGCTAACCAGTTCCTTTGTTTGAAGTTGGTTTGATATATGTCATAGTAGGTAAGTAAGCAAATTACTACTGGTACTAAAGATCGCAGTGATTTACTTGTAAGAGATCATTACAAGTCATGCTTATCATTATTTATGACCGCAGTACAACATGGCTATCACTGCCCCTAGCGAATGTCGCCTGCCCAGTGAATAAACGTTCGCCGCGCGATCTCCTTCATAGTGACCTATTAAGTACTTATGCATTGTATTTATCTTATACTTACAATACAATTTATTACGTCATGTCACGACTCTGAGGGCCGCGGGGCGGGTGAAGTTTCTTCTTCGACTACCCCCACACCGCACATGTTAAGACTTGACACGACGAGAGTCGTGATAGTGCATACTCCAGTCAACTTGAGACCACGGCACGGCACGCCGTGATAGCGCCGATAATACCCATCATGGAGGACTGGCTAGAGAAGCCTCACGAGGGCCTCTCGTACCGGTGAATGCAGGTGATCTCTGGGCACGGGTGATTGGGGATTACCAATGTGTAGAGTTGCTAACCTTCCCGGATTGCCTGGGAGACCCTGGTAATAATGTTTACCTTCCCAACCTCCTGAGATGCGACGATTTCTCTCGTACTTCCTAAAATTACCGCTCTCCATACGGGTCTCTATGCTTCATGCGAGCGCGTATTTAGCATGATGGAGCAGGTTTGGAGCAAAGAAAGGAACAGCACTTGTCCTAAAAAAATCTGCTGAATAAAATAAAATATAAACATTTAAAAATCGAACAAAAGACTACTTTCTCTCGCAACTATAGCAGACATATTTATGTAGATGTATGTATGTATATAATATGTATGTATGTATTTATGTATATATGTATGTATATGTGCATGTTGTGTGTATGTATATGTTGTATCTATGTATATTTATGCCCCTTTACCTGGGGTATACATCTCGTATACCTCATACATCTTATCATACAGCTTCTTGTACATTAGACTTTGCCACTCATATAGCAATTTCTCTGTGCACTCCCAGATTTGCTGAAAGAAAACTCAACTTTGAGTTAAGCTCGCCTTTGTACATCTCGTCTCACTACTGTATATAAATATAATTTATGTGTACATGAAAAATAAAATAAATAAATTTAAAAATTAATAACTAATTTTCATTTTTTTCGAACACTTAAGCCCCGGGAGATTTTGAAGAAAGTTGTGGGCACAACTTTCTTCAAAATCTCCCGGGGTCGTCCTTTCTAGAGTTGGCAACTCTACCAGTGTCGGATCCGAAAGGAGCCAACGCCTGAATGCCATAATTGTGATGCGAGTGAAGACTCAGGTGTGGCTACACCTGAGTCTTCACTCGCATCCTGTCACCGCAGCAGGAGCAGGCCGGCGGTAGCGTGATGCGCACTTCTTTCTATATGGGGCAAAATGTAGACCCCGTGGTCCACACGAGAGGGCCTTCGCTGGCCCTAGGTCAGCCGGAGCGTGAGGGATATGCCAGAGGCTACCTCACCCTCGGTAACTGGTGGCCCAAGGCGGGCCGTGTGATTTTGGGCGATTCGGGTCCAACATAACCACCCACGCTGACTTCGGCGGGAGATATCCGACCACGGCTAGTGCAACCTGACCAAAACGCCATGCCAATCAATAGATAAGTTATTGCATTGACCATAATAAATTAACACAAGTTAATGTCCGGGTTGCGCTAACCATATATGTATATCGTGCAACGCGAAAGTTTAAAAGTGAGTATTTCCCAATATTTTATACCCCGAAATGTCCTCACTCAGTGCATTCTTAAGGCAGGACTACTGATACATTGTTCAATATTGTATTCTCTGTGGTTTAGACTCCGCGTTGAAATGTCGGACATTAAATTAGGTTCATAGTGTAAACAATAATGAAGCCAAGTGGTCGCGCTTCGCATTCAGCCGTCTCAGCACTGCAGTCGGTACCTAACACCAACGCGCGGCGGAGTGCTGACACACGGCGGGGAGTCCGTGGCGCGGGGGGGGGGGGGCTGTTCACAGTTCATTTCATTGATGAGAGCCGCGGGCACCTGTATCGCGCCGCAGCACGTGGCGCGCCAATGTGCAGCGCACAGAGCAGCAGTCGCAATACGTCTCGCCGAGTCGTTGTCCGCTTTGCTCCCTGCGCCCTGCGCCTTGTGCTCATCCTTAATAGTTTAATCGTCCGATTCCTCGCCGTTATTGTTCGGTCGTATTCTGTAAGTAACAAGAACGCATTGTTCAATATTGTGTCGCGGTCATAAGTCCCGTGTAGATCGGACCGGCGCGGGGCGACGCGAGTGTAGTGACCTTAAGTGCGGCGTGAATTGCGAGTGTGATATCAGCGGCGTTATCAGTCTGCGATTAGATACCGCGAGGAGCGTACCTGTGCGACGGCGCGGCTGCACCTGAGCGTCGCTACGCCATGAGAAGCAAGGACCGCCTGGCCGAGTTGCGCCGGGTGAGTGCGTATCCTACGTCTTCCGTTCGGACTGATCGCCCGCTACCGAGATTGCCGAGGCGTCGCAGTCGGCTCCCGGCTATCTGTGTCATGTAGTGTACTTTGTCGCATGACATCATGCGGACTGTAAACAAACGTCGGCGGCGGCTTAATCGTGACACCAGCGTACTGTCATAGATTCTCTCTGGACTCGGTGAAGTATTAATGCGCCTCCACCGCACTGCAGCTGGCTTCGAGTGTCGGCTCAGCATCATCATAAACAAATAGCATAGGATTTTCATTCAGTCCGTTCATTGGCTACTGCCGGCCGCGGCCTGCTGATTAGATATGACAAACAGTCGCTCACATTTCGAGGCTGGCACATCGCTGCTGAGCGACTGGTGCACACAACAACTAGAAGTCAACATAGAATTGGCCTAACAAGATCAGATGGACTGATTTAAAAAAAGAAATGTGTTTTTTTATGAAAACTTTAATGTCACATGTCAAATTCGACCAGTAACATAGACCATAGACATAAACTACCTCAAATAACTACTAATGTTTTGTGACAATACACGCACATGCAATCGAGTCAGACAGAAATCTTTAAGTCCATACAAAATTGACACAACTATAAAGTCATACATATATTATATTATATTCATTCGGAGTTGCGATAAGTAGTCTAGTTAGATTTTTTTAGTTGGATTAGTATTTATGTCACGATAACAGGGACCTTTAGGTACGTCAAGTGTCATTTTATTTTGTATCAAAACTCTTTACCCACTACAATCTACTTGGAATGATTGTTGATGATGATGATGATGACGATGATGGTTGGTAGTTGCCTCAGTAGAGTAGTGGAGACTTTTCTAGAAGCTTCTTTTAAGGACATTTTAACACCAACACGTAGAATTACAATTCACTATAATATTCCACTTTCGCTTTGTAAATTATTATTTTTTCTTATGGCACGTCAATTTGACTTCACCTCGCCTGATGTTATGCTGAAGGCAAAGTCTCATGAAAGAGGGTCACCGTTGCAAAAACATTCAGTTCTACAATGGTGGCGCTCAGCTTGACGACCTTATCAGATGCATTTTCACGCCCTGCTTAAAGGACCCGGAACTGTATGAAGAAGGAAACACGTGCACCGGCAAGGAATTCCAGGACTTAATGGTGAGGCAGAGAAAAGACTCACCGAAACGCTTGGTTCTTGATGGAATATTCTGTACAGTATGCGAGTGACATCTAAGCGACATACGTGTTGTACTGTGTAGGAAAGGGGAGGGTGGGATTAATTGGAAGAGCTCTCTTCTACTTCGCTTCTTCTTCGCATCGCTAATTTTCCATTTTTACACATAAAATATAGAATGGACACTAAATTTAGAAAAAGGAAGACTTAGCTCAGCTGTCCGAGTGGTTACAAAGATAAGGTCCCGAAGACCTAAAGATTACCTAGTGACAGGGGTCCGATGTCCGCAACCTCCGCGCAGTGCACCGCGGGCAACGGAGGCGGCAGCGACTCTCACGGGCAGGGGACTTTACCAATGCTGGCCGAGGCGGAAGTGTTCGCAATGCAATACTGAGCAGCCGCGCGGACAGCCGCAGTGCATGACTCTCATCGTCCACTCTAGTTAACAATATTCGGCGACAGTGACTCTATAGCCTGCGTGTGTCGTCTGAAACTAGCTGAGAGTAGGTGCGCCATACGGCTCACCTCCTCTATTGATACGGCAGAAGTGTCACACAGCACAGCATGGTAAACTTGTTCAACATTCATAGCTATTCTGAACAAATGCCAAGTTTGTGCCTCGACACACTAGCAGGCGTGCAGACAATCTGAGGAACTACCATAGACCGTACAGACGGTAGGCCTACCACTGGTTTACAGACAAGGCAAAGAACATTGTTACAATAAGTACTACTATGTGTTTCAGCTGGCGAATGGCGCCGCGACCGGCGTGTACCACGAGACCGTGGAGGTGCTCAAGGACCCTGGGCAGCAGAACGCCGAGATCGAAGACATCTTTCAAGAGGTCAGTGTTATGTTATAGTCCTGTACCTGTGCGTAAAGGTGTCGGTAGATCTACACCGCGCGCATGTGGCACACGCCGGACCCCACGCATTTAATTACATTCAATGAAGTGCCTAACTAGTTAACAGCGTGCTCATTGCTTTTATTAGAGCAGCAGTAAGTAATTAGCGAACAACAACACGACATTAATCGCGCGCGCTTCAACTAGGCGCGCTCTCGCCTCTCGCCAGTGCAAGCCACCTCTCTATGGCATCAGTCACGAATGTTTGACACCCCGCACTGATGTCACTGATGCCACACGGTACACCTGGTGAGTGGTCACAGCACACATGACCCTTGGTTTGGGTCACATCGTACTCATATATCTTTACTACTAGCACTCGTTTAAATAGGTGTACGACGGTAGGTACGGTAATCATATCATGTGTGTGTGTAGCAGTGGTCACTCGCAATGCAAATAGGTTATTTGCTGCGCCAGCATGTAACCGTACACCGACTGCCGACTGCAGAGTTGTGTTGGTGCAAGTAAGTGAGAGGCGGTGTGCGCGCGCGCATACAGCGCAAGAGCTCATTGCGAAGGTTTTCGGTTATTAGCCAGTAACATTTATCACGCCAACAATCCTTGACCCGCCGGCCGGAGTCCACGGCTCGCTCGCAGCATCGACATGCCGTACCTACGCTACGCTCACTCGTTACATAAATGAAACGTAAATTGAATCGTTGTAGATAATAGGGATGAGGACCATTTTTTTAGTCTCGGAAAATACCCAGTTTATAACAATATATTGAACTGCTAAAGTGAAATTTTCTTACGACGAAAATTCAATTAAAACGTTTTTGTATACAAAATCGTGACGTCATGCCTTCTTAGCGTACTGCAAATGCATGCTGCTGTGTGTCTTCGGAACTCCTTGCCCTACACCATTCGTAGTAGTAATAAGTACTCTGAACATCTTCAAGAGATGAACGAGGGATCATTTCCTATCACAATAATATTGTAGTCGGGGACGAGTGCACGAGTGGCACGAGCCTAGACGCGCCGCCCGCCGGCAGTTCTGTGTGTAGCGTAAACATTTTATTGAAACAAGTAACAAACAACAAACAAATCACCGAGTGTAATGATATTAGCATTGGAGAGGAATGACATCGGAGCGGGTTCGATCTCCGGTCACGCACCTCCGACTTCGTTCACGTATTAGATATTAATTAACACAGACACTGACGGCCGGAAATCTCGCATGGCATGGATATACCCACTTTTTGTATGAATTTAGTTTTTACATTCTATAAAATTTAAGAATGATCGTCATGTAACAACGGCAAAAAATGAAACTTTACTTTTAGTAAGACTACTTAGTATTCTTGGGCTAATGATGCAACATTGTGACTCCGCGGAGCTGGACCATGGATAGTCAAGCTGATTGCGCTCCTGCTTCTACTCAGTATAAGTGGTGCATTATTTTTTGTTATGTGTTTAATTTACTTTTAGCTTTCATGATTAGGCTAGGCCCGCGGTTCTGTCTTCGTTGATACGGATCGCGACTTTCGGTTAAGTATGACCGAAAAAAAGGAATTACATTTTCCAGTTTTCCTTAACCGATTACTTACGATCACAAAAGTAAGATTTTGAAGCTGAAAAAGACCTCTTCAAACACTGAGCTAAACAAATGTTAAGCCAAATACTGAGCTAATCGTGCATAGGTATATATCGTTTCCACTAGGTCTGGAAGACGACACACATATAATATGATGCACATACCCGCTCACGGTATCTGTTCCACATATATGTATTACTAGAGGTGAAACAACACATCCGTACGTACGCACTTGCAGGTGGAGCGCATGCGCGGCTGGATCCATCACGTCAACGGCAACACGCAGCTGATCCGACGACTGCACGCCGACCCCACCTTCCACACCAACAAGCGTAAGTGTCCGAGCGGTCGACGCGAGCCGCGCCCCCCGGATCGCTGCCGCGCCGGGCCTGACGGACGCTCCTGTCCGCAGAGCTGCAGGAGCAGCTGGAGAGCGCCGTGACGGCGTCCAACGCGGCCGGCCTCAAGCTGTGCGGCGGCCTGCGCCAGCTGGAGGCGCGCGCGTCGGCCGGCGCCGCGCGCAACGACGCCGCCGCCCGCATCGCGCGCCTGCAGTACGCCGCCACGCGCCGCCTCTACGCAGACGCGCTCGCCGCGCACCACGCCGCGCTCGACGCCGTGCGCGCCGCGCAGCTCAGCCTGCTGCACGAGCAGATCCGCCTCAGTACGTAAACCTGTAGGGACGTGCATTATGGCAAAACAATCTGCGTTCACCTGGACCTCGCGCGTCCTGAGTATACGCACCGGCCGATAGGTATACACTTCCCTGTGGCTATGATGAGTGGACGCCGGTAACCACGACTGCGGTCTCCTTCCCCGAGGACCTGCCGTCTCTAGTCGTCCGCTTAATGAAGCACAGTACTGCGCGACTCGGTGGTGAGGTGTGAACTGAGGACACCGCACCGTCTCGAAACTATTATCCTGTAATCGTTATCATCTTGAGCGCCATCTGTTGAGGCCTTCGAGCAGGGAACCCCCCAAAAATTCTTCCTAATTTCAATACTGCGATTTCCATAGTACCAAATATTAAAATTCCCAAAAAACTAAACTCCGATTCAAAAACACGATATTTATTTATCCAAAAGTTCAGTGTTCCGAACTTTATTAGTAAGAGTAATTAAAAATCCGTAGTATTAGTCTGAAAAATTTTATGTCGAATTTCAAGCAGATATGTATCAAGAATAGACAAACGTAAAATTATAGATTTTCAATGTCGTACATAGTTTTATAATTACAAAAACACGTTGCGCACGCTCATTAAATTAAGCTGATCAGTATAAAAATAAATCCGGAACCCGACTGGTCGTGACCCTACCCCCATGGTAGGTACTTATTTGCTCTATACTAGAGTGGTATTTCAAAACCAGAGGCTCGGTAGCACACCTAATAGTCCGCCTATTAGGTCTGCCTCCGAGCATTCGTTACGCAAATATAATATATATAATTAATAGAGTATTTAGTTGTAAGTACATACAATCATGCCAAAAACTATTAACTAACCCTAATAAAATTACATAAGGGGTAAGTCATGCGTGCGCGAGTCCGTCCCGCACTTGGCGGCTTTCTTACCAACCGAACCGCACTGGCACTACTCGGCCGGCAGCGAAACGAAGTCAAGGTGTTGTAACGCAAAATTGTTAGTGGCGTTAAAATTTGATTTCGGTAAACAATACGTTGTACCTATGACGACATCTGTAGGTTTTGGGGGGAACTTTTCATCGATCACCAATTCGGTATTGATGAATGGTTTCCCAATCTGACAAC
This sequence comes from Pelosia muscerda, assembly GCA_963691645.1. Lineage (NCBI taxonomy): Eukaryota > Metazoa > Arthropoda > Insecta > Lepidoptera > Erebidae > Pelosia > Pelosia muscerda. The sequence continues at coordinate 18,966,196 of OY829106.1, forward strand.
AGATGTCGCTAGTATGTTTACCTATTTCAAATAGAATAATAATATCGTGATAGGTTAAATTGGTTGTGATATTTTATTCAATCATATAAGTTAATGTCTTTAATTTCAAATTGTCATAATCTAAATTCCTAGTTGCCCAAATTAATTAATCACGGCAAGAATGTCGATAGTTTATGCTTGTAGTTCTGTATGATCTGTGGTATATTTTTTATTTGTTTCACGATTCGATCAGGTGAACGAATAATTCGTGATATCAGATTCATTTTACTAGAATATTCCATGAAAAATGATATAAATACACCCCTCCCGGTGGATGCGAACACCTCTGATAATTACTCTGAAGATTAAGCACGAAACTCTGTTCGTATTTCATTGATTTTTCTGATAAGTTGGAACTCTGAATTATATGTACCTACCTACATATAAATTAAGTATCTTAGATTCTGTGCATCCTTCCCGGACTTCTCTGGTAAGATATGCTGATTTGTCTTTCTCTAGTAGTGATTTCTTTATATCTGTGTCGTTCGTTTGCGTCAGTGATATACCTAGGCTTTTTGTATTCTTGATGCAGGGTCCCAAGGTTTAGCGGACAATATTAGTGACCTATCTACATTGTTGTGATTCCGTTGTTGGAGTCCCTGTTCGGAACAGCTGTCCCTTCGTTTGGCTCGCGGCAGTGCGGGCAGTTGCTAGCAGAAGGCAGGTGCCTACGCAAGCCGACAACCGACGCCAGGGGAACCATCCGAAGAGGAGTACCAAAAGGTCACGTAATCTTAACTTGTACAATAACTGTAACTTCATATACCCGCTACCTTGAGTTGTAATTACGAGATCAGCTGTGTGCTACGAGGGAGGCGCATAAGCATCTTATATTGTATTTACATTTCTATATCTCTGTGCCTGTGATAATTCTACTGTATGTACAACTGTGTACCCTACTGAATATATGCATGTATAAAATCTTAGTGTTGTTTCATTAAGGGTATCTGGAGCACGCACCCACTATCTCCACTCTGAGATAAAAGGCGCCCAAGAGTCTCTTTCGAAAGCTCTTGCCTGGGTTAGCCGGTGGAGTAGCTGGGGACATTTCCCGGGTTACACAGTGGCGCGGCCAACGTACGGGCAGTTCAAGAATTCCAGTACCCACTGGATTTCTCTTGGTTCTGTGTGTGTGTGTGAAAGACGCCTTTAATGAATTCAAACCTACTATCCGTCTGATACTCTCCAAGACGTTAATTGGTTGTGCTTGTGCGGCTAAGCACGTAATTAATTTCCTTGCAATTTACACCGAATAGCAAGGAAACGGGTCAAAATTTTTTTCTAAATTATAAATAGCTGCTACATTTTCGGTAAAATTCATATTTCGGCATACCTTCGTATTTTTTTCTTTTTTTCTTTTTTCTTTTTTTTACTGGTTGCTGGTTGGGTTGGATATATCATCTCAGTAGTTTTGTCCCGAATTTTAAATAAAATTAATATACATGCATATGTTTAACTTTGTGTTTTTTCTGAATTTAACTTTTAATTGTTATCGACATTTTCTATAAGTGCCGATATATGTAACTCTGTATAAGGTGGTTTCCATTCGGAATTACCATTTTTTTTTTCTTTTTAACCTTGGATCAGTATAGTAGCCGGTACTTATACTTGCTACCGTACATTTTGCTCTTAGCCTTTTAACTGTTTTTTTAATTTTTTGTAATTTCATTTGTACCTATACGTACGGTACAATTTTTTTTGTGTATATTTTTTCAATATTTTAGTAATTGTCTGCAGGGCGGTACATCTCAGGTACCTACCCGCTATTGGAGAATTATTCTCAATTGGAAATTTTTAAATAATTATATTATTAGGAATTGTCTGCAGGGCGGTACATTTTAGTTACCTACCCGCTAATGAAAATTGTTTTATGCTGAATTTTTTATACCTATATTATTAGTATAGAAGGCGGTACATATTACCTACCTTTACGTAAATTATTTTTGTAATATTCTCAGTATACATAGAAGGCAGTACATTTACATACTGTCCGTTCAATTGAATACCCTCTTGGATTTATATCCATTTAAACTTTCGTTAAATAACGGAATTGTTAGTTAAATTTTATTTTTATATTCTATTCACTTAAAGTTCATTTCTTATAAGATGGCAAAAATGCACCAGTATGTAAACTATTTAAGAAAAGATGAGCTGTCTAATGAGTTGTCTTACATGGGCATTTCAGCGGATCCTGAGGCTACGGTTGTCAGCTTGCGTAACGAATTGAGGACGGCATATCGGCTAGTTCGCCGTGGAAGTCTGAAGCCTAACACCACGAAGTCCACTGATGCTGCAGCTGAACGCACTGTCTGCGAGCCAAAAGTGAAGGAACTCGAGGATTTGCTATCGTCAGGTGACTTTGATGCCGATAAAAATAGTCGCACTAGGGCTGCTGTTAGGGCTAATTATCTTTTGACTAGGCTAGCTCGTTGTGGGTTAGATTGTTCTGAACTTGTTAATATTCGTAACAGATTAGTTAAGATTGTGTCAGTAGCTGAATCGAATAGTGACTCAGAATCTGAGGTGTCAGATAATGATGATCGCGCTTCTCGTGTCCGAGTTGAATATACTTCACCTGCGATGAGAAATGAACGCTCGATGCGGGGTAGCTCGCAAAACATTAACTTAAATAATGATAATTTTATTTATAGGGAACGCCCTATTAATTTGAATAGTTTTAATTTAAAATATGATGGATCTACTTGTGTGCGTGTCTTCATTGAGAGACTGGAGGAACTCCGGTGTGCTAGGGAAGTCTCCAAATCAAAAGTTCTCCTGGCTTTCTCTGACCTATTGGACGGACCAGCTTTGTCTTGGTTCCGCACCAATAAAGCCAACTTTATGTCTTATGAAGACTTACTAAATGAATTAAGAGACACCTTTGATATTCCCGATTACGATTATCGTTTACGGAATGAGATTAGGCAACGTACCCAAGCCCGTACCGAGTCCTTGGTGAACTACATCTCCACAATGCAGGCCATGTTCTCTAGACTAACTTGTAAAATGCCCAGTGAAGAACAACTGGACATTCTTATGCATAACATTAGACCTGACTACATGAAGGAACTAGCCCTTCATGAAGTCCACACTATTGATGATCTAAGAAGGTTAGGAAAGCGTTTGGAACTTGCGCGTGCTAGGGCTGAGGCGTTCCACGAGCCAGTCTTGGACAAATTTGAGATCTCCTCTGACTTACATTCTCAGAAAGCAAAGTGCACACCAAAAGCTACCAAGCAGGTCTCTGCGGTGGACAGCTCGGCAACCTCGCACGAACGCAAATGCTTTCGTTGCGGCGGCAGCGATCACACTGCGTATAACTGCTCACAATCAAGGGAGTTGGTGTGTTTCCGATGTGGTCTCAAAGGAGTCAAGTCAACTGACTGCCCCAAATGTACGTCGAAGTCAAAAAACGCGTAGGCCAGGGCCTTGTTAAGACAATCTCAAGCTCTGTGTCTGAGTTTTCTTCTGATAAGGTCCTGTTTACTAAACGGGATGACGATGTTAGACCGTACTTAGTTGTTAGGGTTTTAAATTTAAATGTTCTTGGTCTTCTTGATTCCGGTGCCTCCTGCTCTGTGCTAGGAAAAGGTGCGCACCGTAGCTTCTTAGATTTAGGGTTTGAACTAGAAAGTGTCAACCCAAATTTTAAAATTACAACTGCAGACAGTTCACATTTGAAATGTCTGGGTTCTATGTCCTTACCCTTAGAATACAACTCTGTTATCAGGGTACTTAAGTTTTATGTTGTACCAGAAATAACTACCTCAATGATATTTGGAGTAGACTTCTGGCAACAATTTCAATTAGGTGATAGATTAATTTCACAAAAAATTAATATGAATAATTTTAGCGATAACTGTCCTATTGAATCTTTGTCTCTTCACAGTGGTCTCGAGGATTACAACAACCTGACCGAGGATCAGAGGTGTGTAATGAACGGGATCATTGAAAAATTTGATTCAATAAATACAGATAAGGTGGGCTTAGGTCGAACTACGCTTGTGCATCACGTCATAGACACGGGTGACAGCAAGCCGATCAAGCAGCGGTATTACCCTCTCTCACCTCTCAAACAGAAGGCTCTGGAGACGGAGTTGGACCGGATGTTGGAGATGGGAGTGGTGTCACCATCACAATCCGCGTGGAACTCACCCGTGGTTATGGTGGAAAAGGCGAACGGTGATCTAAGGCTGTGCTTAGATTCACGTAAGCTTAATGCTGTTTCCAAAAGTGATGCTTATCCCTTACCGTACATCAATCAAATTTTAGACCATCTTAATAATGCTAAATATTTGTCCTCTATTGATTTAAGTGCAGCGTATTGGCAAATCCCGTTCGACTCTGCCCAGTCTGCTGAGAAGACTGCGTTCACGGTGCCGAGGCGGGGTTTGTTCCAGTATAATGTAATGTGTTTTGGTCTTGTCGGAGCTTCAAGTACGATGCAACGACTGATGGACCGCTTATTCGGCCCGGAATTCGACAACAGAGTGTTTTGCTTCCAAGACGACATAATCTGTGTGGCCAACACCTTCGAGGAGCATGTGGATCTCTTAAATAGAATCTATCAGCGACTCAAGGATGCGGGCCTAACGATTAATATGAAGAAATCACACTTTTGTCGAAGTGAATTAAAGTACCTTGGTTACTATGTGGATAGGCATGGACTACGTACTGACCCCGGTAAAGTCGAGGTCATCCTCAACTATCCCACACCTTCTAACTCGAAGGATGTCAAACGTTTCCTAGGTATGGCCGGCTGGTATCGTCGTTTCATTAATAACTTTTCTAAAATTAGTAAACCTCTTTGTAAACTCACCTCTAAAAATGTAAATTTTATTTGGACATCTGAAGCTGAGGAGGCTTTTAACCTTCTCAAGTCAGCTTTGGTCTCTGCTCCTATATTGAAAATGCCTAACTACTCTTTACCGTTCCGTATACTAAGTGACGCGTCAGCTTACTCAGTTGCTGCTGTTCTGACCCAAACACACGATGGTGTGGAACACCCCATCGCCTATTGCAGTCGTTCTCTTAATAAGAACGAGGTGAACTACAGCACAACCGAGCGAGAGCTTCTGGCCGTGATTTTTGCGCTGGAACAGTTCAGACAGTATGTGGAGGGACAGAAGTGCACTGTTGTCACTGATCATGCCTCACTACTGTGGTTTCACAAGCTCAAAAATCCTACAGGTCGTTTAGCACGTTGGAGTATGCGACTCAGTCAGTTTGACTTCGACATAGAGCACCGTAAGGGAAAAGATCATGTAGTACCTGACGCTCTATCTCGCATAAAGATTGACTCCATCGATGCGAGCTCCACCAATGACCCGTGGTATCTTCACACCATGGAGTGCGTGCGTAGGAACCCAAGGCATTACCCTAACTTTAATATTCATGAAAATTTGTTATATCGATTTTCTAAAAATAAATATTCTTTGACTTCAGATTTTGATTGGAAGTTAGTAGTACCTCAAGAGGACAGGCTAGCACTCCTCACCAAATACCACGATGACACGCTTAGTGCCCATGGTGGTGTTTGGAAAACACATAAGAGGTTGTCTTTGAATTACTACTGGCCAAAGATGTACAATAGTGTCAAAGACTACGTGGGAAATTGTGAGGTTTGTAAGATGTATAAACCCGTAAACACTTCGCGTCCTGGTCTAATGGGAAGTGCGAAGCGTGTATCTAAACCTTTTGAAGCTATTTCGTGTGATTTACTTGGACCTTTTCCAGTGTCAAGCAACAGAAATATTCATCTGATCGTTGTTTCGGACTACTTTAGCAAGTATGTCATGCTGTGTCCTATAAGGATTGCAACAGGCGCTGCAGTAGCGAGATTCATCGAGAAGAATGTGTTTCTGGTTCATGGAGTTTGCAAGACTATCTATATTGATAACGGTCCTCAGTATGTGAGCAAGCAATTTAAAGATATGTTAGCTAAATATAATGTTCCAAACGTATACTATAGCCCGCGTTACCACGCTCAAACTAATCAAGCTGAACGAGCGATTCGAAATGTTGTTCAAGCCATCTCATGTTATGTGAAGACTCAGCACAAAAAGTGGGATGAACATCTTGTTGAGCTGCAGTGCGCTCTAAACACTGCAGTAAACGAGGCCACTCGATTTTCTCCCTATTTCTTAGTACACGGTAGGGAATTCATAGGTGATGGAGTTCTGTATAGACAGTCTGACATAACCTGTCATCCGGACTTAGTCTCCATTGATGAGCCCTCAGCCTTCGGTGCCAAACTGAAAGAAATGCAACACATTTACGATCAGGTGAGGAAACATTTGATTTCGGCTCACCAGCGTAATGAGAAGTATTATAATTTCAGGAAAAGGCATGTCGAGCTGAAAGTTGGTCAAATTGTTTACAAACGGACTCATTATTTATCTAATAAAGCTAAACATTTTACCTCTAAACTCGCTCCTAAGTTTACTAAGTGTGTAGTGTCTGCTAAACGTTCCTCTTTAGTGTATAGGTTAGCAGATTTGGATGGTAAGGACTTAGGCGAGTATCACATCAAGGACATTTTAAAATACACTGATGAGAATCAATCTGCGGTACCTTCTCTGCCTAGCGTCAGCGCTATTTCAGTTCCGTAGCACTGTCGATTTATACTTACTTTACCGCGACTCGATGAAGTATGACCTTGTTGCTGTAGCTTGGGTGTCCTCGTATGGGACATATTATTTGTTAGGTACACCTCATCGAGTTTTCGTTTCTCATCCTCCTCTTCTCTGTAGTTGTGTTGCATATGCGACCATCTGACTATAGCAGTTAAGGAGAGTTTTCTTTCTAGTGGTTTAGGGCATTTAGACTTAAAGTAAAAGAGTCTGTGTCAATATTTGCCTCTAGTTAGTTCTTAGTAGTTCTGTTTTGTACTTTGATCTGTTCTTTTTTTATTCGTTCTATTTTTAACTTGTTAGACTTTTGACTTGTTTTATTCTGTTGTGTATTCCTTGCGTTACTTGTCTGTCCACACAAGTAATACTTTCAAGGGGGGGGATTGTGTAACGCAAAATTGTTAGTGGCGTTAAAATTTGATTTCGGTAAACAATACGTTGTACCTATGACGACATCTGTAGGTTTTGGGGGGAACTTTTCATCGATCACCAATTCGGTATTGATGAATGGTTTCCCAATCTGACAACAGATGTCGCTAGTATGTTTACCTATTTCAAATAGAATAATAATATCGTGATAGGTTAAATTGGTTGTGATATTTTATTCAATCATATAAGTTAATGTCTTTAATTTCAAATTGTCATAATCTAAATTCCTAGTTGCCCAAATTAATTAATCACGGCAAGAATGTCGATAGTTTATGCTTGTAGTTCTGTATGATCTGTGGTATATTTTTTATTTGTTTCACGATTCGATCAGGTGAACGAATAATTCGTGATATCAGATTCATTTTACTAGAATATTCCATGAAAAATGATATAAATACACCCCTCCCGGTGGATGCGAACACCTCTGATAATTACTCTGAAGATTAAGCACGAAACTCTGTTCGTATTTCATTGATTTTTCTGATAAGTTGGAACTCTGAATTATATGTACCTACCTACATATAAATTAAGTATCTTAGATTCTGTGCATCCTTCCCGGACTTCTCTGGTAAGATATGCTGATTTGTCTTTCTCTAGTAGTGATTTCTTTATATCTGTGTCGTTCGTTTGCGTCAGTGATATACCTAGGCTTTTTGTATTCTTGATGCAGGGTCCCAAGGTTTAGCGGACAATATTAGTGACCTATCTACATTGTTGTGATTCCGTTGTTGGAGTCCCTGTTCGGAACAGCTGTCCCTTCGTTTGGCTCGCGGCAGTGCGGGCAGTTGCTAGCAGAAGGCAGGTGCCTACGCAAGCCGACAACCGACGCCAGGGGAACCATCCGAAGAGGAGTACCAAAAGGTCACGTAATCTTAACTTGTACAATAACTGTAACTTCATATACCCGCTACCTTGAGTTGTAATTACGAGATCAGCTGTGTGCTACGAGGGAGGCGCATAAGCATCTTATATTGTATTTACATTTCTATATCTCTGTGCCTGTGATAATTCTACTGTATGTACAACTGTGTACCCTACTGAATATATGCATGTATAAAATCTTAGTGTTGTTTCATTAAGGGTATCTGGAGCACGCACCCACTATCTCCACTCTGAGATAAAAGGCGCCCAAGAGTCTCTTTCGAAAGCTCTTGCCTGGGTTAGCCGGTGGAGTAGCTGGGGACATTTCCCGGGTTACAGTGTGTGCTAACGAATATTCTCATTCCGTGCGCCGCGTAATAACTAAATAAATAAACAAACAATTTATGTTGCACACGCCGGTGTCGGTGACCTCCTGAAAGTGAAAGGTCAGGACAATGTAGGTGTGTGACGTCACTCCGTGTGTAGCGAAGGCCCAACCGGGTCTTTTTAAAATTGAGATTGCTGTAACGTTTACAGAACCTGACGTTTTGGTCATGTGTTGCTTCCCTTCTCCACACCTCAGTATTGAAAATCAACTCTTATTGATTTTAATACCAAGGCGTAAGCCACAATGGTCTCACTACCAGGGATGCCCAAGATCGCGTAAAATAAAGAAGTAAAGCTACAAAACGGACCCAGTCTCCAAAGTGATACCTGACATATGGAGCGTCTTAAGGTGCGTCCAGATTTGTGACATGAAAGGAGCTCCGAACACCGTGGCTTCAAAAATTGACATTGAGTGTGGACGTAACAAGTTGTGGCACATGGACACACAAACTAGAGTTGTGCTGACTTGGCCACCAGTCGATCAATGGTTTCATTTGAGCTCAGTCATCACGCAGCTGAATACGCGACGGACACGCACTTCTGACACGGTCACTATAAACTGTTACCTACGTGAATGTAGACGCGGCATTACAAGTGTATACGTACGGGGCACAGCGCGCGTGTCGAACTGCTGCATTTGGTTTAATTCGCGCTAATGACGGCGCGCTACTCGCGCACGCGGTTCAACGGCCGCGGTGCTTCCTCCAGTTACCTACATTCACGAGCTGACTCACTAAATAACTAAGTAAACACAAGCAAGGCGTCCGCTTCAGCCGACCACTGTAACGCTATTTGTGATACGGTAGATAGTTGGACCGAATGAAACCGCACGCCGCGCGCCTTCTCGCCTTCTACTATCAATTAAGTATAACCCAGTAACCCAATAAGTCCATTTCCTTCGCTCCCTTGTGACGTTAGCTACCTGTGACCTGCGGCTCAGACTCCTACACCCATGCTCCTCTGCCGTCACCCGACTGTTAGGATTGATTTGGAATAGATCTACAGTCACTACAGTAGGTCTATTCCCAATCATTCATGAAAATTAAATATTAACTCTCTCCCCGTGAAAGGGACTCATCGCGGGCTCAAATCCCGTTTTGTGCATTCACTTTTTCTATTCTAAATAGATTATTTAATGCTTTAAAATTACAAAAAGTACTCACAGTATATTTCATTGTAACCTACGCTTCAAGAATAAATATTGTAATAACTAATAACCCGCACAATAAATGTGAATTTTTGTCATTTTTTGCTTTATATATAATATAACGATAACAGGTAGACGCTCGCTTACGTGCGTGCGTGCACACATTATGTATATATTAGATATTACTATTTATTACATAAGTAGGTACTTATATTTGTCTGCCTCTTAAGTACCCAAGGTATGATGTACCTACCAGGTACACCACCGGTGGACCTGTGTACTTTCTCGTCATAATGTTGCTCTCAATAATGCACCTACACTGACTACTATTACTCACCACCTTTGGTTCTATACCATAGAATGCCTTATGACATTAATTACGCCAATATACGTACTGGTGCATGAAGTTTTATAAAATGAAATAAAATAAACATATAATAAGTACGAGTGTGTCGGAGTGCTTTAAGTACCCCCCGAGACATAATTTAATGTTTTACTTTTTCGAGGACTCTTGTGTTTCGGATGTTTGGTATTTTTTTATTCTACTTATTTATAAAAATTAATGAAAATGAAACCGCCCACTTCCCAAAGTTAGCCGTTAAAAATTACAGAAGTAAGTATTTAAGCACAAGAATTATTTAACTTCATTTCAAAGTTAAAATTCATGTAAGTACTTACATCAAAAAATATTGAATTTAGATTTAGGATTAATGCAACCAATTAATATTTGACATCAATATCACATTTTGCATTTGCATTTTGTATTGGACCCATGACCAATTTAAACCTTCACACGTGTTGTAGGTATAATATTATCATACTTCAAGCAAAAAAAATCGCATTTCATTTCATTCACTTCACTTCTGTAGTTCAGATCCACGGAACAAAACCTGTTCAAAAAGAGATTAAAACTTATTTCAATTAGTAAATATTACTTTAATGCTTTCAACTGCAGGCTGCACTGCGGTTTGCGGCCTTGTGCGGAGGTGCGCATACCGCTCAGCGCCACTACAAAGTGGATAATATATTATACTTATATAACATAACATAATCATCATTTATTTCAGCGAATCTCACAATATCGGACGACGAGTGCCAGAGCCTGCTCGACTCAAACAACATCTCACTGTTCGTGGACAACGTAAGTTCACGATGTGCGCTAATTGGTCTACCCCACACACCACACAGTAACCTAGCAATTCAACGGTACAGCTGCTATGTACTAGTACCTACCTACAGTCTTTGTTCATACTATATGTAGGTGCTATACAGGATGCCAAAATGATTTTACATAAGAAAGGCTAGTGGTTCTTGGGGCAGTTTCCTATTATTATAATAATAATTCTGTACGTATGCCTATGTTTCAAATACTTCCGAACGAATCAATTTTAATCGCTCCACTCCAAGTCGGCACACAGTTAGTCTAAGTGAGAAGTGGGAAGTCGTACACGAGTGAGCTCTGTGGCGGCGTGCGCAGGTGAAGGCGGAGACGGCGGAGGCGCGGCGCCTGCTGCGCGACGTGGAGGCGCGCCACGCCGAGCTGACGCGCGTGGAGGCGGCGCTGGGCGAGGTGCGCGAGCTGTTCGCGCAGCTGGCGCACCTGGTGGCGGCGCAGCAGGAGCGCGTGGACAGCGTGGAGTACTACGCGCTGCAGGCCAGCGACCACGTCGGCTCCGGCGGCGGCCACTTGCTCAAGGGCACCGTCAGCAGGACCAAGGCCAGAAAGGTAATACCCGCTCGATCGAAAACCCGACAGCGTGAATATTGTGGGAAGGAGTTTAATGCCCAAACCTGTGTTACAGAAAAAACTGGGGCTCGTGGTGTGCCTCGTGGCGGGCTTCGCGATAGTGCTGCTCGTGCTGATCGTCACGTGACCCAGCCCGACCCCCCCGCTCGCACCAACGTACTAGTCATGGCGTCACTGTGTTACGCGCTAGCTTATGTCAAACTGTACAGATATTTATTATTAAACGTTAACTATAAACACGTCAACCGATATTTCATTACGGTACAGGGAAACCCCTAAAATTCCTTGACTGTCGCGCATGGTTTGACAGCAATGCTTTCTCGTTCGAACCCTTGCTTCGTAGCTCCATATATTCGTAGATTAGTAGATCCGTACAATGAAATATGAGTATCCTAATACAAACAACACTTTTTGTGTCACTGGATACAACAGTTTTTGAGCCAACCAGTAACAGTGCCAATTCTCTGAGAACTAATCTATCTATGCCCTTCCCACTCTTCAGAGCATACCACTGTCACTACAGGGCAATCTAAATATCCTCGATATGGATGTTCACTGCAAACTAAATAACCAGGACTACATCGAGAGTATCTTCAGTACTCGTAAACTCTGAGACCTAATCAAAGTGAAGTCCATAGACGAAGACCGTCTACCAAAAACCGTGCACCGTAAACCGCAGACCGAAGACCGTAGACCATAGACCGTAGACCGTAGACCGTAGACCGTAGACCGTAGACCGTAGACCGTAGACCGTAGACCGTAGACCGTAGACCGTAGACCGTAGACCGTAGACCGTAGACCGTAGACCGTAGACCGTAGACCGTAGACCGTAGACCGTAGACCGTAGACCGTAGACCGTAGACCGTAGACCGTAGACCGTAGACCGTAGTCCGTAGACCGTAGACCGTAGACCGTAGACCGTAGACCGTAGACCGTAGACCGTAGACCGAAGACCGTAGACCGTAGACCGTAGACCGTAGACCGTAGACCGTAGACCGTAGACCGTAGACCGTAGACCGTAGACCGTAGACCGTAGACCGTAGACCGTAGACCGTAGACCGTAGACCGTAGACCGAAGACCGTAGACCGTAGACCATATACCATATACCGAAAACGGTAGGTAGATTAGGTTAGTTAGATTAGGTTAGAAAGTAGCCCGAAAATCGAAAACCGAAAACCGAAAACCCAGAAACGAACGCAATGCATAAACTAACCTAACCTAACCTAAGTAAACACAATTAAATCTAACCTAACTGAAAAGAATCTTACCTAACCAAAACTCTTCAAATGAAAACCAAAAACCGAAGACCGTAGACCGTAGACCGTAGACCGTAACCCGTAGACCGTAGACCGTAGACCGTAGACCGTAGACCATAAACCGTAGACCGTAGACCGTAGACCGTAGACCGTAGACCGTAGTCCGTAGACCGTAGACCGTAGACCGTAGACCGTAGACCGTAGACCGTAGACCGTAGACCGTAGACCGTAAACCGTAGACCGCAGACCGTAGACCGTAGACCGTAGACCGTAGACCGTAGACCGTAGACCGTAGACCGTAGACCGTAGACCGTAGACCGTAGACCGTAGACCGTAGACCGTAGACCGTAGACCATATACCATATACCGAAAACGGCAGGTAGATTAGGTTAGTTAGGTGAGGTTAGAAAGTAGACCGAAAATCGAAAACCGAAAACCGAAAACCCAGAAACGAACGCAATACATAAACTAACCTAACCTTACCTAAGTAAACACAATTAAATCTAACCTAACTGAAAAGAATCTTACCTAACCAAAACTCTTCAAATGAAAACCAAAAACCGAAGACCGTAGACCGTAGACCGTAGACCGTAGACCGTAGACCGTAGACCGTAGACCGTAGACCGTAGACCGTAGACCGTAGACCGTTGACCGTAGACCGTAGACCGTAGACCGTAGACCGTAGACCGTAGACCGTAGACCATATACCATATACCGAAAACGGCAGGTAGATTAGGTTAGTTAGGTGAGGTTAGAAAGTAGACCGAAAATCGAAAACCGAAAACCGAAAACCCAGACCGTAGACCGTAGACCGTAGACCGTAGACCGTAGACCGTAGACCGTAGACCGTAGACCGTAGACCGTAGACCGTAGACCGTAGACCGTAGACCGTAAACCGTAGACCGCAGACCGTAGACCGTAGACCGTAGACCGTAGACCGTAGACCGTAGACCGTAGACCGTAGACCGTAGACCGTAGACCGTAGACCGTAGACCGTAGACCGTAGACCGTAGACCGTAGACCGTAGACCGTAGACCATATACCATATACCGAAGACGGTAGGTAGATTAGGTTAGTTAGATTAGGTTAGAAAGTAGCCCGAAAATCGAAAACCGAAAACCGAAAACCCAGAAACGAACGCAATACATAAACTAACCTAACCTTACCTAAGTAAACACAATTAAATCTAACCTAACTGAAAAGAATCTTACCTAACCAAAACTCTTCAAATGAAAACCAAAAACCGAAGACCGTAGACCGTAGACCGTAGACCGTAGACCGTAGACCGTAGACCGTAGACCGTAGACCGTAGACCGTAGACCGTAGACCGTTGACCGTAGACCGTAGACCGTAGACCGTAGACCGTAGACCGTAGACCGTAGACCGTAGACCATATACCATATACCGAAAACGGCAGGTAGATTAGGTTAGTTAGGTGAGGTTAGAAAGTAGACCGAAAATCGAAAACCGAAAACCGAAAACCCAGACCGTAGACCGTAGACCGTAGACCGTAGACCGTAGACCGTAGACCGTAGACCGTAGACCGTAGACCGTAGACCGTAGACCGTAGACCATATACCATATACCGAAAACGGCAGGTAGATTAGGTTAGTTAGGTGAGGTTAGAAAGTAGACCGAAAATCGAAAACCGAAAACCGAAAACCCAGACCGTAGACCGTAGACCGTAGACCGTAGACCATAGACCGTAGACCGTAGACCGTAGACCGTAGACCATAAACCGTAGACCGAAGACCGTAGACCTTAGACCGTAGACCGAGGACCGTAGACCGTAGACCGTAGACCGTAGACCGTAGACCGTAGACGGTAGACCGTAGACCGTAGACCGTAGACCGTAGACCGTAGACCGTAGACCGTAGACCGTAGACCGTAGACCGTAGACCGTAGACCGTAGACCGTAGACCGTAGACCGTAGACCGTAGACCGTAGACCGTAGACCGTAGGCCGTAGACCGTAGACCGTAGACCGTAGACCGTAGACCGTAGACCGTAGACCGTAGACCATATACCATATACCGAAAACGGTAGGTAGATTAGGTTAGTTAGATTAGGTTAGGAAGTAGCCCGAAAATCGAAAACCGAAAACCGAAAACCCAGAAACGAACGCAATACATAAACTAACCTAACCTTACCTAAGTAAACACAATTAAATCTAACCTAACTGAAAAGAATCTAACCTAACCCAAACTCTTCAAATGAAAACCAAAAACCGAAGCCCGTAGACCGTAGACCGTAGACCGTAGACCGTAGACCGTAGATGAAAACCAAAAACCGAAGACCGTAGACCGTAGACCGTAGACCGTAGACCGTAGACCGTAGACCGTAGACCGTAGACCGTAGACCGTAGACCGTAGACCGTAGACCGTAGACCGTCGACCGTAGACCGTAGACCGTAGACCGTAGACCGTAGACCGTAGACCGTAGACCGTAGACCGTAGACCGTAGACCGTAGACCGTAGACCGTAGACCGTAGACCGTAGACCGTAGACCGTAGACCGTAGACCGTAGACCGTAGACCGTAGACAGACCGTAGACCGTAGACCGTAGACCGTAGACCGTAGACCGTAGACCGTAGACCGTAGACCGTAGACCGTAGACCGTAGACCGTAGACCGTAGACCGTAGACCGTAGACCGTAGACCGTAGACCGTAGACAGACCGTAGACCGTAGACCGTAGACCGTAGACCGTAGACCGTAGACCTATATGGTCCATATACCATATACCGAAAACGGTAGGTAGATTAGGTTAGTTAGATTAGGTTAGAAAGTAGCCCGAAAATCGAAAACCGAAAACCGAAAACCCAGAAACGAACGCAATACATAAACTAACCTAACCTTACCTAAGTAAACACAATTAAATCTAACCTAACTGAAAAGAATCTAACCTAACCCAAACTCTTCAAATGAAAACCAAAAACCGAAGACCGTAGACCGTAGACCGTAGACCGTAACCCGTAGACCGTAGACCGTAGACCGTAGACCGTAGACCATAAACCGTAGACCGTAGACCGTAGACCGTAGACCGTAGACCGTAGACCGTAGTCCGTAGACCGTAGACCGTAGACCGTAGACCGTAGACCGTAGACCGTAGACCGTAGACCGTAGACCGTAGACCGTAGACCGTAGACCGTAGACCGTAGACCGTAGACCGTAGACCGTAGACCGTAGACCATATACCATATACCGAAAACGGTAGGTAGATTAGGTTAGTTAGATTAGGTTAGGAAGTAGCCCGAAAATCGAAAACCGAAAACCGAAAACCCAGAAACGAACGCAATACATAAACTAACCTAACCTTACCTAAGTAAACACAATTAAATCTAACCTAACTGAAAAGAATCTAACCTAACCCAAACTCTTCAAATGAAAACCAAAAACCGAAGCCCGTAGACCGTAGACCGTAGACCGTAGACCGTAGATGAAAACCAAAAACCGAAGACCGTAGACCGTAGACCGTAGACCGTAGACCGTAGACCGTAGACCGTAGACCGTAGACCGTAGACCGTAGACCGTAGACCGTAGACCGTAGACCGTAGACCGTAGACCGTAGACCGTAGACCGTAGACCGTAGACCGTAGACCGTAGACCGTAGACCGTAGACCGTAGACCGTAGACCGTAGACCGTAGACCGTAGACCGTAGACCGTAGACCGTAGACCGTAGACCGTAGACCGTAGACCGTAGACAGACCGTAGACCGTAGACCGTAGACCGTAGACCGTAGACCGTAGACCGTAGACCGTAGACCGTAGACCGTAGACCGTAGACCGTAGACCGTAGACCGTAGACCGTAGACCGTAGACCGTAGACCGTAGACCGTAGACCGTAGACCGTAGACAGACCGTAGACAGACCGTAGACCGTAGACCGTAGACCGTAGACCGTAGACCGTAGACCGTAGACCTATATGGTCCATATACCATATACCGAAAACGGTAGGTAGATTAGGTTAGTTAGATTAGGTTAGAAAGTAGCCCGAAAATCGAAAACCGAAAACCGAAAACCCAGAAACGAACGCAATACATAAACTAACCTAACCTTACCTAAGTAAACACAATTAAATCTAACCTAACTGAAAAGAATCTAACCTAACCCAAACTCTTCAAATGAAAACCAAAAACCGAAGACCGTAGACCGTAGACCGTAGACCGTAACCCGTAGACCGTAGACCGTAGACCGTAGACCGTAGACCATAAACCGTAGACCGTAGACCGTAGACCGTGGACCGTAGACCGTAGACCGTAGACCGTAGTCCGTAGACCGTAGACCGTAGACCGTAGACCGTAGACCGTAGACCGTAGACCGTAGACCGTAGACCGTAGACCGTAGACCGTAGACCGTAGACCGTAGACCGTAGACCGTAGACCGTAGACCGTAGACCGTAGACCATATACCATATACCGAAAACGGTAGGTAGATTAGGTTAGTTAGGTGAGGTTAGAAAGTAGACCGAAAATCAAAAACCGAAAACCGAAAACCCAGAAACGAACGCCATACATAAACTAACCTAACCTAACCTAAGTAAACACAATTAAATATAACCTAACTAAAAAGAACCTAACCTAACCCAAACTCTTCAAATGAAAACCAAAAACCGAAGACCGTAGACGGTAGACCGTAGACCGTAGACCGTAGACCGTAGACCGTAGACCGTAGACCGTAGACCGTAGACCGTAGACCGTAGACCGTAGACCGTAGACCGTAGACCGTAGACCGTAGACCGTAGACCGTAGACCGTAGACCGTAGACCGTAGACCGTAGTCCGTAGACCGTAGACCGAAGACCGTAGACCGTAGACCATATACCATATACCGAAAACGGTAGGTAGATTAGGTTAGTTAGATTAGGTTAGAAAGTAGCCCGAAAATCGAAAACCGAAAACCGAAAACCCAGAAACGAACGCAATACATAAACTAACCTAACCTAACCTAAGTAAACACAATTAAATCTAACCTAACTGAAAAGAATCTTACCTAACCAAAACTCTTCAAATGAAAACCAAAAACCGAAGACCGTAGACCGTAGACCGTAGACCGTAACCCGTAGACCGTAGACCGTAGACCGTAGACTGTAGACCATAAACCGTAGACCGTAGACCGTAGACCGTAGACCGTAGACCGTAGTCCGTAGACCGTAGACCGTAGACCGTAGACCGTAGACCGTAGACCGTAGACCGTAGACCGTAGACCGTAGACCGTAGACCGCAGACCGCAGACCGTAGACCGTAGACCGTAGACCGTAGACCGTAGACCGTAGACCGTAGACCGTAGACCGTAGACCGTAGACCGTAGACCGTAGACCGTAGACCGTAGACCGTAGACCGTAGACCGTAGACCGTAGACCATATACCATATACCGAAAACGGCAGGTAGATTAGGTTAGTTAGGTGAGGTTAGAAAGTAGACCGAAAATCGAAAACCGAAAACCGAAAACCCAGACCGTAGACCGTAGACCGTAGACCGTAGACCATAGACCGTAGACCGTAGACCGTAGACCGTAGACCGTAGACCGTAGACCATAAACCGTAGACCGAAGACCGTAGACCTTAGACCGTAGACCGAGGACCGTAGACCGTAGACCGTAGACCGTAGACCGTAGACCGTAGACGGTAGACCGTAGACCGTAGACCGTAGACCATAGACCGTAGACCGTAGACCGTAGACCGTAGACCGTAGACCGTAGACCGTAGACCATATACCATATACCGAAAACGGTAGGTAGATTAGGTTAGTTAGATTAGGTTAGGAAGTAGCCCGAAAATCGAAAACCGAAAACCGAAAACCCAGAAACGAACGCAATACATAAACTAACCTAACCTTACCTAAATATATGGTCTACGGTCTATGGTCTACGGTCTACGGTCTACGGTCTACCGTCTACGGTCTTCGGTTTTTGGTTTTCATTTGAAGAGTTTGGGTTAGGTTAGGTTCTTTTTAGTTAGGTTTTTTTTTTTTTTTTTTTTTTTTTTACGTGGTGGAATGCATTTACGCACTTCGCTCACCCCCCGCGGGGGCAGGGGGCTCGCTTCGTGTGAGACTCCTGACCTCGAAACGGAGGCCAGACTACCCACTAAACCACCACGGTGTTCCTCCTTCGCCTAATCCGAGCCGCGGGATAGAATTCTCACCGCGACTCGGCTAGGGACGCCCGTTCGGGCTCGCCTCTTGGTGGCCCCACCATCCGGACAGACTTTCCAGGTGATGGGGCCAGCTCACTTTACGAATGCGCCCCAGGAACACTGAGGGGCGCATTCCGCCACATTAGCATGGGTTAGGTTAGGTTAGGTTAGGTTAGGTTAGGTTAGGTTAGGTTAGGTTAGGTTAGGTTAGGTTCTCGTCGCGGTGATCGGGCCGGACCTCTCACTCCCCGGCTTGGTTAACGCCATGCTGAGGGATGAGAGTTCCTGGGCGGCAGTCGCCTCCTTCTGCGAACACGCCATGTCCCAGAAGGAGGCGGCGGAGCGCGCGCGGGAGGACGATCCTCACGCGGCGGCGCTCCGAAGGCGAAGGAGGGGTCGAAGAAGGCGTCAGTATGACAGTCATCTCCGTCTCCTCCCAGGTGGAGGCCAGCAGCCAACGGGTGCGGGGGCACCCTTGCCTGCATTGCACAGGCCTCCACCAGTGTCGGACGGGAGTGGCCAGGTGTTTCCGGCCATTCCCGTAGCCCCCCAGTCTGGGGGGCATGCGGGGCCTGCCAGTTAGGCGGGCATGCGCCGGGAGGGTTGTGGAAGTGAAGGCTGAGCCGGTTTCCCATGACCCTCCCTACACACGGCGATGTGGGAACACCGCTGAGTTTTAGTGGGTATACTGTTACTCCGACAGGAGTCCCACATACCCCGTCTTGTCCCCCACGAGCGGGGATGCGTAAATGCATTTCTCAGCGTAAAAAAAAAAAAAAAAAAAAAAAAAAAAGGTTAGGTTAGGTTAGGTTAGGTTAGGTTAGGTTAGGTTAGGTTAGGTTAGGTTAGGTTAGGTTAGGTTAGGTTAGGTTAGGTTAGGTTAGGTTAGGTTAGGTTAGGTTAGGTTAGGTTAGGTTAGGTTAGGTTAGGTTAGGTTAGGTTAGGTTAGGTTAGGTTAGGTTAGGTTTTTTTTTTTTTTTTTTTTTTTTTTTTTTTTTTTTTTCTAACACCTCCTGCTCAAGGCGGGAGCCTATTCTGTGCAAAGATTAATTTACGCTAGTCTCGTCTATGCATAGTGAAACCCACTCAGGGTTCATAAGTATTCTATAATAACTATTTCCTATTATATACTATTCTCGCTTTCATTCCGTGCCTCTAGTAACATTCTAGTTCTCTCTTGTATCCCTCTCGTACTTTCACGCCATACCTTTCATACTTAGGGATTATTAGGGGGGGGGGGGTGTAGTCTTGTTTTATTTCTTTATTAATATTTTCAATGTTTGCTTACATTATGCTATTACTACTTATTTATTAATTCACATTTATGTTTGTGCTTATAACTAATTATAATATGCTCTAACAATTAGCAGGTTGATCTTTATAATATTTACATGTTTTGTGACACCGTGGGATATTTATACAAATATCCACTGGTGTTCACATTAGCTCTTGTTCCTTATATTAACTATTTTGACAATTTTGTCCCAATACTCTAAAAAGTGACCTCTGTATTTTTTATTTAGGAGTGTTGGTAAATTTTGCACATTTATTTTAATTTTTATCCTATGCTCCAGGTTGTACCGATCCCTCGCGTGAATCGGGCAGTCCACGACGAGGTGGACAACGGTCTCCTCCACCCCAGGTTCACAGGCACATGATGGGTCCTCCTTACACTTGAAACGAGCCAAGTATTCGGAGAACCCACCATGCCCCGTCAACAATTGGGTGGTCGTACTGGCGACCCCCATCTTGCGGACGATGCTGTACGCCGCCACCGCGCATGGGAGGAACAACTTGGTCACGGAAGCAGTTTCGCCCAGCCTGTACCGCTCGTTCCACACGCCAAGCGTGATCTGACGCAGACCCCGCTTCACGAATGAGACCGGGCACAGGCCGTAATGTGGCGCCCGCTTCGACCGCAGAGCCGCCTCCTTGGCGAGCTCATCGGCCCGCTCATTGCCCTCCAACCCGACGTGGGCCTTGACCCAGAACAAGGAAATTTCCTTGCCCTGGGCCAAGCCCCGCCTGATGTTAAGTCTGGCTTCAACTGCCAGTGGGTGGAGGGCTCGGTGGTTCGTCACCGTTTGGAGTGCGGCTCTGCTGTCGCTGAGAACGCCGAACGTGGCCGCGCCGCGTTTTAGGACCTCACTGGTCGCTTTGCATATGGCCAAGAGTTCGGCCTGGTAGACGGTACAGTGCGGTGCGAGAGCAAGTTTGAGGGTCTTAGTTTCGGCCCCGTTATTCCAAATGGATAACGCGGCGCCGACACGACCCTCAATCTTGCTCCCGTCCGTAAAGATGCGTACCTCGATATTATCGGTGCTCTGATATTGTTCCTCGTCTACCAGACTGGTGAACTCCAGGCTCACATGCTCCGCGGGGTGAGGTGCTTCAATGGCCGGAGCCATCCGTTCGATTTCCCTGTCCCCCAACCATGACTGGAACACTCCTCTCTTGGCCTCGTATAACGAGGCCACCTCGCGAACTCTGAGGTCCAGAGGGAGCATTCCAGCCAGGATCAGCCCCGAGTGCAGGGAGACCGTCCGGTAGCTTTTGCATAATTTTTGTGCGAATCCGCGCTGCACCACGTTCAACTGCTTCCGTATCCCAAGCTTGTCCACCGCCGCGCCCCAACTAGATGCCGCGTACAGCACCGTCGGCTCCACAGCCGCGGTATAGATGGTCCGGATCACCTCGGGATGAAGTCCCCAGCTGATCCGGGCCATCCTCGCCAACTTGTGATATATCGCGATCGCCTTCTTACATACATTTGAGACGTGGGTGTTGAAGGTGAGCCGGTGGTCAATGGTGAGTCCCAGGATTTTGATTTGTTCAGACAATCCAATGTCTATCCCGCCCATGCTGAGGCGAGGGGCATCGTACTTCAGCCTCCGCGTTATTACCATCGCACATGTTTTGTGCGGTGCGAATTTCAGCTTCGTTCGGATGCCCCACTCCCGCACATGCTCGAGAGAGGCATTGGCT
Source organism: Pelosia muscerda (assembly GCA_963691645.1). NCBI lineage: Eukaryota > Metazoa > Arthropoda > Insecta > Lepidoptera > Erebidae > Pelosia > Pelosia muscerda. The sequence continues at coordinate 18,987,812 of OY829106.1, forward strand.
TGTCTCTCAATCTCCAGGGCGGTGTCCCCATCGAACACCAGCACCACATCGTCCGCGAAAGCTTGAACATGAACCGACCTACTCAGCTCGTGCAATAAGGGATCTAACAATAAGTTCCACAGCAAGGGTCCGCCAATGGAGCCCTGGACGCAGCCCTTCTCCGTGGGGCGTCTGCACTCCTCGCCCGCATACCTAACCCTTACCTCCCTGTCGCTAAGGTAGCTACTGATGACTCGCCTCAAATTACCCGGACAGTTTTCCTCCGCCAGTCTAACTTTGATGGCCGGCCACCATGCGCTATCGAAGGCGCCCTCTATGTCCAGGGACACCATAAGGACTATCCTCTTCTCATCAAGTTTAGCCCTTATGTGACCCATGAGGTCATAGAGGGCGTCTTCGGTGCCTTTCTGTGGCATAAAGCCATATTGACGGAGGCTAATCCCCGGCAACAAGTAAAAGTTGAGTCGAGCCACCAGCATCCTCTCATACACCTTCCCCAAGACGGGCAGTAGACCAATAGGTCTATACGACTTGGGGACGGCGTATGAGTCCTTTCCTGGCTTCTTCAATGCCACCACCACTGCTTCCTTCCATATCTTAGGAAAGTAGCCGTGGTGAAGGCATTGGTTCAGCAGCTTCAGGAAAAATAAGGGGTCGGCCCTAATGGCGTGGGTGCAGATATCGGCTGTAAAGCCATCCGCCCCCGGAGCCTTCTTGGGGTTGAACTTATGAAGGGCATCGAAGAGTTCATTTAGTGTAAAAGGTGGGTCATCATTATGATGACCCGTATCCCCATCCAATTCCCTAGCCTTTTCTCGTACTCTTCGGTGCCCCTCATCGTCCCCTTCCCTACAATCCACCGGATAAAAGGTTCGGGCGAGTAATTCGGCCGAACCCTTCGCGTCCAGGAATGAACCATTGGCGGAAAGCAGAGTTTCCTCTTCCCTTACTGTGGCCCTTCCTATAACTCGATAAATCCCCTCCCAGAGGCCCTCCCTGTCCTGCTTTCCGCAGAAATTCTTCCAACCTTCGACCTGTGCCTTTTTTACCTCGCTCTCATACATCTCCTTTCGTTCCAGGTACTGCCCTATCACAAACGCTCTGCGGACCGGCGCTGCGTTTCTGATGCGACGCTTGTAGGTGACCATAACCTTTCTAAGTTGGGCGAGGTTTTCCGACCACCACGGCGCAGTGACCAACCCCCCCGGTTTTTTGACTGGGACGCTTTCTCTACACGCGTCCCCGACAGCCCTCGTGTACGCTTCGACTAAGACATCCATCTGGTTGTGGTGTCTTATTTCGTCTATCGCTATATCCGAGAGCTGCCGGATCATGCTGGCTTTGAAAGCGCCCCAGCTGGCTTTTCGCGTATTATAGATTCGCGTTGTGCGCTGAATCGCTATGCCTTTGGCTTTTACTAGGTTGAGGTTGAACACCACGCCGTTGTGGTCTGATCCTGGCGCCAGGCTTGTGTCAACCTTCCAAGCGTCGATCCAGGCGAGCACATTGCTCGTGCAGGCCGTCACGTCCACAAAGCTGCAGTACCTCCTTCCGCCTCTCACAGTATCGAAAGTTGGAATGTTTCCACTATTCAGGACATGGAGGTCCATCTCAGCGAGGACCCCACTCAGTAGCTCGCCTCTGCTGTCTTCGAACTGGTGACCCCACCAGGTGCTCTTCGCATTAGCGTCGCCCCCAAAGATGACAAGCTGGGAACCTAGACTTCGCCTCACCTCTTTGAGGCGCTCTAAGTAGGGCCCCAGTGGTGCTGGTTTCGGCTCGAAGTAGAAGGATACCAGCGTGATCATCCAGGCACTGGTCCGGATCCCCACCACAATGATGTTGTCGGTGGTGAGTTGCGGGTACTGCACAACATCCAAATTTGGATCGAAGACGGCAATAGCCGCCTTCACAGTCCCTCCTCCTTGCCCAGTGTTCTGGAAGACCCTAACGCCCTGGTATGCCTTCATACTTGCCGAATTGCCTACGTAGGGCTCTTGTATTAGGGCGACCGCGGCTTTACGCCTCGAGGCTTCGAGTATGAAGTCGTCGGTTGCCAGCTTCCCCCTTTGAAGGTTCGCCTGCAGCACTCTGATTGGGGTCGTGTTCCCCGGGACAACGTTAGCACCGGTACTGAGTGGTGGACCTCGCTATGTTATCCCACTTTTCACGCACAGGACACAAGTCGCTGTACGCACCGTGTCCTGCGCCGCTCAGTTTCTCCCTTTGGCAATTGCAGCAGGTAGGTTCAGCACCGGCAGCGTAGTCCGGACAATCGGCTCTCAGGTGGAGCCCGCCACAATGACTACACCTGGGCTCGGTGCCGGTGCAGAACCTCCTGGTGTGTCCGTACCCCAGGCACAGGGAGCACTGCACAAGGGGAGATTGGTCTGCAACCCTGATTGGTTGCAGGTCTACCTGCAGCCTCCCTGCTTCAAGAGCACGGGTCCACACCTCCGGGGAGACCCTGAGCACCACATGACAGGTGTGTGGGTTACGTGCCGTCTTCCTGTACAGCACCCCCATACGGATCTGCTCTTCGGTCAGTTCTCGGAACACATCACGGTTCCGAGACTTAATGACCCTCAGCAGGTCCTCATCCGTATGAGTTCTAAGGACACTGTACAGGACGAGGAGCGGATCTTTGTTCTTAATCCGCTCAACGGCTAAGCCCTTCTCCCTTGATTCCAGTCGTTCTTGTGCCCTTTTCCTTTCACTCTCTGTCTTATACCCTACTATTACCCTTCTATCCTTCGCCTTCCTTACCTTCTCTACCATAACCCATCCATCATCTTCATTCGCAACCTTTCGTAATCGTTCCATTATTTGATCACTGGTATCCTTTTCGTCCTTCGAGGTGATGGCTATGGAGTGTAGTGCCGGGGGGGGCTGCACACTCGAGCGACCCGCCACCACACCCGCATAAGTCATCACCTGCTTTCTTTCTCTTTCTTTCTCCCTTTCATCCAATCTTTCCATTCTTTCCATTATTTCATTCATCATTCTACCATTCTCTTTTATCAGTCTCTCATTTTCCTCTATTTTCCTCAAGACTTTTAGTCCGTGTGCACTTGGGGCAGAGGCTGGTGCGACGGAGGCCGGTATCCCAGCCGCCCCAGCGGTCTGCCTTATCTGGCCCTTTTGCACGCTCGTTTCACCCGGGAGCGCCTTCAGATAGTTTTCGAGAGCAGTCACCGCCTCCTCGATCTTTGTCTTGATCTCTGTTTTGAGATTTCGAGAGGCGGCGATTTGCTCCCGAATAGTTTGGCAGCAGTTGTTGGCGAGGCGCGCGGTCGACGACTGTTCGGCCTTTGGCGGGGGGGTCCGATGGAGTGTTCCCTTCTTGGAATTTTGTGAGAGGGGTTCCGCCCTGGATTGTATCCTCTCGATACTCTTCCGAACAGTCCCCGACACGCGGCCCGCCGCCTTATTTTCGGGGCTGCCTTCTAATGTGAAGGTTGAGTTGCCCTCGGTAACAGGAGTACTCCTCTTTTCGATAGGTGAGCGAAATGCGTTCATTTTGACTTGGCGAAGGTGCGCGTTGAAGTTTAAAAAGAGTATAAATGAATTATAAATGTTAATAAATTAAATAATTCTGTCAATAAAAGTGAAAATAAATAAATCAATTAAAACAACAAATAAAAATAAAAATAAAATAAATTCGTCTGACTGGCAATAAACCAGCGCTGTTCGGTTCAAGCTCCGCGGCTAATCGTGGCGTCAGGTATCCGCTAAGGGCAACACTCCTGGGATGGTGTCGTGTGTAGGTAATGCGGTGTGTTGTGGTGTGCAAGTATTGTGTAAGAGTTTGTGAATGTGTGTAACCTGGGAGTGTTTGTGATGTGTGTGTGTGTGTAGTGTATGTATGTAAGGCCCGAAGCGATCGCGAAGCTGGTGTGAGAACAATTATCAACGTCAAATACAAATACAGGTTAAATAACTTTACTAAAGTTATAAATCAAAAAAATCAAAAAATAAAAAATATATAAAAATAATAAAATAGTATTTGGTAGAGCTAACTCTACCTGTCTCTAGTAGCTCAGCTACTGGTCTGTATTAAGTAGAGTGGGTCTACCAGTCTGCAATTATACAGTCTTATCCTAAATATGAATAAAAGTTAAATTAAATTAAATAAAGCTATTGTAGCCCAGTTACAGTCACCTATTAGATCTGGAGCTACAAAAATATATACAAAAATTGAGTTTGGGCCTTGTGGCTCCAAAAAACTTCGACTCTACAGTAAAAAATTTTTTGAGCTCTATGTAGAGCCTTTCCCTGGGGTCGATCGGATAGAGCTTCCCGAGCCCTCCAAAAAGAGCCCAAACTCGAAGGGTCTAGGTCCACTGGTTCGGAGATAGCAGGGCTCGAAAATTTTCATACAAAAATTGTATGAGTTTTCAAACCCCGATATCCCAAGAACCACCAGTCCGATCCGAGCGAGAGAGGGGTCCCCGAAGAGGTCCCGGCAAGCCCTATCCCGCGATTTGGTTTTTGGGTCAAATTGGTGACCCCCAAAAATCGGGCCCCCAACTTTGTGGGGTCCACCCCCAACCCCACCTATAGGGTGTGGGAAGAGGAGCCAAGCCTCCCAGAGAAAACCAGGGGCCGCTACGACCACCGGTTGCCGAGATATACGGCTCTGAAAAAATCCAAGATGGCGGACTCGCCAAACTTTGAGCACGTATATTTCGGGTCCCAGGCGTCCCAGCGATCCCGAAAAAGTTTCTCCCTGATCGGCCCGACACCCCCTACCACCCCCGTGTGGTGAAAACTAAAAAGAAAATTCGGAAAATTTCCCGGGAAAATTTCCCGGAATTTCCCGAATCTCTATGGGGCGGGGTAGATGACCCTTTACTGACGTCCCCAGCCGAAATCCGGTCTCTCTGCGACCACCGGTTATGGAGCTACGGGTGTTTGAATTTTTCCAAGATGGCCGCGCGCGCTCAAGGTCAAAGTTTGACCGGCTGTAGCTCCTAAACGGTTGGTCGCAGAGAGCCCAAAATCGATTTCTGGGGTGGGCTTGACGTCTTTTGTCCCCCCAGGTGGTCTAAAACCAAATTGGAGGAAAAGGCTCCAAATCACTAAAAAATGTAAAAATCTTAAAATTTTCCCCCCGAAATAACCGACATAAAAAGAATTTTTCAGATAGGAGTAACCAATCCGGAGAAAACTTAAATTAAAGTTTCATACAAAATTTTTATGAAATGTCGGAATTTACAATTTTCGTTGTTTTTGCCGCTAGCGCGGGCTTGTTTGGGCTTAAACAAGTGTAAAAGGCTTGTCCAAACCCAACCCCGCCGTCAAAAACAAAGAAAATCTACCCCCTTTTAAATAATTTTGAAAAAATAGTAAAAATTCGATTACTCCGAACTGGTTATCGTTAAAATTATATTAAAAATCTTAAAATTAGCAGTAAAATAAGCTCTATCAAACTATGTACACGAGAAAGTTTTTCACCGATTTTTCTTGAAAATTTTCACGAAAAACCGAAAAATTCGGTTTTTTTATTGTAGCTCGGTGGAAAACTGCCGGAAAATTTTTCAAACTTGAAGGCTCGTAGAACTAGCGAGCGCGCAACTTATAGCAGTTGCGGAATTTTAAGTTTTTGTCTGGTTCTGCTGCAATCCACTGCCAAAGTTTCACTTTTTAAAGTTAAATTAAAAAATTTTCACCTGGTGAAAAATTTTTCTTTTTGCGGAAAAATGTTGAGCTAGTGATGGTCTTCCTCCATGCAAAATTTCAGCCTCCTCGGACAGCTGGATCTGGTAGCACGCCGCCACGTGGTAGTTGTTTTTTTGCCTTTTTCAGCAACTTCCGGAATTTTCCGGCTGAAAAAGGCTAGCGGGAAGGATAGGGCTCAGAAGCCCGCTGCCGAGGACACTTTTCACTTCTTCGATTTCCACTCACTGACCGATTTATATTGTATAAACACTTCACTTAACCTACAAAAACTAGGTTTTTCGGCTCCGGCGCCTCCGCCAGTATCGTCCGGCTAATTTGAAGACTGCAGGCGGATGGGGGCCGCCGAGACACAACTTTTCGTATGCGGCACTTCAAAATCGCACGAGAAAAACCCACTCAAATGATTTTTTAAAGTCGGAGCAAAACGGAAAATGATCCGATCGTCACGGGGAGTGCTGGGCGACTGTGGTTAGGTTAGGTTAGGTTAGGTTAGGTTAGGTTAGGTTAGGTTAGGTTAGGTTAGGTTAGGTTAGGTTAGGTTAGGTTAGGTTAGGTTAGGTTAGGTTAGGTTAGGTTAGGTTAGGTTAGGTTAGGTTAGGTTAGGTTTTTTTTTTTTTTTTTTTTTTTTTTTTTTTTTTTTTTTACGTGGTGGAATGCATTTACGCACTTCGCTCACCCCCCGCGGGGGCAAGGGGCTCGCTTCGTGTGGGACTCCTGACCTCGAAACGGAGGCCAGACTACCCACTAAACCACCACGGTGTTCCTCCTTCGCCTAATCCGAGCCGCGGGATAGAATTCTCACCGCGACTCGGCTAGGGACGCCCGTTTGGGCTCGCCTCTTGGTGGCCCCACCATCCGGACAGACTTTCCAGGTGATGGGGCCAGCTCACTTTACGAATGCGCCCCAGGAACACTGAGGGGCGCATTCCGCCACATTAGCATGGGGCGGCGGATCCCCCGACCCACCGCCCGTGGCTTCGCTCATTCGTGGACGCGGGCGAATTGCGCTCGCCGGCGTCCCCTCGCCGGGGGCCTGCGGGGCGGAAGAGTGAGACCAGCTCGCTCCCGCTCCCGCAGAGCCTCTCTCTTTGCCGCCATCACCTCGCTAGCGAACGAGGCGACGGCGGCCCAACACTCTTCGCTGTCGGCCATGGCTGGAATCACGGCCGACAGCGAAAGGTCTGCACCAATGGTGCTTACGAGGGCCGTCCTTTGGCCGTCCCACGCCTCACACACGGCCATGGTGTGATAGGCCGTGTCGGGGTCGCCGCTGGTGCAGTGACGGCACCGGGGCTCCGGTTCGATCCCCACCACTTCCCACAGGTACTTGGCAAAACAGCCATGACCCGTGAGAAGTTGGGTGAGGTGGTACGTTGGAGCCCCATGAGCCCTCTCCACAAAAAGACGCAGGACGGGCCGGACGGCCCCCACGAGCAGCGACCCACTACGGGTCGCTCTCAGCCTTTCGGCCCATTTCCGGAAGAGATCGTCGCGAGCCGCCTGTCTCCAGCGATCGATCTCCTCCGGAAGCGGCCGACCTCCCAGATTGCGCCGCATCAGGGCACCCTCATCGTAGACCCTCTTTAGGACGCCAGCCTCGAGATCCCAGGGGATACTGCCCGCAATTAGACACGCCGCCTCGTAAGAGACGGTGTGGTACGCCCTTGCGGCCCTCTGCGCGATGGCGCGCTGCGGTCGTCGCAGCAGCGCAACATTTGCTGGGCAGAGGGCCTCCGCCCATATGGGCGCTCCGTAGAGCGCCTTGGAGCGCACCACTCCGTCGTAGAGACGGCGGCAGGCAGACCCCGGGCCTCCGCTGTTGGGCAGCAACCGCGAGAGCATTCCGGCAAACGCCAGCAATTTTGGTGCCAGCTGCCGGAAATGCTCCGCGAACCGCCACCGACTGTCGAGAACCAGCCCGAGGTATTTCAGACTGGTCCCGACAGTGATGGAGGTGCCGCCCACCACAATTGACCTATCTCGAGGCGGCGTCTGCCGAGGCCCATGAAAGAATAGGGCCTCGGACTTTTCGAGGGCCACCTTCAAACCTAGTGCCCCGATGCGACGCACGACATGGGCGACGCCTGCCGTAGCGAGGACGGAGGCGTCGCGAAACGTTGGGGCCCGCGCGGTGACTAGGGTGTCGTCGGCGTAACAAAGTACACCGACTCCCCGAAGATTAGCACCGCGCAGGACCCAATCATAACCTACGTTCCACAGGAGCGGCCCGAGGACCGACCCCTGTGGAACGCCACAAGACATGCCCCTGCGGACCACTTCCCTTTGGGCCGGGTAGATGATGACCCGGTCCACGAAGTAGTCCGCAAGGACGCGCCTGAGGTACCACGGGACGTTGTGGTACCTCAGCGCCTCGGCAATAGTTTCCCAGGGGAGGGTGTTGAAAGCGTTGGCTATGTCCAGCGACACAGCCAACAACACCTCTCCCCCGGCGACCGCTTCGTCGACGCTGCCCCGCAGTCGGGATACGGCGTCGAGGGTTGACCTCCCGCGACGGAAGCCGAACTGGCCGTCACTTAAGTTGGGCCCCGCCCCCTCCAGGTGGCCGACGAGACGCGCAGCGAGCACCCGCTCAAACAGCTTGCACATCTCGTCGAGCAAAACGATGGGGCGGTAGGCCGACGGCGAGTCGACTGGACGCCCGTGCTTTTTAAGCAGCACGAGCTTCCCAGTCTTCCATCGTCGCGGGACTCTCCCCGACGCCAGACACTCGGACATGAGGGACAGCGTCTCCTCCTCTAGTGCCGGCATGACTGTGGCAATAACCTTCCCAGGGACGCCGTCCGGGCCCGGGGCGCGGTTCCTGGACCTGAGTGCCAGGATCGCAGCCCCTAACTCGGCCTCGGACACGGGAGGTATTGCCCCTTCGTCTGCCGGCACCCGGCTTGGTGTTGCCATCCGCGGTGGGACCCACTCCTCCCTCGCAGGGAAGAGGGAACTGACCACTCGGTGGAGGAGGCTCGGCTCGAGAGTCCTTGTGAGAGGAGGCGCCCAAGGCCGGAGCTTCTGGCTCACGGTCTTGTACGGACGCCCCCATGGATCTCGATTGAGACTCTCGAGCCACTCCTTCCAGGCCTCCTCCTTGGCGGCTTTGACCGCCGAGCTAAGGGCCTCACGGGCAACCCGGTACGCGGCGTGCAGCTGTTCTTCTCGGGCGAGGTCTCTCACGGCCCGCCTTCGGCACCGGTAGTACTGCCTCTGGGCTGCGTCACTAGCTGTACGCAGCCCGGCTAGGTGGGGACGCCACCAGTACACCGATTTCCGAGGCGGGATAGGCCTCGCCCTTTGCATCGCCGCGTCGCAGACGCGAGTCAGCGCTCCAGCGAGCCGCTCGCATCTCGCGTCTGCGTCCAGGCCACTGTCGCCCGCAGCCCATCGCTCGACGATAGCCGCCTCTCGGGCCAGTTCCTTGTCCAGTGTGGTGAGTCGCCACCGCGGACCTTCTCCTACCAAGGGACGGTCGAGGTCGACTCGAGCCGCCGAGGCGGCAGGGACGACATCGAACCGGATGTACCGGTGGTCCGACGCGGTCTCCACCCCCTCAACCACCCGCCAGTTGTCGATCCGTCGGGCCAGGTCAGAACTGGCGAACGACAGATCGACGATCGACCTACCCTGCGGTCGCACAAGGGTGTGGACCGCCCCTTGGTTCAGCAACACCAAGCCTTGGGACACCGCCCATTCTTCCACCATCTCCCCCCGGGCATCGGTCGCCGGAGATCCCCACGCCCGTGAGTGAGCGTTGAAATCTCCGGCCACCACGGCCGGGGTGGGGTGCACTTCTGCCAGCAGAGCACCGACCTCCGAGAGTAGTTGTTCGAACTCGGCGATGCTTCTGCTGGGGGGGCAGTACACCCCAATTACTGCAGCGCCGCCCAGCGCTACGAGGACGCACCCTCGACCCCTCCGCACTCGATCGAAGGGGGGAGCGTTTCGCCGGGCGACGATAGCCACCAAGCCGTTGTGGTCGCTGGCCCAATTTGGGGTTTCACGCACGTAGTACGGCTCGGCGACTACTGCCAGTGTCGTCTGCCACTGCGCCATGGATTGGGCCAAAAGGTCCTGGGCCGTGACGCAGTGGTTGACGTTGGCCTGCAGAATGGAGATGTGGGCCATTATTGATGGGCGGTGTCCATTTCCTCCACTATGGGCTGCTGGGTGGGGGATGGCGTAGTGTTAGCCCCACCCGCAGCTCTCCTTTTAGGACGGCCTCTGCTACGGGAGGCCGCCTTGCACTCGCCCGACCCCAATTTGTGGCCAGACGGTGCACCTTCCGCCGCACAGACGGGGCACTTGGGCTCCGCGGAGCAGGTGGCCGACTTGTGGCCCGCCTGCCCACAGCGGAAGCAGAGTGCACTGCGGTCAATGCCCGCAGTACACCTCACCCCAACATGCCCCGGCTCCAGGCAGCGGAAGCACCGCGCCGGCCTGGGCTCCAGGGTGGTCAGCCTAACCACTGACCACCCGATCACAATGCGGCGTCCGTCGGTTAGTAATTTGGCCGCGTCAACCGGGCACCGCAGCCAGGCAGAGCCCTGTCGGCCAGATGGGCGCTGGATGTCACCCACCTTTATGGCACTGGCAGAGCAGCCCCCCTCTGCTGCCAGCGACGCCGCTACGGTCTCCTTGGAGGCCGAGTCGCTCAGACCAGAGATGCGCAGCTCCACGCACCTCTCTGGTCTACCGACGCGGACCTCCTCCAGCGCCTCCCGTAGTTTTGTGGCCAACTGGTCCGCCTTCAGGGCTCTATCGGCGCCAGCCACCTCCAAAATTCGGCCTCCGGTCACAGCGGGGCGCAGGCGAAGGCCGTCAATGCCGAGGGCCTTGAGGTCTATCGATCTCTCGGCCTTGGCAAGCACCTCGCCGTACGTTACGCCCCGCTCCGCGGCGTCCGGCTGCAGCGTGAGGGTGACCGCTGCAGTTTTGGGCGCTCGTAATTTACGGGGTTTACGGCCACTACGCTTCTTTTGCGTGGCTGGCGCCACTGGAGCCGGCTGAGCTTGGGCCGTCTTCGGCGCTTTTGGGCGCGCCGCCACTGTGCTCCACGAAGTTGGCGCTGGAACCGACTGGGGGGTCAGCGTGGATGGCTGAGATGGCTGTCGCGCCTGGCGGGCAGCTTCTGCCTCCCTCGCCGCGGCCGTCTTCTTCTTCGGCCTCTTCTTCTTGGCGGCCTTACCTCCTGGAGGAGTGGGACGCGATGCGTCCTCCGCTTGCCCATCGGGCATTGGAGGGGATAGCGGAAGAGGCGGCGAGGGAGGAATGGAAGGGAGCTCGGGCTGGCGCTTGGGCTCCTTAGCCAGGCGGGCGGCATTACGGCTGTCCGCCTGGAGAGGTGGGCGGATGCGGGTCTCGGGCAGCAGGCGGTCCTGGATGCCCGCGATGCGCGCATCGATCAAAAACGCGATCTCATCGCGGGACATCGCGAGTGGTGCGGACTCCGCCTGCTGTTTCCAGGCCCGCATTTCAGCTCGCACTACAGCCAACTCGGTCTGCAGCTGGGCCACCTCCTCAGACTCCGTGCGAGACCTCAGCACACGCACGTGCTCCAGGATGGAGCTACATGCCTGCTTAAGGTCCCGCACGTACTGGCCCTTCAAGTTATTGCTCTTGGTGGCGATGGATTGTACCATCGCCACCGCCGCCTCTATGGAGCCCGACAGCTCCGAGGCACTGAGGGGCTGGGTGGCAGTACCTGCCACTCCTGCAGTTGCCATCGGGCTAGACTGCGGTTGTGGGCTGGGAGACTCCCGGAGGAAGAGAGCCCTCCTCCGCCGCTGCTCCGCGAGCTCCTCCTCAGCCCGGTGCTCCAGGTCTCTCTCCTTGGCCACGGCTAACTCGGCCTTCGCCTTGGCCAAGTAGGCATAGTGGGCCTTGACCTTCTTAGCGCTTTCGTCCAACTCTGCCTCCGTGGCAGAGTTGGAGCGCTTGCGCCACAGTCTCCCCATTACTGGGGAGGATGGGCGCGACCCACTCAGGTCGGCTGAAGCGTGAAGGCGCTCCAGCAACACAACCGCCTCCGCGCGGGGCACAGAAGCCGCAGGGCTTCGTAGCTCCACCTCCATGCTGAAAGGAGGAGATTGGTCCGTAGACAGGGCAGATGGAGCTGCCGCAATCTCCTCACAGTCCTGAAAAGGACTTTCCGCTGGCGAAGCGGCCACCACCGCCGAGTCCTGAAAAGGACTGTTGGAGGAGGAGGCAGAGGGAACTGCCACCATCTCCTCCGAGTCCTGAAAAGGACTGTTAGCTAGTTTGGCTCGTGTAAGCATAGGTATCGCACAGTAATTCGCAGAATTCGCAAATTTGCCCGCAAGTTTCGAGTTTGAGATTTAGTCACCCGCCTGCCACTCCGTTACGGTGGTCAGGACGGGGTCCAGGGCGAACGACGAGGACGTACTCAGAACTCACTTGGGGCTCGCCCCAGGTTAGGTTAGGTTAGGTTAGGTTAGGTTAGGTTAGGTTAGGTTAGGTTAGGTTAGGTTAGGTTAGGTTAGGTTAGGTTTTTTTTTTTTTTTTTTTTTTTAAAAGCTTACTCCTTCCACTGCGTGCTGTGCACATCGAGGAAGCCATTTTACATATAATTTTTAATATTATTTCTAATTAATTTTTAACAATGTTTTCTAAAAGAATATCCCACTCTGGTATTTACTATCCTTATTTTAATTACAAATATTTAAATGCTAATTTTGCAAAAGTACCCACTTGGCTGTTTCTCTTTCTAAGCTAGGTGCTTCTTTCATTCTATCACTTTCATTTCCTTCCTTACTTCCATCCCATTACTTCCATACCAACTCAGTTTAAACCCTCTCATACTATCATACATTCTGTGGGGCGTGGGGCATCCGGGTGATCAGCAAACTTCCGTCGGAACCACAGACAGCACCTCCCAGTCCATTTTCCCACTCGATTTATCGGCCTCTCTCAGCTACTTCTGCAAAGTAGCTGTAGGAGGCCGATCATGTCTTGTTCCTCCTTAAAACCACCCTTATAACCCTTTCCCAATACTCTAGGAAGTGCTGCCTGTAGTTCTTTGTCACCAGGACTGGAAAGTTTGCTACACAAACCTCCAGTTGGATCCGACACTCCAACTCGTACCTATCCCTAGCGAAGATGGGACAGTCCGCGACCAGGTGCGCAACCGATTCCACGACCCCTGGCTCGCAGGCGCATGATGGGTCCTCCTTACATTTGAAGCGACTCAAGTATTCAGAGAACCCACCATGCCCCGTTAATAGCTGGGTCGTGGTGCCGGCTATCTCCATCTTACGGACGGTTCTGTACGCAGCCACAGCGCACGGAAAGAAAAGCTTGGTTCCAGAAGCAGTCGTACCCGTCTTATAGCGTCCGTTCCACTTGTCAAGCGTGATCTGACGCAGGCCACGCTTGACAAATGAGACGGGACACAGGTCATAGTTCGGCCTCGTCTTCGACCTCAAAGCCGCCTCCTTGGCGAGCTGGTCCGCTCGCTCGTTGCCCTCCAACCCTACGTGGGCCTTGATCCAGAACAGGGATATTTCCTTGTTCTGGACCAAGCCCCGCTTGATGTTATCTCTGGCCTCAACGGCCAGAGGGTGGAGGGCGCGGGGGTTTATGACCGTTTGGAGAGCGGCTTTGCTGTCGCTGAGGATGCCGAACGTCGTGGCCGCGCCGCGCCTAAGGACCTCACTGGTCGCTTTGCACAAAGCCAGGAGTTCGGCCTGGTAGACGGTACAATGTGGGGCGAGAGCAAGTTTGAGGGCCTTTGTTTCGGCGTCGCTATTCCAAATGGATAGCGCAGCGCCGACACGACCCTCAATCTTGCTCCCGTCCGTGAAGATGCGCACCTGGATGGTGTTGGTGCGCTGATAATCTTCCTCGTCTACCAGGCTGGTGAAGTCCAGACTTATATGCTCCGCGGGGTGAGGTACCTCCATTGCTGAAGCCATCCGTTCGACCTCTCTGTCTCCCAACCATGACTGGAACACTCCTCTCTTGGCCTCATAAAGTGAGGCCACCTCGCGAACTCTGAGGTCCAGAGGGAGCATTCCAGCCAAGATTAGACTTGAGTGCAGAGAGACCGTCCGGTAGCCCTTGCAAAGTTTTTGCGCGAACCCGCGCTGCACCACGGCTAACTGCTTCTGGATACCGAGCTTCTCCACCGCTGGACACCAGCTGCTGGCTGCGTACAGCACCGTCGGTTCCACGGCTGCGGTGTAGATGGTCCGGATCACCTCGGGATGTAATCCCCAACCGATCCGGGCCATCCGCGCCAGCTTGTGGTAGATGGCGATAGCCTTTTTGCACTGGTTGGTGACGTGGGTGTTGAAGGTTAGCTTGTGGTCGATGGTGAGCCCCAGGATCTTGATTTCCTTGGACATGCCAATGTCTATCCCGCCCATGCTGAGGCGTGGGACATCGTACTTAAGCCTCCGCGTGATTACCATCGCACAAGTTTTGTGCGGTGCGAATTTCAGCTTCATTCCGATGCCCCACTCCCGCACATGCTCGAGAGAGGCATTGGCTTGTCTCTCAATCTCCAAGGCGCTGTCACCATCGAACACAAGCACCACGTCATCCGCAAATGCCTGGACGCGAGCTGCCCCATCCTCCAACCGTCGCAGTAAGGGATCCAACAAGAGGTTCCACAGTAAGGGTCCGCCAATAGAACCCTGGACGCAACCCTTCCCCGTAGGGCGTTCGCACTCCTCGCCCGCATACCTTACCCTCACTCTCCTGTCGCTAAGGTAGCTGTTGATAACTCGTCTCAAATTTGCCGGACACCTTTCCTCAGCCAGTCGTACCTTAATAGCCGGCCACCAGGCGCTATCGAAGGCGCCCTCTATGTCCAAGGACACCATAAGGACTATCCTCTTCTCATCAAGTCTAGCCCTTATGTGGCCCATGAGGTCATAGAGGGCGTCTTCGGTACTTTTCTGGGGCATAAAGCCGTACTGGCGAGTACTAATCCTCGGCATTAAGTAAAAGTTGAGACGAGTTACCAACATCCTCTCGTACACCTTCCCCAGAACCGGTAACAGACCAATAGGTCTGTACGATTTGGGGACGGCGTACGAGTCCTTGCCGGGCTTCCTCAATGCCACCACCACGGCTTCCTTCCATATTTTAGGAAAGTAGCCGTGGCGAAGGCACCGATTCAGCAGCTCCAAGAAGAATGAGGGGTCGGCCCTAATGGCGTGGGTGCAAATGTCGGCTGTGAAGCCATCCGCCCCCGGGGCTTTCTTCGGATTGAACTTCCGAAGAGCACCGAAGAGCTCTCCCACCGTAAAAGGTGGGTCATCCTCATGATGACCCTCATCCCGCTCCAAACCCTTAGCCTTTTCCCTAACTCTTCGGTGCCCTTCGTTGTCCTCCTCCTCCCGGTCCTCCGGGTAGAAGGTCCGAGCTAACAGCTCGGCCGAACCTTTTGCGTCCAGGTAAGATCCATTGGCGGAAAGCAGAGTATCCTCTTCCCTTACCGTGGCCCTACCTATCACCCGGTAGATGCCCTCCCATAGTCCCTCCATGTCCTGCCTTCCGCAGAAGTTCTTCCAACTTTCGACTTGTGCCTTTTTTACTTCACTTTCATACATCTCCTTTCGTTCCAGGTACTGAGCTATAACGAACGACCTGCGGACCGGTGCGGCGTACCTGATTCGACGCTTGAAGGTGACCATTACCTTTTTAAGGCCAGCGAGTCTTTCCGACCACCACGGTGCAGTGGTCAACCCCACTGGTTTTTTCACTGGGACGCTTTCGCGGCACGCGCTCCCAACAGCCTCCGTATATGCTTCGGCCAAGGCATCCAATTCGTTGGTATGCCTTGTTTCGCCTATCGCAATATCCGGAAGCTGCCGGGCCATGCTAGCCCCGAAAGCCTCCCAGTTGGCCTTTCTAGTATTATAGGCCCGAGTGGTCCTTTTTATTTGAGTGCCACTCGCTTTTGTCAAATTGAGGTTGAACACCACACCGTTGTGGTCTGAGCTCGGGCATAGGCTTGGGTCCACCCTCCAAGCGTCGATCCAGGGAAACGCGTTGTCCGTGCAGGTCGTCACGTCTACATAGCTGCAGTACCTATGTCCACCCCTCACACAGTCGAAAGTTGGAATATCCCCGCTGTTCAGGACATGGAGGTCCATTTCAGCGAGTACCCCACTCAATAACTCGCCTCTGTCGTCTTCGGTTGGGTGCCCCCACCAGGTGCTATGCGCATTTGCGTCCCCACCCAGAACAGTAAGCCGGGAACCTAGGCTTCGTCTCACCTCCTTGAGCCGCTCCAAGTAAGGAGCCAACGGCGTTGGCCTCGGTTCGAAATAAAAGGATACCAGCGTGATCTCCCAGGCACTGGTCCGGATCCCCACCACCGCGATGTTGTCGGTGGTGAGTTGCGGGTACTGTATGACGTCCACGTTTGGGTCAAAGACGGCAATGGACGCCTTTACAGTCCCTCCTCCTTGTCCAGTGTTCTGGAAGACCCTTACGCCCTGGTATCCTTTCATTCTCCCGGTATTGCCGGTATAGGGCTCCTGAATTAGAGCGGCTGTGGCCTTGCGCCTCGAGGCTTCGAGAACGAAGGTTTCGGTTGCCAGCTTACTCCTCTGGAGGTTAGCCTGCAGCATCCTGTGTGGGGTCACATTCCTCGGATCAACATTAGCACTGGTATTGAGTGGTGGTCCTCGCTATCACGTCCCATCTCTGACGCACTGGGCACAGATGGCTGAACACACTGTGACATGTGCCGCTGAGCCTCTCTCTCCGGCAATTGGTGCAGGTAGGCTCTGCACCGGCACTGTAGCTCGGGCATGCAGCTTTTAAATGCCCTTCGCCACAGTGGCTACACTTAGGCTCAGTGCCGGTGCAGAATTTCCTGGTATGCCCGTAACCCAGGCACAGGGAGCATTGCACCAACGGTGACTGATCTGCAACCCTAATGGGCTGCAGATCGACGTGGAGCTTCCCTATGCCTAGGGCACGGGCCCATATCGCCGGGGAGACCCTCAGCACCACATGGCACGTGTGGGGGTTCCTCGCCGTCCGCCGGTACAGTACGGCCATCCTCACCTGCTCCGGTGCCAAGTTCCGGAACACATCAGTGTTCCGGGCCTTTACGGCCTTGAGCAGGTCCTCATCTTTGAGGCTTTTGAGGACGCCGTACAGTATGAGGAGTGGGTCTTTATTTTTGACCTCCTCGACGGCGAGGTTCGACTCCCTTTCCAGCAGCCTTTTCTGTGCCCTCTTTCTTTCTTCTTCCGTTTTATACCCTATAAATACCTTCCTGTCTTTCGCCTTTCTTACTTTCTCAACTGTTATCCATCCCTCATCCTCGCTTGCGATCTTCCTCAGTCTCTCCATCACCTGCTCTCCCGTATCACTTTCATTCTTGGACGTGACCACCACGGAGTGCAGTGTCGTACCGCCCGTAGGCTTAAGGCCCGGGCGGGCCGCCACTGCACCCGGGTTAGGTTAGGTTAGGTTAGGTTAGGTTAGGTTAGGTTAGGTTAGGTTAGGTTAGGTTAGGTTAGGTTAGGTTAGGTTAGGTTAGGTTAGGTTAGGTTAGGTTAGGTTAGGTTAGGTTAGGTTAGGTTAGGTTAGGTTAGGTTAGGTTAGGTTAGGTTAGGTTAGGTTAGGTTAGGTTAGGTTAGGTTAGGTTTTTTTTTTTTTTTTTTTTTTTTTACGTGGTGGAATGCATTTACGCACTTCGCTCACCCCCCGCGGGGGCAGGGGGCTCGCTTCGTGTGGGACTCCTGACCTCGAAACGGAGGCCAGACTACCCACTAAACCACCACGGTGTTCCTCCTTCGCCTAATCCGAGCCGCGGGATAGAATTCTCACCGCGACTCGGCTAGGGACGCCCGTTTGGGCTCGCCTCTTGGTGGCCCCACCATCCGGACAGACTTTCCAGGTGATGGGGCCAGCTCACTTTACGAATGCGCCCCAGGAACACTGAGGGGCGCATTCCGCCACATTAGCATGGGGCGGCGGATCCCCCGACCCACCGCCCGTGGCTTCGCTCATTCGGGGACGCGGGCGAATTGCGCTCGCCGGCGTCCCCTCGCCGGGGGCCTGCGGGGCGGAAGAGTGAGACCAGCTCGCTCCCGCTCCCGCAGAGCCTCTCTCTTTGCCGCCATCACCTCGCTAGCGAACGAGGCGACGGCGGCCCAACACTCTTCGCTGTCGGCCATGGCTGGAATCACGGCCGACAGCGAAAGGTCTGCACCAATGGTGCTTACGAGGGCCGTCCTTTGGCCGTCCCACGCCTCACACACGGCCATGGTGTGATAGGCCGTGTCGGGGTCGCCGCTGGTGCAGTGACGGCACCGGGGCTCCGGTTCGATCCCCACCACTTCCCACAGGTACTTGGCAAAACAGCCATGACCCGTGAGAAGTTGGGTGAGGTGGTACGTTGGAGCCCCATGAGCCCTCTCCACAAAAAGACGCAGGACGGGCCGGACGGCCCCCACGAGCAGCGACCCACTACGGGTCGCTCTCAGCCTTTCGGCCCATTTCCGGAAGAGATCGTCGCGAGCCGCCTGTCTCCAGCGATCGATCTCCTCCGGAAGCGGCCGACCTCCCAGATTGCGCCGCATCAGGGCACCCTCATCGTAGACCCTCTTTAGGACGCCTGCCTCGAGATCCCAGGGGATACTGCCCGCAATTAGACACGCCGCCTCGTAAGAGACGGTGTGGTACGCCCGTGCGGCCCTCTGCGCGATGGCGCGCTGCGGTCGCCGCAGCAGCGCAACGTTTGCTGGGCAGAGGGCCTCCGCCCATATGGGCGCTCCGTAGAGCGCCTTGGAACGCACCACTCCGTCGTAGAGACGGCGGCAGGCAGACCCCGGGCCTCCGCTGTTGGGCAGCAACCGCGAGAGCATTCCGGCAAACGCCAGCAATTTCGGTGCCAGCTGCCGGAAATGCTCCGCGAACCGCCACCGACTGTCGAGAACCAGCCCGAGGTATTTCAGACTGGTCCCGACAGCGATGGAAGTGCCGCCCACCACAATTGACCTGTCTCGAGGCGGCGTCTGCCGAGGCCCGTGAAAGAATATGGCCTCGGATTTTTCGAGGGCCACCTTCAAACCTAGTGCCCCGATGCGACGCACGACATGGGCGACGCCTGCCGTAGCGAGGACGGAGGCGTCGCGAAACGTTGGGGCCCGCGCGGTGACTAGGGTGTCGTCGGCGTAACAAAGTACACCGACTCCCCGAAGATTAGCACCGCGCAGGACCCAATCATAACCTACGTTCCACAGGAGCGGCCCGAGGACCGACCCCTGTGGAACGCCACAAGACATGCCCCTGCGGACCACCTCGCTTTGGGCCGGATAGATGATGACCCGGTCCACGAAGTAGTCCGCAAGGACGCGCCTGAGGTACCACGGGACGTTGTGGTACCTCAGCGCCTCGGCTATTGTTTCCCAGGGGAGGGTGTTGAAGGCGTTGGCTATGTCCAGCGACACAGCCAACAACACCTCTCCCCCGGCGACCGCTTCGTCGACGCTGCCCCGCAGTCGGGATATGGCGTCGAGGGTTGACCTCCCGCGACGGAAGCCGAACTGGCCGTCACTTAAGTTGGGCCCCGCCCCCTCCAGGTGGCCGACGAGACGCGCAGCGAGCACCCGCTCAAACAGCTTGCACATCTCGTCGAGCAAAACGATGGGGCGGTAGGCCGACGGCGAGTCGACTGGACGCCCGTGCTTTTTAAGCAGCACGAGCTTCCCAGTCTTCCATCGTCGCGGGACTCTCCCCGACGCCAAACACTCGGACATGAGGGACAGCGTCTCCTCCTCTAGTGCCGGCATGACTGTGGCAATAACCTTCCCAGGGATGCCGTCCGGGCCCGGGGCGCGGTTCCTGGACCTGAGTGCCAGGATCGCAGCCCCTAACTCGGCCTCGGACACGGGAGGTATTGCCCCTTCGTCTGCCGGCACCCGGCTTGGTGTTGCCATCCGCGGTGGGACCCACTCCTCCCTCGCAGGGAAGAGGGAACTGACTACTCGGTGGAGGAGGCTCGGCTCGAGAGTCCTTGTGAGAGGAGGCGCCCAAGGCCGGAGCTTCTGGCTCACGGTCTTGTACGGACGCCCCCATGGATCTCGATTGAGACTCTCGAGCCACTCCTTCCAGGCCTCCTCCTTGGCGGCTTTGACCGCCGAGCTAAGGGCCTCACGGGCGGCCCGGTACGCGGCGTGCAGCTGTTCTTCTCGGGCGAGGTCTCTTACGGCCCGCCTTCGGCACCGGTAGTACTGCCTCTGGGCTGCGTCACTAGCTGTACGCAGCCCGACTAGGTGGGGACGCCACCAGTACACCGATTTCCGAGGCGGGATAGGCCTCGCCCTTTGCATCGCCGCGTCGCAGACGCGAGTCAGCGCTCCAGCGAGCCGCTCGCATCGCGCGTCTGCGTCCAGGCCACTGTCACCCGCAGCCCATCGCTCGACGATAGCCGCCTCTCGGGCCAGTTCCTTGTCCAGTGTGGTGAGTCGCCACCGCGGACCTTCTCCTAGCAAGGGACGGTCGAGGTCGACTCGAGCCGCCGGGGCGGCAGGGACGACGTCGAACCGGATGTACCGGTGGTCCGACGCGGTCTCCACCCCCTCAACGACCCGCCAGTTGCCGATCCGTCGGGCCAGGCCAGAACTGGCGAACGACAGATCGACGATCGACCTACCCTGCGGTCGCACTAGGGTGTGGACCGCCCCTTGGTTCAGCAACACCAAGCCTTGGGACACCGCCCATTCCTCCAACATCTCCCCCCGGGCATCGGTCGCCGGAGATCCCCACGCCCGAGAGTGAGCGTTGAAATCTCCGGCCACCACGGCCGGGGTGGGGTGCACTTCCGCCAGCAGGGCACCGACCTCAGCGAGCAGCTGCTCAAACTCGGCGATGCTCCTACTGGGGGGGCAGTACACCCCAATCACTGCAGCGCCGCCCAGCGCGACGAGGACGCACCCTCGACCCCTCCGCACTTGATCGAAGGGGGGGAGCGTTTCGCCGGGCGACGATAGCCACCAAGCCGTTGTGGTCGCTGGCCCAATTTGGGGTTTCGCGCACGTAGTACGGCTCGGCGACTACTGCCAATGTCGTCTGCCACTGCGCCATGGATTGGGCCAAGAGGTCCTGGGCCGTGACGCAGTGGTTGACGTTGGCCTGCAGAATGGAGATGTGGGCCATTATTGTTGGGCGGTGTCCATAACCTCCACTGTGGGCTGCTGGGTGGGGGAGGGGGTAGATTTAGCCCCACTAGCAGCTTTGCCCTTGGCCCGGCCCCTGATGCGGGAAGCCGCCTGGCACTCAGACGAGCCCAGTTTGTGGCCGGACGCTTTGCCCGCCGCTGAACAGACGGGGCACTTGGGCTCCGCGGAGCAGGTGGCCGATTTGTGGCCCGCCTGCCCACAGCGGAAGCAGAGTGCACTGCGGTCAATGCCCGCAGTACACCTTACTCCGACATGCCCCGGCTCCAGGCAGCGGAAGCACCGCGCCGGCCTGGGCTCCAGGGTGGTCAGCCTAACCACTGACCACCCGATCACAATGCGGCGTCCGTCGGTTAGTAATTTGGCCGCGTCAACCGGGCACCGCAGCCAGGCAGAGCCCTGTCGGCCAGATGGGCGCTGGATGTCGCCCACCTTTATGGAGCTGGCAGAGCAGCCCCCCTCTGCTGCCAGCGACGCCGCTACGGTCTCCTTGGAGGCCGAGTCGCTCAGACCAGAGATGCGTAGCTCCACGCACCTCTCTGGTCTAGCGACGCGGACCTCCTGCAGCACTTCCTGCAATTTTGTGGCCAGGGCGTCGGCCTTCTGCGCTCTGTCAGCGCCGGCCACCTCCAGTATGCGACCTCCAGTCACGGCGGGACGGAGGCGGAGGCCGTCGATGCCGAGGGCCTTGAGGTCGATTGACCTCTCGGCCTTGGCGAGCACCTCTCCGTAGGTCACCCCCTGCTCCGCGGCGCCCGGCTGCAGCGTTAGGGTGACCGCTGCGGTCTTAGGCGCTCGCAATTTGCGAGGCCTACGGGCGCCACGTTTCCTGCTGCTAGTGGCCGGCGCTACTGGAGCTGGCTGGGCTGGTGCTGGCTTTGGCGCTTTTGGGCGCGCCGCCACTGTGCTCCACGACATTGGCGCTGGGGCCGACTGGGGGGTCAGCGAGGATGGCTGCCGCACCTGGCGGGCAGCTTCTGCCTCCCTCGCCGCAGCCGTCTTCTTCTTCGGCCTCTTCCTCTTGGCCTTATCTCCCACTGGAGGAGTGGGACGCGACGCGTCCTCCGCTTGCCCATCGGGCATTGGAGGGGATAGCGAAAGAGTCGGCGAGAGAGGAAGGGAAGGGAGCTCGGGTTGGCGCTCGGGCTCGGCTTCCTTAGCCTGGCGGATGGCATTACGCCTGTCCGCCTGGAGAGGTGGGCGGATGCGGGTCTCGGGCAGCAGGCGGTCCTGGATGCCCGCGATGCGCGCATCGACCATGAATGCGATCTCCTCGCGGGACATCGCGGGCGGTGCGGACTCCGCCTGCCGCTTCCAGGCCCGCATTTCGGCCCGCACGGCAGCCAGCTCGGTCTGGAGCTGGGCCACCTCCTCAGATTCCGTGCGGGACCTCAGCACACGCACGTGCTCCAGGATGGAGCAACATGCCTGCTTAAGGTCCCGCACGTACTGGCCCTTTAAATTCGAGCTCTTTGTGGCGATGGTTTGCACCATCGCCACCGCCGCCTCAATGGAGCCCGATAGCTCCGAGGCACTGAGGGACTGAGTGGCAGTACCTGCCACTCCTGTTGATGCCATCGGGCTGGGCTGCGGTTGTGGGCTGGGGGACTCCCGGAGGAAGAGAGCCCTCTTCCGCCGCTGCTCCGCGAGCTCCTCCTCAGCCCGGAGCTCCACCTCTCTCTCCCTGGCCACGGCTAGCTCGGCCTTCGCCTTGGCCAAGTAGGCATAGTGGGCCTTCACCTTCTTTGCGCTTTCGTCCAACTCTGCCTCCGTGGCAGAGTTGGAGCGCTTCCGCCACAGTCTCCCCATTACTGGGGAGGATGGGCGCGACCCACTCTGTTCAGCGTCCAGACGCTCCAGCAACACAACCGCCTCTGCGCGGGACGCGGAAGCCGCAGGGCTTCGTTGCTCCACCTCCATTCGGATCAGAGGAGATTGATCCGCAGACAAGGCAGACGGAACTGCCACAATCTCCCCGCAGTCCTGAAAAGGACTATTATCAGACGGAGCTGCCACCACCGCTGAGTCCTGAAAAGGACTGTTGGAGGAGGAGGCAGAGGGAACTGCCACCATCTCCTCCGAGTCCTTAAAAGGACTGTTAGCTAATTTGGCTCGTGTAAGCATAGGTATCGCACAGTAATTCGCAGAATTCGCAAATTTGCCCGCAAGTGTCGAGTTCGAGATTTAGTCACCCGCCTGCCACTCCGTTACGGTGGTCAGGACGGGGTCCAGGGCGAACGACGAGGACGTACTCACAACTCACTTGGGGCTCGCCCCAGGTTAGGTTAGGTTAGGTTAGGTTAGGTTAGGTTAGGTTAGGTTAGGTTAGGTTAGGTTAGGTTAGGTTAGGTTAGGTTAGGTTAGGTTAGGTTAGGTTAGGTTAGGTTAGGTTAGGTTAGGTTAGGTTAGGTTAGGTTAGGTTAGGTTAGGTTAGGTTAGGTTAGGTTAGGTTAGGTTAGGTTAGGTTAGGTTAGGTTAGGTTAGGTTAGGTTAGGTTAGGTTAGGTTAGGTTAGGTTAGGTTAGGTTAGGTTAGGTTAGGTTAGGTTAGGTTAGGTTAGGTTAGGTTAGGTTAGGTTAGGTTAGGTTAGGTTAGGTTAGGTTAGGTTAGGTTAGGTTAGGTTAGGTTAGGTTAGGTTAGGTTTTTTTTTTTTTTTTTTTTTTCGTGGTGGAATGCGTTTACGCACTTCGCTCACCCCCCGCGGGGGCAGGGGGCTCGCTTCGTGTGGGACTCCTGACCTCGAAACGGAGGCCAGACTACCCACTAAACCACCACGGTGTTCCTCCTTCGCCTAATCCGAGCCGCGGGATAGAATTCTCACCGCGACTCGGCTAGGGACGCCCGTTTGGGCTCGCCTCTTGGTGGCCCCACCATCTGGACAGACTTTCCAGGTGATGGGGCCAGCTCACTTTAGAAATGCGCCCCAGGAACACTGAGGGGCGCATTCCGCCACATTAGCATGGGGCGGCGGGTCCCCCGACCCACCGCCCGTGGCTTCGCTCATTCGGGGACGCGGGCGAATTGCGCTCGCCGGCGTCCCCTCGCCGGGGGCCTGCGGGGCGGAAGAGTGAGACCAGCTCGCTCCCGCTCCCGCAGAGCCTCTCTCTTTGCCGCCATCACCTCGCTAGCGAACGAGGCGACGGCGGCCCAACACTCTTCGCTGTCGGCCATGGCTGGAATCACGGCCGACAGCGAAAGGTCTGCACCAATGGTGCTTACGAGGGCCGTCCTTTGGCCGTCCCACGCCTCACACACGGCCATGGTGTGGTAGGCCGTGTCGGGGTCGCCGCTGGTGCAGTGACGGCACCGGGGCTCCGGTTCGATCCCCACCACATCCCACAGGTACTTGGCAAAACAGCCATGACCCGTGAGAAGTTGGGTGAGGTGGTACGTCGGAGCCCCATGACCCCTCTCCACAAAAAGACGCAGGACGGGCCGGACGGCCCCCACGAGCAGCGACCCACTACGGGTCGCTCGCAGCCTTTCGGCCCATTTCCGGAAGAGATCGTCGCGAGCCGCCTGTCTCCAGCGATCGATCTCCTCCGGAGGCGGCCGACCTCCCAGATTGCGCCGCATCAGGGCGCCCTCATCATAGACCCTCTTGAGGACGCCAGCCTCGAGATCCCAGGGGATACTGCCCGCAATTAGACACGCCGCCTCGTAAGAGACGGTGTGGTACGCCCGTGCGGCCCTCTGCGCGATGGCGCGCTGCGGTCGTCGCAGCAGCGCAACATTTGCAGGGCAGAGGGCCTCCGCCCATATGGGCGCTCCGTAGAGCGCCTTGGAGCGCACCACTCCGTCGTAGAGACGGCGGCAGGCAGATCCCGGGCCTCCGCTGTTGGGCAGCAACCGCGAGAGCATTCCGGCAAACGCCAGCAATTTCGGTGCCAGCTGCCGGAAATGCTCCGCAAACCGCCACCGACTGTCGAGAACCAGCCCGAGGTATTTCAGACTGGTCCCGACAGCGATGGAGGTGCCGCCCACCACAATCGACCTATCTCGAGGCGGCGTCTGCCGAGGCCCATGAAAGAATAGGGCCTCGGACTTTTCGAGGGCCACCTTCAAACCTAGCGCCCCGATGCGGCGCACGACATGGGCGACGCCTGCCGTAGCGAGGACGGAGGCGTCGCGAAACGTCGGGGCCCGCGCGGTGACTAGGGTGTCGTCGGCGTAACATAGTACACCGACTCCCCGAAGATTAGCACCGCGCAGGACCCAATCGTACCCTACGTTCCACAGGAGCGGCCCAAGGACCGACCCCTGTGGAACGCCACAAGACATGCCCCTGCGGACCACCTCGCTTTGGGCCGGGTAGATGATGACCCGGTCCACGAAGTAGTCCGCAAGGACGCGCCTGAGGTACCACGGGACGTTGTGGTACCTCAGCGCCTCGGCGATAGTTTCCCAGGGGAGGGTGTTGAAGGCGTTGGCTATGTCCAGCGACACAGCCAACAACACCTCTCCCCCGGCGACCGCTTCGTCGACGCTGCCCCGCAGTCGGGATATGGCGTCGAGGGTTGACCTCCCGCGACGGAAGCCGAACTGGCCGTCACTTAAGTTGGGCCCCGCCCCCTCCAGGTGGCCGACGAGACGCGCAGCGAGCACCCGCTCAAACAGCTTGCACATCTCGTCGAGCAAAACGATGGGGCGGTAGGCCGACGGCGAGTCGACTGGACGCCCGTGCTTTTTAAGCAGCACGAGCTTCCCAGTCTTCCATCGTCGCGGGACTCTCCCCGACGCCAAACACTCGGACATGAGGGACAGCGTCTCCTCCTCTAGTGCCGGCATGACTGTGGCAATGACCTTCCCAGGGACGCCGTCCGGGCCCGGGGCGCGGTTCCTGGACCTGAGTGCCAGGATCGCAGCCCCTAACTCGGCCTCGGACACGGGAGGTATTGCCCCTTCGTCTGCCGGCACCCGGCTCGGTGTTGCCATCCGCGGTGGGACCCACTCCTCCCTCGCAGGGAAGAGGGAACTGACTACTCGATGGAGGAGGCTCGGCTCGAGAGTCCTTGTGAGAGGAGGCGCCCAAGGCCGGAGCTTCTGGCTCACGGTCTTGTACGGACGCCCCCATGGATCTCGATTGAGACTCTCGAGCCACTCCTTCCAGGCCTCCTCCTTGGCGGCTTTGACCGCCGAGCTAAGGGCCTCACGGGCGGCCCGGTACGCGGCGTGCAGCTGTTCTTCTCGGGCGAGGTCTCTAACGGCCCGCCTTCGGCACCGGTAGTACTGCCTCTGGGCTGCGTCACTAGCTGTACGCAGCCCGGCTAGGTGGGGACGCCACCAGTACACCGATTTCCGAGGCGGGATAGGCCTCGCCCTTTGCATCGCCGCGTCGCAGACGCGAGTCAGCGCTCTAGCGAGCCGCTCGCATCTCGCATCTGCGTCCAGGCCACTGTCGCCCACAGCCCATCGCTCGACGATAGCCGCCTCTCGGGCCAGTTCCTTGTCCAGTGTGGTGAGTCGCCACCGCGGACCTTCTCCTACCAAGGGACGGTCGAGGTCGACTCGAGCCGCCGAGGCGGCAGGGACGACGTCGAACCGGATGTACCGGTGGTCCGACGCGGTCTCCACCCCCTCAACGACCCGCCAGTTGCCGATCCGTCGGGCCAGGCCAGAACTGGCGAACGACAGATCGACGATCGACCTACCCTGCGGTCGCACTAGGGTGTGGACCGCCCCTTGGTTAAGCAACACCAAGTCTTGGGACACCGCCCATTCCTCCAACATCTCCCCCCGGGCATCGGTCGCCGGAGATCCCCACGCCCGAGAGTGAGCGTTGAAATCTCCGGCCACCACAGCCGGGGTGGGGTGCACTTCTGCCAGCAGGGCACCGACCTCAGCGAGCAGCTGCTCAAACTCGGCGATGCTTCTACTGGGGGGGCAGTACACCCCAATCACTGCAGCGCCGCCCAGCGTGACGAGGACGCAACCTCGGCCCTTCCGCACTCGGTCAAAAGGAGGAGCCGTTCGCTGGGCGACGATAGCCACCAAGCCGTTGTGGTCGCTGGCCCAGTTAGGGGTTTCGCGCACGTAGTACGGCTCGGCGACTACTGCCAGTGTCGTCTGCCACTGCGCCATGGATTGGGCCAAAAGGTCCTGGGCCGTGACGCAGTGGTTGACGTTGGCCTGCAGTATGGAGATGTGGGCCATTATTGATGGGCGGTGTCCATATCCTCCACGGCGTTTGGCGGCTGGGTGGGGGAGGGCGTAGTGTTAGCCCCACCTGCGGCTCTCCTTTTAGGGCGGCCTCTGCTACGGGAGGCCGCCTTGCACTCGCCCGACCCCAATTTGTGGCCAGACGGTGCACCCTCCGCCGCACAGACGGGGCACTTGGGTTCCGCGGAGCAGGTGGCCGACTTGTGGCCCGCCTGCCCACAGCGGAAGCAGAGTGCACTGCGGTCAATGCCCGCAGTACACCTTACCCCAACATGCCCCGGCTCTAGGCAGCGGAAGCACCGCGCCGGCCTGGGCTCCAGGGTGGTCAGCCTAACCACTGACCACCCGATCACGATGCGGCGCCCGTCCGTGAGGACTTTGGCCGCGTCAACAGGGCACCGCAGCCAGGCAGAGCCCTGCCGGCCAGATGGGCGCTGAATGTCGCCCACCTTTATAGCGCTGGCAGAGCAGCCCCCCTCTACTGCCAGCGACGCCGCTACGGTCTCCTTGGAGGCCGAGTCGCTCAGACCAGAGATGCGTAGCTCCACGCACCTCTCTGGTCTAGCGACGCGGACCTCCTCCAGCGCCTCCCGTAGTTTTGTGGCCAACTGGTCCGCCTTCAGGACTCTATCGGCGCCAGCCACCTCCAAAATTCGGCCTCCGGTCACAGCGGGGCGCAGGCGAAGGCCGTCAATGCCGAGGGCCTTGAGGTCTATCGACCTCTCGGCCTTGGCAAGCACATCGCCGTACGTTACGCCCCGCTCCGCGGCGTCCGGCTGCAGCGTGAGAGTGACCGCTGCAGTTTTGGGCGCTCGTAGTTTGCGGGGCTTTCGGCCACTACGCTTCTTTTGCGTGACTGGCGCCACTGGAGCCGGCTGAACTTGGGCCGTCTTCGGCGCTTTTGGCCGTGCCACCACCTGGCTCCACTGTAACGGCGCTGGGGCTGGCTGGGTGGCCAGCGACGCCGATTGCCGCGCCTGGCGAGCAGCTTCCGCCTCCTTTGCAGCTGCCGTCTGCTTCTTGGGCCTCTTCCTCTTCGCCTTATCTCCCACTGGAGGAGTGGGACGCGATGCGTCCTCCGCTTGCCCATCGGGCATTGGAGGGGATAGCGGAAGAGGCGGCGAGGGAGGAAGGGAAGGGAGCTCGGGCTGGCGCTTGGGCTCCTTAGCCAGGCGGGCGGCATTACGGCTGTCCGCCTGAAGAGGTGGGCGGATGCGGGTCTCGGGCAGCAGGCGGTCCTGGATGCCCGCGATGCGCGCATCGATCAAAAACGCGATCTCATCGCGGGACATCGCGGGTGGTGCGGACTCCGCCTGCTGTTTCCAGGCCCGCATTTCAGCTCGCACTACAGCCAACTCGGTCTGCAGCTGGGCCACCTCCTCAGACTCCGTGCGAGACCTCAGCACACGCACGTGCTCCAGGATGGAGCTACATGCCCGCTTAAGGTCCCGCACGTACTGGCCCTTCAAGTTATTGCTCTTGGTGGCGATGGATTGTACCATCGCCACCGCCGCCTCTATGCAGCCCGACAGCTCCGAGGCACTGATGGGCTGGGTGGCAGTACCTGCCACTCCTGCAGTTGCCATCGGGCTGGACTGCGGTTGTGGGCTGGGGGACTCCCGGAGGAAGAGAGCCCTCCTCCGCCGCTGCTCCGCGAGCTCCTCCTCAGCCCGGTGCTCTAGGTCTCTCTCCTTGGCCACGGCTAACTCGGCCTTCGCCTTGGCCAAGTAGGCATAGTGGGCCTTGACCTTCTTTGCGCTTTCGTCCAACTCTGCCTCCGTGGCAGAGTTGGAGCGCTTGCGCCACAGTCTCCCCATTACTGGGGAGGATGGGCGCGACCCACTCAGTACGGCCGAAGTGCCCAGGCGCTCCAGAACAACAACCGCCTCCGCGCGGGGCACAGAAGCCGCAGGGCTGCCGAGCTCCACCTCCATGGTGGATGGAGGAGATTGGTCCGCAGACAAGGCAGACGGAACTGCCACAATCTCCCCGCAGTCCTGAAAAGGACTATTATCAGACGGAGCTGCCACCACCGCTGAGTCCTGAAAAGGACTGTTGGAGGAGGAGGCAGAGGGAACTGCCACCATCTCCTCCGAGTCCTTAAAAGGACTGTTAGCTAGTTTGGCTCGGGTAAGCATAGGTATCGCACAGTAATTCGCAGAATTCGCAAATTTGCCCGCAAGTTTTGAGTTCGAGGTTTAGTCACCCGCCTGCCACTCCGTTACGGTGGTCAGGACGGGGTCCAGGGCGAACGGCGAGGACGTACTCAGAACTCACTTGGGGCTCGCCCCAGGTTAGGTTAGGTTAGGTTAGGTTAGGTTAGGTTAGGTTAGGTTAGGTTAGGTTAGGTTAGGTTAGGTTAGGTTAGGTTAGGTTAGGTTAGGTTAGGTTAGGTTAGGTTAGGTTAGGTTAGGTTAGGTTAGGTTAGGTTTTTTTTTTTTTTTTTTTTTTTTTTTTAAATACACCTCCGGCACGAAGCGGGAGCCTACTCTGAACAATGCTGAATTAATTAACTGGGCTATCTATTCGTTTCTAAAAACCCACTCAGGGTTAGCAGCTTTAACTATCTCTACTTGTTTTTTTTTTTTTTTTTTTTTTTTTTTTTTTTTTTTTTTTTTTTTTTTTTTTTTTTTTTTTTTTTTTTTTTTTTTTTTTTTTTTTTTTTTTTTTATTTGTCTTAAATATCACGCATTCATTCCTGTCCTCTAGTAACATACAAGTTCTCGCTAGTATACCTCTCGTACTTCCACGCCATACCTTTCATACTTGGGATTTAGTGGGGGGGGTGTTGTGTGGTATATATTTTTCTTTATTAATTTCTTAAATTTTTCAGCTTTCTTATGTCTACTTACACTAATATATAATATGTTTGCGCTACTTATTTATTCTAATACTAAATCTTATTTCTATTTATATTTATACATTATGTAATAATCTGGCCTTATTTGTTCTCTCAATATTTTGTGGCACTATGTGATATTCACAAAATATCAATAAGTGACAACATTACACTGCATTTCTTTTATTCACAATCTTTAAAATTTTGTCCCAGTATTCGAGGAAGTATTCTCTGTATTTTTTATTTAATAAAAGAGGTAAATTGTCTTTAATAATTTTTGTTCTAATTGTCTGCTCTAAATTATATCGATCCCTTGCGTGGATCGGGCAGTCCACAACAAGGTGAAGGACCGTCTCATTCACTCCTGGCTGGCAGGCGCATGATGGGTCCTCCTTACACTTGAAACGAGCCAAGTATTCGGAGAACCCACCATGCCCTGTCAGCAGCTGAGTGGTCGTACTGGCGACCCCCATTTTGCGGACGATGCTGTACGCCGCCACCGCGCATGGGAAGAAAAGCTTGGTCACGGAAGCAGTTTCGCCCAGCCTGTACCGCTCGTTCCACTCGCCAAGCGAGATCTGACGCAGACCTCGCTTCACGAATGAAACGGGGCACAGGCCGTAATGTGGCGCTATCTTCGACCGCAGAGCCGCCTCCTTGGCGAGCTCATCAGCTCGCTCGTTGCCCTCCAACCCTGCGTGGGCCTTGACCCAGAACAAGGAGATTTCCTTGCCCTGGGTCAAGCCCCGCTTGATGTTAAGCCTGGCCTCAACCGCCAGTGGGTGGAGGGCACGGTGGTTCGTCACCGTTTGGAGTGCGGCTCTGCTGTCGCTGAGAACGCCGAACGTGGCCGCGCCGCGTTTAAGGACCTCACTGGTCGCTTTGCATATGGCCAGGAGCTCGGCCTGGTAGACGGTGCAGTGCGGTGCGAGAGCAAGTTTGAGGGTCTTAGTTTCGGCCCCGTTATGCCAAATGGATAACGCGGCGCCGACACGACCCTCAATCTTGCTCCCGTCCGTGAAGATGCGCACCTCTATGCTGTTGGTGCGCTGATATTGATCCTCGTCTACCAGACTGGTGAACTCCAGGTTCATATGCTCCGCGGGGTGAGGTGCTTTAATGGCCGGAGCCATCCGTTCGATCTCCCTGTCTCCCAACCATGACTGGAACACTCCTCTCTTGGCCTCGTATAACGAGGCCACCTCGCGAACTCTGAGGTCCAGAGGGAGCATTCCAGCCAGGATCAGACCCGAGTGCAGGGAGACCGTCCGGTAGCTTTTACACAGTTTTTGAGCGAATCCGCGCTGCACCACGTTCAACTGCTTCCGTATCCCAAGTTTGTCCACCGCCGCGCCCCAACTGGCTGCCGCGTACAGCACCGTCGGCTCCACAGCCGCGGTATAGATGGTCCGGATCACCTCGGGATGAAGTCCCCAGCTGATCCGGGCCATCCTCGCTAGTTTGTGGTATATCGCGATCGCTTTCTTGCATACGTTTGAGACGTGTGTGTTGAAGGTGAGTTGGTGGTCAATGGTGAGTCCCAGGATTTTGATTTGTTCAGACAATCCAATGTCTATCCCGCCCATGCTGAGGCGTGGGGCATCGTACTTCAGCTTCCGCGTGATTACCATCGCACAAGTTTTGTGCGGTGCGAATTTCAGCTTTGTTCGGATGCCCCATTCCCGCACATGCTCGAGAGAGGCATTGGCTTGTCTCTCAATCTCCAGGGCGGTGTCCCCATCGAACACCAGCACCACGTCGTCCGCGAAGGCCTGAACGTGCACTGACCTACTCACTAACTGATGCAGCAAGGGATCCAACAATAAGTTCCACAGTAAGGGTCCGCCAATGGAGCCCTGGACGCACCCCTTCTCCGTGGAGCGTCTGCACTCCTCGCCCGCATACCTAACCCTTACCTCCCTGTCGCTAAGGTAGCTACTGATGACCCGCCTCAAATTCGCCGGACACTTTTCCTCCGCCAGTCTCACTTTGATGGCTGGCCACCATGCGCTATCGAAGGCGCCCTCTATGTCCAGCGACACCATAAGGACTATTCTTTTTTCATCAAGTTTAGCCCTTATGTGACTTATAAGGTCATAGAGGGCGTCTTCGGTGCCTTTCTGTGGCATAAAGCCATACTGGCGGGGGCTAATCCTCGGCAGTAGATAGAAGTTGAGCCGGGCCACCAGCATCCTCTCGTACACCTTCCCCAAGACGGGCAGTAGACCAATAGGTCTGTACGACTTGGGAACGGTGTACGAGTCCTTTCCTGGCTTCTTCAATGCCACCACCACGGCCTCCTTCCATATCTTAGGAAAGTAACCGTGGTGAAGGCATTGATTCAGCAGCTTCAGAAAGAATAAGGGGTCGGCCCTAACGGCGTGGGTGCAGATGTCGGCAGTAAAGCCATCCGCTCCCGGAGCCTTCTTAGGATTAAACTTATGAAGGGCATCGAAGAGTTCATTTATCGTAAAAGGTGGGTCATCGTTATGATGACCCGTATCCTCGTCCAAATCTTTTGCGTTTTCTCGTACTCTTCGGTGCCCCTCATCGTCCTCACCCTCCCGGTCAACCGGATAGAAGGTTCGGGCGAGTAATTCGGCCGAACCTTTCGCGTCCAGGAATGAACCATTGACGGAAAGCAGAGTGTCCTCTTCCCTTACTGTGGCCCTTCCTATCACACGGTATATCCCCTCCCAGAGTCCCTCCCTGTCCTGCTTTCCGCAGAAATTCTTCCAGCTTTCGACCTGTGCCTTTTTTACTTCACTTTCATACGTCTCCTTTCGTTCCAGGTACTGCCCTATAACAAAAGCTCTGCGGACCGGCGCAGCGTTCCTGATGCGACGCTTGTAGGTGACCATGACCTTTCTTAATTTAGCGAGTTCTTCAGACCACCACGGCGCAGCGATCAACCCCCCCTGTCTTTTGACTGGGACGCTTTCTCTACACGCGTCCTCGACTGCCCTCGTATACGCTTCGACTAGGACATCCATCTGGTTGTGGTGTCTCATTTCGTCTATCGCTATATCCGAGAGCAGTCGAGTCATATTGGCTTTGAAAGCGTCCCAGTTGGCCTTTCGGGTGTTGTAAATCCGAGTGGTGCGCTGTATTGATGTGCCTTTGGCCTTTGCCAGGTTGAGGTTGAACACTATGCCGTTGTGGTCTGACCCCGGTGCTAGGCTGGTATCGACCTTCCAAGCGTCGACCCAGGCGAGTGCACTGCTCGTGCATGCCGTTACGTCCACAAAGCTGCAGTACCTCCTTCCGCCTCTCACAGTATCGAAAGTCGGAATGTTTCCACTATTCAGGACATGGAGGTCCATCTCAGCGAGGACCCCTCTCAGTAGCTCGCCTCTGCTGTCTTCGAACGAGTGACCCCACCAGGTGCTCTTCGCATTGGCATCTCCCCCAAAAACAACAAGCTGGGAATCTAAACTTCGCCTCACCTCTTTAAGGCGCTCTAAGTAGGGCCCCAGTGGTGCTGGTCTCGGTTCAAAGTAGAAGGACACCAGCGTGATCGTCCAGGCACTGGTCCGGATCCCCACCACAATGATGTTGTCGGTGGTGAGTTGCGGGTACTGTACAACATCCAGAGTTGGATCGAAGACGGCAATGGCCGCCTTCACAGTCCCTCCTCCTTGCCCAGTGTTCTGGAAGACCCTGACGCCCTGGTATGACTTCATCCTTGATGAGTTTCCTACGTAGGGCTCTTGTATTAGAGCGACCGTGGCTTTGCGCCTCGAGGCTTCGAGTATGAAGTCTTCGATTGCCAGCTTCTTCCTTTTGAGGTTTGCCTGCAGCACTCTGTATGGGATCGTGTTCCCCGGGACAACATTAGCATCGGTACTGAGTGGTGGACCTCGCTATAGTATCCCACCTCTGGCGTACAGGACACGAGTCGCTGTACACGGCGTGCGCTGTGCCGCTCAGCTTCTCCCGTTGGCAGTTACAACAGGTAGGCTCTGCACCAGCAGCGTAGTCTGGGCACTCGGCTCTCAAATGGAGCCCCCCACAATGACTACATCTGGGTTCCGTACTGGTGCAGAACCTCCTGGTGTGTCCATACCCAAGGCACAGGGAGCACTGCACGAGAGGAGATTGATCTGCAACCCTGATTGGTTGCAGGTCTACGTGCAGTCTCCCTGCTTCCAGGGCACGGGTCCACACCTCCGGGGAGACCCTGAGCACCACATGGCTGGTGTGTGGGTTCCGTGCAGTCTTCCTATAGAGCACTGACATGCGGATCTGCTCTGGGGTCAGCCCTCGGAACACATTATGGTTCCGAGACCTTAGAACCTTCAGCAGATCCTCGTCACTGTGAGCTCTAAGGACGCTATAAAGAATTAAGAGCGGATCCTTGTTTGGAATATGCTCCACGGCCACATTCTTAATCCTCGCCCCAAGTTGCTCTTGTGCCCTCTTTCTTTCCTCATCAGTCTTATAGCCTATTATAACCTTTCTGTCTTTCGCCTTTCTTACCTTCTCAACCATCACCCATCCTTCATCCTCATTTGCAACTTTCTGCAGTCTCTCGATCACTTGCTCGCTCGTCTCCTCTTCATTCTTCGACGTGATGACTATGGAGTGTAGCGTCGCCCGCCCCGGGGGTGGTGCCCCCGAGCGACCCGACGCCACACTCGCATATGTCGCTGTCCCTTTCCTTTCTCTTTCTTTCTCCCTTTCATCCTGTCTTTCCATTCTCTCTTTTAGTTCATTCATCATTCTTCCATTCTCTTTCAGAAGCCTTCCATTCTCCTCAATCTTTCTCAGTATCTCCTTGCTGCTATCAGTTTTAGGAGTTGGGGCGGCAGGAGCTAATGTCTCCGGCGTCCCAACTTCTCGCCTTAGTTGTCCCCTTAACTCATCCTCATATTCTCTGATGTATTTTTGGAGCCCATTGGTCATCTCCTCTATTTTGGCCCTGATTTCGCGTTTCAAGTTACCGGAGATGGTGAGCTGGTCTTTTATTATTTTACAATTGCGCATAGCGCTCTCGTAGCGCCCCCTTTTTAATGGTTCCGGTGATGGGGATAAGATTACCGGCTTCCGTTTCGCACCTAAACGTGCTACGGGTACTGCTTTGGCATCTTTAGAAGCATTCCCCATCACGGGGGTTTCTAATTTATTGATGCTGTCCCTGACCAGACCCACCGGGCTCGTGTCTACTACGCGTTTGATGGGGGACGTAGAGGTTGCCTTCCTGACATTGGAGGGTCCCGACATACTAACTGGCGTTCTTGTTGTCGCCATTCTGCCAGAGGTGCGCGTACAACGGTAAAAAATTGATAAATTTAAAAATTAAAATATGTGTAAAAATATAAAATAAGTGTAAAATAAATGTCAGGTTCAATAAAGATTAAAATTGCAATAAATATTATATTATATGCAGTGCTAGCTCAGGCCCGCGGCTAATTGTGGCGTCAGATGCGAGATCGGGGCAACGTCCCAGAAGTGTCGTGTTATGTGTAGGTGATGTGAAGTGTTGTGATGTGTAGGTGTTATGTAAGAGTGCGTGAGTGTGTGTAACCTGGGAGTGTTCTGTGGTGTTCGTGTGGTGTAGGTTTGCAAGGCCCGATGCGATCGCGATATTGCTGCAATTACAGCTGTCCGTCACTTGTCACAAATACAGATGCAAGTAAAATAAAAATAAAACAAAGTAAAATAAAAATAAAACAAAATACAAAATAGTATCAGTCAATAATTATACAGGAGGTAGTGTTGACTCTACCTGTCTTCTGTAGCACAGCTACGAGTCTGTTGAGCAGTAGAACAGAACAGTTCTACCCGTCTATAGTAGCACTGCTACTAGTCTACTATATTTATTTATTACAAAGTCTTAAAAAATAAAATAAAAGTAAAAGCTAAAAATTGTAAATAATTAATAATAAGTCGTGAGCAACTATACAATCGCCCGCCTATTTGGTAGAGCTTCGTAAAATGTGTATATAAAGCTAATTTGGGCTCTGAGGCTCCAAAAACGACGACTCTACAATTCAAAGTTGTTGAGGCTCTACATAGAGTCCCCCCCCTGGGTCACTCGGATAGAGCTCCCCGAGCCCTTCACAACGAGCCCAAACTCGACGGTCCCAGGCCCACCGGTTCGGAGATAGCAGGGCTCCGAAGTTATCGTGCAAATTTGCACGGTAATTCTAAAACCCCGATATCCCGAGAACCAACGGTCCGATCCGCTCGAGAGAGGTATCCCCGTAAAGGCCCCGACGAGATCTAGCTCGCGATGCCGGTTTTGGGTCAAGTGGGCGGGGCCCACAAATTGACCCCCCAACTTTGTGGGGTCCAACCCCGACCCCACCAGGCAGGTGTGGGAAAGAGAGCCAAGCACCCCAGAGAAAACCAGGGTCCGCTACGACCACTGGTTCCCGAGATACACGAGTTTATAGAAATCCAAGATGGCGGATTCCTCGAACTTTAAACTCGTGTATCTCCGGTCCCAGGTGTCCCAGCGATCCCAGAAAAGTTTCTCCCTGGTTCGCTCGACTCCCTCTACCACCCTGGTATGCTAAGAATATAAAAGAAAATTGGGAAATTTTCCGGGAAAATTTTTCCCTGATTTTCCCAAAAAGAGTGGGGTAGGGTAGATGGCCCTTCGTTGACGTCTCCAGTCAAAATCCGGTCTTTCTACGACCACCGGCTGCGGAGCCACAGGTGTTTGAAATTTTTCAAAATGGCCGCGCGCGTCCAAGGTCAAACTTTGACCGGCCGTAGCTCCTAAACCGTTGGTCGTAGGAAGCCCAAAATCGATTCCTGGGTTGGGCTGGACGTCTTCAGTCCTCTCAGGGTATCAAAAACGAATTTGGAGCAAATGGCTCCAAATCGCACAAAAAGTGCTCCAAATTAAAATTTCCCCCCCGACACGAATATGATTGAAAAGATTTTTCCAATAGGACTTTCCAGTCCGGAGAAATCTAGGATTGAAAATTGCACGTACTTTGCACGTTAACCCCGGAATTTACGATTTCCGTTAATTTTGACGCTGGAAGGGGCTTGTTTGGGCTTAAACAGGTGTAGATGGCTTGTCTAAACCCAACCCCGTCGTCAAAACCAAAGAAAATCTACCCCTATTAAATTAATTTAGAAAAAACAGTAAAAAATCGATTTCTCCGAGCTGGATGGACATAAAAATACACAAAAAATCTTAAAATTACCTATAAATACAGTGCTATCCTATCGTATAAACAACAAACAGATTCTTTAATTTATCGTGCAAAAATGCACGATAAACTCAAAAAGTTGGTTTTCCAGTTGCTGCTCACTGGAAAATCGCCGGAAAATTTTGAAAATTTGTAGACTTGTAGACAAAACGAGCGCGCAAATAATAGCAGTTGCAGAATTCTCTGTTTCACTCTGGTTCCGCTGCTATCAGACGTCAAAGTTGCGATCTTCTAACTTAATTTAAAAAGTTTTCACCTGACGGAAAATTCTGGTTTTTGCGGCAAAGTGGAGGTCTTGGTAAGGTCTTCAATCCTGCCAATTTTCAGCTTCCTCGGACAGCTGGAACTCGGAGCACGCCACCACGTGGAACTTGTTTTTTTGCCTTTTTCAGGGTTTTCCGGAATTTTCCGGCTGAAAAAGGCAAAGGCGGTGGATGGGGCTCAACGGCCCGCTGCCGTGGACACTTCGCACTTAGCGATCCGACGCTCACTCACTGAGTATACGCTCACTTTAGGTTGTGTTAACCTAAAAAATTACGGTTTTTCCGTAAAATCGTCTCTGTCGATATCGTCCGGCTATTTTAAACACTGCAGGCGGATGGGGGCCGCCAAGGCACAACTTTTGATATGCGGCACTTGATGATCGCGTCACAAAAACCCACTCAAACTAATTTTTAAAGACGGAGCACTTTGAAAAACGATCCGGTCAGCTCTAGGAGTGGCGGACGACTGTGGGGTTAGGTTAGGTTAGGTTAGGTTAGGTTAGGTTAGGTTAGGTTAGGTTAGGTTAGGTTAGGTTAGGTTAGGTTAGGTTAGGTTAGGTTAGGTTAGGTTAGGTTAGGTTAGGTTAGGTTAGGTTAGGTTAGGTTAGGTTAGGTTAGGTTAGGTTAGGTTAGGTTAGGTTAGGTTAGGTTAGGTTAGGTTAGGTTAGGTTAGGTTAGGTTAGGTTAGGTTAGGTTTTTTTTTTTTTTTTTTTTTTTTTTTTTTTTTTTAAATCTAGCTCCTTCCACCATGCACGTGTGCAATCGTGGAAGCCTATTGCGTTACACTCATTTTTCTCACTCCTAGTCTATCTATTTATACAAGAACCCACTCAGGGTTTTCTCTAACGTTAACTAATTTGCTAGGTGTTCCCTTTCAGGACTATAATTCTCGCTTTTATTCTTGTTCTCTAGTACCATACCAGTTCTCGCTTTTATTCTTCTCGCACTTTCATTCTAAACCTTTCATACTTGTGTGGGATGGGATTCGGGATTTTTATATTATTTGTTTGTTTACTTTATTTACAATTACTTTACAATTTATTCTCTTAATTATCTACTTACAATTCTTTTAATTTTATACCTTATTACTATACTTATAATTATATCGCTTATACTTATCCTAATATTGCTTATACTTTATCCCATCCATGTTTGTATTTTATAGTCCATTACTCTCATTCTATCACTTTCATTTCCTTCCTTACTTCCGTCCCATTACTTCCATACCGACTCATTTAAACCCTCTCACACTAATCATACATCCCGTGGGGCGTGGGGCATCCGGGTGATCCACTATTCCGTAAGAACTACAGATAGCACTTCCCAGTCCATTTTTCCCACTCAATTTATCGGCCTCTCTCAGCTATTTCTGCAAAATAGCTGTAGGAGGCCGATCACGTCTTATTTCTTCTTAATACCACCTTAACTATCCTTTCCCAATACTCTAGGAAGTGCTGCCTGTAGTTCTTTGTCACCAGAGTTGGGAGGTTTGCGACGCAAACCTCCAACTGGATCCTATTCTCCAGATCAAACCTCTCCCTTGCGAAGATGGGGCAGTCCGCGACCAGGTGCGCAACCGTTTCCACGACCCCTGGCTCGCAGGCGCATGATGGGTTCTCCTTACACTTGAAGCGACTCAAGTATTCAGAGAACCCACCATGCCCCGTTAATAGCTGGGTCGTGGTGCCGGCTATCTCCATCTTACGGACGATTCTGTACGCATCCACAGCGCACGGAAAGAAAAGCTTGGTACCAGAAGCAGTCGTACCCGTTTTATACCGTCCGTTCCACTTGCCAAGCGTGATCTGACGCAGACCACGCTTGACAAATGAGACGGGACACAGGTCATAGTTCGGCCTCGTCTTCGACCTCAAAGCCGCCTCCTTAGCGAGCTGGTCCGCTCGCTCGTTGCCCTCCAACCCTACGTGGGCCTTGATCCAGAACAGGGATATTTCCTTGTTCTGGACCAAGCCCCGCTTGATGTTGTCTCTGGCCTCAACGGCCAGAGGGTGGAGGGCGCGGGGGTTTATGACCGTTTGGAGAGCGGCTTTGCTGTCGCTGAGGATGCCGAACGTCGTGGCCGCGCCGCGCCTAAGGACCTCACTGGTCGCTTTGCATAGAGCCAGGAGTTCGGCCTGGTAGACGGTACAATGCGGGGCGAGAGCAAGTTTGAGGGCCTTTGTTTCGGCGTCGCTATTCCAAATTGATAGCGCAGCGCCGACACGACCCTCAATCCTGCTCCCGTCCGTGAAGATGCGCACCTGGATGGTGTTGGTGCGCTGATAATCTTCCTCGTCTACCAGGCTGGTGAAGTCCAGACTTATATGCTCCGCGGGGTGAGGTACCTCCATTGCAGAAGCCATCCGTTCGACCTCTCTGTCTCCCAACCATGACTGGGACACTCCTCTCTTGGCCTCATAAAGTGAGGCCACCTCGCGAACTCTGAGGTCCAGAGGGAGCATTCCAGCCAAGATTAGACTTGAGTGCAGAGAAACCGTCCGGTAGCCCTTACAAAGTTTTTGTGCGAACCCGCGCTGCACCACGGCTAACTGCTTCTGGATACCGAGCTTCTCCACCGCTGGACACCAGCTGCTGGCTGCGTACAGCACCGTCGGTTCCACGGCTGCGGTGTAGATGGTCCGGATCACCTCGGGATGCAATCCCCAACCGATCCGGGCCATCCGCGCCAGCTTGTGGTAGATGGCGATAGCCTTTTTGCACTGGTTGGTGACGTGGGTGTTGAAGGTTAGCTTGTGGTCGATGGTGAGCCCCAGGATCTTGATTTCCTTGGACATGCCAATGTCTATCCCGCCCATGCTGAGGCGTGGGACATCGTACTTAAGCCTCCGCGTGATTACCATCGCACAAGTTTTGTGCGGTGCGAATTTCAGCTTCATTCCGATGCCCCACTCCCGCACATGCTCGAGAGAGGCATTGGCTTGTCTCTCAATCTCCAAGGCGCTGTCACCATCGAACACAAGCACCACATCATCCGCAAAAGCCTGGACGCGAGCTGCCCCATCCTCCAACCGTCGCAACAAGGGATCCAATAACAGGTTCCACAGTAAGGGTCCGCCAATAGAACCCTGGACGCAACCCTTCCCCGTAGGGCGTTCGCACTCCTCGCCCGCATACCTTACCCTCACTCTCCTGTCGCTAAGGTAGCTGTTGATAACTCGTCTCAAATTTGCCGGACACCTTTCCTCAGCCAGTCGTACCTTAATAGCCGGCCACCAGGCGCTATCGAAGGCGCCCTCTATGTCCAAGGACACCATAAGGACTATCCTCTTCTCATCAAGTCTAGCCCTTATGTGGCCCATGAGGTCATAGAGGGCGTCTTCGGTACTTTTCTGGGGCATAAAGCCGTACTGGCGAGTACTAATCCTCGGCATTAAGTAAAAGTTGAGACGAGTTACCAACATCCTCTCGTACACCTTCCCCAGAACCGGTAACAGACCAATAGGTCTGTACGATTTGGGGACGGCGTACGAGTCCTTGCCGGGCTTCCTCAATGCCACCACCACGGCTTCCTTCCATATTTTAGGAAAGTAGCCGTGGTGAAGGCACCGATTCAGCAGCTCCAAGAAGAATGAGGGGTCGGCCCTAATGGCGTGGGTGCAAATATCGGCTGTGAAGCCATCCGCCCCCGGGGCTTTCTTCGGATTGAACTTCCGAAGAGCACCGAAGAGCTCACCCACTGTAAAAGGTGGGTCATCCTCATGATGACCCTCATCCCGCTCCAACCCCTTAGCCTTTTCCCTGACTCTTCGGTGCCCTTCGTTGTCCTCCTCCTCCCGGTCCTCCGGGTAGAAGGTCCGAGCTAACAGCTCGGCCGAACCTTTTGCGTCCAGGTAAGATCCATTGGCGGAAAGCAGAGTATCCTCTTCCCTTACTGTGGCCCTACCTATCACCCGGTAAATGCCCTCCCATAGTCCCTCCATGTCCTGCCTTCCGCAGAAGTTCTTCCAACTTTCGACCTGTGCCTTTTTTACTTCACTTTCATACATCTCCTTTCGTTCCAGGTACTGAGCTATAACGAACGACCTGCGGACCGGTGCGGCGTACCTGATTCGACGCTTGAAGGTGACCATTACCTTTTTAAGGCCAGCGAGTCTTTCCGACCACCACGGTGCAGTGGTCAACCCCACTGGTTTTTTCACTGGGATGCTTTCGCGGCACGCGCTCCCAACAGCCTCCGTATATGCTTCGGCCAAGGCATCCAATTCGTTGGTATGCCTTGTTTCGCCTATCGCAATATCCGGAAGCTGCCGGGCCATGCTAGCCCCGAAAGCCTCCCAGTTGGCCTTCCTAGTATTATAGGCCCGAGTGGTCCTTTTTATTTGAGTGCCACTCGCTTTTGTCAAATTGAGGTTGAACACCACACCGTTGTGGTCTGAGCTCGGGCATAGGCTTGGGTCCACCCTCCAAGCGTCGATCCAGGGAAACGCGTTGTCCGTGCAGGTCGTCACGTCTACATAGCTGCAGTACCTATGTCCACCCCTCACACAGTCGAAAGTCGGAATATCCCCGCTGTTCAGGACATGGAGGTCCATTTCAGCGAGTACCCCACTCAATAACTCGCCTCTGTCGTCTTCGGTTGGGTGCCCCCACCAGGTGCTATGCGCATTTGCGTCCCCACCCAGAACAGTAAGCCGGGAACCTAGGCTTCGTCTCACCTCCTTGAGCCGCTCCAAGTAAGGAGCCAACGGCGTTGGCCTCGGTTCGAAGTAAAAGGATACCAGCGTGATCTCCCAGGCACTGGTCCGGATCCCCACCACCGCGATGTTGTCGGTGGTGAGTTGCGGGTACTGTATGACGTCCACGTTTGGGTCAAAGACGGCAATGGACGCCTTTACAGTCCCTCCTCCTTGTCCAGTGTTCTGGAAGACCCTTACGCCCTGGTATCCCTTCATTCTCCCGGTATTGCCGGTATAGGGCTCCTGGATTAGAGCGGCTGTGGCCTTGCGCCTCGAGGCTTCGAGAACGAAGGTTTCGGTTGCCAGCTTACTCCTCTGGAGGTTAGCCTGCAGCATCCTGTGTGGGGTCACATTCCTCGGATCAACGTTAGCACTGGTATTGAGTGGTGGTCCTCGCTATCACGTCCCATCTCTGTCGCACTGGGCACAGATGGCTGAACACACTGTGACATGTGCCGCTGAGCCTCTCCCTCCGGCAATTGGTGCAGGTAGGCTCTGCACCGGCACTGTAGCTCGGGCATGCGGCTTTTAAATGCCCTTCGCCACAGTGGCTACACTTAGGCTCAGTGCCGGTGCAGAATTTCCTGGTATGCCCGTAACCCAGGCACAGGGAGCATTGCACCAACGGTGACTGATCTGCAACCCTAATGGGCTGCAGATCGACGTGGAGCTTCCCTATGCCTAGGGCACGGGTCCATATCGCCGGGGAGACCCTCAGCACCACATGGCACGTGTGGGGGTTCCTCGCCGTCCGCCGGTACAGTACGGCCATCCTCACCTGCCCCGGGGCCAAGTTCCGGAACACATCAGTGTTCCGGGCCTTTACGGCCTTGAGCAGGTCCTCATCTTTGAGGCTTTTGAGGACGCCGTACAGTATGAGGAGTGGGTCTTTATTTTTGACCTCCTCGACGGCGAGGTTCGATTCCCTTTCCAGCAGCCTTTTCTGTGCCCTCTTTCTTTCTTCTTCTGTCTTATATCCTATAAATACCTTCCTGTCTTTCGCCTTTCTTACTTTCTCAACTGTTATCCATCCCTCATCCTCGCTTGCAATCTTCCTCAGTCTCTCCATCACCTGCTCTCCCGTATCACTTTCATTCTTAGACGTGACCACCACGGAGTGCAGCGTCGTACCGCCCATAGGCTTAAGGCCTGGGCGAGCCGCCACTGCACCCGCGTAAGTCATCGTCCCCTTTCTTTCCCTTTCTCTCTCTCTTTCATCCTGCCTCTCAATACTTTCTTTTATTTCCTTCGTCATACATACACTCTCTTTT
Source organism: Pelosia muscerda (assembly GCA_963691645.1). Lineage (NCBI taxonomy): Eukaryota > Metazoa > Arthropoda > Insecta > Lepidoptera > Erebidae > Pelosia > Pelosia muscerda. Next base: position 19,031,067 of record OY829106.1, read on the forward strand.
AGTAACCTCTCATTCTCCTTTTCATCCTTTCTTTCTTTCATACTCTCTTTTATTTCGCTAATCATTCTTCCATTCTCTTTCAGTAAACTTTCATACACACCTAGCTTGTGTAACACAGCCTCTTCTAATCCAGAGGCAGAGGGAGGAAGTGCTGAGGCAGGGACAGGGGAGGCAGATGCCGGTATGACGAATGTCGTCTCTGCCACCCCTGTACTCTGCCTTTTTAGCAGTCTTTTCCTTTCCTCTTCATAGGCCCGGACTATTCCCTCCAAGTGCTCCGTCCTAGCTCTGATCTCCTCCTTTATCTCCCTTTTGATGTTTCCGGAGATCTTCAGCTGTTGTTTTATTATATCGCAGCTTTCAATAGCTGCTGTGCAGCGCCTCGGCGGCAGCGGTACGCGCAGCGGGGACGTAGCTCGTGGTGCCCCTTTTTTTGCTTGCTTGGGCTGGGCCATTTGTTGTGTTTCCAGCTTATCAATGCTGCGACGTACCGATGTCGTCGGACGCTGCACTACCCCTAGCGTGGTCTCCTCTGCGGGAGGGGGCACGGGTTTGCTGCTCAGTTGTGCTGGACGGTCGCACTTGGGGGAATGCACAGTTGCCATGGTTGAGCGCGTTAATTTGATAAAATAAAAATAAAAAGAGTAAAATTATAAATGAATTAAAACAGTAAAATTTGGTGTACAATAGTACCCGTCAGAAAATTTGTCAATATAAAATTAATATAAGTGTATAATTATTGTCAAATTAAAATTAAAGTCAATAAAATAAATCAAATAAATAAAAATAAATTTAAAAATAAATTCAAGTCCAATAAAGTAAAATTCTAGTCAATATTAAAAACTAAATCTAATGTAAATCTATAAACAGTCGTCCGTACGCTAGATTCTGCCACAAAAGTGAGCTTACAATTTGAATTTGGGCCCTGTGGCTCCAAAAATGATGGCTCTACAATTCAATAATGTTAAGAACTCTATGTAGAGTCACCCCTTGGGGTCGAGCAGATAGAGCTCCCCGAGCCCTCCACAACGAGCCCAAACTCGACAGGTCTAGGCCCACCGGTTCAGAGATAGCAGGGCCCAAAAGTTTTCATACAAAAAATTGTATGAAACTTCAAACCCCGATATCCCGAGAACCACCGGTCCGATCCAAGCGAGAGAAGGCTCCCCGAAAAAGCCCCGACGAACCCTACCCTATGACGTGATTTTTGGGTCAAAAAAGTGACCCCCAAAAATCGACCCCCCAACTTTGTGGGGTCCACCCCCAGACCAACCTAAAGGCTGCGGGAGGGAGAGCCAAGCTCCCCAGAGAAAACCAGGGCCCGCTACGACCACCGGTTCCCGAGATATACGGCTTTGAAAAAATTCAAGATGGCCGACTGGCCGAACTTTGAGCACGTATATTTCAGGTTCCAGACGTCCCAGCGATCCCGAAAAAGTTTCTCCCTGGTCAGCCCAGCACCCCCTACCACTTTGAGACAAAAATTTTAAAAAAGAAAATTTGGAAAATTTTCCGGAAAATTTTTCCGGGAATTTCCCAAGATTGTAGGGTTGGGTAGATGGCCCTTTACCGACGCCCCCAGTCGAAACCCGGTCTTCCCGCGACCACCGGTTATGGAGCTACGGGTGTTTGAAATTCGGCAAGATGGCCGCGCGCGTCCAAGGTCAAACTTTGACCAGCTGTAACTCCTAAACCACCGGTCGCAGAGAGCCCAAAATCGATATCTGGGGTGGGCCTGGCGTCGTCTGTCCCCCCAGGTGGTCAAAATCGAATTTGAGGAAAAAGTCCTCAAGTCGATCAAAACCACCCTTTTCTTAAAATTTACCCCCTAGTACGAACAGCAAAGAAAAAATTTTTCAGATATGACTATCCAGTCCGGAGAAAACTTAAGTTAAAGTTTCATACAAAATTTTTATGAAATGTCGGAATTTACAATTTTCGTTATTTCTGCCGCTAGAAAGGGCTTGTTTGGGCTTAAACAAGTGTAGATGGCTTGTCTAAACCCAACCCCGTCGTCAGAAACAAAGAAAATCTACCCCTTATTAATTAATTTGGAAAAAACACTTAAAATTCGCTATCTCCGAGCTGAATAAAGATAAAAATGTACAAAAAATTGAAAAATTAAGGGTAAATATAGCTCTATCTACAGCAATAATTTAATCTTAAATTTAGGACAAAATGGTACAAATATTTTACAAATTATAAAAATTTTGAATTTTTAATTCTGGTGTCCAAAAAATAAGTCCAAAAAATCTCAAAAAGTCAGGATCTGGTCTTCCCGCTAGCGCGCAAAAGATAGCAGTTGCGGAATTCGCAATTTTATTCTGGTTCCGCCGCAAATTGCTGGTAAATTTATGATTTTTAAAGTTTAATAAAAAATTTTCCACCTGGCCGAAAAATCCTTTTCTTGCAGAAAAGTGGTGCTCCTTCTTGCCCCTTCCTGGCTGCAAAATTTCAGGGTCCTCCGATGGCTGGAACCGGGTGCACGCCGCCACGTGGTACTTGTTTTTTTGCCTTTTTCAGCGTTTTCCGGAGTTTTCCGGCTGAAAAAGGCAAGCGCGGCGGGTGGGGCTCAACAGCCCGCTGCCGAGGACACCTTGCACTTGGAGATCTGGCACTCGCGCACTGTGTTATAGCCCGAAAAGAACTCGGCTAACCTCCAAAAATGCACTTTTTCACTATAATCACGCTTGGTGGTGTCGTGCGGATGATTTAAAGATTGCCGGCGGATAGAGGCCGCCGAGACGCAACTTTTGATGTATAGCTCTTGAAAATCGCACCAAGAAAACCCACTCAAACAAATTTTTAAAAGCGGAGCACTTCAAAAAACGATCCGGTCAGCTCTAGGAGTGGCGGACGACTGGTTAGGTTAGGTTAGGTTAGGTTAGGTTAGGTTAGGTTAGGTTAGGTTAGGTTAGGTTAGGTTAGGTTAGGTTAGGTTAGGTTAGGTTAGGTTAGGTTAGGTTAGGTTAGGTTAGGTTAGGTTAGGTTAGGTTAGGTTAGGTTAGGTTAGGTTAGGTTAGGTTAGGTTAGGTTAGGTTAGGTTAGGTTAGGTTAGGTTAGGTTAGGTTAGGTTAGGTTAGGTTAGGTTAGGTTAGGTTAGGTTAGGTTAGGTTAGGTTAGGTTAGGTTAGGTTAGGTTAGGTTAGGTTAGGTTAGGTTAGGTTAGGTTAGGTTAGGTTAGGTTAGGTTAGGTTAGGTTAGGTTAGGTTAGGTTAGGTTAGGTTAGGTTAGGTTAGGTTAGGTTAGGTTAGGTTAGGTTAGGTTAGGTTAGGTTAGGTTAGGTTAGGTTAGGTTAGGTTAGGTTAGGTTAGGTTAGGTTAGGTTAGGTTAGGTTAGGTTAGGTTAGGTTAGGTTAGGTTAGGTTAGGTTAGGTTAGGTTAGGTTAGGTTAGGTTAGGTTAGGTTAGGTTAGGTTAGGTTAGGTTAGGTTAGGTTAGGTTAGGTTAGGTTAGGTTAGGTTAGGTTAGGTTAGGTTAGGTTAGGTTAGGTTAGGTTAGGTTAGGTTAGGTTAGGTTAGGTTAGGTTAGGTTAGGTTAGGTTAGGTTAGGTTAGGTTAGGTTAGGTTAGGTTAGGTTAGGTTAGGTTAGGTTAGGTTAGGTTAGGTTAGGTTAGGTTAGGTTAGGTTAGGTTAGGTTAGGTTAGGTTAGGTTAGGTTAGGTTAGGTTAGGTTAGGTTAGGTTAGGTTAGGTTAGGTTAGGTTAGGTTAGGTTAGGTTAGGTTAGGTTAGGTTAGGTTAGGTTAGGTTAGGTTAGGTTAGGTTAGGTTAGGTTAGGTTAGGTTAGGTTAGGTTAGGTTAGGTTAGGTTAGGTTAGGTTAGGTTAGGTTAGGTTAGGTTAGGTTAGGTTAGGTTAGGTTAGGTTAGGTTAGGTTAGGTTAGGTTAGGTTAGGTTAGGTTAGGTTAGGTTAGGTTAGGTTAGGTTAGGTTAGGTTAGGTTAGGTTAGGTTAGGTTAGGTTAGGTTAGGTTAGGTTAGGTTAGGTTAGGTTAGGTTAGGTTAGGTTAGGTTAGGTTAGGTTAGGTTAGGTTAGGTTAGGTTAGGTTAGGTTAGGTTAGGTTAGGTTAGGTTAGGTTAGGTTAGGTTAGGTTAGGTTAGGTTAGGTTAGGTTAGGTTAGGTTAGGTTAGGTTAGGTTAGGTTAGGTTAGGTTAGGTTAGGTTAGGTTAGGTTAGGTTAGGTTAGGTTAGGTTAGGTTAGGTTAGGTTAGGTTAGGTTAGGTTAGGTTAGGTTAGGTTAGGTTAGGTTAGGTTAGGTTAGGTTAGGTTAGGTTAGGTTAGGTTAGGTTAGGTTAGGTTAGGTTAGGTTAGGTTAGGTTAGGTTAGGTTAGGTTAGGTTAGGTTAGGTTAGGTTAGGTTAGGTTAGGTTAGGTTAGGTTAGGTTAGGTTAGGTTAGGTTAGGTTAGGTTAGGTTAGGTTAGGTTAGGTTAGGTTAGGTTAGGTTAGGTTAGGTTAGGTTAGGTTAGGTTAGGTTAGGTTAGGTTAGGTTAGGTTAGGTTAGGTTAGGTTAGGTTAGGTTAGGTTAGGTTAGGTTAGGTTAGGTTAGGTTAGGTTAGGTTAGGTTAGGTTAGGTTAGGTTAGGTTAGGTTAGGTTAGGTTAGGTTAGGTTAGGTTAGGTTAGGTTAGGTTAGGTTAGGTTAGGTTAGGTTAGGTTAGGTTAGGTTAGGTTAGGTTAGGTTAGGTTAGGTTAGGTTAGGTTAGGTTAGGTTAGGTTAGGTTAGGTTAGGTTAGGTTAGGTTAGGTTAGGTTAGGTTAGGTTAGGTTAGGTTAGGTTAGGTTAGGTTAGGTTAGGTTAGGTTAGGTTAGGTTAGGTTAGGTTAGGTTAGGTTAGGTTAGGTTAGGTTAGGTTAGGTTAGGTTAGGTTAGGTTAGGTTAGGTTAGGTTAGGTTAGGTTAGGTTAGGTTAGGTTAGGTTAGGTTAGGTTAGGTTAGGTTAGGTTAGGTTAGGTTAGGTTAGGTTAGGTTAGGTTAGGTTAGGTTAGGTTAGGTTAGGTTAGGTTAGGTTAGGTTAGGTTAGGTTAGGTTAGGTTAGGTTAGGTTAGGTTAGGTTAGGTTAGGTTAGGTTAGGTTAGGTTAGGTTAGGTTAGGTTAGGTTAGGTTAGGTTAGGTTAGGTTAGGTTAGGTTAGGTTAGGTTAGGTTAGGTTAGGTTAGGTTAGGTTAGGTTAGGTTAGGTTAGGTTAGGTTAGGTTAGGTTAGGTTAGGTTAGGTTAGGTTAGGTTAGGTTAGGTTAGGTTAGGTTAGGTTAGGTTAGGTTAGGTTAGGTTAGGTTAGGTTAGGTTAGGTTAGGTTAGGTTAGGTTAGGTTAGGTTAGGTTAGGTTAGGTTAGGTTAGGTTAGGTTAGGTTAGGTTAGGTTAGGTTAGGTTAGGTTAGGTTAGGTTAGGTTAGGTTAGGTTAGGTTAGGTTAGGTTAGGTTAGGTTAGGTTAGGTTAGGTTAGGTTAGGTTAGGTTAGGTTAGGTTAGGTTAGGTTAGGTTAGGTTAGGTTAGGTTAGGTTAGGTTAGGTTAGGTTAGGTTAGGTTAGGTTAGGTTAGGTTAGGTTAGGTTAGGTTAGGTTAGGTTAGGTTAGGTTAGGTTAGGTTAGGTTAGGTTAGGTTAGGTTAGGTTAGGTTAGGTTAGGTTAGGTTAGGTTAGGTTAGGTTAGGTTAGGTTAGGTTAGGTTAGGTTAGGTTAGGTTAGGTTAGGTTAGGTTAGGTTAGGTTAGGTTAGGTTAGGTTAGGTTAGGTTAGGTTAGGTTAGGTTAGGTTAGGTTAGGTTAGGTTAGGTTAGGTTAGGTTAGGTTAGGTTAGGTTAGGTTAGGTTAGGTTAGGTTAGGTTAGGTTAGGTTAGGTTAGGTTAGGTTAGGTTAGGTTAGGTTAGGTTAGGTTAGGTTAGGTTAGGTTAGGTTAGGTTAGGTTAGGTTAGGTTAGGTTAGGTTAGGTTAGGTTAGGTTAGGTTAGGTTAGGTTAGGTTAGGTTAGGTTAGGTTAGGTTAGGTTAGGTTAGGTTAGGTTAGGTTAGGTTAGGTTAGGTTAGGTTAGGTTAGGTTAGGTTAGGTTAGGTTAGGTTAGGTTAGGTTAGGTTAGGTTAGGTTAGGTTAGGTTAGGTTAGGTTAGGTTAGGTTAGGTTAGGTTAGGTTAGGTTAGGTTAGGTTAGGTTAGGTTAGGTTAGGTTAGGTTAGGTTAGGTTAGGTTAGGTTAGGTTAGGTTAGGTTAGGTTAGGTTAGGTTAGGTTAGGTTAGGTTAGGTTAGGTTAGGTTAGGTTAGGTTAGGTTAGGTTAGGTTAGGTTAGGTTAGGTTAGGTTAGGTTAGGTTAGGTTAGGTTAGGTTAGGTTAGGTTAGGTTAGGTTAGGTTAGGTTAGGTTAGGTTAGGTTAGGTTAGGTTAGGTTAGGTTAGGTTAGGTTAGGTTAGGTTAGGTTAGGTTAGGTTAGGTTAGGTTAGGTTAGGTTAGGTTAGGTTAGGTTAGGTTAGGTTAGGTTAGGTTAGGTTAGGTTAGGTTAGGTTAGGTTAGGTTAGGTTAGGTTAGGTTAGGTTAGGTTAGGTTAGGTTAGGTTAGGTTAGGTTAGGTTAGGTTAGGTTAGGTTAGGTTAGGTTAGGTTAGGTTAGGTTAGGTTAGGTTAGGTTAGGTTAGGTTAGGTTAGGTTAGGTTAGGTTAGGTTAGGTTAGGTTAGGTTAGGTTAGGTTAGGTTAGGTTAGGTTAGGTTAGGTTAGGTTAGGTTAGGTTAGGTTAGGTTAGGTTAGGTTAGGTTAGGTTAGGTTAGGTTAGGTTAGGTTAGGTTAGGTTAGGTTAGGTTAGGTTAGGTTAGGTTAGGTTAGGTTAGGTTAGGTTAGGTTAGGTTAGGTTAGGTTAGGTTAGGTTAGGTTAGGTTAGGTTAGGTTAGGTTAGGTTAGGTTAGGTTAGGTTAGGTTAGGTTAGGTTAGGTTAGGTTAGGTTAGGTTAGGTTAGGTTAGGTTAGGTTAGGTTAGGTTAGGTTAGGTTAGGTTAGGTTAGGTTAGGTTAGGTTAGGTTAGGTTAGGTTAGGTTAGGTTAGGTTAGGTTAGGTTAGGTTAGGTTAGGTTAGGTTAGGTTAGGTTAGGTTAGGTTAGGTTAGGTTAGGTTAGGTTAGGTTAGGTTAGGTTAGGTTAGGTTAGGTTAGGTTAGGTTAGGTTAGGTTAGGTTAGGTTAGGTTAGGTTAGGTTAGGTTAGGTTAGGTTAGGTTAGGTTAGGTTAGGTTAGGTTAGGTTAGGTTAGGTTAGGTTAGGTTAGGTTAGGTTAGGTTAGGTTAGGTTAGGTTAGGTTAGGTTAGGTTAGGTTAGGTTAGGTTAGGTTAGGTTAGGTTAGGTTAGGTTAGGTTAGGTTAGGTTAGGTTAGGTTAGGTTAGGTTAGGTTAGGTTAGGTTAGGTTAGGTTAGGTTAGGTTAGGTTAGGTTAGGTTAGGTTAGGTTAGGTTAGGTTAGGTTAGGTTAGGTTAGGTTAGGTTAGGTTAGGTTAGGTTAGGTTAGGTTAGGTTAGGTTAGGTTAGGTTAGGTTAGGTTAGGTTAGGTTAGGTTAGGTTAGGTTAGGTTAGGTTAGGTTAGGTTAGGTTAGGTTAGGTTAGGTTAGGTTAGGTTAGGTTAGGTTAGGTTAGGTTAGGTTAGGTTAGGTTAGGTTAGGTTAGGTTAGGTTAGGTTAGGTTAGGTTAGGTTAGGTTAGGTTAGGTTAGGTTAGGTTAGGTTAGGTTAGGTTAGGTTAGGTTAGGTTAGGTTAGGTTAGGTTAGGTTAGGTTAGGTTAGGTTAGGTTAGGTTAGGTTAGGTTAGGTTAGGTTAGGTTAGGTTAGGTTAGGTTAGGTTAGGTTAGGTTAGGTTAGGTTAGGTTAGGTTAGGTTAGGTTAGGTTAGGTTAGGTTAGGTTAGGTTAGGTTAGGTTAGGTTAGGTTAGGTTAGGTTAGGTTAGGTTAGGTTAGGTTAGGTTAGGTTAGGTTAGGTTAGGTTAGGTTAGGTTAGGTTAGGTTAGGTTAGGTTAGGTTAGGTTAGGTTAGGTTAGGTTAGGTTAGGTTAGGTTAGGTTAGGTTAGGTTAGGTTAGGTTAGGTTAGGTTAGGTTAGGTTAGGTTAGGTTAGGTTAGGTTAGGTTAGGTTAGGTTAGGTTAGGTTAGGTTAGGTTAGGTTAGGTTAGGTTAGGTTAGGTTAGGTTAGGTTAGGTTAGGTTAGGTTAGGTTAGGTTAGGTTAGGTTAGGTTAGGTTAGGTTAGGTTAGGTTAGGTTAGGTTAGGTTAGGTTAGGTTAGGTTAGGTTAGGTTAGGTTAGGTTAGGTTAGGTTAGGTTAGGTTAGGTTAGGTTAGGTTAGGTTAGGTTAGGTTAGGTTAGGTTAGGTTAGGTTAGGTTAGGTTAGGTTAGGTTAGGTTAGGTTAGGTTAGGTTAGGTTAGGTTAGGTTAGGTTAGGTTAGGTTAGGTTAGGTTAGGTTAGGTTAGGTTAGGTTAGGTTAGGTTAGGTTAGGTTAGGTTAGGTTAGGTTAGGTTAGGTTAGGTTAGGTTAGGTTAGGTTAGGTTAGGTTAGGTTAGGTTAGGTTAGGTTAGGTTAGGTTAGGTTAGGTTAGGTTAGGTTAGGTTAGGTTAGGTTAGGTTAGGTTAGGTTAGGTTAGGTTAGGTTAGGTTAGGTTAGGTTAGGTTAGGTTAGGTTAGGTTAGGTTAGGTTAGGTTAGGTTAGGTTAGGTTAGGTTAGGTTAGGTTAGGTTAGGTTAGGTTAGGTTAGGTTAGGTTAGGTTAGGTTAGGTTAGGTTAGGTTAGGTTAGGTTAGGTTAGGTTAGGTTAGGTTAGGTTAGGTTAGGTTAGGTTAGGTTAGGTTAGGTTAGGTTAGGTTAGGTTAGGTTAGGTTAGGTTAGGTTAGGTTAGGTTAGGTTAGGTTAGGTTAGGTTAGGTTAGGTTAGGTTAGGTTAGGTTAGGTTAGGTTAGGTTAGGTTAGGTTAGGTTAGGTTAGGTTAGGTTAGGTTAGGTTAGGTTAGGTTAGGTTAGGTTAGGTTAGGTTAGGTTAGGTTAGGTTAGGTTAGGTTAGGTTAGGTTAGGTTAGGTTAGGTTAGGTTAGGTTAGGTTAGGTTAGGTTAGGTTAGGTTAGGTTAGGTTAGGTTAGGTTAGGTTAGGTTAGGTTAGGTTAGGTTAGGTTAGGTTAGGTTAGGTTAGGTTAGGTTAGGTTAGGTTAGGTTAGGTTAGGTTAGGTTAGGTTAGGTTAGGTTAGGTTAGGTTAGGTTAGGTTAGGTTAGGTTAGGTTAGGTTAGGTTAGGTTAGGTTAGGTTAGGTTAGGTTAGGTTAGGTTAGGTTAGGTTAGGTTAGGTTAGGTTAGGTTAGGTTAGGTTAGGTTAGGTTAGGTTAGGTTAGGTTAGGTTAGGTTAGGTTAGGTTAGGTTAGGTTAGGTTAGGTTAGGTTAGGTTAGGTTAGGTTAGGTTAGGTTAGGTTAGGTTAGGTTAGGTTAGGTTAGGTTAGGTTAGGTTAGGTTAGGTTAGGTTAGGTTAGGTTAGGTTAGGTTAGGTTAGGTTAGGTTAGGTTAGGTTAGGTTAGGTTAGGTTAGGTTAGGTTAGGTTAGGTTAGGTTAGGTTAGGTTAGGTTAGGTTAGGTTAGGTTAGGTTAGGTTAGGTTAGGTTAGGTTAGGTTAGGTTAGGTTAGGTTAGGTTAGGTTAGGTTAGGTTAGGTTAGGTTAGGTTAGGTTAGGTTAGGTTAGGTTAGGTTAGGTTAGGTTAGGTTAGGTTAGGTTAGGTTAGGTTAGGTTAGGTTAGGTTAGGTTAGGTTAGGTTAGGTTAGGTTAGGTTAGGTTAGGTTAGGTTAGGTTAGGTTAGGTTAGGTTAGGTTAGGTTAGGTTAGGTTAGGTTAGGTTAGGTTAGGTTAGGTTAGGTTAGGTTAGGTTAGGTTAGGTTAGGTTAGGTTAGGTTAGGTTAGGTTAGGTTAGGTTAGGTTAGGTTAGGTTAGGTTAGGTTAGGTTAGGTTAGGTTAGGTTAGGTTAGGTTAGGTTAGGTTAGGTTAGGTTAGGTTAGGTTAGGTTAGGTTAGGTTAGGTTAGGTTAGGTTAGGTTAGGTTAGGTTAGGTTAGGTTAGGTTAGGTTAGGTTAGGTTAGGTTAGGTTAGGTTAGGTTAGGTTAGGTTAGGTTAGGTTAGGTTAGGTTAGGTTAGGTTAGGTTAGGTTAGGTTAGGTTAGGTTAGGTTAGGTTAGGTTAGGTTAGGTTAGGTTAGGTTAGGTTAGGTTAGGTTAGGTTAGGTTAGGTTAGGTTAGGTTAGGTTAGGTTAGGTTAGGTTAGGTTAGGTTAGGTTAGGTTAGGTTAGGTTAGGTTAGGTTAGGTTAGGTTAGGTTAGGTTAGGTTAGGTTAGGTTAGGTTAGGTTAGGTTAGGTTAGGTTAGGTTAGGTTAGGTTAGGTTAGGTTAGGTTAGGTTAGGTTAGGTTAGGTTAGGTTAGGTTAGGTTAGGTTAGGTTAGGTTAGGTTAGGTTAGGTTAGGTTAGGTTAGGTTAGGTTAGGTTAGGTTAGGTTAGGTTAGGTTAGGTTAGGTTAGGTTAGGTTAGGTTAGGTTAGGTTAGGTTAGGTTAGGTTAGGTTAGGTTAGGTTAGGTTAGGTTAGGTTAGGTTAGGTTAGGTTAGGTTAGGTTAGGTTAGGTTAGGTTAGGTTAGGTTAGGTTAGGTTAGGTTAGGTTAGGTTAGGTTAGGTTAGGTTAGGTTAGGTTAGGTTAGGTTAGGTTAGGTTAGGTTAGGTTAGGTTAGGTTAGGTTAGGTTAGGTTAGGTTAGGTTAGGTTAGGTTAGGTTAGGTTAGGTTAGGTTAGGTTAGGTTAGGTTAGGTTAGGTTAGGTTAGGTTAGGTTAGGTTAGGTTAGGTTAGGTTAGGTTAGGTTAGGTTAGGTTAGGTTAGGTTAGGTTAGGTTAGGTTAGGTTAGGTTAGGTTAGGTTAGGTTAGGTTAGGTTAGGTTAGGTTAGGTTAGGTTAGGTTAGGTTAGGTTAGGTTAGGTTAGGTTAGGTTAGGTTAGGTTAGGTTAGGTTAGGTTAGGTTAGGTTAGGTTAGGTTAGGTTAGGTTAGGTTAGGTTAGGTTAGGTTAGGTTAGGTTAGGTTAGGTTAGGTTAGGTTAGGTTAGGTTAGGTTAGGTTAGGTTAGGTTAGGTTAGGTTAGGTTAGGTTAGGTTAGGTTAGGTTAGGTTAGGTTAGGTTAGGTTAGGTTAGGTTAGGTTAGGTTAGGTTAGGTTAGGTTAGGTTAGGTTAGGTTAGGTTAGGTTAGGTTAGGTTAGGTTAGGTTAGGTTAGGTTAGGTTAGGTTAGGTTAGGTTAGGTTAGGTTAGGTTAGGTTAGGTTAGGTTAGGTTAGGTTAGGTTAGGTTAGGTTAGGTTAGGTTAGGTTAGGTTAGGTTAGGTTAGGTTAGGTTAGGTTAGGTTAGGTTAGGTTAGGTTAGGTTAGGTTAGGTTAGGTTAGGTTAGGTTAGGTTAGGTTAGGTTAGGTTAGGTTAGGTTAGGTTAGGTTAGGTTAGGTTAGGTTAGGTTAGGTTAGGTTAGGTTAGGTTAGGTTAGGTTAGGTTAGGTTAGGTTAGGTTAGGTTAGGTTAGGTTAGGTTAGGTTAGGTTAGGTTAGGTTAGGTTAGGTTAGGTTAGGTTAGGTTAGGTTAGGTTAGGTTAGGTTAGGTTAGGTTAGGTTAGGTTAGGTTAGGTTAGGTTAGGTTAGGTTAGGTTAGGTTAGGTTAGGTTAGGTTAGGTTAGGTTAGGTTAGGTTAGGTTAGGTTAGGTTAGGTTAGGTTAGGTTAGGTTAGGTTAGGTTAGGTTAGGTTAGGTTAGGTTAGGTTAGGTTAGGTTAGGTTAGGTTAGGTTAGGTTAGGTTAGGTTAGGTTAGAGTTAGGTTAGGTTAGGTTAGGTTAGGTTAGGTTAGGTTAGGTTAGGTTAGGTTAGGTTAGGTTAGGTTAGGTTAGGTTAGGTTAGGTTAGGTTAGGTTAGGTTAGGTTAGGTTAGGTTAGGTTAGGTTAGGTTAGGTTAGGTTAGGTTAGGTTAGGTTAGGTTAGGTTAGGTTAGGTTAGGTTAGGTTAGGTTAGGTTAGGTTAGGTTAGGTTAGGTTAGGTTAGGTTAGGTTAGGTTAGGTTAGGTTAGGTTAGGTTAGGTTAGGTTAGGTTAGGTTAGGTTAGGTTAGGTTAGGTTAGGTTAGGTTAGGTTAGGTTAGGTTAGGTTAGGTTAGGTTAGGTTAGGTTAGGTTAGGTTAGGTTAGGTTAGGTTAGGTTAGGTTAGGTTAGGTTAGGTTAGGTTAGGTTAGGTTAGGTTAGGTTAGGTTAGGTTAGGTTAGGTTAGGTTAGGTTAGGTTAGGTTAGGTTAGGTTAGGTTAGGTTAGGTTAGGTTAGGTTAGGTTAGGTTAGGTTAGGTTAGGTTAGGTTAGGTTAGGTTAGGTTAGGTTAGGTTAGGTTAGGTTAGGTTAGGTTAGGTTAGGTTAGGTTAGGTTAGGTTAGGTTAGGTTAGGTTAGGTTAGGTTAGGTTAGGTTAGGTTAGGTTAGGTTAGGTTAGGTTAGGTTAGGTTAGGTTAGGTTAGGTTAGGTTAGGTTAGGTTAGGTTAGGTTAGGTTAGGTTAGGTTAGGTTAGGTTAGGTTAGGTTAGGTTAGGTTAGGTTAGGTTAGGTTAGGTTAGGTTAGGTTAGGTTAGGTTAGGTTAGGTTAGGTTAGGTTAGGTTAGGTTAGGTTAGGTTAGGTTAGGTTAGGTTAGGTTAGGTTAGGTTAGGTTAGGTTAGGTTAGGTTAGGTTAGGTTAGGTTAGGTTAGGTTAGGTTAGGTTAGGTTAGGTTAGGTTAGGTTAGGTTAGGTTAGGTTAGGTTAGGTTAGGTTAGGTTAGGTTAGGTTAGGTTAGGTTAGGTTAGGTTAGGTTAGGTTAGGTTAGGTTAGGTTAGGTTAGGTTAGGTTAGGTTAGGTTAGGTTAGGTTAGGTTAGGTTAGGTTAGGTTAGGTTAGGTTAGGTTAGGTTAGGTTAGGTTAGGTTAGGTTAGGTTAGGTTAGGTTAGGTTAGGTTAGGTTAGGTTAGGTTAGGTTAGGTTAGGTTAGGTTAGGTTAGGTTAGGTTAGGTTAGGTTAGGTTAGGTTAGGTTAGGTTAGGTTAGGTTAGGTTAGGTTAGGTTAGGTTAGGTTAGGTTAGGTTAGGTTAGGTTAGGTTAGGTTAGGTTAGGTTAGGTTAGGTTAGGTTAGGTTAGGTTAGGTTAGGTTAGGTTAGGTTAGGTTAGGTTAGGTTAGGTTAGGTTAGGTTAGGTTAGGTTAGGTTAGGTTAGGTTAGGTTAGGTTAGGTTAGGTTAGGTTAGGTTAGGTTAGGTTAGGTTAGGTTAGGTTAGGTTAGGTTAGGTTAGGTTAGGTTAGGTTAGGTTAGGTTAGGTTAGGTTAGGTTAGGTTAGGTTAGGTTAGGTTAGGTTAGGTTAGGTTAGGTTAGGTTAGGTTAGGTTAGGTTAGGTTAGGTTAGGTTAGGTTAGGTTAGGTTAGGTTAGGTTAGGTTAGGTTAGGTTAGGTTAGGTTAGGTTAGGTTAGGTTAGGTTAGGTTAGGTTAGGTTAGGTTAGGTTAGGTTAGGTTAGGTTAGGTTAGGTTAGGTTAGGTTAGGTTAGGTTAGGTTAGGTTAGGTTAGGTTAGGTTAGGTTAGGTTAGGTTAGGTTAGGTTAGGTTAGGTTAGGTTAGGTTAGGTTAGGTTAGGTTAGGTTAGGTTAGGTTAGGTTAGGTTAGGTTAGGTTAGGTTAGGTTAGGTTAGGTTAGGTTAGGTTAGGTTAGGTTAGGTTAGGTTAGGTTAGGTTAGGTTAGGTTAGGTTAGGTTAGGTTAGGTTAGGTTAGGTTAGGTTAGGTTAGGTTAGGTTAGGTTAGGTTAGGTTAGGTTAGGTTAGGTTAGGTTAGGTTAGGTTAGGTTAGGTTAGGTTAGGTTAGGTTAGGTTAGGTTAGGTTAGGTTAGGTTAGGTTAGGTTAGGTTAGGTTAGGTTAGGTTAGGTTAGGTTAGGTTAGGTTAG